>OX463841.1:30531548-30632260 GCA_949825065.1 Odontocerum albicorne | reverse complement strand
CGCCGTTTCTCTATCAGATTAGGCAAAGAGAGAGGACATACTTTCCTACCGCGACACACATCTTTGTACTCTTCTACATCCTTATATATTTTCATACAACTCCTTCGATTTATTTGATATTTATATTTCGTTCTTTCAAAATATTATACAATTGGTCTTCCTCTACCACGCCTTTCACTCACATTTGAACTGTATATTTTTTTATTAGTCTTTCTTCGTTCATTCTTTCTACATGTCCAAATCATTTTAGTGTGCTCTTCTATACAATACTAACGAATAAAATCCCAAATTATCAACGTTCATCTCATGTACAGCTAAGTCGTGTAAACAAGTTAGTGAAAATGTTATAATGGTATAAGTAGAAAGTGAAAATGTAGGCTACTTGGGATTATACTTGAAATATAGGATACTTGGGATTTAGATAAAGATGCTAAAAATAAGAGATTTTTTTCACATACTTTTTATTTATTACACTTTTATTGAAAAGAGTACAATTTGGTCAACTTATTGACATGTTATGTTAGTAAACTCTTTCAGCAAATGTATTGTAAATTCCATCTAAATTTATTATTACAATGGTAGTTATCTGACAAAAAATATGATCGCTTTTTAAGTAATATTTTTTACTGAACACTTCAATATACATTCAAAATACATGATTTTAGTTTTCAGTATGAGTTCAATAATTTAAGCAACTTTTTTCCTCTGGGAAACAGGTAAGTACGAGTATGCCGGTGTGGGCAATTTCTGTTATGAGAAACAGTGTAGAGATATGAGTTCAATTTGATTAATATATTTTTCAGTTTCAGTTTGTTATTTAACTCAGCTTAATTTTCTATACACAAATTCTTTTATTGGTTCTCATTGAGCCGCGTTATTGTTTTTAATTATTGAAAGTACATTATAAGTTGTATTTATACTTCGTAATTTCTACACATTCAAATGGATTCTTATTTTATGAAAATTATATTTTTCCAAGTGATTTGGTAGTCTATAAAAATATACTGAGGACTACGCGCCAGTAACAATCGATAGTCATGGTTCCCTGGCTAGAAAAAGAGTATGTATACTCAAATATCAAAATACTCACAAACATTGTAAAAAATCCAAATAATTTTGCACCCTCACTTGTCTTTCATACTACACAAAAGCGAACACTCGGATAATTTATCGTATTTTATAATAGATAAGATAAATTTATGGTTAGTTGGAAGAGTTTTCAAACACAGCAATAAGTCCAATAAACTGTTTCACATATGAAAAATATTTTTGTAATTATAATAATTTTCTCCGTAGCGTTGTTGGTAAGACGCTATCTACCAAATCGGGGGTTGTGGAGTCAATTGCCGTCGGAACACAGAATTTTTTTAAATAATTCCAGTCTGAGTTTCACTTTCGGTATCTTTAACACCTTTCTGATTGGTTGGAATATATTTATAATTGGCAATAAGCCCACCAGGTTATACTACGTACATCGAGTATGCGATAAGATATAAGATAGACTGGAAATAAGTGCTGTTTTATTAGAACTTAATAAAGAAATGTTTTTTTTTTTGAACGACGTTCATTAAAATGTAAGAACTTGCTTAGGAAAAATCTTACACCTATTATTCCAAACCAAATATACACTGGTCATCTCTCTCTTTCCTCATTTTTGAGGGTCGTAATCAATGGGATGTTGGTGGAACAGGTTGCGACGCTACGTCTTAACTCTTCTCGGTCACTTGGCGTTTGCATGGCAGTGTACAGGTTCCCCTCTAGTCAATTCCTTTACCTGATCACTCCACCTTGCTGGCGCTCTGTTTCTTTTTCCTGGCATACTTTCTATGACCACCAATTTCTGCAGATTATCTGAGGCATGCATGGAATTGTGTCAGAAAAATGCAACATGCATTGGAAACATATTGAGGACAGTCATACCGTCAAAATTACTTCCTGGAGTATGAAGTCATTCATTATTCTAGTGGTTTATGGAATTATATCCGATACCAATACCACATATCAAAGGCATTCATTATTGCCAGTTCTCGTGCTTTTATTGTCAAAACCCTTTGAGCGTCATACAAGAATATAGGAATGTTAAGAGTTCGGAATAGCTTGGTTTTAGTACGATTGGAAATACCCCGATTTTTCCATATTTTTTAACCCGATTTGTAAAAATATGGAGGGATCGAGGTACTTTCAATCGTTCTAAATTTACAGTATTTTTCTACGAATCCGAATATCTTACAACGACTCGATTCTTATTTAAGTATTCTTGTAGATTTTGTGTGTAATAATGAAAAATATTTGTTTAACTTTAAGTTAAGAATTAATGGTAGAGAAATACAATTTAGCCAGAAATATTGTACAATTGGCATAACACATTGTTTTTTTAATGCAATATTTATCTTTTTTATGCAATACTTATCAAAAGGTAATAGCAAAATTATAGATGATCAGATACGAGTATATCATCTTTCAAATTGTGTGACGTTTATTTTTTATCTAATGTGTAATTACAGACTGGATGCAATTTTGTGCATCGAAGTTTTACAACAAAATAAATTAACTCTAATGAAAAAAATAAATAATCCCAAAAAATAAAACAGCTCATTTAATTACATAATTTATTGTATTTCCCTTACCCTCTCTAAAATAAGTTTTAAATTTAGCTGCATGGTTTAACAGTTATTTTATATTTCCTCACTTTTACACACATTCTATACTCGTATATTCACGCCATGTTCTTTTTGAGGTACACAAATAGAACAGATCTACATACATTTTTATCTACACATAAAAAAATTGTTTCGTCCATATATATATATATACAACTCGTCATACATGTTATTATGTTTCTCATACTTCACACTCTTCTTTCAGTTGATATTTTTCCAACTACCTGTTTACACTATCTCCTCGATATATGCCTTCCTCGCTCTTGATATACAACGAACATAATTAAGTCTTTCACAAATCACTTTCTTAAGATTCTTTCCTCAACTCTAATATTTGTCATTGAAAACCAGTTATACTTTATAGAACCATAACTTAATTTATCATACAATACATCGTAATACCGTAGTAATTCTGTCCTTTTCACTTGTTCAGATTTTGCGTTCATAGAATAAGATACATGTACTCGTAATAACCCCACTGAATAGCATCATTTAAATAAAATCTACCAATTTCTTGGCAAACACAGTACTGAGTGTGCTGTTGACTTTTTTTCACACATCTTTTAAAATTTTCAAGGAGGCGCTAGATTACACTATCCAAGTTACAAAATATGAATGTTTTCCACTAACAAGATGAAGCAGTCTTAGAGAATTGCCTCAAAGTTTTTCTTACCAGCTTCATTAAAGTTATCATCCTATATCAATTTTATGTTGTAATTTATATATCTGTTCATTTTTTAAACGTGGCAGTATTTCCGGTGTCAATAGTCTAGTGAATAGTGAATTTGTTATACATTATTAACATTCCAGTTGTAGAAATATTTTCAGTGATTAATTCACTTGAATTTAAGTAGCCCTTTGTGAGCTGGACTTTATATATTTAATATTTAAGAATAATATGCTTTTAGATTTATATTTACTATGTCTGAAATTAGGACATAACAACTGAAATTAGATATAATTATACTACACACATATATAACTAAGATTAAAAATTTGCAAATTGTAGAATAGGATCTACTAAAAAAAGACGCCTGTTGATCAACTGGGGGGGGGGGGGGTTCGATGATTTACGAGGGAATTAATAAGGGATATATCCTGGCTTTCAAGGTTTGTTTAAATACCATTCTGGTTGATTAGAAAAGTGTGTCACATGGTCACGGTAAACTCGCCACGCTGTACTGTACGAGGATAACAAAACAATAATTAAATTTATGTTATTATTAAAAGCGCCAATTACTTTTTTTTATTTTTCAAGGTTAAATATAATTCTATGTATTTGAAACTTTAAAAAATTGACAAGGATTATTGTTAAATTTTATAATATGATGTAAATGCCAGTAGTTTCCGGTATTTGAGAATTTAATAAATTTTTGAATGACTAGTGAATGCTCCATGACTAGTGAATTCGCTAAAAACAATGCTTCCCAGACCGACTTGCTATCAGATTTATATCATAGATTAGTTTCACTCAGATTTAGTGACATGTTTTATTTATTCCAGTGCTTAGTAGCTGTTATCTACTAGAATTTTTTTCCAGTGCTTAGTAGCTATTGTATACTAGTATTTATTCCAGTGCTTAGTAGTTATTATCTACTAGTATTTATTCCAGTGCTTAGTAGCTGTTATCTACTAGTATTTATTCCAGTGTTTAGTAGCTGTTATCTACTAGAATTTTTTTCCAGTGCTTAGTAGCTATTACGAGCTGTAATCTATTAGTATTTATTCCTAATTCAAAAATGTACTTTATAGGTATCTATACATTATTTCATCTGAAAGATGTTTACACATTTTTTTTGTCAAAAAATAGGAATATTGTTAAAATTCTAAAATTTGAAAAACAAGATCTGGTTTAAATTTCTAGTCATCCTGTTTTTAAAAGTGATTTCTCATGTGAATTCCTGCAGAAACGGTCATGGTAAATATATGTATGTTACTACAAATATTCTAGCAATAAGACTATCTTAATCTTTTTTGTAGACCAAGTTTAACAAGGAATCAATACTGGACAGTTTGACCTGGCCATGCGACAGTAAACTACAGAAAGTTCAATTGTAAGAATAGAACAAAAAGTCATCTCAGAACATAAACACCCATAAAATAATTAAATTAATTTTTCTAATACTTTAGTTTCACACAGTATTATCTGTCTGGATCATTGTCACATGACAATGATCCAGCCAGTAAGAACTCTTCTAATAAACAGAAAGAAGTTAAAAAATATACAGCGACTCTTTTAAAAAAAATCTCACTATCACTACTTAACATGCCGTCGTAACTTTCTTATTCATAATACGAAATTTTCTTTAAAAAAGAGAGGATACTATCTCTTAATACGAGGCCACTCTTTAAAACATTAAATTCTATTAATTTACTATCCACAATATTTTCTTAACCCAAGACCAATTTGTTTATTTATGTATACCTAAAAATCAATTTGTTTATTTATGTATACCTAAAAATATTAAATAAAAATCAATAATTTGACACTTTTTAGATATTAATTTTATTTCAAAACATTCAAATTTGTAACAAAAAGTTTAGAATGTCAAAACGCTTTTATAAAAGACAGAAATTTAGCGTGTTAATCTAAATGAACGTTTCATATAAAATAATCAAATATACAAACGATTAACATGTACTTGAATAAAATTGAAAGTCGGAAGTTTTGAGAAAACTTGAAAATAGCTTGTGGTTATAAGAATCATAAAAACAGAATAAAGCTCTTTCATAGCTATAAAATAATATTTTTACTTACAAAGTAACACTTCTGGAAGATGTTCCAATTCTATTGGCGGAACTCGCAAGTCGTCTGCGAGAGACAGGCTTTCTCCACGATACATCGCTAGGGTCGACATTTTTACACTGGCTTCTCTCTTTTCTTTTATTTCGGGTTCAATATGAACCTATTGATAAAAGAATTTTTAAAAATGACTTTCAAATATTAATATAATATTTATCATCCTTCATTAAAAGAATGTCATTTATTTTTGTCAAATAAACCATCAACTTTTTCCGTCTTTTTTTCATTAACGTCGCATGAAATCATAATTACATTTAGACACATTAACTAATGCGGCATTAATAACTTAAGTAAATAAAAATAACAACACATTAGTTTAAGCACTACATTAAATTTGTCATCGCTGACACATTACGAGCGATAAAAAACGCGAATCCCGCTTAACGCCCGTTAGCTGAGCGCGTGCGCGTCACTAACTGAATAAAGAGCGTCGGCAGCGCCGTCCTCCCCACCCGTCGGCGATGGGCGGCGTCTCACCACCCCCCGACTCGTAGCGGCTGCTCATTGGCTGACACAATTCGAGCCACGCCCCCGGCTACGATGCTCTACGACTCACCCTAACGCCGTGTGCAAAATGCTTAATGGGCTTCTGATGAAACGCGGAGATTTTCTTATAGAAATGTAACTGAATGATAAAAATACGTGTAGTTCTTCATGATATTTCGTTTTAAAGGGAAACCTCCAATATTCATAGAATTTATTTATTTACGCTCGATTTCGACTGCTAACATATTTTACAAAATTAAATTAAAACTCAGAATGCGAGAAAAATCTGAAGTACAAGATGTTCAGTAAAGATATAAATATCAAAACAGTAACATGATTCACATAATTTACAAAAAAAAAATCATACGTACTACTGTTCACAAAAGGTTTAGCAGGTCCAGGGCTACATGCCGTGCTAGAAAAACAGTTCATTAAACTTCATTGACACATTTCATTGCACACCTGTATACCTCAACATATGAATGGTTGAAGTAAAATAGGCACTAAGTACAAAAAAAAAACTAAGTATGCAGTTTCGTTCTATATGTCATATAGACTGAAACTGCTTACTTAGTTTTTTAAGTTTTTTTTCGGTACTTAGTGCCTATTTTACTTCAACCATTCATATATTGTTCCGTTTTCTTTACATATTAAAATAGATTTTATATAAATAACTAAACACAATACATTTATAGATCGTTACACATAATGTGTTTAAATGGAGTGAATATTCTTGAATATATAAATGAAAGGTTTATTTGAAATACTTTAATAGTGAGTATTTTAGGTGTTATAAATATACACACACACCATTAAGTAATTGCCCTGTTGGAGTAGGCAGAAATGAGTGAACGTAAAACTTTCTTAACAGGATAAACTTCCTTCGGCTCTTCCAAATGCACACATCATCCTCTACGGTTCAATGCGTTTCTCTTACTCTTCACCGTCCTTTTTCTTAAATTAAATTATTTTTGTCTAACAAGACTCTTACTCACGTTTGATTTATAAATTTATTTAGTCAATATTTCGTTACACACCCTATCAACATATCCTAACCTGAACGTGTTCTTTTTCACCTTGCTTAACACTTCAATATTTAAATCACATTCATTTTTAATTGTTACATTTCTTTTTCTGTCATACAGCGCCATACCACGTATTATTCTTAGTGTACGAATTTCACGGTTCCTTTCAACATTTTCCACTTCCACGTTTCACTTCTATATAGCAAAATTGGAGCTAATACGCTGTTGTGAATCAAAAGGCACCATCATTGCAAAGGTATACCAATTTTTAAAAACTGTTTTTAAAGTTTAAGAATATATTTAAAAAAATATACTTTAAACACAAATATCTCAAAATATCATATTGAAAATGGCTTGTTTAACACTGATTTAAATGTTTTCCCTCTAAAAATAGATTTTTGAACAGCTAATTTGCAAGATATCAAGAATGTAAATATTAATTACTAATTGTTGTACATATGATATGTCCTAAATTTGTGAAGTGTGAATATTCACATTGCTTCACATACATTTCTTTTTATAACTCACATTATTTAACATTATTCAATATAATATTCGTAAGTATACATATGTTCAAATTATAAATATTATCTACATAATAAACTACAATAAATTCAATAATGACTAAAAATTAAACTAAATTCAGGACTGTATTTTATCTAAAAGGAGTTTTTTTTCCAATTTAAAACTATGGATGATATAGAATAAGATGGTTTGTGAAAAGTAACGGGACCATTCAAACCACAATAAACTTGAACTTGAAGTTAATTTAAAGCAATTAGATAATTAGTATTGGATTAAATTGTATTGTATTACACTCTCGTAGTGAGAAATCTGGCGAGTTTTTGTCACGTGATAATTTCTTCTATCCACCCACAAACATGTTAAAGAGACCTTAATTAAAACCAGATATAAACCTTTTTTTTAATACATCGAATCCGCAACCCCCAGGCTAGATGGCAGACATCTAATTTCGCCGCGTAGGTAGCTAACCTGATGATTCTAAAAAACACCGAAAAATAAAACTACAGTTGATGATCGCAGTGACAGAAAATCCCTGATGAAATCTTCCCTTTTTTATTACATTAGCGTTGAATTCTGCACAATCTTATTATATATAATAAAGAAATTTATTTTTAAATATTATAAAAAAATATTATGCTATAAAAAGACGATTGTAAAGTAATTTGCAAAAAATAATTCGAAATAAGAAAAAAACTATTTTGTAAATATTTTATGAATCACAAAAAAAACTGTGAAAATAAAACGAATATAAGTATTTATTTATGCCTTCTAATTGGAGGCAACGTGAAACTGAAGGAAAAGTTACAATATTTTAACAAACCTCGTTGGGTTTATAATGCTCGTTACCATTCTATTCCAATAATTTTAAAATATATTCTTTCATTTTACACATTATTCCATCTCAATTTATTTAGTGGTGCTAATAAGTTGCTTTTTTAAATAAAAAAAAACATTGTCTTGAGGTGATATTTTTACTGAACTATGTATTATCTATTTGAATATTATTTGATCACTTCAAAAATATGTTTTATTATGTTTAACATGTTTTGAGGGGAGAAGAATGTATAAAAAATATATCTTTATCGTGTCCATCATGTATTCTTTCGTTAACATTGATATATATTAGGTCCTTACATATGAAATTAGCGTTTTGTTTGGAGGAACATAAAGTTGATTTTTTTTAATATAATATATTTATTTAATCAAAGTATGTACCATTGCTATCTATGCACTTTTGCCATCTCATAGGTAGTTCATCGATCCCTTTACTAAAAAAACCATTCGGACGGGAATCAATAAAATCTTTGAAGTCGGTTTGGACTGCCCCATCGGAGTTGAATTTTTTCCCTTGCAAGAAGTTATCCAAATTTCGAAAAAAATAGTAATCTGTTGGGGCAAGGTCCGGAGAGTACGGTGGATGTCTTAGACATTCCAATTGAAGCTCTTCTAATTTGGTAGCCGTCTGTTGTGCAGTGTGTGGTCTAGCGTTATCATGAAGCAGCAGTGGCCTAGAGCGATTAACCAGCCTCGGTTGTTTAGCAGCTAGCTTTTCCATCATGGTTTGCAGTTGCTGACAATAGACATCTGCCGTAATCGTCTGGCCAGATTTAAGAAAGCTGTAGTGAACAACACCAGCACTAGTCCACCAAACGCTCACAAGTAACTTTTTTGGAGTCAATTTTCGCTTGGGGCATGGTTTGGCTGGTTCGGCAGGGTTCAGCCATTGCGATGAGCGCTTCCGATTATCATACAGGATCCACTTTTCATCACAGATAATGATTCGATTCAAAATCTCTTCATTATTGTGCCGGTTGAGTAATGCAACGCAGCAGTCAACGCGCGTTTGTTGATTTGCTTCACTCAATTCGTGAGGTACCCACCTTTCAAGCTTTTTCACCTTCCCAATTTGCTTCAAGTGGATTAAAACAGTTTTATCACTAACACCGCAGCCTGCAGCTAACTCGGACGTGGTTTGCGATGGATCCGCTTCCACAATAGCCTTCAATTCTTCATTATCAACTTTGGTCTCCGGCCGTCCACGGGGCTTGTTCTGCAGGTCGAAATTTCCAGAACGAAAACGTTGGAACCAAAAACGCACTGTGTTTTCTTTTGCGGCACCGTCGCCATACACATCATTAATCCTTCGAGCCGTTTCTGCAGCACTGGTGCCACGGTGGAACTCGTACTCGTAAATAACGCGATATTTCAAGTTTTCCATTTTGTAAACTGAGTGACGCAAAGAAAAAAAACAATTGAGGAAAAAACAAATGAATTATAATTTTCGAAACACAAATACTTGAGTAAATAGCTGTATAAATTTGAATTTGGAATTCCTAACCAAAGAGAAGATATTTGAGATCAAAGTTGCCAGTACGGCAAAACGCCAATTTCATATGTAAGGACCTAATATATTTTTAATCATGTTTTTTTATCTCATAAATTGAGATCGTTTGTAAATACTTCATTGTTAAATTGCGTACAAAATTGTATGATATTATTTTGAAAGCGTGGAGTTATAGAAATAATGAGTTAGATAATATTAATTGAATAAATAAACAAAACACGAATAATTGGCAAATTGCATGTGATTTTTTAATCAAGTTTGACATCCTTTGATTTTCGTATTTTATTATACGAGTATTATATAATAACAATCAATAAAATATTTGGCATTGAAAATGGTTTCTATAAGAATCATTTTGGACCATATACTCGTATAATGTTTTTTTCCAAGTTTAAAATAATTGAAAACAACTAGAATAAATACCTCATAGGAATAAAAAATTCTAATATAAATTTAAACATACTGTGCCAACTTCGAAAAAAAACAGGTGATTTCGCTCTAAATCTGGGTTAGCTTAAATGCAAACGTCACGTTTGGCATCGCCGAGGGAGAGCAATAAAGGGGACCGGGCTCGCAATAAAATTATAATGATTTATAATGTACCATTCGGTCGGCAGTAAAATTGTTCGCGCCAGTAATGATCAATGGAATAAAACCGTCAATAAAAATGCTAGCTAAGTCAAGTGCAAATACAAATATTGATAGTGGATAGGCTGCGTTAATCATCTGCAAACTTGCAACTTTCAAGCACTCTTTCAAATTGTATGAAAAGGACAATGAAATGCAAGTTTTTAGTCTGATTCATAAATCAGATATATAAATATACCCAAAACACCAACCCCTTTCTGTAACAATATTTCTTGAATTTAACATATGTTATGGTCACAAAGTTTATAAATATGCTCATTTGCAGAACAACTACCACACCTCTTTTTACACATCTTCATTTGCGGTTCACTCGGCGCAACTGTGTAACAAACTTCGAAGAGTTATCAGGTGTGTGCCATCATAATTTACGTTTAAGAGAAAAGTGAAAAATATTACATTTCTCAGAATATCGATTCCTCCTAATTTTCCTTTGTTTCCCTTCCTCATACTAGAATGTGTTTTTTTTTCTAGTTCTACTAGTAGTTTATTGTTTTTTACTTCAATTTAAACGAACATTTTTTTGTAAAACCTGTAATAGAATAAAACAACTTAATGTATCGAAGATGAACTGGTTGATTGGAAGGAATTTCTGTATAATAATAATGCAAATGCACCATGTATAGGTACGAGTATAATCGTGTATTCAAAAGGATAGTGGAAGTAATATGGACATACGTTTGTAGATTAAAAAATATTCGTAACATTTTTTTTTAGTTAAAAAATAGCAAGAATATTTGTTGAGAATCTATCATATATCGTTTTATACTTTCGTCATAGACAGTAAACCTTGGCTGATTTGTTACCGTGTAGCGTGCTCTTTAAACCGCCCAGAAAAGCTGAAATACAGGCATATTAATATTCCCATTCGTTATTTTTATACTGAAGTTTATATACAATATATACAAATAATCGCAACCTGGGTCACTATACCATATTACAATGTATTTATATATGCATAGTACTCGTACAACCTGATGGGCACAAAGATATTTTTGAATTTTGTTTAACCATCGAAAAATATGCAAAAAGGACTCTGATAATTTTTTAATTCTGCCAGAAATCGAACCTAAATCGCCTGAAGGGGAAATTGAGCGTTCTATCGACCAGAAAACAGAGGTCACCAATCTATAAAATTGTATTATTATTGTACTACAAAAAACGATAAAGGCAGTTTTAACATTTCTTCGTGCGACTTTACATACCAAATCTCGACCTGTGCAGTCGAGCCTAGATATCAAATGTTCAAAATGGTCCGCGGGCCTAGTCTCAGATAGACCGCTCGCACAGTCTCATCTTCTCCAGTTCTCTTAATCAGTTAGCTTTGTATTTTATTACACTTTCTTTATATACAGTACAACCTAGTGGGATTATACCATGTCTTATAACATCAGATTACAACCCATTTTAAAAAATGGGTACCTACGGGAATCAAATCGAAACCACCGGGCTAGAAGACAGGCGTCTTATCAACTAGGCCACGAAGGTCTTCAATATAATATGTAATCTTATGACAGAAACTTTAGTAAAAGGGGGGAAAGTTTATGAGCTATTAAAAATCTATAACAATATAAAAGATTATTTCGTTTAAACAAAAAAGCTCTTTCAACGACAGTAATCCCCATTCTTGACACGCGTCCTTCAATAATATAAACACATCTACATCGAAAATGTCCCTTTCATGTCGCGTATAAAAACATACATTGACTCCGCATTTTAATCACGAAAGCACACAAGGCTCTCTGTTTATCTGATAAAGAATTACTCGTCTAGTGCGTGGCACCAGTCTCTTTACATATAATAACTGTAATTCCGCAAAAGCACTTCAATTAGTGTGGGCGCACGGCGGCGCGTGCCGGTCCGCGGCCTGGCCCTGGGGGTGGAATAACCCGACTCATGAGCTACAACAGGGGTTGAAAACTTTTCGCTGATGGGTTGATTGAAGGGCTTCGCTGTATTTGAATATATTTAGGCAAACATCGAAAAAGAATACCTCATTTTTTGTACATAAATCTCAACCCTGTAAAAATATGCATTTCACATTTCATGTTGACATACATTCAATCTCAACACATTTCATTCTATACAAACTCATGCAAATTTTTCTTTTGAGTTGTTTCCTCAATGCTGAAGATCGTGTCAACAATGTCTTGCTTCATATAAAGCCTTCTGGAAAGTACATCCAGTGTTTCCTTTAATTGACCACCCGACTTCCTTCTGCTATTCTCACTTCCAGTCAGAATCGATCTGTCAAGGCATTATGGGTCACTCTGCACTCGCACTGTGTCTAAATTATCCTAAGATACTTCGTTAACACAGCACACAAAGCCGTTTTTCTATCTGAAGCCCTTTAATGATCGTTTGACTTTATTGATCGTCCGTGAAATGCACAAGAGCCACTTCAGTACTACATCCTTCTGTTCTGAAAATTCAATTCTGTCGAATACATACCTTATGTGTTTGGGTATTCACACCCTCGATATATTGAAAAAAAAAACGAGGGTTTGGAATGAAGAAAAGTTGTTTCCATAAATATACGCAAAGAGGTAAAAAGGGGAAATAGTCTTCATTACATATACACATATGTTAACTTGGCTTTTTTAATTATTCAGAAATTAATTATTGAAATTATTGATTTTAAGTAAAAGAGGTTTACATAATTTTGAAATGTTATTTTGTACAGACAACATAAACTGTTGCTGTAAATAAATTAGGCCAGCAGCTTTGAACAATGATTTTTAAATAGTTTGTCCTTAATTGTAATAAAATAATTGATACTTGATACGACGAACGTCCATAGATTGATAGAACATTAATAAAACTATCTAAATTGAAGAAATTGAGTGTTCAAATTAATTTCAAAACATCATACATTTTTACAGTTCTTAGTGTGGAGTCCTCCAGGGATCTCATTTAGGTGCCATTCTTTTTTGTTTCTATGTGCAACGCACACTTGTGAACCTCATGAATTTCTATGCGCAACACACACTTGTGAATCTCATGAATTTATATGTGCAACACACACTTGTGAACCTCATGAATGTATATGTGTAACGCATATATGATAAGCATACTTATGAAACTTCATCAAGTATAAGTTTTATTTAACTTAATATTTTTTAATATGTGTTTCCATTTTACATTTATTTGCATGTTGATAAATTAAAGATCTTTTGACCGTTTAATAAATGAAACCAAATATTGTACTCAATTCGATACAAATTGTTTTAAGATAAATGTAAAACTGTCGTGTAAACTGTCCTATCCACTGATTTTGAAGACTTTATTAGGAGCATATATTTCTATTTATAATCGAGCTTTGTGCGTCATGAGTATGTTTTTAAAAAAATCCGAAAAGATCCCCTTTTGGAGTCAATTTTCTTCACAAATCAAATGGCGTAAAATTATAGTTTAGTAAATTCAAAACATTATGCATAAGTAATGGCAACATTCTAGGTTTTTAACTCAGTATTTTAAGCTTCTTAAATTAGTTTACAGAACTGCGACTCATTTTCCTTTTTTTGTTACATCGGACTGTTACTGTATCGACGCTGCATCATTTTCAAACTTCGGCGTAAAAAGAACTTGGTTTTCAATTGGATGCAAAAATGGTCCATCTACATTTTAACCTGTTTTAAAACAATTTTAAAAATATATTTCACTGCTTTTTATGAGCCTGTTTGAAACAAAAAAATTATATTTTACCATAAATTAACCATTTAACGGACTTGATATTTTTGCACATACAGGATTGATTTATATTTTTTTGATATTTCAAATAAACAAAAAAATGATGTGTTTATCAGGTCAAAGAAATTTTGTTTTTGTATGTATGGTAAATGTCCAAATGTGGATCGACTTATTTAGTTCCACATAACAGCATGGGTAGTGGGATGGACCTGAACTGTTTCTTTCAAGTTTTCATTTTTTTCTTAATTTTTTATTTTAATTTAATCTTCAGGTGTACACTGCACCTCTTTGGTCTCGTAAGTAAGATTCTTGTCTTGCACTCAAGGGTTTCGAGTTCGATTTCCTATGGTACCTTAAAAATAAAAAAGAGCCCTAGCCTGATGAAAGAGCTCGTCTGTTAACAATGTTAACACATACTATCAGTATGCGGTAGTATTACCTACGATGTCGAATAGCGAATGTCGTGCCTTCTCATGTGATTCTTAAAACTCCCCAGGCTAGATTAATGGGATCGAAGATAACGTTGTCTCCCTGCCACGCTCTTCAACACGTGCACATCACCATGACAGATATGTAGAGGTGTATCATATGAATGAATAAATTACGATCCTCCGGCTTCAGTCACGGGTAATCCTTACATCATTATCATCACTATCACACCGTATTAAGGTAAGCAGAGAGATCAGATCTTCACTTAATTATATCTAGGTATACTTTTGCTTCTGCCACACTAATACACCCCATCATGAATATTGTCCTATTATGAAAGATTTTACTGCCCCCTCTTTCAGAATTATATTCATTTAATCATCCTATCCTTTTCCTAAGTCCTCACCAACTTTTCGTACCTTCCATACTACTGTTTATGATATATAAAACTTTCTTCATTTTTGCTTTTTACGCAGCCGAACCATCCCAATGCTCCTTTGTTCATCCTAGATACTGCACCTCCTTTCAGTCCGCTTTTTTTTAATGTTCTCATTTTTTATAATATCATTCATTGTGTATCCACGCATTCTTAACAACGCTCTTATTTTTATAATATCATTCATTGTTTATCCACGCATTCTTAACAACGCTCTTATTTTTATAATATCATTCATTGTTTATCCACGCATTCTAAACAATGCTCTTATTTTTATATCATTCATTGTTTATTCACGCATTCTAAACAACACTCTTATTGTTATAATATCATTCATTGTTTATCCACGTATTCTAAACAACGCTCTTATTGTTATAATATCATTCACTGTTTTTCCACGCATTCTAAACAACGCT
Source organism: Odontocerum albicorne (assembly GCA_949825065.1). NCBI lineage: Eukaryota > Metazoa > Arthropoda > Insecta > Trichoptera > Odontoceridae > Odontocerum > Odontocerum albicorne. Next base: position 30,616,801 of record OX463841.1, on the reverse strand, counting down.
CTTATTTTTACCACATTTATCTAACTTTTAGCTACTCGTACATTAAAGTTTATATTACATATCTTAATATTTGGACCAAGGAGCAGCTACGAGATGCTCTACTTTTGCCTTGAAGTACTCTGGCAGGTATATTTTCTATCCGATGCACAGTTTTCGGATTGACCAATCTAGAGGGATAAAATCCTAAAAATGAAAATCATTATTTTACCTAAAAAATGCCGTTTTAATATGTCATATAAACCTATTGATAAGATAAAATTGCCAGATTTTTCAAGAAACACTTGTTTTATTTTTTAAAACGGGACAAAGTGACGCTTTGTGTCGCAGGTATAAAATATTTATTTTAGTACATTCCTGACTTCCAAAGTTTGGCCATGTTAACAGTGTTTTAAAAAGTGATTGAAAATAGTTTTCGTGATGGCATCGTGTTATATAGGTTTTTATTCATTTATTTATGTCATAATTATATTAATTTGTTTATACTTTAGATTATTTTTATAACAATAAATTCGTTAAATTTCATCCCACGCATTTTAATGAGTTCAAAGTTTAACAAGATTTAAATTCTGTGTAAGATGGCGTAAGGCTATAAAACTGAGTTTAAAAAATAATCTAATATATTCTTTAAATAAAAAGTATTACCATTTACTGCGATTTCTTAAATATATCCTTTTTTGTTAGAGGGACCAGACTTACGAGAATGAGTATTTTTGAAGTATGATGTTCTAACCCTTCGAAACACCGCATTCAGCGTGTTTATGGTTTTATAAAAACGTTTTACAACATTCAAGATGATAAAGAAGCAAAAGTTATAAGATTAAAAGTTTTTGTAAAAACCGAATGTGAGAAAATTCGTCAAAAATGGGTACAAAAACAAAGACGTTTGGATTTGTTTTTAAAATTCTACCAACCTTGGTTGTGTGAAGATTTAGAGTTTTCTTTTCAAATGCAGATAATTAATAAGGCAGGCCGTACAGCTAAAACATTTCGAGAATGTTCATCCGAATCAAAAAGGAGAAAAGTACGTGATTTGGTTACCAGCTACGAGAAGGAAGAATTGACATGTGCAGCTGCAGTTAGTGTTCGAGTCAGTGGTAGACGTGATGGGGCAAATTCAATACAAGAGAAGTCGACTGCATCACCGTGAAGAGTAACGAGTTATAAAAAAGGCAAGAAACAAATTTTCACGACTCCAACACAAAATCCTTACTCTCCAGAAGAAGATTTAGCATTGTTCATTGCAAATAAATTCACGGTGATGTAGTATAAAAATATCCATCAGGAAGCTTCTGAAAGAGGTTTCAATTTATATCCATCATATGATCGGGTTTTAGAAGAGAAAAAAACAATTGTTATCCAGAAGTAGAGAACATATTTTGAACAGCAAAATTTGAAAATTTAGCTAAGGAAACAAAAATGTTATACATATCATTATACTCGTGGTACAATACATATGCCTGCAGCCTTGAACAAAATATTGACACACGGTGTTGAGATCATCGATTCTTGTTTGATTCCTATTGGACAAATGTCTGAAGAGGCAGCAAAGGGTCAAAATAAAGTAATTAGAAAAATGAGGGAACACCACACTTAAAAAACTTCGCGTGTTAGGACAAATTAAGATTTATTTAAATATTTATTAGTTTCTTCTGATCCGTAACATATATAAGTCTTATTAGAAAATTAGCCAAAAAAGTTAAACATGTGTATGAAAGGGATTTTCTAATGCTATTAACCCTTCCCTTACGGTGATAAAAATAATACGCGTGTTACGGTGTTGGGTAGTGAGTACGCAATAAAAAATTAGCGATTTTAAATCGGAAAAATAAGAACATTCATAGATAATCCCCTTAATTAATTATAATTGAAGTTAAAAATTATATTAATTGAGATTTATTTGCTGAAAACATTAAAAAACCATCTGAAAACATTAAAAAACGCTCACGGAACGGGCGTACTTCTAACCTATTTGCAAGCCTAGAGGCAACTAGTGGCGCGGAACGTCAGTCGCATACCCCGGCGCATATGCCTTTGCTTGCGACGTTGAGAAAATTCAGCTCCTCGCAATTCAGTCTAGTATGCAAGAGTGAGATGCGAATATAGTGTCGCGCTTCCCGCATACTATTCACCTATCGTCAAGACGAGGCACTCGCCGCGTTTAAATGCGAATTTGTTTTCGATCTTTACAAAACACCTCGATGTAGTCGATAAATTCTGATTATTATTAATATTATTTTTTAAATCAATGCGTAAATATATTATGGAGGAATACCTAAAATCTTATTTATAGATATATTGATGGTTATTAGAAGCAACGTGTAGAAGATACCCAACACAGGGAAGGAAAGGTTAAAAATAAGTTATTTTTGTATATTTTTTTCATAATTATAAGTATTAAGATTTTAAAGTTTCTAAATTTGTTTTATTCTCAATGTATTATTGTGTATTTGATAAATATTAGGTCCCCACATACGAAACCGGCGTTTTGCCGTACTTTGATCTCAAATATCTTCTCTTTGGTTAGGAATTCCAAATTCAAATTTATACAGCTATTTACTCAAGTATTTGTGTTTCGAAAATTATAATTCATTTGTTTTTTCCTCAACTGTTTTTTTTCTTTGCGTCACTCAGTTTACAAAATGGAAAACTTGAAATATCGCGTTATTTACGAGTACGAGTTCCACAGTGGCACCAGTGCTGCAGAAACGGCTCGAAGGATTAATGATGTGTATGGCGACGGTGCCGCAAAAGAAAACACAGTGCGTTTTTGGTTCCAACGTTTTCGTTCTGGAAATTTCGACCTGCAGAACAAGCCCCGTGGACGGCCCGAGACCAAAGTTGATAATGAAGAATTGAAGGCTATTGTGGAAGCGGATCCATCGCAAACCACGTCCGAGTTAGCTGCAGGCTGCGGTGTTAGTGATAAAACTGTTTTAATCCACTTGAAGCAAATTGGGAAGGTGAAAAAGCTTGAAAGGTGGGTACCTCACGAATTGAGTGAAGCAAATCAACAAACGCGCGTTGACTGCTGCGTTGCATTACTCAACCGGCACAATAATGAAGGGATTTTGAATCGAATCATTATCTGTGATGAAAAGTGGATCCTGTATGATAATCGGAAGCGCTCATCGCAATGGCTGAACCCTGCCGAACCAGCCAAACCATGCCCCAAGCGAAAATTGACTCCAAAAAAGTTACTTGTGAGCGTTTGGTGGACTAGTGCTGGTGTCGTTCACTACAGCTTTCTTAAATCTGGCCAGACGATTACGGCAGATGTCTATTGTCAGCAACTGCAAACCATGATGGAAAAGCTAGCTGCTAAACAACCGAGGCTGGTTAATCGCTCTAGGCCACTGCTGCTTCATGATAACGCTAGACCACACACTGCACAACAGACGGCTACCAAATTAGAAGAGCTTCAATTGGAATGTCTAAGACATCCACCGTACTCTCCGGACCTTGCCCCAACAGATTACTATTTTTTTCGAAATTTGGATAACTTCTTGCAAGGGAAAAAATTCAACTCCGATGGGGCAGTCCAAACCGACTTCAAAGATTTTATTGATTCCCGTCCGAATGGTTTTTTTAGTAAAGGGATCGATGAACTACCTATGAGATGGCAAAAGTGCATAGATAGCAATGGTACATACTTTGATTAAATAAATATATTATATTAACAAAAAATCAACTTTATGTTCCTCCCAAACAAAACGCCAATTTCACATGTAAGGACCCAATATATACCTATTATTAAATTAAAAACCATTTCTTTATATTTCCTAACCTCTAGTTATTAAAATGTAACATAATTAATGTCAAATTATATAAATAAATAATTTTGTCCTTCTAGATTGGTCAATTCGAACACTGTGCGACGTGCTAATTTATTCTTGGCCTCGTATCTTGTCTTTCAACTTGCTTTAGAGAAAAGGTTTCGGTAAGTCAAACTTCTACATTTGATACACGTGCCCTGAATCTTGACTGAAACTCTTTTTATTTATTAATGAACTACATATTTATTACTTTCAAAAATTTTATTTATTTTTTCCCCATTGATTTTCCCAATATTTGTATTATATTAAACTTTCGTTGTACACATTATATCCTGGTGGGCTTATTGCTATGTGGCAATCTCTTCCAACTAACCATAAATATGTTAAAGTGGGCTTAAATGAACACCAGACTGGATATTTCTTTTTATCTGGGTTCCAACGAAATTTGACCCGCAACCTCCGGATTGGAAGACAGGCGTCTTATCGACTAGACCATGGAGGTCGTGTTTTATGAGATTATCTAAATCTTTCTGTGTAGTGCCGAAGTATGTGCATTGAGAGAAAAGGAATGCAAGAAAGTAGACGCCTTGTAAAGATATTAGGTCCTTACATATGAAATTGGCGTTTTGCCGTACTGGCAACTTTGATCTCAAATATCTTCTCTTTGGTTAGGAATTCCAAATTCAAATTTATACAGCTATTTACTCAAGTATTTGTGTTTCGAAAATTATAATTCATTTGTTTTTTCCTCAATTGTTTTTTTTCTTTGCGTCACTCAGTTTACAAAATGGAAAACTTGAAATATCGCGTTATTTACGAGTACGAGTTCCACCGTGGCACCAGTGCTGCAGAAACGGCTCGAAGGATTAATGATGTGTATGGCGACGGTGTCGCAAAAGAAAACACAGTGCGTTTTTGGTTCCAACGTTTTCGTTCTGGAAATTTCGACCTGCAGAAAAAGCCCCGTGGACGGCCGGAGACCAAAGTTGATAATGAAGAATTGAAGGCTATTGTGGAAGCGGATCCATCGCAAACCACGTCCGAGTTAGCTGCAGGCTGCGGTGTTAGTGATAAAACTGTTTTAATCCACTTGAAGCAAATTGGGAAGGTGAAAAAGCTTGAAAGGTGGGTACCTCACGAATTGAGTGAAGCAAATCAACAAACGCGCGTTGACTGCTGCGTTGCATTACTCAACCGGCACAATAATGAAGGGATTTTGAATCGAATCATTACCTGTGATGAAAAGTGGATCCTGTATGATAATCGGAAGCGCTCATCGCAATGGCTGAACCCTGCCGAACCAGCCAAACCATGCCCCAAGCGAAAATTGACTCCAAAAAAGTTACTTGTGAGCGTTTGGTGGACTAGTGCTGGTGTCGTTCACTACAGCTTTCTTAAATCTGGCCAGACGATTACGGCAGATGTCTATTGTCAGCAACTGCAAACCATGATGTAAAAGCTAGCTGCTAAACAACCGAGGCTGGTTAATCGCTCTAGGCCACTGCTGCTTCATGATAACGCTAGACCACACACTGCACAACAGACGGCTACCAAATTAGAAGAGCTTCAATTGGAATGTCTAAGACATCCACCGTACTCTCCGGACCTTGCCCCAACAGATTACTATTTTTTTCGAAATTAGGATAACTTCTTGCAAGGGAAAAAATTCAACTCCGATGGGGCAGTCCAAACCGACTTCAAAGATTTTATTGATTCCCGTCCGAATGGTTTTTTTAGTAAAGGGATCGATGAACTACCTATGAGATGGCAAAAGTGCATAGATAGCAATGGTACATACTTTGATTAAATAAATATATTATATTTAAAAAAAATCAACTTTATGTTCCTCCCAAACAAAACGCCAATTTCATATGTAAGGACCTAATAGTACTGGATTGTGACGTACGTTGAGTGAACCTTGGACAAATTTATCAATTATAGAAGAACTACAAATTGAATAACGTTTTTAACTGTGAATCTTCTGGTACTTCATTCACTTGATTAGACGGACGATACAATAAAGAGACTGATGATCCAAGTAATAATATGAGAGTCCTGATCACGGGACAGATCGCCAACGCAATGGGTCGACCTGTTAAGGAACAGAACCAACAGCTCATTCCACGAGTGCAGTAGAAATGCTACTGATCGTAAAAATGGTGAAGTTTATTTTTTTCTGCAGTTTGGTCCATAATATATCAAGAACAATGATCATAACTGCTCTATAAAAAAGCATAACGAACTAAATGTTTTTTTTTCAAATTTAAGTATATCTATATCATTGAGAAAACTAAATAAAATAACCCATGTTTCATAAAACAATGTGGTAATATTATAAATTGTAACATATGTGATGATGTTAAGGGTATGTTTGACTCATAAATATGGAAAATCCTAAAAAGCGTAAAACCACCCATTCGTACATCGTGGTTTAGGGAGAGAGAGACACTCGTTCCCCGTTTAGCGGCAGTTGGCGTCAGGTGGCGGACGCGTGCCGGCCGTACGTCTCCGACCAGAATGTATAGTGCTATCATCGCTCAAACCTCACGCCTGGTGCTTTCCCCTTCATGTTTTTGCAAAATAGAAATTTATTCCTTTGAAATTAACACGCGAACATACTAGTATACAAACGGAGCATCCATCTTATTGAAAGCTTTTAATCACCAAATCAATATTTTTCCTCGTGTTAAAGATTTACAACCAAGTTCAGATAAATTATTTGGCATTTTTCTGTATTATGGCGAACTAATGAACATTTTGTTATATAAAAAAAACAGACTTTCTTAATAATAATATTTGAATATTTAAGATTAAATTACTCTACTATTCAACTAATTATTGGAATAACTAAGGGATTTATCATTAAATATTCTTATATGAAATTCCACAAAGTTAAACCTGAAACCAACATCAAATAAGTAAAAAGTGAATGAGTAAAAAAATATCCTAAATTATGTTGGTGGAGTTATACTTAACGGTCTCCGTGGTCTAGCTGATAAAGCGCTTGACTTTCAGCCCACAGAATACAGGTTCGATTCCTGATGGAACTAAAAAATGGTCCCAATAGGGTCATTCACATAAAGCATTCTAACATCTATCTGGTTAGTTGGAAGAAATTTTTATATGGCAAAAAACTTATCCAGTTATACTGTATACCTACAATGGAAATGTAATAAGAGTCAATCAATTTTGTACTTTTTTTATTAAATAATAAATATTGCTAAACTGAGTGAAAAAGTGTTTTTTTTGCAATAGTAATATTGCAATAGTATACAATAAAATCTTGCGAGCTTATTTCCATTTGGCAATCTCTTCCAAACAAACCAGAATGATGCTAAAGAGACCTTATGGAACAACTAGACGAGATTTAAAAAAATCTGATTTAAAAAGTTTAGCATCTTGCTTCGACCAAGCATTTCACTTTTAGGAGACAAACAAGTTCCAACTAGTCAGATATGAGAAATGTTTAAATACACATTTGTATTAATCCCTCCCTCTAAATGCTTAATTTATCGGTCTATGAGCTTCAAAATAAGGCCTCCAAATGTATTTAATTAAGGTATACATAAAAGTTATCCAATCCTGTCACGGTTGAATAAACTCTGTAAAATATACCTCAGTATGCATTAAACTATCTTAATTATGTCAGACAATAACAAAGTCAATTCAAACAATAGAAATTCTAAGAAAAAAAAAACTAAAAAGTTACATAGCACTATCGAGTAATGAATTTCATATCAACGGAATAGGCACTACTCAAAACGGAACTTTACTCGAATTTATTTATTGAAAATACATACTTAACATTTACTAAACAAAATATATAATATCAACAACTTCAAAAAATCAACACAATTCAAAAGATATTAGGCTTAAAAATGAAACTCTAATATACAATCAATGAGAAAACAAAATTTATTAAATTACAAATAAAACAGTTAAGACAAAATAGAAATATAATTATCTATCAGTCTCCCAGCCATAACCTAAGATTGATGAAATGACGGATAAAGTCTCTCTTGAACTCAACAACATCTACATTAAAAATATCCACCAATCAAGTCATATAATTATCCATTATATTGAAGATTAATTCAGCAAAACAAATAACGCATCTACAAAAATATGTTTGATATTTATTTGAAAAACAATTGTATCAAATTACGTCGTCCTCATTGTTTGCAAGTCTCCAGTTGTTTGCATGCCAAATGCACTTTTATTCAATTTCAAATCGTGAGAAAATTCGAAATGCACCATGACACCATTGTTTTACAAAAAAAAAAACAATAATGGCAACACCTATCTCGCTTCCTCTACTGCAGTAATTGCATGAAAAAAGCGGCGTTATAATTACTTGTATGGAAAACTTAAGTACCCATATCAATTTAAAAACGAAGTGGTACTCGTATTAATGATGCAGTTCAATGGAATATCAATTGAATCCGATAACTTGAATGGATTTAATAAAAAAATCAAAAGTAATCATAGCATGTTGACTGTGTCGAAATTATTTCCATTATGCAATCCGAAATATTCTTTCGAAAATAACTGATGTTTCCACCATTTCATAAGTCCTCTTGATAGGTTTGCTAGACATGCTTGATTTATAAAAGTGCAACACCTAATTTTTATCCCTTCTAAAACTTTAAAATATTTAATCAAAGGTTTAGACTTGAACTTTTTGAAAATCAATATTAGAATGTCAACAAATAAATTACTTTGTTACTCCACTAATTACACTATTATCCTCCGAGAGCCTCGATATACTCGTAGGAGCTAGAAACAGGTATCGTAAAGATGAATGTAATTAGTCAAATAACAAAGTCATTTATTATACAATATTCTTTCCAATATAGTATTGTTTGCTCTATTCTTTGAGAAATTTCAGTACATTCAGTACAGCAATGATCATAAATATATTTACGAATATATAAATAGACACATGTCTGTAAAATAAACCCAAATCACATTATTTCTGTTTTGAAGTATTTACGAAAATATGTGACCGATAAGTACAGTATTTTTTTACATAGATTCGTATATGAAAGAAGTACAGAGGTCAATTTTTTACATAGATTCGTATGTGAAAGAACTACAGAGGTATATTTTTACATAGATTCATATGTGAAAGATCTACAGGTATATTTTTACATAGATTCGTATGTGATAGAACTAAAGAGGTCAATTTTTTATATAGATTCGTATGTGAAAGAACTATAGAGGTCATTTTTTTTACATAGATTCGTATGTGAAAGAACTACAGCATACAAATGTCGAATGGTGAGTGCGGATTTGTGTATGCTGACGACATGACAGTGTTAGAAGAGAATGAGGATAAATTAAGCGTTTAATAAGTAAATTGTAAAACATACCTGAAAATAAAAATCTATGAATGAATGTTGTGAAAGACCGGGACCATTTTAAATATTTTTTAGGTACAATTGGGAATAAAACCCGAAACACTTGGTTGAAAGTCAAACGTATTACCAAATAGACCACAGAGGTCGTTGAAAAATATGTACCTATAAACTTAAAATGAGGTTTTGCGAAAATCATAATAAATTCAGGTACTGCCCATAAAAATCTCTCTAGAAATCATAATAAATTAAAAATTATGGTGATATAAAAATGTGAAAGGAAAAATAAATTCGATTTATAGGTGAGTAATGAAATATTACTGCAAGTTCTAAAATTCCACTAGTTAAGCTGTATTTTCTCAAGCGATGGAAGAGATATTGAACGGCGTGTACCGATAAGAAACAAAATCAATAGGGCACTAAAACATATATACTCGAACCGGGCGGTATCAAAATCTGCGGATATGATAGTCCACAACGGTATTCTAGTACAAAATTTGATGTATGGGAGTGAAACGCAGACGTTGAAATAGACTGGAAAAATACAAATAAATTCTATAGAAACGTGTGCATTGTGAATAATACGAGTACACGAGGTGTCAATGTTCAACAGATAACTGAACGGCGTGAGATTAGTGATGAATGTGAACTTAAGACTGATGTGATAAGTAATTTTAAAAAGTGCAGCCTGAGATGGTTTGCTCACGTAGAATTAATGCATGAATAAAGTTTAACAAAAAAATATACATTGCAAATGTACTAAAATACGTGGTAGAAGAAGACCAAATAAAGAATGGTTGGATCAAGTGAATTATATTTTGAAAAATGGAAATGTACGATGTAAGAAAAACCGTAAGAGTTGTATGCAGTGTATGGATAGGGAAGAGGTGAATTATATTATGTGTTGAGGTAGCAAAATTTGGCACTTTGTCTTCTATGCTTACCCTAACAGGGAAACAGCGTTTAAGTATATATGTAAGTATAAGTACAGTCGTGTATGCATTTTTTAAACCAAATTTAACTATGAACAATAATTTAAGTAAAAAAATATTCAAGCTAAAAATTATTAATAAAAACCACGGATAAGTAAATAATGTCAAAATTACGTAAAAGCCTGGAAAAGTACTCTCAAATGATGTAATGCTCATTTTATAATAAAAAATTACAATATACTAACAAACAATTATTGTAGTCGTGTGTGATACTAAATTTAGATGCGTGTATTATGATCTGTATGAATTTAAGTTACGCTTTAAAAAATCTAAATTCTTACTTAAGAAAATAATCAACTTATAAAAAAAATTGAGAATGAAACGATATAAATATTTTTATACTTCATTCATGAATATTTTCTATCAAAATAAAAAAGTGTCATTTTTTAGGTCTATGGTAAGAATGCGATTATTTTTTCCTCAAACGAGTTTTTCATTTTTATCGATTTGTTTGTCCGCGCTGACCAAAATAACATTAGGAATTTTGTTGATATGTACCGACAATTAACTTTGAAAATCCACTGAAGGTCTTATCATTTATAGTTTTTGTGCATTTTTTTCCTTTGCTCCACAAATTGATTCCTAATTATTTTTTGATCACAATTTTGTATTGTCCTACAGGTGGACTCAAATGATTTATTTCTCAACTATTGTGTTTATCACATGCTATGTTATTGCGAACAAAATTTAAATTTATCAATAGAATTATTTTATTTCTTAGTTTTGGACAATAAAAATAAAATACTTTGAATAATAAAACTAACGTAATTTTCAATATCACCGCAAATAAACACATATATTCAAAAAGGCACTTCATAGGTACTACATCACCTGGGCGTGGTTATGGAAACTCAGAGTTGCCAAACATCTGAGTTATCCTTTCGACCTTCCCCACTGTAATCGGAGAAACGAGTTGCTACGTCTGGAGTGAGTTCAATTGCAAAAGTTGCCAGTTAGAGAGTATTGTATGTCATTCCGACTACCTGTGGTGCTTTCCATCATTTTTGTTTATAAAGGTTAACTCTCTTAGCCTTTCACTCTCTCGAATGTGATTACAAGACAGCAGTAAAAAGGGCCCACCCCACAAAGCACAATTTTTGATTTATTTAAAATATCGAATTAGCACACATCTATTCACCATATAAAAAAACTATCAAGCTAGTTAGTTATATTAATTACAATGTGCCTACACATATAATATAATATTTGGCAATAGTATTGTATAACACTTTCATTGTATACAATACAACTTGGTGAGCTGTAACCAAATTGATGTAAAAGAGGCCTAAGTGAAAAGCAGACTTGACCCTTCTTTTTAAGTCTGAGTTCAAAAGTTCAAACAATTACTTCCACCCATCCAACATATGACATTTTGTGAAAAAGAAACAAACTTATTTAATGTTCATCCACTTACATAACTTAAAAGATCCTTGTCTATTTTATAAAATCGTGTGATATAATACTAGTATGATATGATTTTAAGAGCAAAAAAATGAAGAAGAAAACATCTCTTCGCTAATATTGAAAAACAATTCCGCCATGTTTCCTTGATCTTTGTCGTTATTTCTTTAACATACTCAAATAACAATTTTTGCATTATGACTAAGTCCACAAAAAAAATGCATTCTCCAAGTGTTGGGTGAATGTTTGGTTCAGCTACTGTTGCGATTCTCCACGCGCACGTCACCAGCCCGCAGACTATCGAGTGCACCTCAATCTGGTGTCCCCGTGTCGAATCCCTTTCGTCGCCTACCGACCATTGTTTTCGTATTAACTTAGCTCACGGATATATTTATTATTTACTACCGCTTACTTGGTGAATGCGATTTTATGTCATTTTAATAAAGCGTTAATGCAAAGTGAAACTTTGGATTTTGCTATTATAATTCAAGCATTTATTGCTACATTTGATTCGGATAAAAACTATGAATACATAACGCAGTTTTGGAAGATTAAAACAAAACCTATTTTCCTATATTTAGTTTAAAAACATATATTTTGCGGAGGGCGTAAAACCACAAATCGCCATAATGAAAACAACCCTCAACATTATGTGACCAAGTTGTTAGGAGATACAAAAATAGGTTTCGTTTATGACTTGAAATAATAATTATACGGTAAATATTTCAAAATATTATATATCATACCTAAAATTAACTAACTTCTTCTTAAACGTGTTGTTAATGAGTGAACGTCGTGGTTCCGGAAGATTAAATACCGCTCTTTCTTGTCTTGAAGCATGATGAGTACGATGACCTAATCATGTATTTTATTTGGTCTGTTCCCCTTGCTGAAGATCATCTTCTTACTCACCACCCCTTAACGGTTTAATCATTATCAGCTTCTCCAAACTGCCCATATCTCTTCTAACGACATGTCCGAAGTGTGACTGTATTCTCCTCCTGCATATCGTTGACAGTCTTTCTTTTTCCTGTAGATCCTGGAGAATGGACATATTGGTGCATCTTACAGTATATGAGATGTGAAGTATTCAGCGCCAATACCACATCTCAAAAACACCTAGCATATGTCTTTTCTTTTTCCTCAGCGTACATATTTCAGTTCCGTAGAGTGCTATGGAGAAAACCAGAGATCTCACAAAATGAATTTTGGTGATCTAATTTGTCTTAATTACAGTTAATACTTACATAATTAAGATAATCAATCGTAGAAGTTAAAAAAATACTATAGATCCCTGTCTCATTGCATGTTACAATTTCTAAGGTACTTTCATCTAGACTCCCAAATCAATTTACTTCTCTCCATACTTAATTTTCTCTTATTCTCTGCACATCAGTGTGTTTTTGGGTTGAGTTTAGATATTGATATAGTTCCTTTTTGTTACATTTTTGGGTTGAGTTTAGATATTGATATAGTTCCTTTTTGTTACATTTTTGGGTTGAGTTTAGATATTGATATAGTTTTTGTTAAATTCATTATCCAGTTATTCGTTAAATTTCTCACGCATTCGTTGTGCACCGCAGAGTTAACTGATTAACTAAAGAATTTTCTCGCCCCCTCCCCCCCCCCCACTCTCTCTCTCTCTCTCTCTCTCTCTCGCCGCCTGACGAAAGCCTAGAAATAGGAGGGTAGGAGGTAACATAACGCGAGGATCACTATATGTTAACTAGTGCAATAAAAAATTAATTTATTATTCAATATTCCAGCATTGAGGTTTACAAAGTGAAACCTCGAAATCTGTGATAAATAAGATAATATCGTTTTTGGTTTGTATGACGTTATGTTCATTTTGACTTTATGACCAAGTTCCAAAACATATACTAATTTAAACCAACATACCAGTGCTAGTCAAAAACATCCGAATGAAATAATTGTTTCTTTGTGATTACAGTAGGTAATAAATAGGTTATATCGAGTTGCAATAAAATATGAATAAAGCGTAGATTCTTGATGCTCTTTTTTTAGATACAATATCCACGATCTAACTTGAACAGTTTTTGTCCTGAATTAATAGTGTTGCTACCTGAAGCAATACATGTCTGCCTCTTGTATGTTAAACAGTATAATTAATTTAATAATTCTTCGCCGTGATGTTATTGTTCGTAATTCCACCAGTTGTCCTCGGATTTATCTAGGGCTGAGGCTCATCAGTCTATGAACAATTAAGCGTGGATTTGATTGCAATTATAATAAAACTGAGTTTTACTGTTTATCTAAGTAGGCTTCTTGCTCATGAATTTTATACACTAATGTTTTGAGCGAAATATTACTGATGATGTCTTGCACGAAAGTACTTCCTAACCATTTTGTACTTCAGTTGTTGTTGGCACCTATCTATCTTGAAATATGAGGAAGATGTAGTGACTAATATAATACATTTGTAAAAAAATATTATTATAACTGATGGAAAACTTGAGACTGGCACCTTTTCTAGTGACGATGGAGACTTATTCTCGATCAAAAACACGGCCCCATCAGCAACGCCACATCGAGCCGAGCAATTTTTATCACACACCACCCTCTTACCCCGACGAAACCTTTGGTTCTACTAGTTTCCCGCAATTCTAAACCCAAGCTACAAGTCATCATTTTTTTAGTTGAAAAATATGAGAATACTCATAATTTTGACCATATCTATTGAATACGGCTATTCAAATTATTTTGTTTGTTCCATTATTTTTATACAATCCCAGATTTTTATACAATGCCTATTCATTAATGTACAATATAACTCCTGTTATGTAATAAATAAATTAATAAATTAATGTATTTTACCCCTGAGGAGTATAATAAAAGGTACAATACAAAGAGGGGGCTCAGAAACCTTGACGTTGGTGCCACCAAGGATGACCATGTAAACCAATTTGTGATAGGCATATCCTATTGCATATATAACATAGTAAGTACTTGCAGCTTGTCTGCGTCTTCTTTTCACATTGGATCCCTGATAACTAGAAATATTTCTACGCCATTTGGCTCTATCTGGTGCTGATTGCTCCCAGTTGTGCTGAGCAAATAGAGAAATTAAAGCAGTCCTCAGCATACTGTAGATCCATGATATGTCGTGCTCGACTGTTGACCGACCTGACTAGAAGCGTTTCGTAGCAATCCTGTGATCCTGATGGGACGTATTGGGTGACGATGGTATGATGATTATGGTGGTCTAAATTAAATAATTATGTAATTTTTTGATTCAATGATAAATAGATTGCAATATATTACGAAAAACCCCTAGACTTATTTTGAGTTATTATTTTTTTGTTATTTCATTCAATATATTAATTAATGCAAAAATTTATGAATGTTACTTACTTAATATTTGTAATGATATTTTTCAATCATTTAACATTTAAACGTTATTTTCGTGATCAATAATAGTATTTTTTAAGATAAGTTTAAATTATATAATGGCATACATGTTCTACATATTCCATTATATCACATTTACGTCGTATACAGAACAACCTTGCGGATTTATTACTTTGTAGAAACCTCTTCCGACCAACCAGAAAGGTATAAACGAGACCTTATGTGAAAATCAGAAACTTGTTTTCAAAAATAGTGTTTAATCGGGAATTAAACCCCCATCCCCCGGGTCGGGAAACAGACATCTTATCAACAGACCACGGAGGTCGGGAATTAAACCCCCACCCCCCGGGTCGGGGAAACAGACATCTTATCAACAGACCACGGAGGTCGGGAATTAAACCCCCACCCCCCGGGTCGGGAAACAGACATCTTATCAACAGACCACGGAGGTCGGGAATTCTAGGTTTATTTTAAGGAAAACATATTTTTTTCTATTTCGTTATAGAAAATACACAACTAATTATTTAGGTAATCATTCTAGCCAACCTTGATAAAACAATCTACAATAGTATTATATAATTAACCTCTACGTCATTTTTCGTCGATGCAGAAAAAACAAAAGGGGGAATCATGTTTAATTTTGTGAACTGTTAAGTATGCAAACATTTTTTCAAGATCAAAATAAAAAGGATAAGTATACAAAAACCCTGAGATATAATATTATATAATTCTTTATATTTTTTCGTTTTCCAACATGTAAATAATTTCTTACATTGAATCTCGTAATCAATTAAAAAAACAACGTTTAAAAATATAACAGCTTAAAATCTATTAAATATTAATATTAACATAGATATTCATAAAATCTATCAAATATTTATATTAACATAGATATTCATAAAATAATTTAAATAACAAAAATTATTAACAAAATATAATCTAATTTTTTAATTCAAAGTACTAGCAAAACAAATCTACAGATTATTATAAATACATATTTAAGATAAGTTCAAAAATGATTTATTTAGAATCAAGTGTTTTTATCATTAACAATTATATTTATAAGAATATTATGGCGTGTAACCAGTCTACTCTGGTCTGCAGATTATTAAGTACACCGGTGTCCAAAAATATTTTTTAACATGAATTAAATACAATAAAAACAACATTCTTAAAGAATGGATACTCCCCAAATACAATAAATAAAACTCCCCAAATACAATTGAAAAAACAAATGTACATTAATAAATATTTGTATCCGCAAGTTTAAAAAACACAACTGAAATAATGGCTTCGAATCATTTATTGAAATAAGGATTTGACCCACACTGTGTCTAAAGCAATGCCTAAAGATATTCAACCAGCATATTATACACCCAATATGTTAAAAAATAACCTGGTTAACAATAAGAAGTCCAATCTGGAGTTTACAAATTAAAATGCAATGACTGTTCATATTTTTATATATAGGCAAGACAAAAAGAAACCTGGAAAAAAGAATTAGGGAACATTTGTGATGTCTCAATAACAATATTTTTTGGAGTTTGCCAACTACTTATTCCAAAAAAAACCATACGTTTGATATCGATCGTAGTTTGCGAATTCTGCACATGAGCCGTAGGAGATTGCAGCTGGATAACTTAGCAATTCTGAAGATTGAAAAAAAAACTTAAATTAAGTCT
This sequence comes from Odontocerum albicorne, assembly GCA_949825065.1. NCBI lineage: Eukaryota > Metazoa > Arthropoda > Insecta > Trichoptera > Odontoceridae > Odontocerum > Odontocerum albicorne. The sequence continues at coordinate 30,600,227 of OX463841.1, read as the reverse complement.
CAAAATTATAAAAAATTATGCTACTTTCAACAATAGCCCTCTACTAAATATGTTTCCCATTCAAAAGCCATCCTTTTGACGTCTACCAATCCGCTCCCCTTATTGTCCACTTCTTCCCTCCCCCTCTCCTGTACCCATTACAATTTAAAAAATGTATTTTAGACATAATTTAGTTCAACTTCGCCTGACGAGGAAGATGGAGGTCATTGAAACTGGTAGTGAACTCAAATAAAACAGTGGTGAATACAAAATAAAAAAAAGTGTTTTATTTATTTTATTAAAAATGTATAAATATGACACCACAAAGTGAAACAAACGTATTTTCTAAGATTCAAGAAATAAATAAAACGTTGTTACTTATAAAACTGTTTTATCTCTCACATTCATTACGTTATTTCAGGACTAATTTATATTAATACGATATTATTCCTTTTGAATTTCGTTTATTTATATTTTTTACGTTTTTGTCAACATAAATTTCTACTTACTTTATTTCGAACTGGAAATTTTACATTCACAATAGTAAAAATTACGTTGAACGAATGTTTAAATTCTTAAGTAATATCTGAATTTTCGTGTAATCTTAGAAAATAGTTCAAGCGAAAAAACAACAAAACTGTTCCGCTTAAAAAAGTAAATTGATTAATGACCAATGAGATTGTTCATGCACCAATGAACTGATATGCAAAAAATATACATAACAATAAATTTTCTATCCATTTTTTCTCAAATATTTTATTAAACAATTTATCCGATTCAATCAAGACCAATTTATTGTAAAATATGAAGCAATTCTAATGCCCTTGATAATCAAAATGAAATAATCATTACACAACGAAGAGAAAGGAATAAGGATATATAATAGAAAAACGAATGAAAAACTCTTGATTGGGCTATAATAGGTTGCAAAATATATGAGATCAGATTGATAATAATTTTATATGTAATCACTATGATATCACCAAGTCATTATGATTTTTTTGTATCAAAAACTTATATACGCGAGTTGCAATTACAAGTCTAATGTTGTTAATGCAATGTTTGCACTTTTGTAAGGTGATTATTAGCAGCCGTTTCTTGAAAAAAAAAATCCGTGGCAAGCGAATTACATGAAAAAAAAATACGCAGGATTTCTCACTGGAAGAACACCGCTATGATTTTGTTCATAGATATTTTACCGAAAAAAAAACGTTTAATTAAACAAACGTATTATTTTAGAAAGTTGATATACACAGACGTTTTAATATGCAATTTTATGTGAAGACTTATATTTTTTCATGTGTCGTTAAAGATCTAGGAAAGATCCTAAAATTACATGCTATATTCCAAATAATATGAACATTTATTTAGAACACGTGCTAATTATTTATTCATTTATTCCAGTCACTGTCGATGACTAAACTTTTAATATTATGCAATACACCAATGAAATTGAAACCGTCAAAATTATAAATCGTCTGAAATATTGTACAAGCACTATATCTAACGTGAATATTTGTTATGCTCTTAGATACGGTGTACTCAAATAGGTAATATTTACACAATAATTATGAATCAGCGACTAAACTACCGTTGTAACTAAACTAAAGTCGAGTTTTCAATAAAAAGTAGTGTTAGACTGAATAAGAACTCATCATCAGAGTAAATGGCTTTTGGACAATTTATTTAAAAATGTATTGTACACGCAGGATATGTATTGCCAAGTTGCAATATCTTCCAATCAATAATACAATTGTTTTACAAAGCTTTACAGAAAAAGGTGGTGATTTACATTATTGATGTAGAGAAGAAAAAATTATACAATACCAAAACAACGAAATCAAAATTTAAAAAAATCAATTATAACTTGGTTGGCTGAAAATATTGGAGCCAGGAAACACGCGGTGTCATTGAAGAGAGTAGTTATGTGTTTTAATACGATTTTTAAAATTCGTCAACGATGGCACGAGTCTAAAATTAGCCAGGTTGGTTCCAGGGTTTGACAGCATATGTATATACTAAAAGACGACGTGAATAATGAAGAATTGCCAACTGGAAAAGATAAAAGGTGATCGGAAAGCCGTTGACATTTTCGATGAGATATGAGGGATACTTATAATATATAACTTTTATATTTTTTTCTGTGATTATATTTAAGGACGAGCCCCAAAGTAAGCAACAACTGTTGACCCTAATACAAGGGGACCACACCCGTCCTTGGTACCCGAAGCCCTCGGAAGTCTCGTCAGTGAAATGTGGGGCTTCTGTACGCGTGGCGCCCCACACCTCCGTCCCGCCTAGCCCCCGCAGGGCCAACTGGACGGCAGATGGGCCCCCGTCTGACTCACGCTATTGGTGATATATTATCTCGTGACCAGACCACAGGTCAAGGATACTTTGTATTGTTTTAGGGAGCAAGTAACTATTGTAACTTCACCATTAGTCAGGAACAGACACTGTTTATAGTCGTATTGAAAGGCAATGTGACGAAACTGATTTTGAATGTTCAGTACTGTTTTAAAGAATAACGATTTGAAATGTATAAAACAAAAATATATGGGATATTTTCTAACTACCATCAGCTTTAAAGCTAGTAATTATCAATTTCTGATATGTTAAATGCATTTTTAATATTTTTTTGTTACTTTGTATATTCTGCTGTCATAACTAATAAATATTCTATATTCTGCTGTCATAACTAATAAAATTATTTCACAAAAATAATGTCATGACCTCTGCAAGAAAGTAATTATATATTTATTGGTTCTCAGCAGCAATTCCTGGATACCTAACATATGCCCTTTGTGGCCTAGATGGTATAACGCCTGTCTTCCGATTTGGGGATCTTGTGTATGATTCCCGTTGGATCCTAGATTTTTTTTAAATGTTCCAGTCTGGTGCTCACTTTAGGTATCTTTCAGGCTGGTCGAAATATATTGTTACTTGATAATATTATCAGGTTGTACTGTATACCGACATAATAAAACGAAACCAATCTCTTTTTATACTTCCATTTTAATAATCCCTTAATGTTATTTGTTGAATATTTTTCATAACATAATTTTTTTGGGTAATCTACTGATACTATTATAATTAGTTGCAACGACGACGGTACATAAAATCTAAGATGGTGTCGAAGGAAAAAAAATCTGGATAACAGTTTTGTCTAGGGTTATATTCAACTGGATTCAGGCAATTTCATTGCATTGTCTTAGACTATTTTGTTTTGCGAAAATATAATTTTTCACCTTTTGCAAGAAATAACTTGATATGTTAATAATTTAAATGATCTAATTACTAGTAGTAAAACTTTAAATAATATTTTATTTTAATTTATTTAAAATTGTTGTTCCATGTATTCTTGTCTCGGTTTGATAACATTGAAATAGTATTATAGAATACTGTTTGTAATTATATAATTCATAGTTAACACTGTGGAAATTAACAGACATTTTGATTGATTTACTAAAACACTGTTTATTCCACTTAAGATAACGGTATGACTATCGGTTTCAAGGTTTTCACCTCATCATCAGGGGAGCTCAAGCAAGTCTCTCAAGTCTTGTGTGAGCTCTCCTGGTGATGAGGTGAAAACCTTGAAACAGATAAGGTCATGCCGTTATATTAAGTGAAAATAAACAATGTTTTAGTAAATCAATTAAAATATCATTTTGTAGAATCGTTAAAAATACAAACAATATACGTTGCTATACACATCATGTAATAAGTGACTTGTACGTGAAATATACTTGTATGTATGATGTATGCTATACTATGGTCAATATTATTTATGCGTAAATATTATAAAACATCAGTATTTCCCCTCAGTACCAGTTAAAACTACAGTTTTGCTATTAACGCTGGTTATTTAATATTTATGAAAGTACTCCACACATTACATCAATTACACTAAAGGTAAACGATTTTTATCTTTTGTTCGAAACGTCAAATATGTATTACGTTTATTAGAGGGAAGGTATTCACAATTACTCACTATCGTGCACCTGTTCCACTTAGACTTGAGTGTATATAGAATGATATATTTCAACTTTAGAGAAAGAGAGAAGAAGAATATGGTTGAGATCTATACTTAATTATTACCGTATCGTAAGTTTTATAATAATTATTTTTAATTTTAGTATAAATTATATTTAATTACACTTTACAAGCACTATTTTTCGGTTTTTTTTACCATGAGAAACCTCTAAAAAGGAAACAAGTATGCATACACAATACAATATGCCATCACGCTATTTCCCTATTGAGGATAGTAGAGAGAAAAGAGCGCCAAAGGTTCCAATCATGACATATTTCCTTCACATCCATGTATATTCTCACCAGCTCTTTCCGTTTTGTTGCTCCTTTTCCCTTTTCGAAATTTCATTCAATTGGTCTAACTTTACTTTCCTCGGTCATCTTTCATCCCTTATCCGTTCAACATGTCCGAGTCACCTCAACGCGATATTCCCTCCTCCCCTCCCCCCATTTATCACATCAGTTTTTAGCTCACACTCATCCTTAATAATTTTATTCCTTATGCTAGCATATGTGTATATAGAGATCACATTTTTTTCAGTGAACGCATTTTCACTAAATTTATTCTAGTCCTTTCACTTATTTTCCACGCCCACGTTTCACTCCCATACATGAATGCCAATAGAAGACAAGCGTTCTGCATAAACTCATATTAACGAATCTCCGGACTACGATGTACGCGAAGGCATAAAAAATTAACATTTATACAGTAAAATAATATTTAGGATACAAATTATTTAATAAAATCTTTTTAAAAAGGACTATAATTTCTCTTAAATAAAAAGAGGTCCATTTAAGACTTGTAATAACTGTTGACTATTCTTACCGTTACTTAGATTCACAATCAATTCCATTTGTCGTTATTCATTAACCTAAATATATTCAAGCGTAAGTTTAATAACTTTCCAAAAGTTATTATTGTATTACACTTTTGTTGTATACAATACAATCTGGCAGACTGATTGTCATAGGGAAGTCTTTGTCAACCAACCAGAAAGATATAAAAGAGGTCCTAAGTGAATACTAGTATATAACATAATCCTTTAAAAAAAAAAAAACTGGGTTCTGACGGAAATCGAACCTGCAACCCCCCAGAGCAGAACATAGACAAATGTTAATAATATACCTACAAATAAATTATTTATTTTTCAAATATATTGATTACAAATAATTTAATAGTTATAAATAGAAGCCCCAACAAAAAATGTGTTATGAAAATAGGCACCTTTCACCACATACGATACAACCTATCGGGTTTATTGTTATTTAACAATCGTTTCCACAAAAACCTTAAACGAAAAGCACACAGGAATCTTTCTTAAAAAAATGGGAATACTTGTGTCTTACCAACTAGGTCATGGAAGTCGTAATGCTATGTATTTGTGTAAATTCTATTTAAATATAAAATAATTCATGGTTTTCTTCTGGAAACTGTAACGAAAAGTAGTCTCGAAATATTTATAAAATCTCGAAAAGAGCCAATCCACTTAACCGCAAAAATAAAAATACAAAGCGACAGTAACGCGGACAAAAGGATGAACTGAAATAATGACATGAAGTCCCGACCCCACTCGCAACCTTTTTGTGTGGCGGGAAGAATTATTAGAACCGAAACACACGCGAGAGTGCGGGGGACTTGGAAAAAATCTGGGCAAATTAGATCAAGGAGGAAGAAACTAATTTATGGCCAGGAACTTGCTCAACTCCAGGCCGCATCTGGCCCAGACGGGGAAAAGTTTATCACACAATTTATGTGGAGCGGTCCCTCATTTAAACAGGTATCCTAACTAATAATCTCTAAAAAATTGTGGCAAATATATTATAATATGTATGAAATAATTTATAGAAATTCAAGCAGCATAAATATTAAACCTCTCGAGGCAAAAAATCGTAATCAACAGTTGGGCATTTTTACAGGTTAAAGAATACAAAATATACTCGTATAAACCTGGTTCGAACACTATCCAAATATGTAAAGACGCCGATTCACAACAGTATATTAGTACCAACTTCGATGTATTGGAGTGAAACGTGGACGATGTAGAATAATGATGCCGTGAAGACTATGTGGCTGAATAATTTATGGCAGAATTCAAAATGAAGTGATCAAGAATAAATATGAACAAATTACTGATGTAATGACCTGAATGAAAAAAGTTGTCTGAGGTGGTTTGAGCATGTGTAATGAATGAATGGTGAACAAATATATAACACGAAAGTGATTGAGAAGCGTAAACGAGACCATCAAAATTATTGTTGAACCAAGGAAATAAAGCTTTGAAAGGAAGAAGAATTAAAAATTAAGAAAACCGAAGGATTTTTATGAGACACATGGATATGGAAGAAGCGAAATATGTATGAAGTGATGGGAAAATCTGGCGGTATGATCTGTCTACTCCGACAAATAAATGGCGTAATGGTAAGTATGTATTTAAATATGTGTTATTTACGCTAAACTTATTTGTTAGGTAGTACGGTTCAAAAATATATCTTAAGAGTAAGTGATACGAGTAGTATGGTTCGATCATCCTTGCATTACTAACACAATGTATTGCAGGCGCAATGAAGATTGAAGAGAAATTAAACAAGACAGACCCACTTGGAAAACGATAGTATAGTCGTCTTTAGATCTCGATGGTATTTAACGCTAATTAGGCGAGCTTGCGTATTAAATGTCGAAACATCGACTAGAAATTTCAATAATCGATAGAAATTCAAACTAGTATATATCTTCTTGCATTTGCGGTTTTCACCAATCCGAAAATTCACTAAATTACTTAGTGACAAATCACCGAAAAAATCTTTTTCACTAAATAACATACGAGTAAGTTAAAAATAAGTACGTTTGTTCATTTTTTTCAATATTCGATGCAATTCAAACAGTATTTATTATCTTGCATGCACCGTTTTCATCGCGTAAACAAACTGATAAACGTTTCTTCACTCAGTATTTTTTCGAAACTTCAAAACAAAATTGTAAAAAAGAAAAATATGTGTTATAATAAATTTAATGGAGGGATGTATTTTCCATTTTCATTACAAAGCCTCGTTAAATAGTAAACATTTATATTTGTAATGATGATACAGATGATAATCAATCAATACGGAGTAATGAATAATACCCTAAATATAAATGTTGATGCAAAATATTTCAAATCACTTATTATTTGGGTAATTTTAAATAGTTTTTACGAAAATTGTACACGTATTAAATATCTTAAGTTGTATTCACATAACATTAATATCTTAAGTTGTATTCACATAACATTGATTATGTTAAGCATGAGTTGTCTGTGTTTCCGCTCAGAGTGGTCAAGTTTCGAAAGATGCATTCAATTGAGCGCTTTAATCAGTCCTTGATTCAAATTCATCCTTAATAACTATATTTTATATTCTGTCATAAATCAACATATTTTTCTCAGCATGTGCATATTTTATACTGTATTACCCAGCTATCATATTTTCAGTGATTTTCCACGCCTACAACACAAATTGCAGAATTTTTCCACTCGTTCTAATTTTACTCCTTACTTTCCTTCAGTTTATCCAATCATACTTTTTTTCTACCACAATTGACTCTCGCATTCACAATGCAGATTTGCTTAGTAAGTTTTAAGTCACACAATCGTTTAACACGTTCAAACCTTTTTCAAAATATGTAATACGTCAGCATTTGGTTCTCATCCTTTAAACTACAATTTATCTGATATTTTTGTGAAGAATCGACACACCACTTATTCTTCTCACGTATATCAATTGCACTTCTTATATCAATTGCACGTATATCAATTGCGCAATTAAATCTTCTTTAAAATCATGTCCACGTTTCACTATCAGAATTATATGGTTAACAAAATTAATATAAAGACCACAGAGGTAGATTGTACTGTATTATACTTTTGTTGTATATACAACCTAACGAGTTTCTTACCATGTGATCACTTTCAACTAATCAGAAATATGTCAAAGAGGCCTTAAGTGAAAACCAGACTGAAACTCTTTTAAAAATATATTGGGTTCCAGCGGGAATCGAACCTCTAATCTCCGGGGTGAAGGACAGGCGTCTTACCAACTAGGCCACAAAGGTTCAGATATATTGCAAGAAAAAAACTTTACAATTAAACAGTGTGGAGAGAATGAATGATGAAAATATGAGTACGCGAATACACAATTCAAAAGTGCAAGGTGTGCGTGAAAGAGGTAGATCGAGAAAAACGCGGCTCAACCAAATGGACCAGATCTAGAGAAAGAAAATAAAGTTAGAAGTATGAATAATAAAAGATTATGCATGACGAGATGTATGAATGTGAAGGGAGCAATGTTGTGGGGCTGGATGGAAAAAATGGAGATATGTTCTTTCCGCCAGCCCCGCAAGAGAGACGGCATAATAATATGTATGTATGTAATGTAAGTATATAATAATATTATTATATAATCAGTTTAAATTCTTAGTATGTATATGTCTGTTTCTTTAAAAGAGTGGACATGTTTGCATGATTCATATTACCAAGTCATCACGTTCTGAAAATATGTGACCAAAGTCTGTTGCACTCTGATACAAAGGTCAATACCGCACCACGGCACGTTAACAACCACAACACTCATTAAATCGGTCAACTAAATGCAACTAATTTTAAATTGCACTTATTTAATAATATACTAATGTCCAGTATAAAGCGATCCATACATCAAGCTAATATTTATTTTAGGTAAAAATAAACTACCTTTGACAGAGATACAGAAATTGGAATGAATAACATTCGTTTTTTTTCGGACGGTCACAAACAAATCGTGTCGTCAAATATAACTGCTTATGTTATTCTTAATTATTGTAATTAGGCATTCCATCCTGTAAACTGAATGGTTATGTGCCAATGCCAATTTAAAGGAAAGAAAGAAGTGTACAAATATTTGAAAAACTATTGTAGAATCAAATATTTAAGAAAATCTGGACAATAAATTCAGATATGTAAATCAGTGAAGTGAGTTGGGACATGTTGTACGAGTGGGAAAACAACACGAGTTAAGAGCATATGAGCTGCGTACAAGAAAACGTGTTCAAGAGCTTCCTCTCCTATCTACACACTCATGTATCTACTTATATACGCCCCTTTATATAGATGTTAAAGTGGGCTCATATCAGACACTTTTCTTTGAATTCTAATGTTCCACATACGAAAAGAGCACTCACAAAAGTGTTATATGTAGACGCAGAAATTAAACTCCCTTAATTGTTCTTGCAAATTAAGGCTGGCTTAATGTTTCCATTGATAAAATAAATCAGCGATTATATGGCCTGATTGGTAGACAGCTTGCCGACCGCGGGTTTTAGTACAAAAAAATGTTCTAGTCTGGTTTTTCCACAATAGGCCTTTTACATTTTTTTGTGCATTGGAAGAAATTTCCCCATGTCAATAAACTTGCCAGTAGTAACACATTTGATTTTAGGCGGAGTGTAGTGTATATTAAAATACAATATATTTCTTCTTCTGAAAATTTTAACAATGACATGCAGATAAATTAGCATGTCATTGTTAAAAACCATAAATACGTAAATAAATCTCAGGCATTTTTATATTGCTGGCGTAACTCATCTGTACGTTTTATTTTGTTGGCGAAACTCCATGATCTAGTAGGTAAGACATTTGATTGAATTTATTGAGTTGTTGATTATTATTATCTGATCTTTAAGAATCCGCGCTATTTTGTGCGGGAGAGTTATATGATTTTTAAGAATCAGCGCTATTTTGCGAACTCATTTTATCCCAAGGGAGCTACTCTTCAACATTAAAAGTACATATAATAACTTGTCCATCGGCTAGAACCCTGAAAGGAAGTTTAATCCATAACTGTATTGTATTGCGTTACAATTTCATTACAGTATATCCTAGCGAGCTTATTGCCACGTGGCAATCTCTTTCAATCAACCAGAAAGATGCTATAGATGCCTAAAACCCTTTAAAAAAATCGGCTCCAACGAAAATCAAACTCGTTACCCTCGGAAATCAGAGGTCTTACCAACTGGACCACGGAGGTATTAGATAGCTGTCAGTGATCCAGCAACACCAAATGCCCCTTTGTAGTTCCTAGCATTTTTGTTCTTTCGGATATAACATGACTATTAGACACTTCAACATCAACAGCTCGCAATGAGTGCTACTTCCATCCCAAAAGTTTCCACTCACATATCTATCTCAGATATTTACAGTGGAGCCAAATTACACAGTCAACAAAATATATGCATTAATAATAAATTTGAATGTGTATGTATGTATCAAGCCTGTTTTGTTCTTGTTTAATGAATATTATTAAAGTTTAAAATCCCTAAATCTCCATCTAAACGAAATTTGTGAAAATATAACATGAAAAGCGTTAGGAATTTATTTAGTCTGAAAAATATAATGTTTTTCTCTCAACCGAAACAGTGATGCCTCCGGAACAAGTAAGTAAGAGGCTGATCGCCGATAAATGGCGGTTTTATTGGACGAGGTGTGACGTAAAAAATACGCATCATGTGGGCGACTCGAAGGTGAAGTTACCTGGTCTTTCCCAACTTCATAGGATCGTTACATTTGAATACGATCAGATGCGGAGTAGGTCACACTGCATATGATATACGAGTAAACAAATAGGGCCTAGCAGAGTCATCCACATCGTAAACAGCTGTCCATTTTATGCATTTTTGGATGCTTGTAATAGCTGAACAAACTAGCACTGGACCTATGACCTACCATGATAAGACACATTACGCGTGAGGGCCGCACGCAGAGGAAGAAAACACTTTATAGCTCTGGGTAAAATTGATTGTCTTATATGATAATTACTTCCAACCAAATAGGACAACAATAACACAGTTTGCGCCCAAGTTTTTTTATAGTAAACTTATGAGTATTTCACATATAAAATAAAGATGAACACCAAGATGAAAGGAAAGAAATAAAAAAAGTTAAAAGTGATTCGTATGGGGAATAAAGAAAACAGCCTACGTTATTAGCGAGGGATACTGATTTTTAAGTCGCCGTTTGCAGCAAGTCACGGAGAATTCGAATCTTACGGCTTCTGGTTCTATCAGATTCATTCAAATAGATTGATTTATTTAAAAATATGCGAATGTTTTGTCATTCATATTTCTGATGTAATCGGATTTTCCCAACATTCTTTATTTTTTGACAAATTTATTTTATGAACTTAAGGTAGCCTCGTTACATTTTTGTGGTAACATTCCGATAAATTCTTGAAGAACGAAATAGTAATTATTATTAACAAGAAAAATATGGTTTTTGAGGTAGATGATGCAATCATAATATTATTTTCAGAAAATTCCATAAAAACATTTCCTTCACCATCGTCATTTATTCAATGCTACAATCCTACGAGAATCGTAAATTATAATTCTCCTGAATAGGGTATTTGCAGATAAGAATAAATAGTTTTTTCAAACCAAATGTGAAATTATATTACGAGTATTTATCTGGAATATTAAACATATAGTCGATTTAAAAAAGCCTATGAAATAAATCATTGTAATGTTGTATGAAACCAATAAGTATTGGAAATATACCGTGATTAGCATTGATGACGTCATTGTAACGTCATAATACCCGCCAATTCACTCATTCCGTGGCAAACAATAAAGTAAGTTTTGTATGTGAGGACGTTTTATTTGTAATATTTCCGAGGAATTTGTTGTAAATTATTAATGAAAACATATATTTAACAGTTGATAAATCTATCCATCACGGTCGATGGGGGTTTTGAGAACCCAAATTTTATGTATTTAAATGGCTTTAGTAAGTTTTTTCTCGTAACACTGTCATTTGATACGCAAATAATTAACATAAGTATAGTAAAGGTTGTATTAATACACTATACGGTTTATAATGCATTATTTTTACTAAAAAAATACAGGCGAAACACGTTAAAACAACCAAATACAGGCGAAACCCGTTAAAACAACCAAATCGTATGTTATGAATAAATACGATTGTCAAATTCCATCGCGAATTGTTACGTCACAAGCTAAAGCACGCACAAAAAAATGTTACGATTTGAAGTTTTATTATAATATATAAATATTGATTTTGCAGAATTATTTATGAAAAAAACACTATCATGTTTTTAATTTATAGCCTTATTATTTTCGTAAAAAAAGAAAAAAAACATGAAATAATTATATTCGCGTCCAGCAATAACATGAGTAGCCTTGGCTGGTTTCGTATTCGAAATACTGATACTTTCTTACTAAATTGCTCTCCCATCTTATTCTTGGTGTAATAGCCATTTATTTAAAATATATATTACCAAAGTCATACTTTGTTGGCTTATACTCCAGAAAATTAAGTGCGAAAATTGTTATTCTTACCCGAGAATGTTTCAAGTCGGTAAAATAAAGTTAAAATAATGGTTTTGAACTATAACCAAATGAGTACCAGAATTTAGGTTGCAAGGTTTTGTATTCAAACGTCCATATACCTGCAAATAGATCGATGGTAGCATATAAACTGATGTATCGCATAAGCACATTTATTGTCTATGTACTGCGCTATTTCTGATCCGGTCAATACCGTCAATTTCCTGGGAGCGCTCGCCGCTCGGCCAAACAGATGTGCCGCCAGCGCAGATACAATGGCAGGTGTGCCTGCTGACCGATATAGGATCGCTCTGCTTTACAATGGTGAAGGTTACCGAGACCTTGTGTCTGGCTTTTTTGTCAAACCTGTCATGGAATACGCATAAAATTTTTCTTTTTGCCAATTTTATTATTTATGGATTTCACATTCAAATCGATATTTTACAAGATTTTTGCGGCAGTGGTTTCACCTCTTGGAAGAATATTTTATGTAAAAATTAGATACGTTTCTTAAATTTAATATCAAGTTATTTGATTTTGGTTTCAATAATTATGGCATTTACTTGGAATATCCAATATATTTTTCTAGCTACTCAAATTCTGTGTGCCTTCTTCGAGTTCTTGATCAAGTAAAGTAAAGATTTTTTCCTAATATTAAAGATATGCAAACATCAGAAGGATTATGTGAGAATTGCGGGATGGACAATTAATTTATTGGAAATATTGAAAAAGGCGTCGAAGTTTTTTGAAATGTGTGACTGTTGATGATATTATCCTTTGGTTAACTTCCCAATTTATACACATAAAGCATATTTAAATAAAGTATAGTTAAACAATTTAATATTTATTGGTTCACACTACATTTTCAATAAATCTGTATTCTTAATAAATGTAATCAACTTATCATTGTTTACGGCATTGGAAACATCCTAAATTTGGGTGAATATCCAATAAAAATACTGTGGGGATCGTTTTTATGTTATTTTTTTGGTAAAATATCCACAAATGATCGTTTTTGTGCTTATATGATTTTTTATTACAACTACTTTTCGTATTGATATTTGCTATTTTTTATTTTTTTAAATTATGGCGTAAACATTTTTCATTTGATTTATTAGGTGTTAACATAAGTTGTGTCCGTTTTTTTTCAATTTAAAAACGAACACAAAAGTAAAACAAAATGGTAAAGGTTATACGTCATTCGAAAGAAAATTTTCTGCTCTACAAGATATTGTGTTTGCTTTTACGTTACATATATTATTTTATTTGATTACAAGCCTTCAAAATGGAATGGCAAGTAGACAAAAGTGAGCATTTTCGACACCTCCTTCTTCATATTCATATAATTAAGATTAGTTAAGTAATAAATTTGTATATAGGTATAGCCTTGACAAATGTTTGTACAATAATTTACTTTGTTTAATAAAAAAAAAAAAGTGTCCATTATCATGGAACATTATTCACTGGAAACTCAAATATATGATTTATCTGACTCGACGTCTTTTGTCGATAACACCTTTTTTGCCTGCTGATAACATTTTCAATTACTATCTTCCTATCAATACTTGTATCCAAGTGCAGAAGCACTTATTAAAATACACTTCTTAAAGTATCCAAAGGAAATATTCGCAATCGCTTTCTTGCTAAAAAGTACCGAATATCAGATACACTCGTAAAACCCAAAAATTAAAGATCTTTCATTAATCTTAAAAAATAAACGATATTTTTAATAAGCACTGCAGTGTTATATGGGAGGGAAACGTTAATGTGGAAAAAAAAGCTGAATAAATTATATAGGAATGTGCGCACTGAGAAGAATACACGGGGGACAATGTTTGATAGAATACGGAATGAAGTGATTAGGATTGAATGTGAACTTGATGCTGATGCGTTGAGTTGGAAGAAGTAGCTCTCTGAGATGATTTGAACATGTAGAACGAATGAATGAATGAAAAAAAAACTAACGAAATAAATAGTAAGTGCAAATGTGAGTGGAAGGCATGCTAGAGGAAGACCAAGGAAATTATGGTTGAATGCAGTGAACGATATTTTATAAAAGAAAACGTAGAAAGCGTAACAAATTGTACCAGTTCTAAGGGAATGTGTGTGGATGTGGAAGAGGCGAAGGATGTTTGTGGTGGAAAAATCTGGTGCTTTATCCTCTCTGCCTTCCTCGAAAGGAAAATGGTGAGATGGTATGTACGTAATTCAGTGTTAGACACGTGTCTCTTTTATTTAATTATCTAATCCACAATCCCAGTAGTAATAATTAAATAAACGATGTATATAGCACCGTTTCGAGTAAATTACCATTGTGTGAGAAATCGACAAACTGTCCTACTAACAAATCTCAGCAACTTATGTTACATGGTATCGTTAGATGTTTGGTTTGATTTTTCCTTCCAACGGAAAAAATAAATACGAATAGTTTTACCCAATACACAATTATTATAATTTAATCATTTGTACAAGAAGGCCTTTCGAATTCATATTTTAATGTATGTTGTGTGAAGTCCACAAACTCACTTACCAACTATTATAATTTCAACAAATTAGGTGGTATGGCCAGGTGTTTAGTTTTGTTTCCCCACAACGAAAAAAACTAAATGTTAGTTGTTTAACCCTATACAAAAGTATAATAATTGAATTAGATGTGCGAGTAATCATATCGAATTTATATTTTAATACATATTTTAAATGTTAACGAAAATAACCGATTTTCCACAAAATCGCTCAGCTTATCAAACATATATTGTATAAATGACCTACTGATAATAATCTGAAGATAATAAACTTGTTTTTTCACAAAGTTGATTTCTCAAAAGTATTTTTGCATAGACGCTACTGAATAAATGTATCGTATCATGTTGTCAACATAAAAATCTAGCACGTGTATGGAAGCAATCGAAAATATATTTGGATCCGTATCTCTGTTATGTGTATTTAATCTATTTTATCGTTCACCTTCTCTAGTGATACAAAACTTTGAGTTATAATTTTAAGAATTCAAAGGTATGTAAATAAGAAAACTGCTTAGTCAGTCGACGTAGCTTCTAATTCAAATAATTTCAAGAAGCGTTATTTTTCTTCTTTCAATATATGACCCAGGTAGATATGTTAATCTTCGAGGTTTTAAAAATGTTCTACAGTATTTTACGCTTAATATATCATATATATTTATTTATTTAACACTTTTATTGCAAATACAATCTGGTGGCCTTATTGCCACGCGGCAATATCTTTCAACCAACCAGACAAAATTAAATGAAGCGAGTTACATGGTCACAAAAAACATTCAAATAACCACCCATCTCCACGAAATCCATGAACATATACACTTGGGTCTGTTTTTATGCGGATCTTTTTTATGCGGTTTTGAAGTTATGCGATTTTCAAATGTAATGGAACCTATCCCTTATTTTTGTATGTAGTTCAAGTCTTTTTTTATGCGAATTCGCATAAAAAAATCTAAAATTTAGACGAGTGCAGGTTACAACCGTTAAAGTGTGATTGTGTATAGGGCGATGGGCGATCGGAATTGTTTTTAACTCTGGCAACTCATCCCCACCACCTAGCGCTTATAGGTCACGTGCCTTATTGTTTATATCACGTTTAACAGTTGACGAGTGTTTGTCGGCACCGCAGGAGTACGTTGCAAAACAAATCATGTGTGTATAATTTTGAATTCTTTATTATTTTACTGTTCTTGTATTATGTTCCTTGTTGTCCACATGCGCGCATGTGTCAATGTACGTTTTGTACGTCACTGTGCGTTTAGTTCGGTCACCGCGCGAGAGGTCTAAGGAAGTTCTAAGGAAGATTGGCCATGATTGTTAATCTTTACTTTATTTTATTTTATTGTTTATTTATTCAGATTCATTTACCCCAATGGAGAAGAAAAATAAACGCAAACGGAAAGCAATTTCTCTAGATAAGCAATTGACAATTTTAGATTACTTGGCGAATGGACAAAATCCTACCCAGATAAGCAAACAAATCTCTCAATCTGGGGGAATCGACTATAAGAGCAATTAAAAAAAATGAGGCCTCCATCAGAAAATCAGTCATTAATGGCACAAAGTTAAGCTCAAATCTGACATCGTATTCAAGAGATACTTTATTGGAAAAAACAGAAAAAGCACTTGTAATTTGAATTGAAGATTTATCTCAAAAACGATTTCCCATACGTGGATATTTAATTAAGAAAAAAGCTCTTCTGTTTCATGAACAAATAAAGGAGCAAGCAGAATTCACTTCACCTTATAATGCTAAAGTATTAACTGCTAGCAAAGGATGGCTGACTGGATTTTTGAAACGATATTCAAATGATGTCGATGAATTGCTTGAGGATACTCCATTGAATGACGATGATATTCTTGGTTTGATTTTACATGGCAGCGTAGAAATAGAAGACGAAATTGAAATGGAAGAACCTCCTGCCCCCCTTACTATAAAGATTATACAAGAGGCTAGTCAACTTTGCAATAAATTAGAAAATCTTTTTATTGTACATGACTCAAATTCTGAACGAGCTTTCAAATTTCAACGCGAGCTTAAGAATTGCATGTCCCCATATCACGAATTGCGTAAAAAATTAATAGTTAAATCGTCGCAAAGCTTAATCACCGATTATATTTCTAATAAGACGATTTCATCACAGAAGGATGACGAAATTAAGAACAATTCTAATTGTAAGGAACCCTTGCCTTCAACATCCGTATGTAATGAAATGAACTGGTTATTTCGTCCAGTGATGAAAGTGATCTGGGTCAAGTTCATAAATCATACCGATTATTATTTATATTTTAGTGATGGAAGTTCTGCTATATAATATGTTCATAAATATGTGTATGCTGACTGATAACAATAAATTGTACGATTAAGATAAATATATATTGTGTTTTTATTTTTATGATTTTTTTATAAACTTTTTTTATGCGATTTTTGGTACATTCTATCATATTGATTTGAAGTTATGCGGTTTTTAAAAATAATGGAACCTATCCCCCAGTTTTGTATGTAGTTCAAGTCTTTTTTTATGCGAATTTTTTTTATGCGACTCCCCGTGGAACGTATCTATCGCATAAAAAGAGACCCAAGTGTACGTGAGTATACGCCCATGAACCTCACAAAGACGGGCAATCACCTGAACATTCCCTTTCATATAAAGTAAGATATAATAATCCAAGGATAAGGAAGCGATGGTAGAGAGGAAATGAAAAATCAGGAAAGAAACACGTTATATTACTGACTAGAAATTAAGTGTTTTTCAGTCGCTTCTTAAAGCATGCCAAGGACTGAGCAAGTCTAACATTAGTTTATAATTGATTCCAGTCGCACTACATGGACAGTTAAGGACGACGTAAAAAAAGAAGAGTGGTGAACTGGAAAGGCTGATAAACAATCTCTATTTAAGCGTAGCGCAAGTCCATAATCGGAAAGACGCTGAACATTTTCGGTGAGATAAGAGGGGGCGACGGGATAATTAAGGATATTATATTATACAATAGATATGGTATGTGAATTTGACGTCTATTTCTCATGTTCAACCAGTTAAGTGCCTTCTGATATGAAGTGATAAAATCGTACTTTATTAGGTTAAAAATAAATCTTATAATATAAGTTATATCAATAATAAAATAATGTGGTTTCGTCAATTAAATTCACTTTTTTCAACAAGTAACGTTATTGAGAGAACATTTTAAACATGATCTGAAGAGTACTAGTAATCACGCAACAAATAAATTCTTGACCTAAAACTGTGCTACTAATTATGAAATTGCGATGATCGATTCTAAAATGTTCAATAATTTTCATACTGAAGATTGCAATCATCAATATTACTTGATGTTTTAATACATTTAAGATTTGTTGTTATTCAACTTTCAACTCTTAAAGTGATATGCCTTATATTTTATCTTTATTTTTTTTATAATACAGTATTATTGACCTAAGTCAAATTTATTGTTTTTTCACTTGAAAGGTTTTTGAATTCAATACAGCTACCTCAAACTATTAATATTTTTTTCAATTTATACAAACCATTACGGTATTTCTCTGTCAGGGTAGGTATAAAGAATAGAGCCCCATACTTTCCTATATTGACAAATATATTTCACCTCTTCTACATCCATACACATTCTCATACAACTCATATGATTTCTCTGATTTTTAACGTTAATTATTTTTTTTAAAGAATAACTATGACTGAAGTCATAGTTATCCTTATATCCTCGAACACTAGGTGGAAAAAGTGTCTGTGTCGTTCGAGGGGAGTAGCACAGCGCGGGGTTCGAACCGACGACCTTCCGCACGGAAGTCCAGTGCGTTACCTTGCGGCTATGCACCTCACAAATTATATATTGAAAGCAATTTACATTTAATATCAAAACATCACTGTATTAAATTATGTATATACGTAGCAACTATTTTCTCTTTGTTAAATAAATGCGATGAAAATGTTTAATATCAAAACATCACAAACTATTTTCTCTTTATTAAAGAAATGCGATGGAAATTAAATAGATTTTTTACCATTTATATTTTTTTTCTTCTGGAAAACAAATATAAGTTATTAGAATTTCATGAGAACTCGCAGCGTTTTACCAACTTCTCATAAGTGCTTTGTTATTAAATTTAACACAAGCTTAACTCTTTGGATATTTTATGACCTTTTAAAATTTTTATTCAATCAAAATAGACAATTATTTTCTGTCTTAATTACACCAAATAAATAATAAACATCCACTCTAAATCTAAAGCAATATGTTTTCAAATTCGGCGAAACACACAAAAGCTAAAATAATCTCAAGTGTGAAAACGTGTAAATTCTTAGAAAAAACGTCGACATATTTTGTTGCTAGAGAGTTATCAACATTTCAATAATTTGTAATCTAGATCAATTTGATCCTATCCTATCTACAACAAAACATATTTTGTTTACTCAAACAATCTTAGATCAATATATTCTATTAGGCTAAAAGTGATTATACTGCAAGAAACATGGTTATATTTTTATTATTAAATGTATTGAAGATCGCGG
The DNA here is from genome assembly GCA_949825065.1 of Odontocerum albicorne. Classification (NCBI taxonomy): domain Eukaryota; kingdom Metazoa; phylum Arthropoda; class Insecta; order Trichoptera; family Odontoceridae; genus Odontocerum; species Odontocerum albicorne. The sequence goes on along the minus strand of OX463841.1, from coordinate 30,580,821 downwards.
TTATGGTTGTAATTTAAAATTGAATATTTAGAAAAAAAATAGTGATCACCTCTCATTTACAACACGTGTTGATTAGCAATGAACCAAATTTACATTTATAAAACTTTTTTTCCATGAGGTACCCTTATTTACTGATTGAAAACATGGCTGATAAAAGCTGTCCATAAAATTTTATTAATCTAAACAATAGTCTCCAGTTATTTAACCACGAAAAACGTCTTCAAGGACCCTGATTTTCATTAATAAGTTTGAATATTAAACTATAGAATTTCGTACTGTTCAGACAAGACTTTATGTGCATCACGCGTGTCCAAAATATAATCATTTCAATGTTTATTTTATAAATTGCAGCCGGCTATCAGTATTCGTTTATACATCTACACCTCAAAAACTTCAAGGTGTTACCGCTAAATTCCCAATTTTTTTTGCTCTCTTCTAAAAATAAATAATAAATAAAGGATAATTTATATAGCGCCGTTTAGAGAGCAGACTCTCTTCAAATGCGCCCTGATATATTTCTGACTGGGATAATTTTTTGCGTAATTAGCATTTTAATATTATTTGTTTTACGCTTTGAAAATAAAAAAGAGTTATTGAAAGTCAACCTTTATTGCCTAGTTGGTAAGACGCTTGTCTTCCATCGTAGGGGTTAAAGGTTTGATTCGCATTAGTACTCATTTTTTTAAAAGAATTCTAGTGTGCTTTTTACTTAAAGCTTCTTGAACGTATTTCTGGTTAGATAGAAGCAAGTGTTACGTGGTAATAAATCATCAAGGCTAGACAGTTAAATTGATATACAATACAATATTGTAGGCACCTTTTTATCATGTAATTTTTTTATGTAGAATCTTTTAGTTTAGTTTGAGAAAAAAATGTTTATGTAAAAATATAAATATTATCCAAATATTTTCGAAGTAATTCAGAGATTTGTTTGGTTTTTATTTAATTTATCAGAAATAAAGGTGTATGGAGATTTTTTACAATGAATAGTAACATCGCATGTAATGCGCAGCTGCGCATTCGGGCAACTTGGAGAGAACTTATCATTCACAATTTTACGATAAATAAGTATGTTTAACCAAGCCTAACACAGATTTTATTAAAATTTATTCGAAAAAGAAGACCTTTTTGAAAAAGATCCCACCGAAAAATAAAAAAAAATTTTGTATATCGAAATCCCTTAAATTTTTATCATATTTTTTGACAATATATAAACACGATATGATTTATCATGCAGAAAAAATATTGATAAAGCATATTTTTATTTGAACCCCTATAAAAGTCAAAATGTTGATATGGTATCAATAAAAAGGCAACGCGAGAAAAAACAATAAAGAGCTATCTCACAAGTATCACTTACACCCCTGTCGGATGTAAATGTTAGCAGATTGCTGTAAATATACCGTGATAATTGCATTCATCTCGCGGGGTGCAGGGGTGCAGCCCAAGGTGCTGTTTAGCTCGTGAAATGGATTGTACTATGCATAGTGGTATTTATTGTATAAGGGGTGCGAGGGTGATACCATAATTTTATTGTTCTACTATATCGACGTGCAAGACCCGAACTATATCATCATTGTTTATGCGAATTTACTCGAGAGTACGTATATTATTTAAATTTCTTTAAATTTTAAGAGCTGCCATTAAAATTTTATTTGAAATAAACATATATTTTCTTTTTTAACACATTTATAAAGTCAAAAGCAAGTAATATTTCCTTACATAAGTTGAAATAATAGAGTTTTAACCCTTTCAGTGACTAACAATAGGTTTTTTCCCATAAATAGAAAGTTATGTAATGTGAGTTTTGTGGGATTTTTCTTTCCACTTTGTGTTAATATATTTGATTATTTCGATTTCAAAAACATTAATAGCTCAACAATTTAGATGATATATTATAGATTGTACTTTAATCGGTGATATGGTGATCCGTCTAAAGTACGATTGATTGAAAAAAAAAACAATAAATTAATTTTAAACAAAATATAGTAATGACTCTAAAAATATTATCAACTTTTTTTAGGTTAGATATTACCGATGTCATACTCATAGGTATATTTATACTCCCGAATACTAGACGGAAAAAAATGTACGTGTCATTCAAGGCGAGTAGCACAACGCGGGGTTCGAAACGGGACCTTCCGCACGGAAGTGCAGTGCGTTACCAAGCGGCCATGCACCTTAAATGTTAAAAGTACTTGTCTAGGTTTTTTTAATTTACCAAGAAAATATTCATATTTGTGGACGTCTACGAAGTCAACTGTCTCAAAAACTAATAAGATATTTGACAAGTGCTAGCAAAAAAATAGCGTTAATACAAGTTATATAAACCTGCTTGCAAACATTTTTTCTTTAATTATTTCTTTTGATCATTTCGCTTAAAGTTTAATTTTCTCAATTGCCTTTGATTAATATATTAATTCTATCAGATTTGTATTCATATTTATGGTAATGTGATCTTTGTTAATGTGAATGCACTAAAAAAGGCTTAAGCAATAAAATATTTTTTCTATATTCATGACACTGATTCATTATTAGCTTTCTTTTTCCAGACATACACTCATGGCGTAATTTTTCAAGTATAGTAATAAAACTATTATTCCTTTCTTCCAAGATTCACGAACTGATTTAATAAATTTCCAATAACCAACCTGACCGAATATTTTGCCTCAAAATGACGGTGGAAATAAAAGAATACAAAAACTCTATATTAAATATCTAACCAAATCCTACTGGAATAAGTAAACAATTTTATATCACGTCACTGAATCTTGGTTCCGACTGAAATATACATTTTAAATTTAAATATCGCACATTTAATACATGACTAACACGAGTCAACATTTTATAAGAAGACTTCGAACAAGACATTTATTTATTTCATTCGTAAGCAAACACACAACATATTCAAACTGGCATGCAGACATTTTGAAGAGCGTGGCTGCGAGACAATATTGTCTTCGGATCCATTAATCGAGGCTTTGGGTTAAGTGCAACTGAGGTAAGCACGGAACTCGCAGTAAGCCATCGCATGTGTTGGCAGTATTACTGTATTTGAAGAGGAAACAACACTCGCACACGTCTACAATTTTTTAATAGACTGGGACCCATTTTATTTAATTTTTTCAGGTACCATAGGCATTCGAACCAAAAATCAAGCGTCTTACCAAGCAGGTCATGGATGTTGCTTATCAACTCATGTAGCGGTGGGGTTAGGAAATCACTTCGTTCTCTAGATCTTATCACTTACAAAACCTTGTGATCAGTTATCAATCAAATAGTATGTCTTCAAATCAATAATAAATTGCACCATCTTAACACTTTTTTTTAATGGAAAATATTATTACTGATTTTTAATAATAAAGTCTAAATCCTTTAAAAGCTGGGCTACAAACAAAAAATGCGTATATTTTCATAAAAATATTGATAGGCACCATGAATGCTGTAAATATCTATATCATGTCAAATTGTCGTATGTGCATAAAGAAGAAGCAAATGAAAATAAAAAAAAACATCAAATGAAGCAAAGAAAACAAAGCACCACTAAAACTGCATTTCTCCAGACGGTATTTGGTTTAATGTCACAGCACTGGTTCAATGTCACACCACACATTACTCTATTGGGCAGTTTGTTCCAGGATTACATAACTTGGTTAACAGAACAACTTCATAAGTCGGATTAGTCAGACATCCAGGATAAATTTAGTGTACCTTCAGAAGTCGGATTAGTCAGACATCCAGGATATACTTAGTGTACCTTCATAAGTCGGATTAGTCAGACATCCAGGATATACTTAGTGTACCTTCATAAGTCGGATTAGTCAGACATCCAGAATTTTGTGTTGCACGTCTTTCTACCATCTTAAGAAGTTCAATATCTTTTAATAAGGGTTCTATCCAATGGATTCATCAGACCGTAAACTATCTTCATAATAGCAGCAGCAGATGAGTTTATGGACTCTTTTCACAATATCATTAATGTGTTTGGTCCATTTTAGTCATTAGAATTTTAAATTATTTAATCATTTAACATAAAAGACAATTTTTGTCACTTGAAATTTTCGATTTATTAGACTTCTTTTATATGCGTGTATAACTTGTCGATTTGGTTTCGTTTTACATTGGAAAAAATATTTTTTAAAGTTAACTAAAAAATATGCATAAGTATGAATGTGTGTTGGATATTAGTTCATAAAACTTTTATTATATAAATAATCTGAAATTTCCGATTCTTTAAATTTAATGAAATTGGTTTAATAAATTGTAATTGTTTAAAAAAACACTAAAAATGTAATGCTCAAGAACATTTTTAAAAAAATCAGTGGATCAGTCCCGTTGACCTCTTTAGCCTAGTTGTCCTAGTTGGTAGGACACTTGACCCGGTGATTTTAGACTCGATTCCCGATGTTACCCAACAAAAAATTGAAAAAAAGTCCCAGTTTGTAAAAGCAGTCGATCTGGTAAAAATACTCGCATTCATCGAGTATTTATGTTAGTATTGCCAACATGTGCAATAATCAATCACAAGTTCCGTGCCTCCTCTAATGGTTCTAAAAACGAAGGTTCGATTACTGGTGCCGAATACAATGTTGTCTCCCGGTCATGTTTTCGTCATCAATGTGTCCGAATTATCATTTCAGATATGTTGAATAGCGTTGTATTGAATTACATTTTTGTTGTATACAGTACAACCTTATTGGAGGGCTTATTGCCAATCTTTTCCAACCAACCAAAAATATGTTTAAGAGACTTTGAGTGAAACCGAGACTGGAATATTTTTTAAACATCTGAATTCCAACGGGAATCGAGCTAAAAACCGTTTTACCAATTAGACCACGGAAGAGGCCACAGTATCTATCATACGAAAGAAAAAGAGGTCACATTGAGAAGTTAGGAGACTAATATTTCTAGATTTCTAGATGAAAATACGCCTGCAGTTTACCAATCAATATGTAAAAAAATTAAAAACACTTGCCAATATTTATTTCATCAACGGTCGATGCTGACTTCAATCTAGTATAATAGTTTATTTATGGAATCTAATATCATTAATTGCATATTTGAAGGTATCAAAATATAAATTTAATGGTGTACGTCAAGTTTAGCAGGTATTCTTTTTTACGAGTATATGGTATCGTTCATCATACCCGAATCAGTAATTCGGATATTATTGAAGAGCGTGACTGCGAGATAACATTTTATTAGGCTCAAGCCCAGCTTTCGGTTTAGAACCACTGGAGTAGACATGGAATTTGCGATTTGTTTTTAAACGTCACGTCAAGAGGCACCAACACAAATATTTGGTGCGAGTATTGTTACCAAACGAATTTTTGAAGACTGGGACTCTTTTTTATTTTTTTTATTTGGGTACTCCGGGTGAAGGCAAAACGCTTTACCAAATAGAACATGTCGTCAATAGCAGGTGAAATGATACGTAGAAAATGAATTAAGTAATAATTTATTTATGACTAAACTCTAATTTTTTTAAGAATTTGACACGTATTTGACACCTTAGAGGTGTAAATATCAACTCACAGTAATTCGTTTCCGAAGTGCCTAATAAGACGACTTTTAAATGCAAGTTTAAAGGAGCTTCACGATTAATATCTGGTTGGTTGGAAGAGATTGCCGCCAGGCAATAAGCCCGCCAGATTGTATTTGCAATAAAAGTGTTAAATAAATAAACATAGAAGTAGTCCTGGAAAAGAGCTATGGTGAGATATATGGGAGAACTAGCGTTCGTTGATTGGTTCGAGTACCATATCAGATTTGACATATACTATATTTCATTTGTCAAAATGACATTAATTTAATTGAACATTGTTATTTAAACAGCTATTTTAAGTTATAAAATCTAGACTAGTGTTGCCCTGTATTGCTACAATCCATTAACATTGTATGAACGTGTGTGCAAATAGGCGATGCGGTATAGGCTAATAATTTATTCATTGGGGTGCCAGCTTCACTGGCGTGATGGCGGGGAAGAGAGGCACTTAACCCCCATCCCCGATCCTCGCCGGGATTACCAGCCAGTGCTGTGAAAGAGAATAAAGCGAGCTGAGTATAATCCTTCTCTTAGACACAGCAGACTAAAATTTATATACACAGTTTTGAAAGCGTGGTTGAAAGTCGTACATTATTTCCGTTTTCTCTCGTCTGAAAGCCATCGAGTGCTAAAGTTACTAATATATCGAAAGCCACAATCTCAAGCCTATTGGATCGTCTCCAGTTTCTACGAGAAACAGAAAAAAGCGGGCAGTTTTACACGCTATGTGCGACAGTGGTACAAGAGAAAAATCTCCAAATATCTAACTGAATCAAACAGGTGAACTGCATTCGTAGTCACACATAAGATGATTTTCAGTACACCATAATTTACTTGCTAAATTTAACCCTGAGAATAACGTACGACCAATAATCGAATGAATGTATTACTGCCATTGTCTTATGGTGGACTAAGGTTTCCTAATCTTAATGTGTGGATTTACGAATGATTTGTCTTCCTTAAACTTGTCTCTCTTCATTTACAGAGTATTAAGAAAGTTTATAGTTGCTGATAAATTGAACATACGTAATTAATACTCTTATTTCATTTTGTCTTAGTTAACTCTGTTTATGCTAATAGAACATGCCCTATATTTTCAATGAATGTTCACTATCTGCCTGGAACACGTAAATTTTAAAAAGCAAAATGCAAAAGCGGAGTTCAAAACTCTTTAATATTCTCTACTTGGTATCGCCTCGCTTTTGCTTTTTTTAATTTCAGAAGTGTTGGTTATGTTTTGGGTACTTGTTTATTTATTAAATTATTGGTATTAAAAATCCTTTGGTTATACTTATCTAACAAAAGGAGAAACTACGAATGTCAGTCAATCGCACATGACCAACTTGTATTGAGTAAAGAGTAATATACGAGTATGTAATAAAGGTGACAACACTAGGGTGACGATGACTCCTTATAATCAATAAAACGTGATGTAAACATAAATATCAATATTATTTTCAAAACTTTCCTTTAATATCGAGAAGTGAAAGTGAGAGAAACTATTTAAAAGCTCGGCTTATTCAGCAATGCACCAAACTCGCAAGCTTACTCCCAATTGGCATAAAATTTTCTCTTAACGACCCTTAATGTCCGCACTTGCATACCTCCACGGCCCCGTGCAAGCATATAGACGGCTCTAAAATCAATTATGCGCACAGATGTTACGATAACCTACACTTTGTGTCGCCTTGTATGGACTGATAATTAGTTTAAGTGCCATTGCTACGAAGGTATGAACATTTATGTATAACTCCAAAGTTATGAGATCAAATTTTAATGAAACTCTAATGGGAGTAAATATTCATTTAATCTAGACATTTGATATCACATTTTGTGTTTCTGATAATAGTCAAGGTTTTCATATTAATACATCACAATATGGTTAAATTGTTGTCTATTTTACTAAGGGCTTGGTTTATTTATTAATCTACTTATCTAAAACTTCAATAATTAGATGTTTGTTTTATCACCAATAAAAGAAATGTATTAACATTGTTGAAATTTGACTATACCATATACGTCTAAAAATCGGACTATATACGTAGAGTAATTCGTATGTGTAAATATATTTTATTATCGTTTCAATTTGACATGTCTTTAAATGTTTTATTCAATAGCAATAACTCATAATTTATTTCACATTATTTCGTTTTTTTTTTCACTCTCATTTACCATTTTGTTCACGTCAGATTGGATATCTTATGAGAAAACAATAACAACATCCGTGGCCTGACCGGTAAAACGTTTGTCTTGCACCAATCTGGTTAAAGAGTTCTTCTGATAATAACAATCGCACGCGCTGATGAATGGGAGTTTTGTAAACTCTCCATGCTGATGAACTGCATATAACTAGTGTTATTCAGTGGCGCTTAATTTTAAGTCTCGATTAATGACGATGAAGGCAATATTGTCTATCGGTCACGTTCTTCAATATGCCCGCATCACCAATTCGGATACGATGAGGGGTACTCTATAATTAAATTAATCAAATTCTTCAAATCTGAAAACTGTGATATTCTTTCATGCGATTGTATAGACTAAATTGTATAATTTTCAATTTAATGAATATACTAATTTATATTTCTCGCCATTTTCAATATTTACATTTTCAAGTTACATTGCAGAAAACAGTACCATTTTTTTAGATCCATCATTGACATTAAAGAAACAGGTGGATTGAGAACTTATATAAGTAAAATACATAAACAAATAAAAAACGCACAATGAATGAAAGAGATTAGACCTTATTGTAAACGTTTACAGTCCATTATGTCGCCGCGGGGAGCGGAAAATATTGCTCCGCGAGGACAATACTTATTCGGGTGATGACATTTCTCCTGTTTATCGCCATCTGTTGAAGCTTTTTACTCGGAGTGAAGCGTGAAATGCCGACGACCTCGCCACCGCTCCACCGCGCCACCGCTCTCGCTGATCTGCGGAGCAAGTGGCTGTGTTTCGGTAAAGTGTTATACCATGATGGATGGAGGGGATGTTCCCTGTTGTGAATTGTATGCACAAATTGAAATCTGCAATAAATTATTTGGAAATATTTTATTACGCTTCGTCCCTATACGGGTAACATAAAATTCAAATAATCGAGGTTGACTTTTTATGACCAGTATCACTAGGTTCATAGCCCGTTGACTCCAATGTTGAATACCCTCCTCCATTCTTACATATTATATGCACATTGCTTCCTGTTGCTCCCAGTCACCTTACTTATGTCACATATCATATTATTATTATTTACTAATGATAAAATGAATATTTAAAATTCAAAGGAAAAGTGCAAATTTGAGTCAAAGATGTAGTAGAAAAGTTCAAGTAAAATATGGTTAATCGAGAGAATGATTTTTTGAAAAAAGCAATTGTAAAATTGAAAGAAATCGTAAGATAATAAGTCTATGGATGTGGAAGAGATGTAGCGAAATGGAGGGATGGTATGTACGGAGTAGTATAATATTTTTTAATAAGTGCGTTTAATTACGTGTATGTTTGTTTCTCATCATAATCTACGAGTAGTAAATAAAGACCAAAATAATTCTTATTATTTTATTTTCAAGCTTAGATGTAACGAACCAATAGAATTTTTTTCGAAATCAGCAAATAGCAAGTCATAGAACAAGCAAAGTGTTTTATCCTTTTATTAAACATAATAAAGTGGAACATTTACCCTATTCCATGACATTACGGGGATGTCGAGCAGGACAAATGCCGGCGTGGTTGTTTTTATACGAATGGCACGGGTGTGGGGTAATGAATTGAAATGGTTCTGGATTGTTATGTCCCAAAGTCCTGTACGTTTAGTACTCGCGAGTCGCGACCCCCACATGGCTTATGGCGACACAATACGCTCATAGGCACGATAATCCAGCTTTTAGGGGTGGAGACTGAATAGCCTGAACATACTCGTATAGCTACCTTTAATCGTCAAATGGATTCCAAATGTTTTTAAAATGGACACGATGCTAAATGGAACAAAAGTAATTACATTAAGACTCATTTATCTTGGATGATGAGTTCTGGGCTGTTGTTTGTCGTGTGTTTGTTAAAAAATGGAAACACTTAATATGAAAATTTTAATAAATTTTCAATTGTGCTATATTTCAAATAGTTATTGCTACGTTCGCTGGATAATCTGATGACTTTAAAAACGAGATAACAAACTGTTATATTTTCATCATTATTTAATAAGACCATACTACTGTACGGTGTTTATTATTAAGAACAAGTAGCGTAACCAACTTGCAATGGAGGTCGAGGTAAGAAAAATAATTGTATTGTATTCCACTTTCGTTACATACAATAAAACCTGATACATTGTTATGTACAATGAACGATAAAAATGTTAAGAGAGAACCAGATTGGTACCCTTTTTTTTAAATTAGGCACGAACGAGAATCGAACCCGCAACTTCCGGGTTGAAGGACAGGCGTCTTACCAACTAGGCCACGGAGATCGACAGATAAACTTTCCCTGGGAAAATATGAGTTGATGGTATGCAAGAACATCTTAGGGCGCTAAGAGTCCGTCAAAACCTGGTACACAACTATTAACAGTGCAAAACTAGAACATATAAAATCAACTACGTAATAGGAAAGAGCTAGAGAAAGGAAGATGATACCTTGTTCTTCAAATATGATGATGGTGAGAAAACATCACATTCAATTGACAACACCTGGCGTCACCTTGTGGCGCTCTGTAGCTTTCATTGTAGCAGAAATAGGAACATCAATCAGGTTAGAGTATTGACAGTAAATGTTAGTGCTTTAGTGTATTGAATAAATATAATACTAGAAGTTATAAGTGTAAGTAACTTGTGAGCTTACGGTTACTTGAAATATTATAGTCATATTAAGCGCAAATTGAATCAACTTCTCAGATTTTTTCTTTTAAATTACACTTTACAGGAGAGCGTTTTTATAATCTACGTAAATTTATAAAACCGAAATAAAAATGATATACGAGTATAATGGAATAAATACACGGTTTTACTTTTAAGATATAAAATGCCATATTTTTTCGATATTATACTAAAAAATATTGACAATTTATATATCAAATCCCTTCAACTATCTTCCATTATAAATTTTATACTAGCTATAGCCTTTGGCAAATAAATGTTTGTATTATAGATTACTTTATTAAAAAAAACTATCTCTCTTTACTTTAGTTATGTTACTTTAAAAAATATTGCTTTTATATGTTTTTTCAGATACTTCGCGGGGCTGCAAGTAAGTTAAATAGATATTAACTAATTGAAATCTTACTTTGGATCTACCTGGAGTTCCATCAGCAGATTTCCTTACAGTCGTACAGAGTTCCTTACATCTGCTGATGGAACTCCAGGTAAATCCGAAGTAAGATTTCAATTAGTTAATATCTATTTAACTTACTTGCAGCCCCGCGAAGTATCTGAAAAAACATATTATTCACATAAAACCCTTCGCTAAAACAACCCTTAAAAAAATATTGCTTTTCTTTTTACACACATAGTCAAAAATTAAGACAGATCACAAAACTTTCCTCACCTCTTCCACATCCACATATCTTATTCACCTCTTCCACATCCACATATCTTACCACACAGTTCCTTCTATTTATCTTACTCTTTCTTATCCTTCTTTCAAAATTTCTTTGACTTGGATACTTTTCTCTGTTGTGCCCTACCACGATTTCCACTTTTCCATTTAAACTTATATATTACATGAGTTTTGAAAACTGGGATAACACCGTTTGCACCTCATGAGGCAATATTCAAAAAGGATTCAACCCAGAAATCATATGTTTTGGTATATTTCAAATATCGAATGGTTTTCAAAAGTTTGACACTGAAATATGTATTTCATGGTAAAATTTCTCCTTGAGATATTTGCATTCGAAATATGTCAATACAGAGGTTCATTATGTAAAATGTCATTTATTGATCTTTTTACTAATTATGGTAAATTATAAGTTATAACAATAAAAATATATTCCAATATTTAAATAATTTCAATTATAATAAAGACTGTTGATTAACAATAATATCATCATCATCATCATTAATATTACACCATGTCCCTATTGAAGAAGGCAGAGAGAGCAGATTTTAATTTCATTCTATCCTGGTACACAATATTTCGGTTATGCCATGTCCATACACCTTTTTATATATACTATTCTATTATAAAGACTTTTCACTATTCTATCACACTTTTACTCATTCGGCCGTCTTCTCGTTCATAATTCATTCTATCTAAGGGCCCAAACCCTCTCAATAGCTCGTTCTTCATCTAAAGCAAGAGTTCTCAAAGTGGTCGATATCGACCCCCTGAGGTCGATTTGATTTTTCTAGGGGTCGATAGTTTCAATAAAAAAATTTGGGAGTCGACGACGGCAAAAATAGACCCCCTTACTACTGCTAATTGTTTGTTACTTCAAAATATATATGATACCGTTAGGTACCTAATTAAGAATATTTGTCAATATTTGTATAATACTGATTTTGAATTTACACAATTATTTCACAAATGTCAAAAATAAAAAAAAACTCTGCTCTTAATTTCTTGCTTTAATTTTCGTCAGCGCAGATTTCAATATTATATGTTGCACAAGCATAATCCGTAGTCCTTTTATCTTTTTCAATCCTTCATTACAAGTGATTAAAATGAAAAGTTGGATATGTAGTGAAATATTTAACATCTATGTTAGTACTGTACAAACTTATTAATTTGAGAAAGTAAAGTAAATGACTAGGGGGTCGACAGTTTTTGGTAAAGGGGTCTGCGGCCGAAAAAGTTTGGGAACTCTTGATCTAAAGCATAGCATCTTCTTTCATGTCCTCATTTCTTTATTATTTCATACATCATTGTTTTTTCACGTATTCTACGCAACGATCTTATTTCGACACGTCGAAGTTTCGCTTCATACCCTAATGTTGGAACCAATATTCCGTTATGAGCAGTCAGCTTATATAAATAATTTGTGTGGTAATCAAAAGTTTTCAGCGATAAGCTTTAAAACGATGGTGACGTACTAAACCCGTTAATATAACAGTTACGTAGTGAGTGAGGGTCTCCAGTATTACCTCTAAACTGAGCAGTTGCGCGGCCGCGTAGCTCATAACATATGGCCGCGCACTACACAGTAAATGAAAATATTACCACTGACAAAATAAATGAAAATGAAAATATTACCCCAAATTTATTGAAAGATTTATGACACAAAAAATAAACGAATTGATTCAAAGACAGGTTAAAAAAATCGAATAATCTGTGATGCGTGGACTTGTTTATTTTCCAACTATTTTTTTTTCAATAAATTTCATTCATGACATAACATGTCAATAAGGAATAGTAATACAACGGCACAATGGAAGTATATTTACCACTAACTCGCTTATTTATTTTTAAATGAAATTCTGTTTTCAATTTTCGTGTCACAAAACATGTACCTAAGAGTACCTACTACCATTTATTTTATATTGAATAATGAATAATAGGCAAGGTTTTGGTCAAGTAAATTATCTTGTAGTTCGTGAAAAAAAAGGTTCAAACTTGCAGAAATATATTAGTTCGCGCAGCAAGTAAAAAAAATAAAGAGGGAACATTGAATGTCACCCAGTGATATTATCTTCGGATGCGTATGTCACGGGGCGACGTAAGCTGTCACGCTCACTGGCTCGGCCAAATCGATAACTTAATACCGCAGCACTTGTTGACCTTTTTCCGATTCGCCACGTTCTTGTGCTAAATACCAAGAGAAACGGATTACTATAACCGCATTAACACCCTCTTCTTAGTGTCAATGCCTCTGTCACATGTTATATGCTATGTCATAATGGATATTTTAAACAGTATATTGTCCTGAAAGTAGTTTCGTGTTTCTCGGATAGATGTCGTTAGGACAAAATTTTCGATGCTCACTTCATTCCAAACGAGCTGAATATATTTTATTGTGAAAGGTAATAAATAGCTTAGTGCATTTTTGGGCATTGTTCACCCAAATTATTTGAGCATTTTTTGGCGTTATTTCAAAGATAATGTAAAGCAGATCAAATTTTTGTTGTAATCCGGTCTATTCTGCTACCGTAAAGAAAAAAATTCGACACAAGTAAAAAAATATACCTATTTACAGAGTATGGTGATGCTGTGAGCGATCATGTGCGTGAAATTTGGTTTTAAAAACCCGTAATGGTAATATAACGTGTCTGCTCCGGAAGGCCGACTACTACTAATGACGATCAAATCAATGTATTGATCGAGAATACCTAACGTATTATGATATGAGAGATTGCTGAACTACTGAAAATATCAAAAAAACAACCCACGAGCATTTTGTGCAAATTTGAGTTTGAATTTAACCTAAAATACGAAGTTACATTCAAGTCAAACCACTACTTTCCTTAACATGGTTAACGGTAAAACTACATCTAAGCTAGTTAATATAATAGAACGGTTGTCTTGCATCCAGGGTTTTTTTTATGGTACTTTCGTATTAATAATCCACTCTGGTTTAGTCCCATGCGTAGTTCTAACATAGTTTTGGTTAATTGGAAACCAAATTATTTGTATTGTGGCGTATAACACTTTTGTTGTACATAGTACAATCTGAAGATCTTAATCTAAATTGAAGTTAATTTATATAAGGTTTATTCTACCCACTAACTCCGCTCTTTTCCTGGGAATGTATTGTACGAGTATATATAGAGCACTGACCGAATTGTTGAAAAAATGTATGCGCTCATTGAATCACACATTTTTAACACACCTTGTTTAAATCTCATATGTATACTTAATAAATTTCATTTCAAATATGTCAGTTGTATTGTATCGTATTACACTTTCATTGTATAGAGTACAGCCTAGTGATCTTTTTGGCATGTTCCAATATATTCCACCTAACAAGGCTTTAAGCGAAAATTAGACTGGAACCTTCTTTTTTATTAATCTAGGTTCCAACGTGAATCAACCTGCAGCCCCCGGGCCAGAAAATAGACGTCTAACCGACTAGTCACTAGGTAATGGAGTTTTTGGGTTCGACTCTATAGTATCCGAAAAAAAGGATCCTAGTCTTATAAAAGAGTTCATCTGGTAACAATACTCACCCGCGCTAGATGTATACGAAAGTTATTTAGCCTTTTCACATGCAGTAGTATTTCTAACACGTACGATTACAAACTACAAATTCCGTGCCTACTCGAAGGGTTCTAAATTAAAAGACTTAATTAATGGGATCGAAGGCAAAGTTGTCTCCCGGACACGCTTCAATATGTAAGAGTATAGATCATCAATTCGAATTCGGATAAATCGAAGAGTACCATACGAATTGATTATTGCATTAAAATTATCATGCGAAATATGTGAAGAAAATTGCTAAAAATTGTCTACAAGTATGTGGTAGGTATCTGTTTTCTGTGGCAAGTTATTTTGTTAAAAATGGAAAAAATTGGAGTTATATTTTTAACAAAACACCTGTATTTTAATTTTGGGAAACCTAAGTACAGTTTGCAAAAATAATGCATTTGTTAACTCTTTCACTGCTGAGATAATTTCCATGAGAGCCGATGAGTGCGCAATATAGTTGCATCCCGTGATATTTTCACGGAAGTAAAACAAATTTTACATTTAAGAAAATATATATTCATAAATATAGAATTTGTTTATATATATCATTTATACATCGTCCCCTTTTACACCGGTTCAAAAATTGTTGGCTAGGTATTTAAAATTCATTCAGTATAGTTTCGAGGCCATGCTGTTAAGGTAGGGTTACACATGTAAAAAATATTCTCAAATAAATTAAAAATTTTCAAGCAAATATTTTTTTGTCCTTTTTCAAATGTGTTTATTTTTATGCTATTTTTATTTTGTCCATTGGTAATTCGGCGCAAAATGAGATACCCAGTCTTTTTTTATTTTTATCAAACGTACTTGAGTGACTTTTTTGTGTGATAAGAGTGATGTCGGTATTTTGACGCATACCGTAATGGTATTGAATGGAGGTTTTTATGACATTTTTCGAACAACATTATATTACAAAAAAAAAACAATATTTTATAAAAACTAACAGAAAAATATACTTACTAATTAGGTGTACACAATATTTTTTTTTAAATAATTTAATATTTGTGGTAAAGTTGGAAACAATGATCCAAACAAAGACCAGGTTGTGTGGGGCAATCTGGACAAAAGAATAATGAAGCATTTCTTTTCTTAGCTGTATCCCAGCATTGCCTACATCTGCGTCTTTTGATTTTATTATCAGTGTCTTTTTCACAAAACTTCGGCAGATGTATCTTGGTTTTCGATTGTACTGTTTGTCTCGGAATTGATGATGGAGGTGGACCTAGTAATTTTTTGATTATAAATAGCCTGAAATCATACAACGGCATTTTCTGTGAATTGTCTGCATTGTATAAATGCCAAGAATTCAATAATATCGTCTGGAATAGATGAATGGCCAACTTTTTGTACCAACGTAATGTTTTCCTTTTGCATGGGTAGTAAGCTAACATCTGGTCATGATAGTCTATACCACCCATATGATTGTTGTAATTTATTACCATATTTGGTTTGGTGACCACTTGACCATGTCGGTTTTTACTATCAGACAGCTCCCCATCAAATTCAGAAGAAATCATAAAGACTTCTCGGCGGTCATCCATTTGGTAACACATATACCATTTTCTGTGTACTGACTCACACTTTCTCCTTTCTTTAGTTTTTTATTTATAACATCGATCGGGTTTTCTTTTCTATTTGCTCGTAGTATTCCTGTGACATATGTGTTTTGGTTCAATAAATTTTTTGTAAGAGGAACGCTATTATAGAAATTATCCATGTAAACTGAATATCCGGCTCCCGTCTTCCCCTCTAGCAATTTCTGAACGACTTTATTAGTGTGGCCTTTGCCACCTAACTCTTCATCTGATGATCCACCATATACAATTATTTTTACGGCCAATCCACTTGATTCTCCTAACATGTAAAGTTTTATACCATACTTGGCCTTTTTGCCTTTTATATATTGGCGAAAAATCAATCGGCCTCTCCAAAGAACCAATGATTCATCTATCGATAGTTGTCTGTGTGGATCATAAATTACTTCCATCCTTCGATTGAAAAAATCAATCAATGCCCTGACTTTTGCCAAGCTCGACAGATCTTCTTCATTATTGTTAAAATGAAGTGCCCGTAAGATGAGTAAAAATCTATCTCTTGACATGAATTGTGAAAATGCCGGTAAATTGAATAGGTAGTACGTATTCCAGTAGTCACTCAACCGGTTCAAACGTATTGTTCCGGTGTGTAGTAGTAAACCCAGCCACACCCTCATTTCGTCTTTAGTGACATTTTTCCATCGCGTGATTCTGCTTGTATCACCTTCTGATTTCGACAATACTTCAACAGCATACAAATTAGTTTGGGTTGTCACAAGATTGTACAAATCTTCATTGAAAATCAAATCAAAATAATCTATTGGTTCTTTACTTGACATCTCAATTTTCAACCCGGGTATTTTTGAAAATGGTATAGAGGCTGGTTGTTTTTTTATATTCGACCATTGCGTAGAGCTAACATCTGGTGTTCTAGATGTTTGTGAAACAGTTTGAATTTGAATATTGTCATCATTTTCAATATCTGACTCAAATTCAGAATCGTCCTTGATGATGGTGAATTCCTCATCACTAACGTCACTAAACGAATCATCCATATCATCCTCAATCTTTTGTCTTTTAGAGCTCGATGGGCGATCCATTTTTCAAGGTAAAAGTATTTTTTTTTCGTAAAATCAAAAAGGAAACTTATATGATACTAAATATCACTATGTATACACCAATTACTATAATATATTTTTCAAAAGGCACTTATTTTTGCTCACAATTCACTATGTCACTCATTTAAAATTGAAAATAACTAGAAAACATAAACAAAATATCCCTTGCAGTGAGTGACCTTTTCACAAAACAGCGCTAGAGAAATAGTCCAATTATTTTTATTATCAAGTCTCACAATGAAAACAAATGGAATAAGAACTAGAAAAAATATTATTTAAAACTGCGGGTGTAACCTCAACTTTACAATGCGTTGCACATGCGCAAACGCCCGAATGCTCGGAATCTTCCGAAATAATGACGAATATCATATGCTGATGTAATATACTAACAATATTTAGGCATGGACATGCCGCGCGTGTTCTGAGCATGAAGCCGATGTTCACATGGACACGCCACGCGTGTTCTCAGCACTGGACGAGTTAAAAGAAAATAATATCAATAAATTTTAACGAATGATATGATAATCCTTAATTGCAATGTCCAAGAACTGACGCCCAAAGAAATATCACTTTAACAGGTTCAGTAGACCGGAATAATCTCCGGAATACTGTGTGTCCCCGCCTGGTGGAGGGTAGGCCTGTTTGTCATCTCACCCTAATTTACCAAACAAATCCAAAAGAGTTGATTTAATACATTAGCGGAGAATATCTTTAGCAGACGGCAATACCGAGGGGTGCTCGATTGATTTTAACGCCATTTCACTTAAATATATTCAAATGAAGGGGAGTCGATTGGACTAACAATGCTCTTGTTTATCAACTATAATCATAAAAAGCTAGTACACGATAAAATCAAATTGGTTAGTTCCACAATTCTTTTAAAAATAAGGAAAATATAATTTCAAAATGGTTGTTACATTTCGCATATAATTGATTATGAAAATTTGTATATTAAATATATCGAAAGTTGTGTACAATTCTTAAATATGTTTTTGATAAATGTATGGAGGAGGTTGTGGTATGCACTATTAATTTCTTTGAATTGATACAGTACGCCAAAGGTTGACTCACGTGGCACATGCTGGTAATTAGGTCTCAACTTATCAAGTAAATGAGAATTTTCGGCAAAATAATTAAACAATGATCAAAAATTGATAAAAAGTATCAACCTTTTTATTTTTTCATATTCATTTGTCCTCAGTAAGATATAAACAAAAGTCTAGTACACTGGGGTCATGATAAATAACAAACAATAAACCCAGATCCATACACAATATATGAAAACACATGAGAGACATAATTCCACTTTGATCTCTCCTGTGTTTTCATTTATTATGTATACATGTTGTATAAACTTGTTATGTAAAATAAATATATACATTAATACTTTAGCCAATCAGTAAACAACATTAGCAATAATACCAAAGAACTTTTAATTACCCATTTCGGACCATTTCTCTTCTTTTACGTCCAAAATAATACAGGAGACGGATATTGAGCCCTTAAAAATATACAATAGAACATATAATGCTAGAATTCAACAGTACATACTATTGAAACCTTGATTCCATCTGAAACATACTCGTGAACCCCTCTTTTTATTCTTCCTCTTGTCTTTTGGATGCCCACCGACTGACTTAGCAATCGCCCCATTTTCTTTCCTGTGCCTCTTTTACGACCCACACGTGTGCCCACTCCAGCTGCATTCTTTCTCTGCAAAGCTCCTTAATCTGCTAAACACTTACGGTCTATCTAGCTACTTAACTTCTCATAGAGTGACTTTATTACGTTTAACAGAAAACCGTCGTTTTATCGAAAACCAACTTTTAATAACACTTCCCATAGCATATTGCGTAGAAGTATTTCATGCGATATCTTTGGATCAATAAATCCTGCACAAACGTTGATTTTCGAATTCCCAAAATTTTGAATAATTAGTTGTATGTCTTTCATATCCCAACATTGTTCATCGAGTATTTTATTTTCTGTGATTCTCCGATATGTCTACTCTTTAATTTATAGCGTAAACATTTCCTAGTTGACTAAGAAGGGGTATTATAATAATAATAACTTTATTCCAGGAGGAATTGTCTTTTGATTGTAGAAGTTTTCGAGCAATCGTTTTTAATGATTGGAACAATTAGTCACGTTCTCCCATTTTTTTAGAAACTTTGCCAATTAGCCATTGAAAAAACTTCTCTGAAATATTCGATGATTTTTCATCAATACTTCTGTCATGGGTTTTAAGTAATGGTTATGTCTTCTTCTTGTATTTCTCATATACGTCTGGGCACAGTGTTACTCACCGAGTTGGCTATTTAAAAAAATATATACTCATTTATTCGAGATTATTGATCCTCACAAAATGTTGCCAGTATCATATTCCATAGCATTTTTATTCCCTCTATGGTTTGCTAAAAACCCTTTATACAGTTTGCTCCTACTCTTCAAGGGTCCTGCCAAATTCACCCTTAACTTATTTTTTCCCATATATTACCTTTTTTGGCCTGTAGTCTCGAACAATCATACGTTAGGATTTTCTTCTATGAGATATTCAACTCAAATTTAACGATCTCTTTCATAATAAAATGTTAAACATGTATATTTATCTTGCATTTCAAGAATGTTAAAAGTGGAATTTTATAAGATCATAAATTAATTTTTCCAAGACATAATTTCAAGGTGCACTATGGAGGAAGAATCGCTCCTCTTCAAAAATAATCACTTAACATAACACATATTTAATAGTATGAAAATTGCTGCTATTCCAAAATTGGTCAAAATTACCGTCTTTGAAATTTCAGGTCGAAATTGCCGTCTTTGAAATGCAAAAACCATCGACGAGCTGTCCTTTCATTCATAGTATCTTCACCGTACACCTCGCAAATATCGCTAACAGCTTCGGCAGCTTTATTCCCTCGATTGAACGCGAACAGAAGGAGGTGTCGAAAATGCTCACTTTCGTCTACTTGACATTCCATTTTGAAGGCTTGTAATCAAATAAAATAATATATGTAACGTAAAAGCAAACAATATCTTGTAGAGCAGAAAATTTTCTTTCGAATGACGTATAACCTTTACCATTTTGTTTTACTTTTGGTGCTCATTTTTAAATTTATAAAAAAACGGGGACAACTTATGTTAATACATAGACATCTCGCAAATAATCTCAATATTAGTATAAAATTAACAAAAAAATTAACTAGTTATTTTTTAACTGAATGTAAAACAAACAAAACTTATCTGAAAAGTTTGGTATCAGTCTGATTACAGTTTGCGAATCATGAGAAAATTTCGCCATATATTATGGGCCATAATACATTTATTGGTACTAGATATAAAAAGGCCACGTTTTATGTTTTAGATAAAGGTTTTATTACTTGAGAGTCCTTTGTTTAAAGATGCATATTTATGGAGAATAAGTTGGGCCTAAACTGTATGACCTAAACCTCGGAACCCCTCCATAGCTCATCCTTCCTGGGGTTCCCCGCACCCCACGCGTCCCCTCGGAGGCTCAGCCGTATCAGAGACCCGCCCGGCCACCCAACCGCCTACTCGACCAAAATCACAGGGCGGTTAAAGCATACTTCATCGATCAGAAATATGACTGAAAGGAAATTCGTGCTTGTTGCTACTTTGGATTTATTTTAATAATTGAGCATTGACTTCGTTCGCGTGAATGTTGCTTAATTATCTTATTTCTTGTTTTCTTTGTGTTGTATCTGCTCACCGGACTATTCTAAAGAGGGGCATTGTTGATTTACGAACAACTTTATTCAAAACTGAAGTTCACCTATATAATTCTCACCTAGCCAAGTCCTCGTCTTTCTAATATTTTTCCCTCCATGATAAGGTGTTAGATGTTGTATTTTTCACTAATTCACGTCTCTACTAATTTCCTGTCCATACTATTTGTTTCTTACTCTGCTCATCCAGCTCATTACTGAATTATTTTCTAACAATAATATCTCCGTAACTATAAGTAGTATAAAAATATTTGGTCAATATTCATAGCTAAGTGTAAGGTTATAAAATGTAATAAAAATGCAAGAAAATATGTATTTACTGTCAATTATTTTTAAGTCTATGTAATATTCTGTCTGTAGAACTATTTAAACCTACAATTATTTTTAAGTCCATGTAATATTCTGCCTGTGGAACTATTTAAACCTACAATTATTTTTAAGTCTAAGTAATATTCTGTCTGTGGAACTATTTAAACCTACAATTATTTCCTGCATTGTTGGATACATATCTCACAGATAAGCCAACGTATCCAGTTTAAAGTTCAGCAGGTGCACTTTTTATTCGATTTTCTTGTTATTGTTGTTTTCTGAGTAGCCTCCTGGTGTAATATCGTAATGTTAAATAGCCATTGAAAAGTCACCAGTGAATGTTGGCCCGGCAATTCTTGAATGTTAATAATACAAACAAACGCACAAACATTATCTCTTATAATATTTGTAAAGATAGCTTCTATAGCGCCATTTAGAGAGTGAGTTCCCCTAATGGGCGTTTAATGTCTATGGATGTAAATACTTAAAACACGGGAATCAAACTAAAGATTTTAGTGAAAAAATATTAAATTAATCAAAAGATTTTATATAAGGTCAATCAAATTTCAGGGTCAGTAAGTTCAAAATGCAAAGATAATTTGTCGAGTGTAAGAATAGGAAGGTAGTGGATGTTACCACTGTATATTTATAATTCCTCGCATCTGCGTAAGTATAAATACATTAAAACTCTCGAAATATTAGGAAATGTTTAAAAATATATTTTGCCAGAAAATCGCAGAAAATGTACTAAGATTAAATAAAGAGTCTGTAGCTTCAGACACGAGTAGGTATGTAATATTAACACATTCGGATCTGTAGCTTCAGACACGAGTAGGTATGTGATATTAACACATTCGGCTTTGTAGCTTCAGACACGAGTAGGTATGTGATATTAGCACATTCGGCTTTGTAGCTTTAGACACGAGTAGGTATATAATATTAACACATTCGGATTTGTAGCTTCAGACATGAGTAGGTATGTGATATTAACACATTCGGCTTTGTATAAGATTCGGATTTTTTTCAAAATCAATAAAAATAATAATCCTCCTTATTATCGCTATTGCATATACTATCACTACGTTTCCCTATCAGAGTAAACAGAAAGGAAAGAGTACTAAGCTTTTACATCATGACACACATCATTCGCATCCACAAAACTTTTGCATCTTGTTATATGTACAGCTCTTTCGATTTTATGACTCCTGATATTACCTTCTTTAACATTTTCATTTTTTTTATTCCACTATAATCTCCTGAACCATTGCCTTTGTTTTTTCAACTTTTCATCTCTGATTCTTTCCACAAGCCCAAACCCCCTCAAACTGATCATCTTTACTCGAATCTATTACATCATCATCACGCCGTGTCCATATTAGGATTAACCAGTATTGGGTGTTAACATAAGTTGTGTCTGTTTTTTCCAAATTTAAAAATGAGCACCAAAAGTAAAACAAAATGGTATATGTTATACGCCATTCGAAAGAAAATTTCGAGGCCTTCTCAACTACGTTTTCAAACCATTTTTGTAAATCTGTCATCAATATTTTTTTCTACGTGGCCGAACCATCTGTTATTACATCAATCCCGTAAATTATTATTATTTAACTCATGTATATCATTTTGAAAAGAAATAAAGAACCATCGGGTTCGGTAAGAAATAAATATAGTAGGTACACAGTTTCTTTGAATACAACATTGAGTTCATTCACAATTGATAAAATCCGATGCTTCGCACTGATAAAATTTTCATCGAAGCAATATAAAAAAACAAGTTAATAAAATAAACGTTGAAGTAAACAAAAGAGAAAAGTGATTACTCTCATTCTGGATAGTCCTGTAGAGAGGGATACGAGTATTACAGCACATAAGACAGGGCGATATTCCTGCGTTGCGAGGAAAGTGGAGCGAGGGTGCGTGATGCCGCACTCTACTTGATTACTCCCCCTGCCCCTAGCACGCGCCCCGCGCCGTGTTCCACTCTTCTCGATCACAGGCCGTCCCTCTCGCACCCAGATTACCGTGAATATATACAGCACGCTGACGTAGATAGAAGCCATTTTGATCCATAAAACACATTGCTGCGTCGTGTGGACAGTTTCAGATGGAAAAACTTTTTTTAAATTTACAAAAACAAATAATAATAAAAAGTTCCACTAACTTTTTACCAATTTACCGATTTTGCATCCTCAGAATGGGGATATATACCGTTAATTAATTTATTTCAGGAGTTCCTACAAGAGTTGTAGATTATTTTTCTTCGTGTGCCGTGTCCGCTACTCCCCCCCACCCTTCCCTGACGATGGAGATAACTCTTCAGAAAATATATCTGTCTTTGGCGACACGGAACAACTATTCAACTGTGTGGATATCTGTACATTTGCATTTTTGCGTAACCTAGACAGGCACCTACCGGTTCCACGTTGACCCTAGATTTTACCCATTAATATTAATTTTAGGAAATGGTATTTTTCTCCTCTCAATATCCACAAAGGTACGAGTAGGTACGTTATATATATTCACAGAGGTACGTTATATTTCTCAGTATTTAAGAGCGTTCATTCTACATCTGCTCGACGCACCACCTGGGTGTTTGAGATGCGATTAAACTTAAAAAAAATGAGCCTTCTTCGAGTAATCCACATTTCGAATGCGTCCAGCTTATTCAGCATTCTGGCTTTCGGTGTCCATATTTTAACATAATTAAGTATAATATACCACACAAAGCACTTAATCATACGCTGCTGAAGCTTAATATTCAAGTTATCATTGCAGAAAACTGATCTCATCTTGAGAAATCCTGCGTGTGTCAATTCAATTCGGCTTCTAACTTCTCTATCTGAATCAAGATCATGAGTAATTAAGCTTCCTAAATATTTGAAACCGTCGACTTGCTCTATAGGTTGCCCGGTTCTAATTTTAAATCTAGATTTTCCAGGTTATCCGCCATTTCACTATATTATTGGCATATTTCATTATATTGATAAACAGTTAATTTACTTATATCATTTGATTTTCAATGGCATTTTTAAATGTCCAAATAGAAGTTAAACAAAAATGATGAAATGATACACCGTGATGCACGCCTCTTTGAATTTTCCTTGCAGATGTTTTTGTCTGGCCAAATTTTACTTCTGCTTTCTATTGAGATTAAAGATTTTTAAATTTTTTTTCTTCGTCAACATAACCATCCTATAACAATGGAATCAGTTTATCGTGTTGAACCTAGCCAAAAACCTTTTTATAATCAATGAAATACGCATACTTTCTTTGATCATAGCACTTTTATAAAAGAACATACTCGTATTTCTTTGATCATAGCACTTTTATAAAAGAACATTAAATGCGAAGCGTGAATCATCTAAATCTGTTTCAAATTTTTACCTTACACAATTATACGCTACATTTCTAAGGATGAGATTTTTACCTTACACATACCTGAAATTAGACGCTACATTTCTAAGGATGAGATTTTTACGTTACACAGACCTGAAATTATACGCTACATTTCTAAGGATGAGATTTTTTGGGAATCGTTACAAAAGTGGACTTGAGCTAATCCTCAGGAATATATTCTGAATCATATATAATATGTTATTAACGGACAAACCCAGGTTATCCTCATTGATTAGTTTAACAACCACAGGAATTACACAAATACAAAATATCTAGAGACAAGAAAGTGGTCCAATAACTTTCTTGTCTCTAGATATTTTGATTGCGTGGATAATATGATTTAAAAATTGCGGAACGTACCTAACATCGATTTGTTGTTATCATCCATTAATGTTGCAGATAGTGACATTTAATGTAAACCAGTAAATTATTTAAGCTTGCGATACATGTCTAATAGCTTTTTGAGCCTTTGGCTAATGTTTTCGAGTTCTATAAAGTTTGGTCTGATCCAACTTTCTTTGGCCAATTTAACCTCAAGTCTAATTTATTTTGAATATTTTCTAATTCAGTTTTATTATATTAATTAAGTCAACGTTTTCCCGTGATATCAAGTATTTGGTATATCATTCATGTATTATATTTTATTACTTTTCTGGTTTTAATTGTTTTAAACAGATGTTGAAAATATTCTTAATACTGTCCCATTGAGTAACCACATTTCTATCAGTGCTTCAGCTTAATGCATTATTCAATTATCTACTCATAGTGTTCTTATGCATCAGCATTGAATTATCTACTCATAGTGTTCTTATGCATCAGCATTGAATTATCTACTCATAGTGTTCTTATGCATCAGCATTGAATTATCTACTCATAGTGTTCTTATGCATCAGCATTGAATGTTTGTTAGTACCCATACGTTTGGTGATGGATGTTTTCTTTATCTTTTTAAGATTAAGATCTGCAACGTGAAGGTTATGATCTAAACCGATATCAGCTCCAGGACATGTCGTAACCCGTTTGATAAACATATAGTTGCTTAAATGCTGATTTATTAAGATTTACTCAATTTCGTTTCTTATGGGATTTTGTTTTTGCATGTTTTCAAGATGTGATCTCTAAATACTCGTATATAGTCTCCGTTCAGGGATTTCGAACTATTGAAAAGTCTATCTTAACGCTGAATATGTTTACCAAAGACATATTCTTCTACGATATTTGATATCCTTTCTTGACTGATTTTAGCAATATAGTCATCAATTACCAAGGTATATGTGTGATCCCTTTAATACTTCTAAGAATTTCAGAGAGAGGGTCATAAAAAATTGCTCTGCCTGTTTTTAATCAGTAGTAAGAACATACACTTGTAAAATTGTGATATTTAAAGGTCTTCCAGATAGTTCAATCAATACAATACTCTCTGACACTGCAGTAAATTTGATGGCCTATGTATTATAGTCAGCAGCAAGCAGAATGCCATTTCCATAACGGTGACGCCTATCGTCATTTCTAGAATAGTACAGTTTACCATACTCGTATTAGTAAGTTCCAGACCCCGACTATCCTGTTTCACTAATACCCATGATTTGTATTGTATTGTAGATTGTCTTAATTTCCTTGAGAGCATTATGCAATTTGCCAGGAATATAAAATCTCCTGACATTCTACGTTTCTATTCTCATATTTGACTTCACTACTTTAAGTTGGAAGAATCTTAGCACCCCCTACCAATTGAAGGGCTGCTCAGGATTTGACAAAGTGATATGAAAATTAAGCTTTTGAATCTTAGAAAAGCTTTATTATTAAAATTACTTTATATATGCAGATGTGCAAAAATACCCGCGGCCGCAGCTTCCTTCACATCCTTACAATCCACTTTATGTAATAATATTAATCAATCAATAATAGTATGTTCGAATCCCGAGTTAGAGCGCCCTTGACGAGAATCGATTCTCTAAAAGGTGTTATATAAATTATTTTTTTCTTAAATTATGGGTTAAGATATGTTTTTATCGAAATTATTAACTGAATAAGTTCCGCTTAACGGATACATAGTTTTCAACTATTTTTATTGATGTTCAAAAATTTGTCGCATTATCATACATTTCATACTTTTCCATTCCAATGATTAAAACGTGTTCCATAATGTTGGATTTTTGTGAGCTTCTTATTTTATCACGTGTTTCATTCCTGGTTTTTCTTTCCTCTCCACCATCCCTTCTTTTAAAAAATTATATCTCAATTTTATTTTTACTATGTATATTGTTCATGAATTTTGTAAACGTGAATAATCATTTGATTATTTTTTGCGATCATGTAACGTCCTTTCTTTACTTATGTCTGGTTGTTTGGAATAGATTGCCACCTGGCAATACGTCTATCAGATTGTTTTACAATGCAATGTTACATAAATAAATAAAATTGCAAGGAATGAACCAAAGATTGCAGTATTTTGGAAAATGGACTTTTTTCAAACCACTTAACAAATTTTTAAATACTCGTATATCATTATTTCATGCTGCTGCTTGTTGACAACACAATTATTATGATGCAAATTAAGAATTTTGATATTTTTATAGAAAATAAAGTAATTTTTATTATAAGCCAATCTCACGATAAGCATTTGCGTGGATAGGTTTATTGTATCAGATGTTACTCTTCAGCAAACACAGTCTTCTTAGGTTCAAACCAAAGTTACAACTGAAATGATATCAAATTTTTAAGGTGACCTTCTAGTTTAACCCTATATAGCCTTTTAATAAATATATATAGTTTAGAAATAGTAAGACTTAATCAATGTAGCTAATAAGTTACAAAAAACGCCAGTTCAGAATTAATATGCGATAAAAGTCTGACGAGTTGAATCCGCCAGGAATCGAACCTAGAACAACTACTTCCTCAATATAAACGCTGACCGTTAAAAAAATTACATTAATAAGAAAAGCTGATATTAAAGGTAAATTTTAAATAAATAAATGTCTTATTTTATATTCATTCAGCGCTCTCCAGCTTACAGCTTGTACATTATATTCGTCTCGCCTCCACCCCCTCAGATCTTCTCGCCACCTTCACTTTAGGGATACAGCCTCCCTCAATACATAAGGCTTCTCGGTCCTGTAATCAAAGACTGTTTGTCTTCTTATTTTATCACTCGTTGGCATAATTGATATTCTTTGCGCTTCTTATACTATAATTAATTTCTTAGGAACTTGTTCAGCTGAAGAAAGTGACAGATAATATTGTAAACAGATGAAAAACCTTGTTGGATAATTAATTTGTAATTATTGTTTAAATGAAGCAGGATGAAATACTCAAATAATAATTTTAAAAATCTAATTAGAGACTGGAATAAAACTTTTTTAAATGTGAAGACTTAGGTCATCCAAATTTAAAGTGATTATATACGAGATGATTTTTATTGGTAATTTAATAATTTCCAGATAAATTTTGAGCAAATTTTATAAGTCAAAAGCAGGTTTTTTAATATCGTTAAGAGCTGAAGTTGTAAATACTTCAATTGAAAATAAATTTGTTTAAATACTATACAAAGAAATATGTAATTTGTTTTATCACTATTTATTCCACTTTTTGTAACGGTATAACCCTACCGGTGTCAAGG
The DNA here is from genome assembly GCA_949825065.1 of Odontocerum albicorne. Taxonomy (NCBI): domain Eukaryota; kingdom Metazoa; phylum Arthropoda; class Insecta; order Trichoptera; family Odontoceridae; genus Odontocerum; species Odontocerum albicorne. The sequence continues at coordinate 30,552,446 of OX463841.1, read as the reverse complement.
CTTTCCCCTCATCATCAGGGGAGCATAAACAAGATTCTTGTTTGTGCTCCCCTGATGATGAGGTGAAAGTCTCGAAACCGGCAGGGTTATACCGTTACAAAAAGTGGAATAAACAGTATTTGATAAAACAAATTATAATGTATTATATTTAAATCTCCACAATGTTAATGCCTTAACTATAAACAATATACAAAGAAGTTTTCTTTAAATTTATGTAAATGTTGCGTTATCAGACGTGAAAGAGACAACCTCCAAGTTCTAGTTGATAAGACGCCTGACTTCCGAACCGGGGGCTGCAAGTTTAATTCCTGTTGGTATCCAGATATTTTTAAAAAGGTTTTCAATTTGGTTTTCACTTAATGCTTATGTAACATCTTTCTGATATATTCCAAGATATTGTCATTTCCTATATATGTCACATGACATGACAATAAACCCGCCAAGTTGTATACGATGAAAATGTAATACAATACAAGATACTCGTACAGTTTCATAAATAGTATTCAAACATAATCGTATTTATCGGAGTTTATCATATACGAGGCGATTCGTACGAGGCGATTCGATTATCCTTAAAGAAACAAATCATATTTATACGAGTCTATACTATACTATACTATACTATACTATACTATACTATACTATACTATACTATACTATACTATACTATACTATACTATACTATACTATACTATACTATACTATACTATACTATACTATACTATACTATACTATACTATACTATACTATACTATACTATACTATACTATACTATACTATACTATACTATACTATACTATACTATACTATACTATACTATACTATACTATACTATACTATACTATACTATACTATACTATACTATACTATACTATACTATACTATACTATACTATACTATACTATACTATACTATACTATACTATACTATACTATACTATACTATACTATACTATACTATACTATACTATACTATACTATACTATACTATACTATACTATACTATACTATACTATACTATACTATACTATACTATACTATACTATACTATACTATACTATACTATACTATACTATACTATACTATACTATACTATACTATACTATACTATACTCTACTCTACTATACTATACTATACTATACTATAATATACTCTACTATACTATACTATACTATACTATACTCTACTATATTTAACATTCGCTTATACTCGTATGATAGTTAAATCAGTTATTTGATTTGCTAATAATAATCCTACATCTGAGGTATTTGGTAATTTTCTGCTAAATTAATACGGATCAAAATTTATTGATGTTTTAGACATAACATACGAGTATAAAGCGTCCAACTTCTCAAACTTTCAAGTATTATTGTAAAATCCTTAAACGTCCATCGACTCACAATTATGGTTATTTGAATTAATGCTGGTCCATTGTTCATCGCATTTAACATTTTTTTCCACTCGCTTTTATTTTGTCTAATATATTAGCACCTTAGAAATTAAGTATTGTGGAAACAATACTGGTTATTGATTGTATATGTTGTTTTTTTTTATTTTGATTATATGCATCTATATTTTCCTTTTCACATTAATTTCAAAATTGAATCCAGGTTCGGTACTATGCAGACTATCCGCCTTTAGACGGTCTCATATTTTATTAATGACCATGTACTCGTATACTGTTGAATTATTGTATTTTGTGGGAATGTTCATACATGCATATTTATGTGTTATTTATTTTTTATAATTTGTGGTTGTACCTTTTCTTTTACTTTCAAAGTAATTGTTTTTTTTTAATCCTTCTTTTTTCAGTGAATGAGGCACTCACTGCTTAGTGTTTTAAATATTGTTATAAGATACAATGGACCGTTGATAACTAAGAAAATTTTATTAGGAGAAAGAAAGTAAATACCACAGAGTTTTATCATAGTAATAAAAGTGTAAAATTGAGAATATTTCAACTTCTTCTACCTTGGTTGAGAAACTGAATAGAAGATAGATTTGCGAGTGCGAGAATATGAAAAATCGACTATGCAGAAATTCAACCTCGTTAAATTTGTTGGCACGCAATGCATGCTGATTAAAACCGCTACCCTTATATGTTATACCTTTCTAGTCTCTGGACTTTCAAGTAAAGAGCAACCGTTCACGATAAATTTTACTTCTTGTATTATAGAGCTGAAAATTTTTCCATACAAGTTCTTTTAATATTTTGTTGGTTAGTTGGAAGAAATTTTCATAAGGCGATTTTTTCTGACTCGTTAGATTTCAATTCAAATATAAATTATTTGATAAAAATCAAGATAATTTTTTGTTTTAAATTTCCACTATATAAGGGAATCAGATAAAATAAATTGAATAATTGAAGATGTTGTCAGTAAAACGATTTCTTTCTCAGAATTTTTCATTATTTGGTCAAGATAAAAAATCCAAATAATCTGGGCTAATCAAGACATGTTTTTTCAGTAAATTAATTTTAATTTACATGGACGTAAATTTCAGTTTCTGTGATTTCTATATTTTTTCAAGAAATATACTTTGATACTATTCATCATCTGCGTCTGAGAGATTTTGGATCTATTTAAAAAAAATATATAATAAAGATTTTCTAAGATGTTGTTTATAGTTAAGGCATTAACGTTGTGGAGGCTTAAAGACATTGTAATTTATTTTTATCAAACACTGTTTATTCCACTTTTTTGTGACGGTATAACCCGGTATCTCAAAAAAGTGGAATAAACAGTGTTTGATAAAAATAAATTACAATTTTCTAAGATATTTATTTTTATAGATTGAATGGCGCCTGAATGACACGATATGATATCCCAAGTGATTTACATAGATTTTAGTTTAAAATTAAACGTGGATGCTCGAGGTTATCCTATAATTGCATTGGAAACTCTTAAGATTATCCAGTTTTATATTGAAATCGTTTTTTGCGAACATAACATACACTTCAAAAATCATTTCCAAGAAATATATTTTGATACTATTAATCATCTGCATCTTGGCGATATAAGATATATCTTTTTTAATTTGTTACAGATTTACAATTATATTTTTTAATAATGACCCCTAAATTACACGATATGAAACCTTTGTGTTTTACACCTAACAACTACGAAAAAACCGAAATAGCTAGCTAAGTTATATATTTTGAAAATAAATATTCATTCAATCGTATGGTGCCTCTCAACGTATCCGAATTGACGATGCAGATATATTAAAGAGCGTGGTCGGAAGGCATCATTTTCTTCAGACCCATTAATCGAGACTTCGGATTTCGAACCACTGTAGTAGATAGAGAACTCGCTGGTCTTCATCGCACGTGCTGGAAATTCTACCGCAAGTTAAAAGGCAACAACACTCGTATACTTTTAGTGTTTAAGACTACTATTAATTCAATATTACCAGACCAGGATCTTTTTTTATTTAATTTTTCGGGAAATTTCAGAAATCGAACGTGAAATCCCCGGGTGGAAGTTGAACGTCTTACCAACTAGACCACGGAGATCATAAAAAAATATGGTATACAGAATAGAAAATAAAAATTACATCTTAAAACATATTCAAAAATGTATTGCCAGTCTTGGAGATTTCACCATAATTAATGATACAGCAGCTATAAGGAAATCACTAGAACAAAATGAAGTTGGTACTTAACTGAAATGTGCTTAATGTCTTTCTAAAGCTAGTACTACCGAGCGCACCTGCGCTTTAGCTGGGTCGAGCGATTAGTGAACCCTGGTGGTCTCCTGTCTCCACGTTTCAGCCCTATCTCTTATCTCAAAAACCTCTTCCCCCGCGGCACTCAGCAGAGATTTCTGCTTGCATCAAATATACATCGTAATGTTCACTAAAATCTTAATCACCAGTTTGTTCCACAATACCCTGTTGAATGTCTAGCCTAGTGAATTATACAATAAAACTTGACACAATAAAACTTGATACATACAATTGAGTATATAAAATGATACAGTTTTAATGAACTATTTGTAATATTGTTCGATTCTGGAAATACCGGAGCATATAATTATGTTACTATGTTAAATCTTATTAATGAAAAGTTTTGTTTGTAATCATGATCATTGTAAACTAGCTGGCTGCTCGTAATGGAATCTTAGTCTTAACATTAGGATAAGCGAAACTTGAACGTGAAAAATAAAAAAATAAAACGTGATGAAAATAAGATAACTAGAAATGAGAGCGTTGCGTAAAATGCATATAAAAACAATGATGCATGAAATAGTAAAAAAATGTTGTGCCAAAAAAGTTGTGAGTGTAAGGAAAATGCGGTAGAAACTAGTGCGTTGCGTAAAAAAGTGTAGAAAATCGATTTATGACTAAATATGAAATGAGAATATTAAGGAAGAATGCAGATTGAAAGAACATTGTGTGCCAAAATATGAAGAAAAAAACATTGTGATTGTTTAACGACGTAGAAGGAATGAATATTAAAAGTTTTACACAAATAATCTACACAAGTAGTATAAAATGTGAGAGAAATTTGGGAAGACCTTTAAAAACGTGGCATCACTAAATCAATCAAATTATGGAAGAGTAAAATGTGAAACGGCTTTATAATGGGAAAGTGTACATATCGAGGTGCATGGACGTGGCAGGAGCTAAATATGTGCGCCAGGATAGAATGAAGTGGAGATCTACTCTCTGTGCCAAACACAACAGGAGGATGAATTAATGATGGTGATGATGATGATGATGATTGTAAAAAAATATATTTTGATAAGTCGTTTTTTTCTGTCAACTTGTATGTTTGTCTCAGGTCTATATTTTTCTTATCACTTTCATGGTGAACAAATTTGATGTGTGCATTTCTTTATTTTGTTTTACATACTATATATTATATTCATCATGAATCTAGTAAAAAGCCACCCAAAATTGGTATATTACTAAAAAAAACTTTATAAAAAATGAAAATGTTTTTCATGTACATTGGTTATCTATAATATACGAGTACATAAAAACCATAACGCCATATCCCTTTTAATGTATGCAAAGATAAATTATCTCTACTCCTTTCAATCCACACACACAATTATAACGTTTATGAAATAGTTTTTTTATTCTTAAATATGACAGACAACCTCCGTGATCTAGTTGGTAAGATGATGACCAATCCAGAGGTTGTGGATTCAAATCCCAACAGAATCCAGATTTTTAAAAAAATCAGTTTGGTTTTCACTTAAGGTCTCTTTACCCTCTATCTGATTGGTTGTAAGAGATTGCTACATGTCAATAAGCCCGCTAGGTTATACTGTGTACAACGAAAGTGTAATACAGTCAAGAATGAATGCATAGTAAATATTTTTACACTTTTCGCACTTTAATATATTTACTATGTTAATAAATCTTCGATTATATACAATATTTAAAACTATCATAAGTTCCTAAACGAGCGCTTTGTCATATGCCAGTAAACTGATTACGGAGGATGGATTGCCGATATGAAATTTAATTTATTTTACAATAGGATATTTTGATAATTAACATTGAAGTTACGTAGGAAGGACTTAGTAATTTAATTGTAATCTATCAAATAAAGCAAATTTTAAATTGTAAAAATTAAAAGCGTTTATAATAGAAAATAATGCGTGGCGAGATGTATGAACGTGGCAGAAGCAAAATACGTGTGCCAGGTTAAAATAGTGGGAAAATATTTTTTTCTGCCTATCTCAATATGAACCTGAAGTGATTTTGATAATGATAATTGCAATCTACGAGTAAAATATTTTATTAAAGTAATGGACATTGTTCCTTATTTTTTTATATAACTGAATAAATTATACAAAAAGAGTAATTCACAATTCATTTAAGCTCAATAATAATATAATCGTTTACTTTATTATAACTTTTTTTTATATCACACAATGAATTCAAGTTCAATTTTGAGTATGATACTCGTATATTAAAAAATGATTTATTATCTGAATGAGTACACCCTTAAAATTTAGAAAAACAGGTATTCAAGATCTTGCAATGCTCATGGATCTCTATAATCAATTTAAACCCCACTGGCTGACGCATTACTGTACGACTATTCATCCCTTATTCGAATAAAGGAAACGCAGCGTACTGCGGAGGCTTAGGGGTGAGAAATAATCAGAGCTCAAACTCCGACACAAGGATGCTTTTGTGCGAATGAAACGCATGGCATTTCTTTTTAACAATGGGTAGACTTGTTAAATTTCAAGCAAACTAAATATAAGCTTAATCAATTTTTTAAACATATTTATTTGATACTGCTTCGTTGAATTTGTATACAGATATAATTAAAGTATAAAATTAGGTGTTAACATAAGTTGTGTCCGTTTTTTTTTTCAAATTTAAAAATGAGGACCAAAAGTAAAACAAAATAGTAAAGGTTATACATCATTCGAAAGAAAATTTTCTGCTCTATAAGATATTGTGTTTGCTTTTACGTTACATGTATTATTTTATTTGATTATAAACCTTCAAAATGGAATGTCGAGTATACGAAAGTGAGCATTTGCGACACCTCCTTCTGTTCATGTTCAATCGAGGGAATAAAGCTACCAAAGCTGCTCGTGATATTTGCGAAGTGTACGGTGAATATGCTATGAATTAAAGGACAACTCGTTGATGATTTTTGCGTTTCAAAGACGGTAATTTCGACTTGAAAGACATGGAGCGTTCTGGACGACCAGTGGACTTCGATAAGGACCGCTTAAACCATATTATTCATGAAGATCTCCTTCAAACATTTTTCATCACCTTTTTTTTTTTCATCGCCATTTTCAAACCATTTTTCATCACTAGTAATGATGCGGTAAAGGAACCTTTGCTTGTGGCCATGCGTAGCTCAATGACGCGCGAGCAAACCAGCAGAAATTGTCGAACGTTGATTTTTGTTGTTTTCACTCAAAATATGTGGAACCCAAGCGCCGAACTTCTGGACTTTTCCCATTGATTTAAGTTGGCGGTATACAGTCATGCGACTACAATTCATCTGCTCAGCCAATTCTACGGTGGTTTGAGGGGGATCTTCATGAATAATATGGTTTAAGCGGTCCTCATCGAAGTCCACTGGTCGTCCGGAACACTCCATGACTTTCAGGTTGAAATTACCGTCTTTGAAACGCAAAAACCATCAACGAGCTGTCCTTTTGTTCATAACATCTTCACCGTACACTTCATAAATATCACGAGCAACTTTGGCAGCTTTATTCCCTTGATTGAACGCAAACAGAAGGTGTCGAAAATGCTCACTTTCGTCTATTTGATATTCCATTTTGAAGGGTTATAAGAAAATAAAATAATATCTATAACGTAAAAGCAAACACAATATATTGTAGAGCAGAAAAATTTCTTTCGAATGACGTATAACCTTTACTATTTAGTTTTACTTTTGGTGCTCATTTTTAAATTGAAAAAAAAACGGACACAAATTATGTTAACACCCAATATAATATAAAAAAAATCATATTCCATAGTTTAAAATCTCATTATTTTGTATTAAACTTTCGTTGTGTACAACACAACCATATGTTCAGAAGTATTGCCATATGTCAATCTTTTTCAACCACCTTAAGTACTCATAAAAATCAGACTGAAATTCTTTATTAAAATACTGAATCACAGCGGGAATCAAACTCGCAACCCTCGGGTTAGATAAACTCTAGACACGGGCATCTTAGCAACCTGGCCTCAACTCAATTTATATTCTAATTCAAAAAATGTTATTGTCATTTTATTATTCATAAATATTATGAAATAAAATTTATAAAAATAAATTTAATTAACATTTTTATTTACAGTTTCATGTCGAAATAATTTATGTAAACAACTTTGTGTGTAATTGGAATTATAAAAAAACACATATGTTACAGTCTAATTGACCGATCGGTTGAGATCAAAACCTTAATTCGCTGATACGTTATTTGAAATATGTATTCCTTTTTTTAATTTTACTTGTATTACGAGCATCTCTTTAATACTCGTATTACTTGTATTACGAGAACTGAAATTCGGAATATCGAAATATGAAAAAAGTATTATTAGTTCATTGCATTATTTAGAACAATTGTAGTGGGTATGTCATCGTATTGCACATTTACTTTAATTCCATTAATTTTCTACTTGTTTTTAAAAATATTGAATAATTATTTTGAGTTTGCCCCTGTCTGGATATTACATGACTGTTGAGCAAATAGGCTGCCGCCAAGTAGGCAACCGGTCGGGAAGCCATCCTCGCCCCAGCCCTCACTCAGTAGATACCTACCCCTGGCCTAGACCCTCCGTCTTCATGGTGATTGATTAAAAAAACGCATGGCGCGGGGAGAGGGGTTGCTGCAATACGGGGGTGGAAAGTTTTATTCACCTCATCTCTCCTGACAAGCACTAAAACTTTTCTCTGCTTTTTATATTAGGTCCTTACATATGAAATTGGCGTTTTGCCGTACTGGCAACTTTGATCTCAAATATCTTCTCTTTGGTTAGGAATTCCAAATTCAAATTTATACAGCTATTTACTCAAGTATTTGTGTTTCGAAAATTATAATTCATTTGTTTTTTCCTCAATTGTTTTTTTTCTTTGCGTCACTCAGTTTACAAAATGGAAAACTTGAAATATCGCGTTATTTACGAGTACGAGTTCCACCGTGGCACCAGTGCTGCAGAAACGGCTCGAAGGATTAATGATGTGTATGGCGACGGTGCCGCAAAAGAAAACACAGTGCGTTTTTGGTTCCAACGTTTTCGTTCTGGAAATTTCGACCTGCAGAAAAAGCCCCGTGGACGGCCGGAGACCAAAGTTGATAATGAAGAATTGAAGGCTATTGTGGAAGCGGATCCATCGCAAACCACGTCCGAGTTAGCTGCAGGCTGCGGTGTTAGTGATAAAACTGTTTTAATCCACTTGAAGCAAATTGGGAAGGTGAAAAAGCTTGAAAGGTGGGTACCTCACGAATTGAGTGAAGCAAATCAACAAACGCGCGTTGACTGCTGCGTTGCATTACTCAACCGGCACAATAATGAAGGGATTTTGAATCGACTCATTACCTGTGATGAAAAGTGGATCCTGTATGATAATCGGAAGCGCTCATCGCAATGGCTGAACCCTGCCGAACCAGCCAAACCATGCCCCAAGCAAAAATTGACTCCAAAAAAGTTACTTGTGAGCGTTTGGTGGACTAGTGCTGGTGTCGTTCACTACAGCTTTCTTAAATCTGGCCAGACGATTACGGCAGATGTCTATTGTCAGCAACTGCAAACCATGATGGAAAAGCTAGCTGCTAAACAACCGAGGCTGGTTAATCGCTCTAGGCCACTGCTGCTTCATGATAACGCTAGACCACACACTGCACAACAGACGGCTACCAAATTAGAAGAGCTTCAATTGGAATGTCTAAGACATCCACCGTACTCTCCGGACCTTGCCCCAACAGATTACTATTTTTTTCGAAATTTGGATAACTTCTTGCAAGGGAAAAAATTCAACTCCGATGGGGCAGTCCAAACCGACTTCAAATATTTTATTGATTCCTGTCCGAATGGTTTTTTTAGTAAAGGGATCGATGAACTACCTATGAGATGGCAAAAGTGCATAGATAGCAATGGTACATACTTTGATTAAATAAATATATTATATTAAAAAAAAATCAACTTTATGTTCCTCCCAAACAAAACGCCAATTTCATATGTAAGGACCTAATATTTTGAAACTTTTTCAATACAAGGGGTCTAGTTTCATTAGATCTATAAAATGTTTGATTTATTTATATACATTTTTTTTTCTTTAACTTGTTTGATCCAGAACAATGGACACAATCCTCATGTTCGTCGTGTATCTGCGCCTTTTTTAACCACAAGACTTTCTACGCTCACCGCGGGCAAAATGTCCAAATTAGTCGATCCGTAACATTGTTACGCTACTTTTATTTGTAAGTTATAACGTTTTGCCAGGGGCAATGTCATAAGCTTAAAGGAAACTTTTTTCTACTTTAACTTGAGACGAGCAAAGCACTGTCGGAAGGGAGCACTTTCAGAAGGTAATGGTCAACGAGCTAGGAACTGCGAGAATTATGAGTTTTGATATGAAGAGGGGGAGCCGACTCTTACAGAATCCACACAAACCAAGTTCGGGGTGCACAATAGGTCTGAAGATGAAAACAAAGCAACTCAGATAAGAGTGCAAAAGATTCCGTGCAAACTATGTAACATACTTTAGAAGACTGTTCCCTGCACGCTTTTGCAGTCACTGTTGATTGAATCTGACAAATGACATGAACAATGGGAAAATAAACAATGCTATGCTTGTGATACTAAAAAGATTCATTTTTTAAATCTCGTTTAAAACGCTGTTCTACTTTTATTTCTAACAGTGTAAGATTCCATCCGGATTAGTTTCGTGATGTTTACTAACAATATTCAGTATCGTATTTTATCGCGAAACAAAGTAAATGCGGGCGAGTAACTCAGTAACATGTAAAACTTTTTGCATCACTACCGCTCCGCGCAGTGCTATCAAGAAACGCATAACATAAGTAAGGCCATGAAACACCCGTTTGTCAGATTTATGTTTGAAAATTGAATCAAAATTAAATGGAATATTTCGAGAACACCCAAAAGTAATAGGAAGTCTTGGAATGGGTATAGAGAGCCCACCGGATTAGTGAGATTATATGTATTCCCATAATTCCTGAATAAGATGCGACTGAGCAAGTTGTCGTGGTCGAATTGTGAGTTTTCCATACATTTTTCTGGAGTCAAAATTTTCTCTGCTTTTGCACATTTTTCTGAAAATAAAAGGCATGCCAAGATGATCATGGCTTTCAAATGACAGTCAGCTATTTTAAAATGTTTTTCTTCTTGTTTTAGTTATATCCATAGCGTCATCACAAAAAGCCTGTTCACGGTTTACGCTTTGAGGACTCCGAGATTTAATCAGAACTTGATACAATAACTAACATACTCGACTCACTCGTTTGGATAGAGATATGACACTGCGAAAAAACGTACTTACGTTTTAAGTACTCTACCTACTAAGTTCCAATTCTGAATTTATGAATGGTGAGAGAAAAAAATATGATCCGATACGTAATGATGATGTTGTAGTCGATTTAAAAAAATACAGATTTGTAAAATTCAGATTTTTTAAATGTATTTTTATTATTGTGCACGATTGCCAAAATCATGAGAGTACTCGTAGCACTCCGTATGTGCATGTATTTGCAATAATAATATTTCAAAACATTACTCACACTATTTCTAAACGAATACATCTCAAGTTAGGAATCTTTAAAGAATTTCAAATGTTAATCATCCTTGAAAATGCAGTTATTATTTTCTTTTTATGAAGCCTCCCAAGGAAATGACTTTTCTATCTAAACGAAGCATCGTTTTTTAACACGATTGTTTGCATAACATATTTTTCATCACAAAAAAACTTCCTTACTTGAATAGAATGGCAAAAAAAAAAACATTTATGTAAAAATATAACCAATTGATTATGTTTTTCGTTTTCCACAAGTACGCAAATAACATATTCTATCTACATGTCATTTATCCGACTTGAAACATGTTTTTAACGTTTTCTTACACACGATTCAATTTCTAGTATCTTCTTATTATTCGTTATGCTATGTACAGATCAGTCTACAAATCGGACTTGATCTTACTAGCGAATTGCCCTAACGGTAGAAATAATGCTACGCCTTCATTTCTCACGGTTAGTAGTATTTCTACTAGGGATGAACTGTTTGCATTCCTTACCAGATCTGTCAATCGCGTTTGTGATCTTCCACGTGATTGGGACGCTTTTATTTTATCTTGGTTCATCAGTCTCTCCATTATATTTTCCCGTCTGATAAAATGGCTGGAATACCTGAAGGTTCAAAATTATATCATTGAAGACAAACACTATCAAATTTTGTAGTTCTTCCGAATTAGTGAATTTGTCCTGCATGCTGTACGAGTATATGGTACACGCAACACACGTAGCCAGTACCACAACTTCAAAGCGTTTATCTTCTTGCGTTTATTTTCTCTCAAAATCCATGTCTTGGCACCATTTGGAAATTATGGGAAATAAGTGTTATTACAAGTTTTACTTTGGTAAACCTAATGATGTTCCTGTGTCCCTTCAGCTAATCCATAGTTGACCGTGTGATGACTTCGTTAAACGCTTCTCTTTACTATTCCTGCTTTACATCCACCATTATTTGATATTAAAAAGTAAGAAATTTCTGATACATTTATTGTTAATGGAAAAATAAATGTTAGAATTTTCGACTTTGGTTTCGAATTCAGTAATTTCTTATATAAATGAGTAATATTGTTATTATCAAAACATCTTATTATATTCATACATTATACAAATATTAAACATTTTATTATGCAGTGTCATCGACCGAAACAAATTAAAATATCGAATAAAGTTCCGCATTTAAAATTAATAGTTTTTACATTAAATATCTCCAACTGAACAATGGGAATAAAAATTAATGCAACAAATTGTTATCCCACAATGTATGGAAGAAATATGGATGTATATTTATCATTTAAATGGAACATTAAAAGGAATGCTAGAAACCCTCTAAACACTCACATATTGTCACTTTATATCACGCCCTTAACTGTTCTGTCGCCCTCTCATATCTTGTCGAAAATATTCAGCGATTTTTCTAATCACTGACTCGCGCTACGCTCCAATAGATATTGCCTTTTGACTTTTCCAGATCATCGCTCTTATTTTTTCACGTCGTCTTTTACTGTCCATATTGTTAGAATCTGAACTAGCTACCAGCTAATTTAAAACTAACCGCATCGTTGATGTAATTCAAAAGCATTACATCTCCCTTCAGTGATAAAGTGCGTTTTTTATGATTTTCTATCATCTTTCTTTCCATTCTCCCTTTCGTTCTCCTGACTATCGTTAACCTTTTTAAACTCGTATTTTATTTAGTTGTTAATTTTTAATTGTTTTAATTGCATTCCAAAGTTTTTTTCCACTAAATCAAAAATGTAAATCCTCCAACTTTAGCTTAAACTAAAAAAAAAACAATTGTTCTGCAGTCTATAAGAAACTTGAGTTATCACTTGGAAATTATATCGCCATATTATAACTGTACAATAAAGTATTAAATAAATAATTCCTCAACAAGATACAGGCAAAAGCATGGTTTACTGGGGACACGATAAATAAAAGGCAACAAACCCAGATTCATATAATTTGTGTGTCCTCGTAAAATTAACTGTTGTTTTTTTTTCATAAATTATGAAGTCGTAAAATGTCTTGACATGTATAAATAAGTATATAAATAATAAAACGAGACATTAAGTGTAAACAGACTGTTTGACTGCGCGTTAAAACATACCATTATCGTATCGTATCTAGTTAAAGCTCAGATACATGGATGATTGAATGCACAAAGTCAGGATATGAATAAAGAAAACAATGGAAGAGCTATGAATGGAGAATCAATAGAATAAGCAGAATACCCAATGACCTCAATACTTTTGTGGCATATGGCGTAATAAACGCAATGCGAATAAAGGATCTGTTCAATTGAACACGCTGATAGATTGAAAGGTTAGGATTGAAGTTTCAAAGGAATTAAATCAACAACATATTCAATAAAATATCAAGGAATATATCGTACGAGTACATGGTATACTCGTAACTTTGTGATGATTACGTAAGGTCACATTTCAACTCGTAGAAGTTAATAAATGGAAACTTTATTTTATTTTATTCCTATACATATGTTACATCAGACAAAATATATTTTTTGACTGTTTTTTATATTAGTTTATCATATTTAATCAATAATTTCTTATTCGTGCAAAAATTTGTCAAATTGGCATGAATCTTAATTTTCACATTTTATATTAATCCTTAAAAAATATATTCTTGTATTTCACTTTAATTGTATATCGCACAACCTGGTGGAATTATTGCCATGAAGTAGTCTCTTCCGACCAACCAGAAATAAGTCTTAAGTGAAAACCAGGCTGGGACCCTTTTTAAAAAATATATTATCAACGGGAATCAAACTCGCAATCCCCGATTTAGAGGACAAACATTTTACCAACTAGGCCACGGAGATCGTCAAGTATAAACGTTGAAAACAAAATATTTTGTTCAAATCTTTATTTGAGGTTAATTCACAGAGTTTAAAAGTTTTAAACTTCCCAACCTATCAACTGTCATTACCTATTGGTATAACCAATACTGACCAAAATATGATATATAATTCTAAACCGGGTTCGATTTTTGTCGGTATTATTTTTCAAATAAGGTTCCAGTCAGGTTTACACTGTAAACCAAGATCTTTAACACCTTGTATGCTGGTTAGAAGAGATTATCACGTGACAATAATCTTCCAGGTGCTTGTATACATAATGAAAAAAATAAATTATTCGCCGTTTATTAACCAACAATCACTCAAATGGTGTCCACGTTTTTATGTAACATGTATCAAAAATTATGAACTTAAGAAGCCTATGAAGGTCTCCATACTATTAACCTGCCTACACTCTGGAGGAGTCTGTTTCAAGTTGGAGGTCGAGCAACTCCAAGAGCCTAATCAAGATAACCTAGTACGAGTATGTGTGTACGATCTTCGTTAACCAAACAGTTTATGATACACTCTTAGAGTAAGATAATCGCTGTTTATCACATTTCTTGGAGTGCACATCCAATTTTTCTTTCATTTAAAAATAACTATCTAATCCATTATGAACTTTTCACAAGCGGCGGTGGTTTTTTTTGTTTCTTGTTAAAGGTATGCTATGTAAAGGGCTCGGTACTTTGTGGTCAGTTGAAAAGTTTCTACCTATGAGGCCTAGTTGTTAAGATCCCCCCGATTTTCACCTAAGAGTTGCGGGTTGAATTCCCGGTGGTGCCTGAAAATAAAAAATAAGAAAAATCCAATCGGGTAAGTCTGCTTTTTTCTTCAGAGTTTTAAAAATTCTTTAAAAAAAATTGGTTACTAACGAGAACAAAACCAGCTACCCCGGATTTAGACATAAGTCAGGGCAATAATAGGATAAAAACACTGTCACGAAGGTCAAGTCTACGTACATTAATAAGCATTCTCTGATTTTACTAATCTGATACTGAAGTGTATTCAAAAGTTTTTTTTTAAATTTTGATATTATTTTTTATAGTGCCCCTCAATACAGGAAACTTCGCAGAAGTAAATTGAATAGTTTAGCAATACTCTAAGACAGTTTTTAATCAATATGTCGCTACCCAAAATTGGGACATGGCATTTTTAATGGATTGCGAAATATTTTCAACAATATCAATATCAACAGTTGGTTAGATGTCTGTCTCTCAACCAAGAGGTTGTGGGTTTAAATCCCACTGAAACCCTGATTTTTATAAATAGGATTCTAGTCTGGTTTCACTTAAGGCCTCTTTAACATCTTTCTGGTTGGCTGGAAGACATTGCCACATGGTAATAAGCCCGCTAGGTTGTACGTACTATATACAACGAAAGTGAATTACAATACAGTGCGAAACAATACAATATTTTTGCTTAACAAAAGGTTTTTGGTAAGAACCAACATAAGTAAATGAAGGATTGGTAACACCACCGTCCTTTACAACATATATGTACGTACGAGTTAGGGTTTCCGACGCCAAGAATAACAAAACCTAATTGACTACAATCTGAAGGTAACCTTATGTGTAACCTATCTAATATAACACCCATATTTGATAAGCTTTCTTAAAATATTCAAAATCAAGGTTCACATTAACATAATTTAAAGGTGTAACAAAAATAATAAAAAAACATTTAATCACTCTATATGTGTTATTTTATTAATCTTTACTCGGGTCGTGAAATCAAAACTTAAAACCTTTTCTAGGTAACCGATTAAGAAACACTGCTAGAGCAGTAAAAGCACTAAAAAGGTTGTTATTTTTAGTTGAGTTGTTTCATAAATAATGCAATACACGTACAAACTAGCTTTTATTCAAGCTGAAGAAAATATTTTATACTTCCTTAAGTCACAAAGGGTCTTTGGAAAGAAGTAAAGGAAGGTATGTACACTTTATCTTTTTTCTATTTCATATTCTTAGTTCCACAATGAAGTGAGAGCGGAGAAAAGCAATAAATAAAGGAGAAGCGCAACAGAGCGCAATAAAGTAACGGCACAAAGACGGATAAAATTCATATTTTACTGTCATGATGGAGAAAATGAAAATACAATGAAAAACAAGGACAACGTGAATATAAAAGAGCTGAATCTACCTACAGAAATTAATCCGCCTTGTAAAGGTCATAATCATCCCCATCACGCCAGGTCCCTATTTTAGAAAGAAAATAGAACATATATCCACATCATTCTATCCTGTCGCACATCTTACCCTTCTGTCACGTCCATAAAACTCGTCATGGATACTCTCCTATTCTAAAGGTTTTTCACTCTTACATCTTTTTGAGTAAGATTTATTTGGTAGAGCAATTTTTTTTTCATCTCCGTAAACATCTCGTATATTCTATATTACTCGTATACCTGTAGATCTTTTTGTAAATCTTTAATAAATCTTCTATAATTTATTCCTTATACCTCGCCAAGCCGCCACTCTCCAAATGCTAGTATCTTCATCTTAAACACTGCATCATCCTTTATTTCGCATTATTTCCAAGTATCCTCAACCCATATTATATCATTCATTGTTTTCCATGCTTTCCATATGAATAATAACAGAATGCTTTAATTTATTTCCATGCATTGATCTTATTTGAAAAGAAACAAAAAAAACAATCCACGGCACAGCTTCGCTTTTCAACTGAATTGACGTTAGAATGGCGAAGGGGATCCTCGACTACGAGGCCCAGCAACTACGACGAAGACAAAAAATAAATGGTTTTTGTAAATAAAACCTGAAAACGTAACTGTAATATATTAACATACTATCACTCCATTTCCATGTTGAGATGGGTAGAGAGTATAGATCATCCAAACATTTCTACTGCGAAGTACTTCATTTGCCTCCTCCACGTCCATACTTATTTTACATACCACGACTCCCACTCATGCTTGCATTATACATTTCTGTAGCCAATTTTTCATAAAAACTCGTAGAAACAATCATATTCATGTCGGGATTTTGTACATATATTCGTAATCTTGGTCGTCAATGTCAGTTTTTCGGGGGAAAAGTGTGAAGTTTCCGAGTATTACAATCAAATGTTCATAGATGTTTAGGAGGTTTTACGTTTTATGATATAATCAACGTCAATGCGTTTCAACTACACTTTTTTCTTGATTCATTAAGATTCTAACATTTTTGTACGAAAAAATGGTATTTTGTAAGTCAAAAGTAACAAAATTCAAATATACTTGAAAATATTGACATATGGCCAAATTTGACGTTTGGGACGAAAAATACGAAAACTCCTACAACAAAAAATATTCCTGTCGTTACTTTGTACAGATATTCGTAAATTTGGTCGTCAATGTCTCTATTTTTAGTGAAAAGTATGAAATTTCCGTATATTACTTATAAATCTGGACTAAAAATATTTAAATATCGCAAAATTAGAGGTTAGGGACAAAAACACGAAAACTCGTAGAACAAATCATATTCATGTCGGAATTTTGTACATATATTCGTAATCTTGGTCATCATTGTTAGTTTTTCGGGTGAAAAGTGTGAAGTTTCTGTGTATTACTATCAAATGTTCATAGATGTTTAGGAGGTTTTACGTTTTATGTTATAATCAACGTCAATGCGTTTCAACTAAACTGTTTTGATCTTGATTCATTAAAATTATAACATTTTTGTACGAGAAAATGATATTTTGTAAGTCATAAGTAGCCAAATTCAAATATACTTGAAAATGTATACAAATATTGCAAAATGTGACGTTTTGGACGAAAAATACGAAAACTCCTAGAACAAATAATATTTGTGCCGTGATTTTCTACATATATCCGTAAGATTGGGTGTCAATGGCAATATTTCGAGTGAAAAGTATAAAATTTCCGTATATTACTTATTAATCTGGACTTAAAATAATTAAATATCGCAAAATTAGAGGTTTTGGACAAAAACACGAAAACTCGTAGAACAAATCATATTCATGTCGGGATTTTGTACATACGAGTATATTCGTAATCTTGGTCGTCAATGCTAGTTTTTCGGGTGAAAAGTATGAAGTTTCTGTGTATTATCAAATAATACTATGAAATGTTCATAGATGTTTAGGAGGTTTTACAACTTCAATGCGTTTCAACTACACTGTTTTGATCTTGATTCATTAAAATTATAACATTTTTGTTTATATTTGATAATGTTGACTCTATTGTGAATAATTCTATGTTAAATGATAACGACTCAGATAGTGGAAGTGATATCCAAGTGCGACCAAGTAAAAGAAGGCGAGCTGTTTTTTCAGAAAGTGATACAAATAGTGCTACCTGGGAAATTTTAAGTAATATTTTTCAACCGTATCAATATTCAATTGTGTATAATTTTTCCATTGGTTCCAGACGCGTTGGTCCTAATATTCCATCAAATTGTAATGAGCCTCTAGATTTTTTCAAATTGTTCTTTACTGGTGAACTAATGAAATCCATAGTCAGTAACACTAATAATTATGCAAATAATATTATTTCAAAAACTCAACATCTAAGTAAAAATTCTCTTTGGCATTCTTGGAGAGATTGGATGAAGGAGAATTTAGAGCTTTCTTGGGAGTCATTTTAAATATGGGAGTGAGACCACATCCTAATCTCCAAGATTTCTTCTCGACTGCTTTTGTCGCTTACTCGCCATTTTTCAGGAGTGTTTTTAAAAGAGATCGTTTTTTTACAAATATTTTGGATGCTACATCTCAATTCCAATGAAACAGATAATAACGAAACACTTGAAAAAAGAGTTGAAAAAGTAAATGGATTTATGCAACATTTAGATAATAAATGTAGAGAACATATGATACCCAGTAAAGAAATAGTGGTAGACGAATCTGTAGTCAATTTTAAAGGCAGGATTTGTTTTAAAACTTATAATCCAAACAAACCAAATAAATGGGGAATCAGGATATACATTTTGGCGGATTCGGGATCTGGTTATATTTATTCATTTATTCCGTATTATGGTGCCGTAACCACAAATAGGTTAATTAGACCTGATCTCCCATTTACTTCAAGAATTGTTTTGCACCTATACAACAATTTATTAATCTCCATTCCTGAAGCTGAAGGCTATCATATGTTTACTGACAGGCTATATACAAGCCCGCAATTAGGAGAAGAATTGATGAAGTTAAAAACTCATTTAACAGGTACAATAATGACGACTAGAAGGCATATCCCATTACCGATAAAAAATGCTAAATTGAAGTCAGGTGAAACAATTACATGTGTCAAAAATAACGAATTGCTTCTTGCTTGGAAGGACAAGAGAATAGTTTACAGTATATACCAATCATTATTCAAACGATTATAAAACTGTTAGAAGAATACTGAGAGGTGGCGAAGAAGAAACCATAATAAAACCGAATATGATAATAAATTACACTAAATATATGGGAGGTGTGGATACTGCAGACCAGTATATTGCTACCTACCCATTTTTGAGAAAAACTTTGAAATGGTGGCGAAAATTATTTTTTTTGGGGTCTTGAAGTTTCCGTTGTCAACTCATATATTTTATATAAGGAAAAAAACAAAATCAAATGAACTTAAAAGTTATGACACATCTTGAATTTGTTGACAAACTCATCATTCAATTAGTCGGAAATAACAGAGGAGGATTAAACTGTACAAAAGGCAGACACTGTCTCGATCCAGAACAAAGGTTGGATGGAAAATTACACATACTAATGCCTCAATATGAAAAAAAATGTCGTGAGTGTATAGTGTGTTCAGATAAAAAAACAACGAAAAAGGACCATACATTTTTGTAAAACTTGTGACAGCAAACCTGCTATGTGCGTTGGAGAGTGTTATGAAAAATATCATACCTTAAAAATTTATAAGTGATTAATTTAAATATTACAATAGACATTTATAGTGTTAAGTTATATGAATATATTTTTTTAATTTGCTAAAAACTGTTTATACTTGTGTCTTCAAAAACACCGTGTACCTGAAAAGATTCTTTCACATGCCTGCTCCGCCTATTGGGACGATCCATATTTTGTTTTCGGTGCCATATTCAAGTAAGTAACATATAATACCCAAAACTAGGGCCAATGAGTTCTTTGGAGGATAGATATTCCCGGAATACAGAGAGCTAATAAACAATTGATTTACAACCTCGGACCAAAACAGCCGGACTCGCAATAGAGTGGCCACAAAAACATCGTTGCAAATATATGTTAAATGTTTCTAACAAAAAAGACACTTCTTTTACAAAATAAGTACCTTTAAATTTTGAAGAAAAATATTATATAGGTTTAGTAATTATCTTGATTTTAAATAATTGTGTTTAGTGACTTTCTTCGAATAATGTCGTTCTAATATGTTATGGCGTTACAATGTTTACCCCATACTAGAAATAGGTTGTTTCAAAAGAATGAGTGAAATAATAATATTTTTCTATCTTTTAAGAAAATTATGTTTATTTTTTTCAACCCCAGAGTAGACTACTGGTCATTAATAAATCCAACAGGAGTGCAAAGTGTTAAGATTCTAACACTTTTGTACAAAAAATGGTATTTTGTAAGTCAAAAGTAGCCAAATTCAAATATACTTGAAAATGTATACAAATATTGCAACATGTGACGTTTTGGACGAAAAATACGAAAACTCGTAGAACAAATAATATTCCTGTCGAAATTTTGTACATATATTCGTAAACTTGGTCGTCAATGGTTATATTTCGAGTGAAAATTATGAAATTTCCGTATATTTCTTATAAATCTGGACTTAAAATAATGAAATATCGCAAAA
>OX463841.1:30423348-30531348 GCA_949825065.1 Odontocerum albicorne | reverse complement strand
TTTTTTAAGTGTATATCAGGCTTTATGTGCATTGAGGAAAGATTTTCTGTACCTTATTTTACATTTATCTTCACTTCCCAGTCTCTTCAAAAGGTAGCATAATTTTTATATTCCTAAAACTTTCACAAGGAATAACCTATATAATGTTAAAAAAATCAAAATCCTTTCGAGATTAACTAGTACATTACAGACTGACAGAAAGATGGTGATATTTAAATTCAGTGTGGTAAAAAATACTTTAAATATTGTATTATCTCTCAATGCGACTCTTTCCATTCATTTTCTTCAACCACGTTTCACTCCTATACTTACATCAAAGTTTAATTTGAGTATGCGAGTATGTCTTTTGGTGCCTCATAGACTTTGTTTTCTGTTCCAGCACACCGTTCAATATTTTCTTCCACTTTTTCGTCGTCTGAAAACATAATTCTCAAGTAACAGAGTTTTTCAACTCGTTCTAATCATATCAACAGCATGCAACAGTTCATATATGTTATATTCCCGTTCGATATTTTATACCGCATTTCGTATGAATTTAAAGTAGTTTTTAATTAAAAAGCGCAATTGTAATTTTTATTTTTAATGTATTTGTGTCATATTTTTTCTTCTGTTTTGCATGTAGGTACACGTTTTGATTGTGGGTTCAAGTTTTAATGTTTTTCACTTCTGTTGTTGATTTTAATTTTTTGTTATATTGTAGGTATGTTTTGTTATATGGTATGTTTTGTTATATGGTATGTTTTGTTGTATGGTATATATTGTTATATGGTATGTTTTGAGGTTCGTTTAATTGCTGTCTTCATTAGAATTTTGTTTAATTTTGTATTGTTTTTCGTACAATGTTTGTGATTAAAGTTAGATTTTTGTAAAGACTACGGACGTCAAAGATTTATTATTAAATTTAAAAAAAAATTATTATCATGTTTTTGATTCTGATAACATTCAAACTTTTTAAATAAAAAAATCTCATTGACGTAAAAGCTTCAAGTATCGACTTTGTCTAAATGACCGTCATATTTGTCTAGTAATTTTATGATGGGTGTTTACGATAAGTAACATTTTTTACATTACAATACGAGCGCTTTTTACAGGCACGTGACTGGGGGAGGGCGGCGGCGTCGAGTGGCCGGCACGCGACACCTCAGTTCATCTAATAGTAAAATAATATCCCGTCAACCATCTACGGTTACATCCCTGCGGCGCATCCATACCAGTAACCAGTCAATGTATCTACAATCTATATAATATGAAATAACTGATCAAATTAAATACAATCTAATTTTAATAATAATAATAATAATGCAAGGATAATTTATATAGGTCTGTTTAGGGAGGAAACTCTCCTCGTGAGCGCTCTAACATAGCGGTATTCGAATGCACTATTATTACCCACAGATATATTACCCACAGATTAAAATATTTTTTAAAAAGTCGCGTGGCTCCGACAATTTGGTGCTTCTCCGAATCTGCATTTATTTAGCAAAACATATTTGTTAAGAAAATCGCTGAAAACTTGCTAAGAGAACACGTTCTACATAGAAACCTTTATAGATCTTTCTCTATGTGATACTCGTAGTGACACATTCAACTTTATGTAGAATGAAGTGTAAGTGTGTCGTGTTTATAAACAATGTCTATTAACAAGAAATAGTCAGTCTGAAATATTAAAAGATATATTTGTTATGAGTTATTCAATCTGATTATTCAGGAGTTTCCATAGAAACATCGCATCGAACATACCCGCCTCTCCTGAAGAAAAGCTAGGTTTAGTCATGAGAGAATAAGTTCAGTCACTGTATTGCATTTAAAAAATCATGAACCATAACATTTGATTTTCGATCCTTTCCACGTTGGCAACATAGTGCGGTGACCTCACAACTTATGGGTTTTACAATATACTCCGACAAAGGATCAACATAACGTCGATTGTCATCCTGATTCATAAATTCCTGAGAAATGATATTCACATTCAATAAAGTTTTTTTTAACGTAAAATAACTTTGTGTCTCCAAAACAAGCTGGATGGCTAGAATAAATGTTGTACGAGTATAACAATAAACCTGCTAGATTTACCATATAACATATACTCCTGTAGACAAAATAATAAATAAAAATATCAAGTTATGAAGCCAATATTTGTGAGCTACCACATGTTTTAGATATTCAATCGATAGAATACTTATCAGAACATTTAATTACAAACTTAATCGATGTTTATAAATTAATTAGATATTAGAATGGTTTTGATTTATATTCTAAATATTCGCAGTCCATTCTTTAGTTTTATTAAATTTCCTGAAAAATGGTAGCTGCGTAATTTGAATTCATCGACATAAATAATTTTCTTTGTAATTGCAATCTAATCGTTTGCAGTTAGTTACTCCGGTAAATATTTACTTTGATTGATATGTTATTTCTTATCGGTCGTTACAACTTGTTACGATTCAATACATAGAAAAAGCGATAAAAAAACTTTTGTAGTCAGCTGTCTAACAACTTCATTCAAAATCTTATTTTTTATCTGAATAAAACATGTATGTTAATACAATAAATTTAATTATTTAATAAATTTCAACTATTCCATAACAAAGATATGAATACGTGTCAAATTTTTTTCCTTTGTATGTTTTGAATGTATGAAAAGTGTAAATCAATAAGCTGAGTATGAATACTCGTATTTAATAGTCGAAAGTTATGGTTACTGATAGAGGAAGTGAGAGCATATCTGAAATAAGAGTAAAAAACGAAAGATAATATATGGTAGAAAGAAAAAATGATGAAAAATTTACAAAAATAGTCTATACGAGTAGTAAAGAATATACGAAAAGTTTGGGAAGGCCTTGAAAAAAGTGGCACGACCAAATGAAAGAAAATGTCAAAAGAGGGAAGAATGAAAAGTCTGCATGACAAGGTTTATCGGTATGACACAAGCGATATATGATAGTGATATGGCGTGATGATATTATACTCGTAGATAATGATGACCTACACCCGAGTTTGCATATAAACTTTATAATTTCAATAACCTTTTTAATTCCCTAATTATATAGTCTTTAATATTTCATACAATAATCAACACATTGCCTATCTCGATCTTACATTTTCGCAGGCTTCGTAATATTCTTGAATGAAAATTTTATTAGAAATCAATTTTTTTCTGTCAGTGTACTGTAAAACGTCAGTAAGATTTTTCCATTATTATTTCTATATTCATAAATTTTTCAAGAATCAAAATTTTTATTGTGATAATCTTAATTTAATCCCAAGTAATGTTGAGTACCCATAGCTTCAATTCATAATTAAATTCATTAATTTCTTATAAGAACACAAAAATAAGAAAGTTTATTCATACTTCAACGTTAAGTTCATGAAGAAACAATAATAATGAAAACCAAGTATTACTTGAATTATATAAAAATTAATAGAACTTAAAAATTAAACAATTCGTTTTGTTTTCTTGCTCTAAATTTTATGCACATTTCAACTCTTTGTTCTCCTCAGACGAGTTAATTGAAATAAATAGAGGTAGAAAATATTTCTTACCAAAGGGAGACATTATTATGCGAATTAGTTATTAGATATTATTATGCGAATTAGTTATTAGATAATGTTATGCGAATTAGTTATGAGATATTATTATGCGAATTAGTCATTAGATATTAATATGCGAATTAGTTATAAGGTATTATTATGCGAATTAGTTATTAGATATTATTATGCGAATAAGTTATTAAATATTATTATGGGAATTATTTATTAGATATTATTATGCAAATTAGTTATTAGATATTACTATGCGAATAAGTTATTAGATATTATTATGCGAATTAGTTATTAAATAATATTATGCGCTTTAGTTATTAGATATGATTATGCGAATAAGTTATTAAATATTATTATGCGAATTAGTTATTAGATAATGTTATGCAAATTAGTTATTAGATATTATTATGCGAATTACTTATTAGATATTAATATACGAATTAGTTATAACGTATTATTATGCGAATTAGTAATTAGATATTATTATGCGAATTAGTTATTAGATATTATTATGCGAATAAGTTATTAAATATTATTATGCGAATGAATTATGAGATATTATTATGCGAATTACTATAGTTATTAGATATTATTATGCAAATTTCATTATAAAAACAAATAATACAAGTGATGGATAGCTTGTTCGGAGTTTCGGTCCGATGGTAGGACACCTTACTCCTTCATCGGATAAGTTCTGACTGTTAAGATATTTATTGGAAATTTTTGGATCTTTTTGGGAATCGGGAAAGGATAGGTTTGTGGTAATTGTTTTGATTTTATGAATGATTGTGAGAAATTATAAACGATTAAATACATATATAAATATGATGATATATACATAAAATTAAATACAAATATACATAAATTTGTGTCGTCACGCACTGTTTTATATTGAATGGGTGAAAAAAAAAATGAATTGTGAATAAATTATAAGAATGAATATAGTATTTGTAGATAAGTAAATGAGTGGGGAAATGTGTGTGACTTTTATAAATATATTAAGGTGTAGAAATTATAATAAAATACAACATTCGCCTGATTATAAAAACTGTAATTTAACAAGCACCAAAAAAATGTTAAATGTGGTCACAATCCTCGAAAACCTTCATAATAATATGATAAGTTACAAAACCGCGTTGAAATACAAAACTCTTAAAACTATTCCGAGTTTTTCGAGGAATCTTAAAAATTTGATTGAAAAATATATAATAGATACTAACAAATACTTGATGTGAGTGAGGACAAAACTGTAAGTTGTTCGATCAATAAGATAGATACTACCAATGTCTTGATGTGAGTGAGGATACAAAGCTGTTAGATGTTCGGTCAATAAGATAGATACTACCAATGTCTTGATGTGAGTGAGGATACAAAGCTGTTAGATGTTCGGTCAATAACATAGACACTACCAATGTCATGATGTGAGTGAGGAAACAAAGCTGTTAGATGTTCGGTCAATAAGATATATACTACCAATGTCCTGATGTGAGTAAGGATACAAAACTGTTAGATGTTCGGTCAATAAGATAGATACTACCAAATGTCTTGATGTGAGTGAGGATACAAAGCTGTTAGATGTTCGGTCAATAAGATAGGTAATACCAATGTCTTGATGTGAGTGGGGATACAAAGCTGTTAGATGTTCGGTCAATAAGATAGATACTACCAATGTCTTGATGTGAGTGAGGATACAAAGCTGTTAGATGTTCGGTCAATAACATAGACACTACCAATGTCATGATGTGAGTGAGGAAACAAAGCTGTTAGATGTTCGGTCAATAAGATATATACTACCAATGTCCTGATGTGAGTAAGGATACAAAACTGTTAGATGTTCGGTCAATAAGATAGATACTACCAATGTCTTGATGTGAGTGAGGATACAAAGCTGTTAGATGTTCGGTCAATAAGATAGGTAATACCAATGTCTTGATGTGAGTGGGGATACAAAGCTGTTAGATGTTCGGTCAATAAGATAGATACTACCAATGTCTTGATGTAAGTGAGGATACAAAGGTGTTAGATGTTCGGTCAATAAGATAGATACTACCAATGTCTTGATATGAGTGAGGATACAAAGCTGTTAGATGTTCGGTCAATATAATAGATACTACCAATGTCTTGATGTTAGTGAGGATACGAAGTTGTTAGATGTTCGGTCAATAAGCAAGAAATATTAAAAAACTTGAATGAATTGGCTTACAATAATAATATTACGATCCTCACCTTCTAGCGCTTTATTCCTGGCAAGGAGTGCCAATAGCAGGTCCGGATCAGGGTGGTCGGCCGGGGGGGCGACTGCTGGTGGTTGGTGCGTTGGCGTTGGCGCGGGGGCTGGTGCGGGGGAGGGCCCACATCCCCCGCACCCCCCGCAACCCCCGCACCCGGCGCACTCCCTGCCGCTGTAGCGGTATATGCTGCCGATCACCTCGGTGCCCGTGATCGGATACGCTGAACCTAAAATTTTGTATGGTTTTCTTAATCACGAACTGAAATTCACCCTCTTTTGTTTGATGTCGATATTTTGAATATCACACAAATCTCTTAAATCACTGACACATTCAAATAAAACAAAAACGAGTAACAAACAAAAGATCTTATAAAACTATCAAAATTTTCCTTGAAAAATATTTCGCTTTCACAATGGTCGGTTTCAACTTTGATTTATTGTTAAAAATATATTCGAAACTATATTTTTTAATTTTATTATAATGGTTGAATTTTCGATTCTTGGCGGTGTTTAGTTAAGGGTGTAAAAAGAAACAACAAAGTAATTAAAAGAGGAAAAAAATGGCGCGCGATGTCGGAAAAGCTTGAAATGAAAACACGGAAAATGCGCGGACGTTCTGGCGCTCGTGACAGCCGGAGGTGGCGCTCCACTCCCGGCCACACCCCCGGTCCCGCCCCGCCCACTCCCCTAGCCCCGCCCCGCCCTTCTCTGAGGACGAGAACCTTTTATCTAGATAACTGAGTTATATCATATTTTAAAATTCGCTGTTGAATTTTTATATTATATTATTCAGTGCATAAAAATATTATTTTGTATCACACTTCCGTTATATACAATATAACCTAGGGGGTTTATTGTCACATGGCAATATTTTTCAATCATCCGGAAATGTGCTACAAACTTAAACCAGACGTGAACCAGCAGCCCCTGACAGGGTAATTGACGGAGGTCATCAAAAATGGTACGTTAAATATTATGTATTCTTTTTGTAGGGAGGAAGTGGATATGTAAAATAAAGATAGGCGATATGATCATTATCGTATGAAATAATTTTTAAAACTTATTTCCTATAATGAGTGAACCTGACTGCCTTTCCTATAATTAGTGAACTGGAATGCCTTTCTTATAATGCGTGAACTGGACTGTCTTTCCTATAATGAGTGAACTGGACTGCCTTTCCTATAATGAGTAGACTGGACTGCCTTTCATATAATGAGTGAACTGGACTGCCTTCCCTATAATGAGTGGACTGGACTGCCTTTCCCATATTGAGTGAACTGGACTGCCTTTCCTATAATGAGTGAACTGGGCTGTCTTTCCTATAATGAGTGAACTGGACTACCTTTCCTATAATGAATGAACTGGGCTGCATTTCCTATAATGAGTGGACTGGACTGCCTGTCCTATAAAGAGTGAACTGGAATGCCTTTCCTATAATGAGTGAACTAGACTGCCTTTCCTATAATGAGTGAACTGGACTGCCTTTCCTATAATGAGTGAACTGGGCTGCCTTTCCTATAATGAGCGGACTGGACTGCCTTTCCTATAATGAGTGAACTGAATTGCCTTTCCTATAATGAGTGAACTGAACTCCTTTTAAAAAAAAACTTCTTATCAACTTCAACCCTAGAATCAGAAGACAGACGTATCCCCCTGCTCCATATCATATTATTTCAATTTTTCTGTTCAATGGATCTCACATTTTGTATACACCTTTATAATTCTCAGTGATGACTTGAATCTAAGTTTGACGTCATTATTGTTCCGCAAATACAGAAGAATACTTTTTAAGTATAGAAAATGTTTTTTGTATAAGTGTCTTTCATAAGAGTACTCGAAGGTTTTTATTTTTTGTTGAGTGTTTCTTATTTTTTCATACATCTAACATATTATATTATATTTAGTAACACTGGGTGTCAATACAGAAACACAATTCGGTCTCAGGTATATTTCTTTAATTATCTAAATCGATTAAATTTAAGGGATACACTTAATCTCAAACTTGTGTCATAGACTTCACTAAATATATCTACATTTAAAAATAACTGACCAATAAACATGTTATATTTATTGATATCCAGAGATTAAAAAAGTATTTAATTATAGCATTTTAAAATATAACAAGTACCTAACATACATCGTTTTCTCCATGCTAATATATTGTAGATAGGTCACACCCTTTTATGTTCTAAGACCTTTTTTGGTGAATATTTAAATAAAAATATTTTTCCTGCATCCAAAATAATTGACTTTAAACCTAACAAATATTATCTGTCATTTGGCAATAAAACTACGAGGCGAGGATAGCAGACAGCGGATAATGCTTCCATTAATTGCTCGACATTACGCAAAATTCTATACAGTTTATAATAGAATTACGTATACTAGATATTAGGATTACTAAAAGAAAAATCATCTTCAAAATCAATTTATGCGGGTTCAAGAAAAGTTTGAATGGGTTTATCAAGTGTTCATACTGATTTCCCATCCTGTGCAGTCTAAATACTGACGAATTGTAGGAATTATTGGTTGCCCGATAACGACAATCGAACGATTGATTATCGCGTTGGTCTGGAGGCAGTTCGCTAACAAATTAATTGAACAAGTTCGGAACAATCATAATAAAAATTGACAATTATTGTATATAGTACCAATAAGTTTGTTTATTTATTTCTGTCAGACAATGTTGTCAAGTTTACGAGCTCCATCAAACATTCAAAATTCATTTCTTCAGGTGTACGAGTATGCAACGTATAAATCTAAGAAATCACCGTTACACTCCCTCCAATCCATCTAAATATGTAGACACCGTAACAGTGATATGTTTAGAACCCTCAGTTAATCATTATCTTTATTATCAGCCCTACAACCCAGGGTGAGTCTTGTCTACCTGAAGGATTCCATACCACTTGTCTCCCTCAACAGCATCCCTCTTCCAATTCGTTAAACACAGTGTCGGGCTGTTCTCTTTCACACCGTTCAACCATCTCAGTTTTGGTCTCACCACTGTTCTACATCCCATCGAATCACTGAACAAAGCCTTCCTTGTAGGCGGTGTCGCACGTGCGGTATAGTTGCCCAACCCAGCTCAGTCTAACATATTTTATAACGTTGCCTCGCTAGCTTCGCCAAAGAATCAATTTGCGGTATTTTACGAATAATTTAGACTTTGACAGTATTGTATTAAAGGTACGATATTATAAGACACTCTGCAGGGGGTATGAAGATAAACCAACAATATAGACTCTTTATGCAGTTTTCAGCCACTTCAGCTTATCGGTGATTGACTATTTATATAGGCGCGACAATTTGTCGGTAAAAATATGATAAAAAAACATCATATTGTATGTTGCATAGCAACAGTCTCTTAGATAAACAAGAAACTGTTAAAAAAATCATCGTTTTTATTTTATTTATTAGTTTATTATTTATTTATGGTACATATAAATATGACCAAGAGGTGTCGAAAAATATTAGTTAACATTTACAGCAAATAAGAATTAACAAAAATACATTTCAAAGAAAGATTAATTATTGCGTAATTAAGGAAGACAGCACGTTATGAAACTAATAAATGTATTGTTGTTCTATTTTTTTTTCAATACTCTTTGGGTTGGGTTGTTTGGTTCCATGGTCTTATATTTAGTAGGTTTCTCAAAACTATCAATCAAATATTTTTTACTTATAACAATGTTCCTAATAATTCAGGGTTATAGAAATATTTACAAATGATACTGCTAGGCAACTGTAAATTAAAAATATTCGTTAAACCCTAAAAACATATTTTGTAGGTAACACTCCAAACTACACCTTAACTGTTACTATTATATATATAATACAATAATATAGATAAAAATTAAGCATCAAAGAAAATAAAACTTTTGCTTGTAGAATTTCTGTATCATACTCCAAAAGGGTTAATTCATTTAGGCACTCAGTCATGAGATCAATATATTGTAAAAAGACAGGCTGTTCAAGAGAGGTGTTTTTGTTTATTTCAAAAATCTTACAAAATTACAGATTTTGAAACATTATATACATACATATATACCATCAAGCCTTTTCTCTGTCGGGGTGGGCACGAGTAGACAGAGCGCCAGATTGTCTTAACTTAAACCATTAGCCTCTTCCATATCCATATACCTTATCATACAACTCCTACGATTTCTCTAACTTTCTTCGTTTACTTATTTCAAAACATCATTCACTTGATCCAACCAGAATTCCTTTGGTTCTCCTCTCACACGTTTTTCACCCACATTTGCACTATACATTTGTTTTGCAAGTCGTTCTTCATTCATTCATCCCACATGCCCAATCCATCTTTGAGTGCTCTTCTTCCTCTTACTCAGCACACTACCCTTGAGTTTAAATTTATTACTTATCTCTAAATTCCGTATTCTGTCATAAATTGTCGCCCCGTGTATTCTTCTCAGTGCACGCATTTCTACAGCATTTTTTTAGCTCCTATCAAGCTTTTTCCACGTCCACGTTTCACTCCCATACATCAAAGAAAGCACCAAAATAATGTTATGGAGTATCATCTTGGCAGCTTTTGATACTATCCTGCCTGCGTTATAATTAATCCTTTTCCAACAAAAAAACAATAGTCTGATTTTTCACATAAAGCCTTTCAACATATTTGTGATTGGTTGGAAGATATATCCATATGATAATAAGCCATATACAAATTTCTTCCAGATTATATTGAATACAACAAAAGTGTAACAATACAATTCAAAGTGTATGTTTATTTTATCTTGTGAAATGTATAATTAGTATTTAAATTTTAAATAGTTTGATAAAAATCCTTTTCAATTGAAAACAAGAGGCCACAAAATAAATGGTTCTATAGTTGTATTCATATTTATTTTGAATTAAAAAATCTTTTCAATAAACGCTGAAAAAGTATGGTAAACATTTTACCAAATTTATACCTTTATCTTTTGAAGTTTCATATTCCATTAACATAAACTAACTCATTTTTCGCAGGTTTGATTTCCATGAAAAGCATCTGAAAGCGGAATATCAGTCCCGTTGCCATGGCGACCGCTACTCCCCTCCCCAAGGGAAGCTTGAAATTCACCCTTCCCTACCCGGCTTCCCTCCCTACCGAGAACCACACCCCATGCCTCTCTGAACCATGCGCTGCGACACCATAAGCTCATCACAGCTCACACCACTGTACGGCGAGACACATATCACGAAGTCGGTGAATTTCAATTACTTGATGAATAATTTCTCAAAATTAAGTAAAAAATCGTATTTAAACAACACCAAAGATATATTATTAATAAATTTAAAGATTCATTGATGGGATATACTTCCACCATAAAATCATGTATCGTATTACACCATCGCTGTTTTTTTATGATCAGCCCTATCCATTAATTTATATGTCACACCTCATCGTATCCGTATACGTGATGTAGACATGTTAAAGTGAATGGTCGGTACACTATCATGTTTTCGGCCTCACTAATCGAGCCTTCAAGTTTAAAACTACTAAGTGCGAAGAGTAAGTGTGTAACTCACAGCTTGTCAACAAATCTGTTGAAAAAAATATAGCACATAGAAATTTAACAACACTCGCTTACGTCTAGCGATGAGAAGTATTGCTTCAAGCGAACTATTTAATTAGACTGGAATCATATTGTTTGAGTTAGATAGGGAATAAAACCAGCATCTCCTAGGTGAAAGCCAAGCGTCTTACCAGCTACGTTGCGAAGATCGCTATCCTATGTGTTGGTATTTTACAGGATAGATATAAAACAGGTTGAAACCAAACAAAAACCCATCAGAGTAAGTCTTATTGAACAAGTTTAATAAATATATTGAAACAATAACATTTCACGACCAATATACTCATGTTTCATTACATATCAATTGGTAAAGTCAAATTTATACGCGTAGTTTAAATGTGACAAAACTGTTAGAAATCTAAATAACGTTTTTATGTTCAGTTGACGAAATATATGAGTATCCTACTCTTAAAAAATAAATAAAGATTTTTTACATTTTCGATTATAGTGGTCAATTTTCTTATCCTCGTGCTAAAATTTATATGAAGGCATTTTTTTACACTAGTGATAATAGCCATGGGCTTTTTTCTCTACTCTTAAAAATGAAGGCGATACAAATCTGTAAATCAATACCCCGAAAGCAAAATTATCGCGTTTATGTAAACCTAATTTTTTTATGTTAATCACCGTTCAACCATATATTTGTAAATAATTATATGCTAGAAGTAGAAAACTTCACGTACGTTGACAGCGCCTAATAACTCATAAAAAATACGTAAAAACTGGCATACTATACATGTACAATCATATATTCAGAATGTCTTCAAAGTGGCTATCGCCGTTAATAAATGGCTCCTTTCCAAGTCTTTGTCCCGGAATGCAAAATTTCGGATGTACAACTAGTTGTTACTAACAACAGAGGAGCATGGGTAGTGTCCCTTAGGAATCGGAAATGTATTCAGAGTTTTGGAAATGAAGTTGTCCGAAAAATTATGAAATCAAGACCAGGAGTGAGTGTCGACACGTGGAAACGGAGATTAAACTATGAATATGCAGCTGAATAAAACAGCTACTGATTACAATTGACCCAAGATCACGCAGTCTTGTTCCAGAAGGCAGAATGCTCAAAATTATATTTGAGGCAAGCAATCTGGGAAAACGACACTGGGCACCTAATAATACTCAACGTGAAAAACTGGAGGAATAAACACGTGATTGAACAGTCTGTCAGGATATAGTCTGGAAGGCTGAGGCTCTACAAGAGTTATATGGCCATGGGAAGTATGTAAATAGTAGTATTTTCTTTTAGATAAATTTTCTTATGTTTATTGAGGTAGCCCCGTTTCTACTAAAATCTGGCAAACATGAATTGATTGACAATATTATACACTTGTCAACTTCCATTCCAAGCTACAATTCAGCTCATAAGTGTGAACAGTGGTTCTATGTTTTTGAAAATCATATCCAAGCTAGTTTTTTCGAAGCAATTTAATTTAATAAAACAACAGTTAACACATTCCAAGTTGTCTTAAGCAACTCTAAATATATAGTATATATCTGCTTTTTCTTCAATATTTTTTCAGGTATGATTGATGTTAAATGTAAGTCAAACATGAAAGTCGTTTTTTAAACGATGGATTAACCGATGAATCATCGCTTAAATTTATGTCTATGAAATGTCGCATATTTATCATAATTATTTACTTTCACACATTTAAAAGAAAAACGGTTCTACAATTTTATTCCTGGCCAGCTTGAATATTTTACCATTTTTTTAAGATTAAAAAAATATATCGATAAACAAATAAGTAAGAAAACTCTCAATTTTTTATAGAACAATATGGAATTTTTAATTGAATTTAAATTAAATTGAAGTGAAACAATTAATTTACATTTTATTTAAACTATTCAATAAAATTTAGTGAAAAATACTAACTTAAGCAAATAAATAATGAAGTGTTCTTGAATTTCACGTTAAATCATAATATAAATAGGCCAAAACCCGTACGATGGTTGTCGTCAAAGAAAGAATACGAGAATTGAATTTTGAATACAAGAGAGCGAGAGAGGAATACTTGGATTCTCTGCGAAAGTAATTCGAAATTTGAATCTCGGTGGGTCCGTGATACTGAACGAATTTTAAATACCTACCTACCAATTTTTGAACCGGTGTAAAAGGGGACGATGTATAAATGATATATATATATATATATATATATATATATATATATATATATATATATATATATATATATATATATATATATATATATATATATATATATATATATATATATATATATATATATATATATATATATATATATATATATATATATATATATATATATATATATATATATATATATATATATATATATATATATATATATATATATATATATATATATATATATATATATATATATATATATATATATATTTTGCCACCTTAGATTTGCAGACGATATTATTACCTTCGCTACACGTCCTGAGGAACTGCAGAGCCAAATACTGGAATTAGCGGAGGCAAGCAAATTAGCAGGTTTAAAAATGAATATTGATAAAACAAAATATATGTTAAACCGCTTTGCTGATGCCACAACTATCCAGGTGGACGGTACACAGCTAGAACAAGTCCAACAATATATCTACTTAGGACAAAGTATTACATTTGAAGACTGTACTTTAAATGAAATAAATAGAAGATCAAAACTAGCTTGGAGTTCCTTTGGACGACTAAACTACATCTTCAAGAGCAATCTCCCAATCTGCCTCAAACGGAAGGTATTTAACCAATGCATCTTGCCAGTACTAACATATGGATGCGAGACTTGGACTTTATCGGTACGAATGTTACAAAAGCTCCAAACAACACAACGCAGCATGGAAAGGTGCATGCTAGGTTATACCAGAAGAGACCGAAAACGTAATGAGTGGATACGAGCCCAAACAAAGGTTGAAGATGTTATAGAGGTTGCAAAAAGACTCAAGTGGAAGTGGGCTGGACATATCGCTCGAGCAACAGACCATCGTTGGACGTATGAAGTAATCCAGTGGTACCCAATAGGTATAAAAAGGCCTGTAAGAAGACCTAAGGCGCGCTGGGTGGACGAAATACGTAAGCATGCAGGTATTATGTGGCAGCAATGTGCAAAGGACAGGATTTTGTGGAGACAACTTGGAGAGGCCTACATCCTGCAGTGGATAGATACAGGCTGATGGTGATGGTGATGGTGATATATATATATATATATATATATATATATATATATATATATATATATATATATATATATATATATATATATATATATATATATATATATATATATATATATATATATATATATATATATATATATATATATATATATATATATATATATATATATATATATATATATATATATATATATATATATATATATATATATATATATATATATATATATATATATATATATATATATATATATATATATATATATATATATATATATATATATATATATATATATATATATATATATATATATATATATATATATATATATATATATATATATATATATATATATATATATATATATATATATATATATATATATATATATATATATATATATATATATATATATATATATATATATATATAAACAAATTTTACATTTATGAATATATATTTTCATAAATGTAGAATTTGTTTTACTTCCGTGAATATTTCACGGGTTGCAACTAGTTTACATAAATCATTAAAAAATAAGGGCATTTTTATCATTTTTTGGCGCTGTACGACGGGTAACTTAACAAATCGAAGCGAGTAACCAAATTAATATTCGGAATCAAACGTGGTATTGTCTTCAGCATATTAAAACTTAATGAAATCATGTAACTTGTATTCGTTCACTTCTTGAAAAAACAAAGTAGTTACTCAATCTACAAATAAAACGCAATCGCTCTAGCTTTCACTCACGTTTTACGTAGAAGGCGTGAAAACACGGCAGTAATAACAGAGAGAGCCTATGATGAGTATATACTCGTATATATAATATATGTATATATCAAAACCCATATTATAACTCCCATTTGGCAATGTCTTAAAAACCGTTAAACAGCTTAAAGGCAGATTGCGGACTTGCGGTATTTTATGGCTTGTTGTTTAAGTGATATATGGAATCCGGAACATTTGAAATCGAACCCACAACTTGA
Source organism: Odontocerum albicorne (assembly GCA_949825065.1). Classification (NCBI taxonomy): domain Eukaryota; kingdom Metazoa; phylum Arthropoda; class Insecta; order Trichoptera; family Odontoceridae; genus Odontocerum; species Odontocerum albicorne. Next base: position 30,515,841 of record OX463841.1, on the reverse strand, counting down.
TGCATAAATTATTTTGTGATCAGAGGACCTCAGCATTCGTTTTTTCTGCTCTGTGGAAGAGCTCTAATTCAGTGCAGTATCTTTTGATACTGCTATATTTACTTTGTGCATTGTTATCGTGCATTTACTCATTTGGATGAAACGTTTGATTTCTTCCACAAATCCATATTTATAATTTATATAGTCCCAAGACACAAAACTGAAGCACTGCTTCTAAATCCTAATGTATCAGTTTTTTTACAATAAACCACTCTATGTATTATATTACTTTTATTTTACTTTAATACGTATATACCATAACGCCGTTTCCCTGTCGGAAAAGGTAGAGATGAGAGATTGCCTGACTTTCCAATTGCGACACACGTATTTCGAATTTTTTACACCCATTCACATTCTTATACAGCTCCTACGATTTCTCTGTACTTTGCATTTCTTTCTTTCAAAATATCATACACTAGATCCAACAATACTTTCCTTGTTCATCGTCAACACACGTTCTATTCATATTTACACTGTACAATTGTTTTGTAAACATTTCTTCATTAATTAGTTATACATGCCCAAACCATCTCAGAGTGTTCTTCTTAGTCTTACTTAATACATCAGCATTCAGTTCACATACATTCCTTATCACTTTACTCCGTATTCTTCTCAGTGCACGCATTACTACAGCATTTATTCGGCTCCTTTCAGTCTTTTTCCACGTCCACGTTTATCTTCCACGTATCAAAGTGGGTGCTACAACACTATTGTGGGCTATTATCTTACCAAATGTTGATACTTTCCGGTTCGAGAATGTGTTTTAGTGTCCCGTAGACTTCGTTTCCTATCACTACACGCCGTTCTATATATCTCGTAACTCTTCTAAATAGCAAAATTTCTCACTAATACTATCTAAATAGCAACATTCCTCAAATTACTCTAATCTTTCATTGCTTATCCATATATCGCATTCACTTTTCCTTTCACGCTTTTCTACCACCATGACTTTAGATTTAGCAATATTCATTCTCAGCTCTTTCTCTTCGCATCTCTTGTACAATTTACTTATTAAACTCTGTAGTTCCTCCTCATATTTCGATAATACTACTCAATTTTCTGCCTTCTTCATATCTTAGTTTCCTCTTCTTTTCCTCAACCAATCTTTTTTTAGATCTTCCATTCTTTAAACTCTCTTTTATTTTAATTACTTCGTCACTATTTCTCGAATTATTTTAAACTTTCTTCCTCGAAGCATTTGAGTACGTCGTTCATTTCCTTCCCGTCGTCTACATTGTATTGCTGTATTAAACTTTCGCTATACTGCAACCTGGCAGTCTTATTGCCATGCAGCAATCTTTGCTGACCAACCAAAAATATGTTAATTAAGTCTTCAGTGAAAACCAAACTAGAATCCTTTTTGAAAAATGGTTTTCATCGGGAATCGAACTTGAAACCCCTGAGCTAGAAGACAGGTGGTTTACCAACTAAGCCAAGTATGTCACCAACCTGTAACTGCAATAGCCTCTAGTGATTTATGTTAACGCCAGTACAGCATTAAATAGAGATGAAAACGTTTATTTTAGTTAAATACTTTAGTTAAGATTTACGGCGATTTTTTAAGTAAAAATATCTCTGCCTATGGAAAAGCTCAACAATTTTGTATCTATAAAAATAAAAAGCTGTTATTAATTTAAAATACTCTTATAATCAAATTGAAACACGAAGCTCTGAATAAAATGTAAGTAATGTCAAGAGCGTATGTACGTTAATATGCACTTGTACTATACAGTATTTATGACTCTCCCGCCTCTTGTAGACACCACAAGGAGAATCCCCGTACGTAATGTAATAAAGTTTCATCTGTTTTTTCCACGGAGATTTCTATCTGAAACTCCCCAGGCGAAACACGCCCCAGAGCGATATCGGAAGATAAACTGCGCCCTTGTGAATTTGTAATTTAATCACCGGCGATACAGCAGCGTGAGAACCTCACCCTCGCTGTAATGGCCGCGCTAAATGCTACACCACCCCGCTAGCGGACAGGGGCTTCAGGTCATTAAGTCGCTTCTTTTTGATCGCGTGCCTTTAGGATTTATGATATGAGAAGATAAAGAAGAAAAGAGAAGAAGATAGTTCAAATATTATATATTACGAATAAACCTTTGATTACTCGGAACTAAGACTTTGATTAACTAGACTAAATATTTATTAACTAGACTTGGATTAGATAGACATAACTTCAATTACCTAGACTAAACTATGATTTTCTAGACAAAGTCATGTTTAATTAGACCAAACTGTATTTACCACGGCTAAACATCGATTAACTAGACTGCGATTACCCAAACTAAATCTCATTAACAAGACCGACCCCCAAATGACTAGGTTTTTGCCAACAAGACCAGACCTCGATTAACTAGACTAAACCTTAATAACTAGACTAAACCTGGATTTACTAGACTAAACCTCGATTAACTGAATACACTTTAAATGTAATTGGAAAAATTAAATATTCGCCAAAACCAAAAATATGCGTAAAAACGTTTGTTCGAAACTAAATGTGTAATAAATGCAGGAGCAGCACTTCCATGTGTGCTATTCATGTAAGGTAAGTATGCGGTCAGTGCTAAGAACGAGCGTATACTCCCACCATGCATGTAGGTATTAAACAAAACAGATAAATGTGTAATAAATGCAGGAGCAGCACTTCCATGTGTGCTATTCATGTAAGGCAAGTATGCGGTCAGTGCTAAGAACGAGCGTATACTCCCACCATGCATGTAGGTATTAAACAAAACAGATAAATGTGTAATAAATGCAGGAGCAGCACTTCCATGTGTGCTATTCATGTAAGGCAAGTATGCGGTCAGTGCTAAGAACGAGCGTATACTCCCACCATGCATGTAGGTATTAAACAAAACAGATAAATGTGTAATAAATGCAGGAGCAGCACTTCCATGTGTGCTATTCATGTAAGGCAAGTATGCGGTCAGTGCTAAGAACGAGCGTATACTCCCACCATGCATGTAGGTATTAAACAAAACAGATTAAATACTCATAGAAAAAAAATATATCATATATTTTCATAAATAAAAAAAAACTATTGAAATTAAATCAACTCCGTGTTGGCTCTATAAACACGCCATTCAAAACGACTTTTCTAAATATTTATTTAAAATGGCAAAATATTGTTATTGTTGCTAGCGATCGTTCAATAAATCTTTGTCGATCAATCTCTTAACCATGTTTGTATAATTGAAAATATTTAATTATCCAGCTATACTGATTTAAGGAACTACTCGTATATTAGAAGAATAAAAATTAACTGTAATAAATGTATATTATTATAGCGTATGAAAATTTACTAAATAATTTTAAAAGGTCCTAGAAGTTAAACGTGGTTACTTCTACTTTACACTCCATGTTTAGCTAGGAAGCGACACCACCCGTTTTACATGCAGACCTAGCGCTGACCATTGTTAAGTGACAAACTATTTTAAAGAACAATAAACTTTTTTATAATAAAAAAGATAAGGTAACCTTTACTGAGCAGGCCAATAGAGTTCATATTACAAAACATAGCAGCACGGTCGTTTCTTGGAGTAAAAAATTCGAGGAAATATAAAAAGTATATACTCGTAACATGGGGAAAACCGAACATGGCAGTGTATCCTTTAAATCCGATGTCCAGCAAACCAGTATCAATTTATTTGAGTTTTTAGTGATTTTAAAACTCTGAAATAGTTAGTACACATATTTCTCATATGATCACTAATTTAACCCCGGTTATGCATATCTTTTTTATCTTATAGTTTTTTTACGTGATATTCGACAAGATGATAAAAACATGTCTGATTTGTTAAATTATAACTACCGAAACAAATAATAAAAATGAACTGTCATCGGCAAATATTTTGAATGAAAACAAACAACTTTAAATTAATGGATGCCTACAATTATAATCAATTTTGCAAAAAGGACCCGACCCACAATTTACCAGTTCTGAGATAATTGAGGGAATATCTCAGCGCTTTTATGGGTTTGTATGGAACACGTAATTCAACCATAAAATAGTCATTTTATGAGCTTTATATTTTTGCACATCCAAGATTGGGTCCTTTTTGCATATATCTACGAGTATATATGTTAAATTATACTTCTCATCTTTCGTGGTCTCCGGTAAAAATCATGTCTTTCACCCAGGGGTTTTGTGTGCGACTCCCGATGGTACCCAAAGAATTGAAAGAGGGGCTTGGTCTGTTGAGATCGTACGTTGAAAGAGTTCGTCTAATAACAATACTCGTTTACGCTAAAGTGCGTGGTAGTTTTATCAACACGTACAATGACGAACTGCGAGTTTTATATCTACTCTGGTGGTTCTGAAAGCTGAATACCCGATTAATGAGACCGAAGATAATAGAATAAACCGGCCAGTCTATTCAACATGTGCACATTGACAATGCGGATGTGCTTAGCAGTACCATATAAATAAAGAACTCCTCAACAAAAATGTATTATGAGTTAAGTGATTTTATCTAATTTGAAAAACACTGCAATGTTATTTTTCAGGTTAATATAGAAATTGTCATCGTCATTATTGTCAAGATCAAAGAAAAAACACATCATGATATTTTTATAAAAATGAATTACAAGACATATTCAATTAAAATAATTGTTATATTTCAGGATATATTAGTTCGATAACTGTTACAATCAGATCGATCGAGATTAAGAAAAACTCACTTCTATTTCTGAAATATTAATATTTACTCTTCGCGAACATTTCCGCAATCAATGTTGAAATTTAAAGAAAATAATATAAAATCAATATGCAGGAGTATGCAAGGATGTTTAAAATATGATCGCTTTAATCTATTGGCTTATGGTTGCACTGCCAATCAAAAATAAACCGAAGCTGCAGTTCCAAATATTGCGAGTAAAATAACAGTTTATTAGCTATTCACCCGAATTTGGGGGTGCCGCGTGCCGGCTAGTGTTAGACGTTGATTTGAATATATTGAGAATACAAAATATATTCTAGAAAAACAAACACAGTGAACTCTCGTTATCGAATTTTATTTCTTCTATAATATTCTTATATGTTAATTCAAATTTGGAACGATTTTTGATACTGACCGTAAAAATTCAATACATTTTTTTAATGAAAAATATTTAATATCGTCTTTTACACAATAGTGCCTTCAGAATTAGAGTATGTACAGTAAGTAATCCCTCGAAGAGCGCAGTTTTTGTTAGCGCGGTTTCACCCTCACTACCTAAATTTCTGAGTGTATGGTAAAATATTCGCATGGAGTGGGCTTTCTTACTCAATCTCGTCCAGTTAATATTTTATGTATTGTAACAGGGTAATTTCACAAAATAATATTTTTATTTCGAAACTTAAACATTTTAAATAGAAAAGCACTGGTGAAAGACTTTTTTATTTATCACATTATTATGTATTTTAATTTATTACATTACCAATAATAATTTACTTAAATTACATACACATATGTTCGGGTATCTGACGAGAATTCAAGTTAGTTTCTGGTGAGAATTCAATTAGCATTTAAATTTTAATACTCAGGTATCTCGGGTTTTTCTTCTGGGTGCAGTGTTTTACAGACGCTAAGTAGTAAGCCTTGAAAATTTCTAGAAGCGTTCTTGGAGTAACATGCTTTAACAACCAACCGGTAAAATGTAGAGAGAGGCCGCGCGGGGAGAGACGCCACATCCTCAAATTTTAATATTTGTAAGACAAAATTTCAATATAACTAACGGTATCTTATATAAGTGCATATGCTTAATGATACATACTCCGGAGGTGTAAAACGGTCAATTATTTAGTGGAAAAAAATTACATACGCCAGAATTTTAAACTACTTTGAATCTCATTTCGATTACTATCAATGTGGAGATAAAACAAAGTTTCTATTTCGTTGTATTATATGGGTTTTTAGTTGTGTTTACTTAATGTTTCTGCTTTATTTATTTCTGTTTGTGTTTTATGTGACTTCTGTCATATGTGGCATCTCTCCTACGATACTGGGAGAAACTCCTTAGTAAATATTTGTTTAGAAGGTACTGTATCTTGATGTTGAATTTTAGGATGCCAAGGAAGTATAAGAGGCAAAATAATATAGTCATGGTTGAATAAATTGAATAAAATCTAAGATTAGTTCTAGAAAAAATACAAACAAATGAAAGATCAAAGCATAATGCACAAAGGAGGTGTGGAGTGGGGGTTCCTGTTCGAATTTTAACGAGACGATTTCAATCTTAAAATATGTTTAAAATTGGATTAGGTCCATCAGGCATAATATTCCGTATTATTATATTTTATAAAATTAGATTAGTCCTATCAGGCATAACATTGCGTATTATTATATTTATTATATCGTTGTCTTGCATATCAATTTACAGAAATTGGGTATTCCACATAATTTTCAAACGAGTAGGGAAAAGCAGAAGAACAGTTCCTAATTTATTTTCAATAAGGCACGCTTAAGGCACATCTAGCTAGAGCTCAAGGAATGATTACAGCTGAATTGTCCACATCAAACCAGCTCCATGAGTATTGTATGATGTATATGTAACTTATTTTTCAACAATTGTGAGCGGGAAAATATTTGAAAAAGAATATTAATAATAAAAAAAGAATATTAATAATAAATTGCTCCTCTGTGGTGCGACATCTCACCTATACATACAGCGTGTCCCGTATTGGGTGAATCATATTCAGGGTGGTAATAGATTGGGTCAAGACCTACCAGAATATCAAAACTTGACTTCAGTAAAAAACTTACCGTTTTTAAGTTATTCGGACTTTTGTAAAATTTCGTAAAATCCCTACCTTGCATCAGATTTTTTGCTGCGTTGTGTACAAATCCCCATTTTCGTAATTTTTAGCGTAAAATTTTTAATTAAGTTTTTTTTTATTATTCAATAAATTTTTTTGTACACCCCTAATAATTTTGGGAATCATTTTGTATGTGATAGATAAGGCTACTATTCAAAAGTATTTCACGATAAAAAAATTACGAAAATGGTGATTTGTACACAACGCAGCAAAAAATCTGATGCAAGGTAGGGATTTTACGAAATTTTACTTAAGTCCGAATAACTTAAAAACGGTAAGGTATTTACTGAGGTCAAGTTTTGATATTCTGGTAGGTCTTGACCCAATCTATCAGCACCCTAAATATGATTCACTAAATACGGGACACCCTGTATATGGAAAATATGCCGATTTAGGTATTCATGTTGTTTGGTTATGCGTAGAATAGTTTTGATTAAGTTTTTTTCTTACTATGAGTGTACAATTTATAATAAATATAATTTATTTCCAAAATCTAGTTTTATTGCAATTTTCCAAAACCTTTTTTTTTTTTTATTAAACAAGTAAATTATTGTACAAACATTTGTCAAGGCTATACCTATATACAACTTTATTACTTAACTAATCTTAATTATATGTTATCATTTATGAACTTATTTAATCTTATTTTCCTACATATCATTTTATTTTATATATTCAATCTTAATATATGAGATCTTAGAAATAATTAACACCTACATACTACTTATAACTAGATAACAATTCTTACACTAATTATTTAGCAAAAACAAGTCCACTCGTTCAGGCTACTTGTATTCCATCACATTCACTCAGACCTTGGTCGTCCCAGCTAATAACCAAACCAAAACCTGCAACGTCTCTCTTTACCCTATTAATTTATTCTTATTTATCTCGATGGTATTTAGCTGACCCTATCACATGGACAAAACGTCCGCCAGTATCGAAGATCTAACAGTTAAACTTGACACATTTTGATGGCTGCTACATAGTAAAGAAAATACCGTTCGATGGGCTTCGGTCAATAAAAGATGTCATGGAAGTAGAAATTATCTAAATATTAATGTGAATGTTTTGAATAAAGACCCTTGAAATGTAATTTCTGTTCTTATGTTGATTATTAATCAATAGGGTAGTGCTATGTGTCATCCGTTAGTACATAGGGGTGGGGGCTGAATTGGTCGGGAGGAACAAATTTATCCCCTGAGGATCGCGCACTCACAACTTACATACGTTTCAGAAATTATGATATTCATTTTTATTCAGTGATATATTCGTATAATATACACGTATGTGCCCCGTCCGTGTGACCCTCTTCATAGTAGTGGTACCTAGAGAAAAACTAAAGAAATAATTTAAAAATAATATTATTCAACCATTTAAGACACTAGAATGAGTATGACTCGCGCTTCGCATGTGTGGATAGACCTTCGTTAATTCTAACGATGCTCGCATATTTTATCCTCCACACTGTTCCAACGACAAAACAACGAAATATGATTGCCAAATACATTTTACTTACTCATAAGTCCACAAGATGCTTAAAGAAAAAAGAGAACTTGTTTTTTTTTTCTTGAAAAATCGTTCGTATGTTATTAATACAATCAACAAAATCAGAATAAATTCATTGAATGACAGATTGTTTGGACAACTTAGTATTGTAAACGATAAATAATTCAATCACTTGCTGCTTCAAATAGAAGTTCAAAAGGTATCTGTTTGAATCTGTTTTATAATATTTTTGGGTCGATGCTCGAGTTCCTAGAGAAAAAAACATGATGCTTTACGAGCTTAACTTAATTGATTCCAAAAGGCGATGAACTGAATTTAATCAAACAAAAACTGTTCTTTTCACGTTTGTGGCAAAACTTATTTTGTGCAAACGAAATTAAGTTTGAGGATAATTCAGCCAGTTTCCAAATAAATCAACAATAGAAAACATAATAAAGACTTACTTACCTATTGTCAGCACTTGGAGACTCTCCGTTTTCCCTTCAATCAACTATTTGAAGATATTCTTAAAATGAACATACCTAATTGGGTTTTGGACCCTTTTTCAAGTACAAACACAAAATAATCTTCAAAATTACAAGAACTGATAGAAGTAACAACAAATGAGGAATTAAAATAAAATTCAAAGACAGCTAGCCATAGTTCTGACTGCAAAAGGATCCTGGATTATGGGCAATAATACAATTTTATTTAATCGCATTTCCTTCATCATATTTCGTGGAACGTGGGTTCTGTCAAAAATACGTACTGTCAAAAATATGTTTGCTAAAAACTGCAAATAGCTAATCGCGCTGATTTAATAATGCTGCTGACAAAAATAGAGCTGAACACCAATAAATTGATAGCTGCGCACCAGGCTCGTCTTTCTCAATAGGATTATTTTTAATGTCATTCGTGATTTTTATTTTAATATTATCCTTCGTTATCTTAATTTTCTGTGTGTAATGCGGATGTTACTTTGGTTGATTTTAAAAATAATTTTATAATTTCAAGCTTCAAGGTGTCTTATTTACTATGTTGTAGGACGTTGGTAGATATATATACACATAAAAGAACGCAAATTTGTCACTGCATCTTTCTATTTGTTCGCTTAAAGAAGGTAGATTTCCAGGGCGCGCTGAGCTATTGTTTTTTTCTGAAAAGGGGACGGTAAGCCAAATAAGTTTGGGAACCTCTGCTCTAGAGTTTCACATGATTTAGTGACTTCTTAAATTTGCACTTTTGAAGACGATACGTGGTAACTGAATCATCTTTGTAGTGACTCCGTATCAACACTTAAAAATCGCTAGATGATTACAAAATGTTTTGATGTGATGTACAAATACATAAACGTATATGACTTCACAGGTATTCAATTACAAAATTATATAAATAGTTCATTTACATAAAGCTGGTAGTCAATCGTATATTCATGAATATAAATTGAAACAATTAATTTGTAATGAAATTGTCAGTGTTGCTCAATTCTGAATAAACAACGCTCCATAGAAGGATTATTGTTATCAGAAATTATCGAGAAATGTCTCATCATCAGAATTTATGTTGTATTTTTTGTACACAATACTAACAAAAGGACTTATTGACGTTTGATTACATGTACCAATTAATCAACATACATTTTAAAGGTCCTAATATTTGAAGCATTTGGTAATCGAACCCGAAAACTCCTAGTGGCGTTCTGCCTCTGGGAAATTCCAATGACCCAAATCTAATCTAAAAATTAAAAAAAGTCACGGAAAAAATATTTCGAGATAAATTTTAGAGTAAAATTGTCCCATAGAACAAAACTGCAAAAAATGTTGGTTTATAATTTCACACAGCAGCCGTAGTAAGTAATATTTCAGAAGTTTTTGTGTGGATATTCTAAGTAATAAATTATCTACACGATCTTGTGATGAACCAGTTTAATTGATCAGTTAGTTTCGTATATAATAGTAATTCATGAAAGCTCTTAACCGGTTTTAACTTGTTTTGATTACTAATTCCAAATGGCTATTCTTTATAAAACTTGATTCATCTTCTATTCTGATTTTCGTCTGTTTAATTAGGTATGAATTTGCATTAACTCAACAAATTGAATAAAAAAATATTGTTTTCGTTGAGCTTTATAAATGCCTCGTTGATAGGTTCCGCTTACAACATCGAAACCACTATTTTTTTTCTCAGAATCTACAAATGTATTACCTCGAAAATAAGTGGTACAAATTTGCATACCGGAATAAACCACAATAATAAGGACAACAGATAGTTCAAATAAAATAACAGCACCACGTGATATCGATTTCTTTAGAAAAACTGTATAAAACTTACGATAAACAATTCATCTTTAAGGAGTGATTCACCAGATATAAATAATACTTCTAAGATGTTATCACTAAAACTTCACGAATATTAAAAGGTTGCCTTCGAAGGCATCAAATTTGACAGAATCGGACCTTAATCAGAAAACTTAATGGAAAGGAGCGTTTATGAAACTTTGAAATTGCTCACATTGTTCTTAAATTCTAGAAATATTATAGTGCTCTAATATCAAATTTATAGTTGTAGCAATCTAGCTTAAATAATCTTTGATCCAAATACTTGACTTTATTAATGCTTGTGAAATGTTATTTAAAATCTCATATTGCTTCATTCTTAATATATTTATAACAATGATTTGAACAATTTGACAAATTTTGGTATAGGAGAGAATGTTTTCGAGAGATGGTAAGATAGGGAAAGATAATAAAAAGCGTGTTACTGCAGGTAACAAGATCAATGATGTACTAAGCATTGTTTTTGCTAATAAATCAATTATAAAATTTCCATAAATGATTGAGCACGATAGTGTGCTATTGCCAACCTTGATGTATGAAAGCGAGCCTGGGCATTGAAAGAGAGCGATATCTCTAGGATCTCACTCGGTGATATGAGGCGAATAAATGCGGTGGAAATGCGTGACATGCGTAGAATATCTGGTATTACAATGTTTGATAGAGTAAGAAGTTTTCAGATAAAAGGTAACTGTTTGTAAGATATTGATAACCATTTTAAGAGATAGATAACTATTTGTAAGATATGGATAATTATTTGAGAGATGGATGTGGATAAACAATGATCTCAACTCAATTGTTCTTAACATCAACTATAACTATATTTAATTGAGAATAGAACATAAAATTAAAATTGTTAAAAATCTATCACTGAAGCTGTTACTTCTAAAAAAGATTGAACGATGAATTAGTGAATAAAAATGTTTAATGAATGTGGGGACATGAAAATATCGCCTAACGTCTTCATTTAGGGATTTTCCCGAATAAAAAACACAGAAATCTTATTAAGGAGAGACTATTTGCAAATAAAAGTTTTTGTGATCTTGCAATCATCGAATATGATTGTAACTCATTCATAGTTTTTTTTGTATAAATGTGTGGTATAATAATTTAATTCATTCCATGAACCATAAATAAATCAACTATTGAAGTATTATTTTAATCCCATATTTCAAATAGTACTTTTTTATCTTAGTGAAATGCCATGATTAATGGCTATGACTAAAAATCAATACATTCTTTAGATTACTTTCTATTAATTCCATCAGTAACCTACGAGTACGATATATTTTCGCACCGTGAGAACTTTAGGATGGATGAGGAAGTGTATATTTTCGTTTCGTATTTTAATTAGTTTTTTATGGTATTCTGGTTAAGTAGGCATCTTTTGGTATTATTTTTTGAAAGTATATTTTGTAAACAATTTTTAAATATTTAGCTATTATAATATTCCAAGACATGGTTGAGAGACGTTGATAGGAATGGAATTGGTAATATAGTACGAATATATGTTGGGATAGTTAATTATGACTAGACGAAACTCAAGAAATCACTGTATTATTTCCGTTGTTTGGAGATTATGTAACAGTGCTGTTGGTTTATCTTTTGTTTGATTATATTATGAAATGTTCAGTGTTATTTTTTCGCTTAAATACACGTAAACAATCATAATGATGAGAAAATAATTGAAGCATTCAAGAAGAAAAATTATCCCCCGTGTCGCTGCAATATGACAAGAATACGATAGTGCAGTAGTCAGGGCATCTTATTGTTATTAATGGTTGTTGATACTTTGTTCAGATTTATGCATATATTTATTTTAATGACCTTACCTTCTTTTAATGTTATATTCATGTTTTGTATCATAATCGATTATATTTCTTGTAGATCAGAGAGATTATTATCAGACATATTGTACATTTTTTTTCTTTTACAGAAATATATTTATTGTAACTAGACGATTATCATGTACCATGCACGGTTTTAGAGATTTTTTTTAAACGTTTCTGAACTGTCATAAAACGGTGCTCATACAAAAACTGTAATGAAGCGGTGCTTAAGAAAAATATATGTATGTATTCTCAAAAAATAAATGCAAATATGGCGTATTCACATATATTAGTACACACACCCTGTTACATGTTCTACGCACTACAATATATAACACAATGTTACAACAAGTGCTCATAAGATTAACTACTTACTACAAACACATTTTATATCGATTTGTCAAATAAAATACCGCATCAAACACAACAATACCGCCATGATATATCAAATGACAGCTGAATGTCACAAATATAAAATCTTCACTCACGACTATTATTTATTTATCATTATACTAAACGTAATAGTTTCAATTTTATAATTGAATTAATGTACTGCTCGCATCATTTTATTTACAAAAGTGAAAATATCGCGACCTCCGTTATTAAAATCAAAACTATATAAATTATTATCGAAAATAATGTACTATTTATTTTTTTAGATTATGCCGTGTTAACATTGCTTAAAAATTTGGTGACGTTTCGGAAACATTCTTACCTCCATCGACATGGCGATGTCAAGGTCATACGGTTTATAAACTATAGGTAATTCCAAATTGGCGACCAACATTCAAACCACGTCTAAACGGCAATTATTCCGAAAAATCGTATTTACTTATCGACAGTGTGCGTAAAACTTATCCAACATGAAGTACAATTTTCATCTTTATGACAAAAAAAAATAAGCATTAAAAAAACAAGTTACGAGTATTTACACGTTTGGTGTCGCACTTCGATCTATCAATTAAAATCGGTAATTGTAAGCTTAGACTTTTTATTTAATGACATCTGATTTACACACAAATAGGTGTTTTCCTCTATACGTAATAACTTCAGAAAATAGAGAATCAATTTAAATTATTGTTCATTTCTATGGATTTTCTTTTTTCAAAATCACATAAAATACTGAAAGATTGCCTGGATCTAGATCATATATTGAAAGAGAAAAACAATTTTTTTTCAAATTAATATTGATGGAAAAAAAATAAAGGTCCAAGCAAAATTGACGCAGAATATCGATTTTCCGTTTTAAAAGACAATCAGCTGCTTAAATTGTTGAGTATATAAAAATGAAGTACTTTTAATACTTTATCATAGGTTTCATCAAAAAATATTTGAGATCGCAAAATTCTCTATATCATCACTGGTATCGTATCATCAGTGTATGATACAATATACAATATAATAAAATAAGAGCAAGCACGAGTACTCGCACCGCACAGGTGGAGGGAATGAGCGTTACGAGTACATAATCAGGGTTTGCCGGCCTCACGTGCTGCCGCAGTAGATGCTGATTCTGATGCTCGCCAACCAAGACCTTAACAGCAGTGGAGGTTGCGAGGGAAAAAATCTTAGATAATAACATTAATACGCCCGTTAATTTTCTTGAGGATTCGAAAACAAAAGTTCCCTAACATGCTTAATAAAATAATTTATGGTAAGGTTCATTTACTTGATGTTCGTATACTAATTTTTCATAATAAAAATTAACTATTTTTTTTATTTTATAGTTTTTAGAATTATTCACTTTCTAAATTATTATTTTTTCAATTCAATCTATATTTTTATGGTCAGCGGTAATATTCTATTTTATTTTGTTTGCCTGCCACACATTACTTACTGTAACAAGTGTATATTTTTAGGCAATGTCGTGTCTTGTCTTTTTAAAAATAGTAACACACATGGGAAAAAACAAAGTTTTTAACCATATCACATTTTTAATTAAGCAGATAATTTTAAAAATGTATTACAGTCATTCTGGGTAACATTGGCCCATTTTGAAGCAATTTGGTGTAATATTGTAGTCTTCAAATAACAAATATTATTATTAAGTTAGTTCAAACCATTGACAATATAAAGATGCTTTATTATTTATTTTTGTTTTCAAAAAAAGATTACCCGTTTAATTATTATAAATAAAAATATAGGTGGGTCAAAGTTATATTGATGATTGTGGTAACATTGGCCCACCCAACATATTTCAATGAAATTGTCGCTAAAAATATGTATTTAGAACGCTGTCGAAAATTGCCTTACATCAGAGAATATTAAAGTTAATTTTGAAAAAAAAAAATACCCATTTTAATTCACATTTTATTACAAAAACAAGATATTTTGTCAAAAAAAATGCAGTCTCAAAATAAATGTCGTATGGTAAATACACAAAAACACAAGTTTTAATGCTAGAAAACATGTGTTTTTTGTTATAATTAATTAATATAAAGCCTTATAATCATTTTTCAATACTTAACATCGACTTTGGTACATTTTTCAAGAAAAGATAATTGAATTACAAAAACTCACCTACCTACCTAATCAAAAAAAATCAAACTATCATTAGAATATGTTTTTTTGCACCTCCGAGAAAAAATCTTCATCCCATGACGTATCAGAGTCATTCTCAACACGATAACAAGAAGCACATATGAAATGATCTTCCTCATCTTCAGAAGTAATGGAACAAATCATCGCATTCCGAATATGTTAAATATTTGGATTTTTTATTCAAGGGAAGTGAAGAAACTTTATAATTCTCAAAGATGACTTAGAAGTCAGTACACCGAGCCGAGCATCTGGTAAACACACATATCCCAAAATCTCTCCACTCTTAGCTGAAATCGTCCCATGCCTCCCTTACCCCTCAGTCCCCAACGTGTATGTCGGTACAAGTTTGAACAGAATTTAGTCTTGTTTATGCTCCCCTGAAGATGAGGTGAAAGCCTTGAAACCGGTAGGGTTATACCGTTACAAAAAAGTGGAATAAACAGTGTTTGATAAAATAAATTACAAGAATCTTTTTGTTTTATTAATTTTTGGGGGAACATATCATTTTACGAAAATAGCATCAATGAAAAAAAATTAAACATTCAAAAGGATTCTCAAAATTTCCATAGAAAATGCTTAAAATTATTTTGAAGAAATAATAATAAAAGCAATTTTATTTAGAGAATATGATTTAAAATTATGTATAAAAATAAGAAAAGGTTTTTCAAAGGTGTTTTTTCAACAAACAAAAGTGAGGTAAGATGGGGTTTTACTCATGTAAGACTTGCTTATGCAAAAAATATTTATAATGTATCATTTCATATATTTTATCTTATATTTCCCAAAGAAATTTTCGTGTTAACTTTGAAATCTTCGCGTATTTATTTTGAAGTGTAGTTTTTAGTTTTATTGTTTTCCAATAACTTAGTATTTTTAAGTCAAAGTTCACAAATAAAAAAACATTTTTTTTAAATACATTTTCAGCTTCTGCTAAACAGTGCGTTATTACAATCTTACTTATTGAAAATAATAATGATTTAAAAAAAACTTCATCACTCAAGTTCCCTTTACATATAATTTCATCCGAACAATAAGGAAAATCAGAGCTTAGTTAAAATTACATAAAAAAACTTGTACGCTCGTCATGGCTGAGTAGAGACGCTAAGAAAGATCGTGCGTCACGTTCACAAGTAACACGTATAAAGCCGCCTCCCGGGCTGCAGCCGGCATTCTCTTCCACGCTCTATCTTCTCCTGCCACCCAACGTATAAAGCCGCCTCCCAGGCTGCAGCGGGCATTTTCTTCCACGCTCTATCTTCTCCTACCACCCAACTCAGTCTTCTGTTCCAGAAGCTGGCCTCAGCTGACTCTAATCCTAAAATTCTGCGCCGCGCGTGTCGAACGGTGTTAAATCACTCATGGAAATAAGTTTTCAAAAGAAGTTCCATTTCTTTTAGTGCGTGTTAGAAAATAACTTAAAATGGACAGCGAACAGTTCCGTGAATTTGGTAAGGCTACGGTGGACTACATTGCAGACTACATGGACAGTCTTAGGAACAGGTAAGGGTTGATATTTTTCCTATTGCTCAAAAAATATGTTACAAAAGTGTTTACAAAAGCAAACAATTGTAATTTAACATTGACCAGTGGATATGTCCCTTATCTGCAATTCAGGCATAAAACAGCACTCAAAAGAGTAATCAGTTTGCTTCACAACCCTCTTAACTATTTGTTTCAGTTTAACTATTTAAATTTTGATATTACAAAATTTTTGATTCAGCAAAAATATAAATATTTTTATGAACAGGAAATCAAATCACACTACGATGGTTTGTGCTATCACTGGCAAAGCAAAAAGTGCAACTATTGCTAGCAATATATGAAATACAATTTTTATTTAAACGATTTAAAACTTTATGTGAACAAAAAAAAATACTCCTAGAGGAAGACGTATATAATAGTTAAAATGAACTGTTATAGATAGTTCTCATCCAAGTTCTTTTAAGTATAAACTTTAAAAGACACTGGAAATTGAGATTAAAATATAAATAATGTATTTCAAAATTAATTAAACAATATTTTGTTTAAAAAATACATTTATATTTAGTTTTATTAGTCTAATAGTAACTTGAAACTTAAAAATAATTTCAAATAAATGTAACATGAATTTCCTCAATTGCTATTTCTATAAACTTTGAAAGTTCAATTTTACCAAAATAATTCATACGTGAAGTCCCTTTGTTTTCAATTGTATTTTTTTTATAAATTGTCATCTTGTTTTTTTTCAATCAATGAAAAATAATTAACTCAGTCAATTTATCATTGTAAAAATAGCAATAAAATATTATCCATGTGTATTTTTTTATTAATATTCTCAAAAATTTCATTTGATTAATAGTTGAAAAAATGACAAATATCTTTTGAAACGCTATCAGTACACAAAAATTGATTAGTTAACCAATGAAAAAGGTCAAAAGGTATTTGCTATTGTTGAAATATTATGGAATCACTGTTATGTCATAAAATCGTTTTTGTTTCGATAGGAACAATTAATCGTGAACTCTGACCTCTTGTGTAACTTATTTCATCGTTATTATTCTAATCATTGAATATTTGTTAAAATAATATGAAAAAACGTATTCCATGTCATTAATTTATCTAATGTATTCAGTTATATTTTTTAGTATTAATCAAACATGAATATCTTACTAGCTAAAATCATAACACGTTGTTATAAATTTTATTATTAAAAAATATGTATTGTGCCAGTATATGGTTATGGTAAACAAAACATTGTTAAAAAACATGATGTCATATAAATATGCTCTTGATATTGACCAATGTCACAAATTATTTGTCTGTTAAATGACGTGACTTCGCTTTTTTCTCAATATCACCTAATTCATTTTGTAGCGTGAAGTGAAATGGATACTAATTCACTAGTTTCTCAAAAAAGAACTAAGAAAGTATTTTCTCAATAATAGAAAAAATGTGCATCGATACGTATTTTAAAAAATATCAGCAACAGAGGAAACCAATTCAAACAAAACCAAAATGTTATTAAATCCATTATCTACACTTAAGAAGTTCAAAAATATTCACAAAAAGTCTCAATTACGAAATATTTACTAAACTGTAACTCTACCTTCTATCTTTAGTTCATAAATAATTTTATAACAAAACGGTGGATGGTTCGCATTCAGTGCAGTGTAAATTGCAAATATAAAGTTAAGTTTAAACGTTTCGAAATAGTCTTCTGAAATGACTAAGCTTGGGAATTTGTTACGTTCGCATATTCTTTTTACTAGTATTGAACCTTTTTATTAACTCTAGCAAATCAAATATCAATTATCATTTTCAGAAAATGATGTATATATTCGTAGTTAAAAAAATGTTATGAAACATTTTTTTCTTCGTACTCAACAGCAAATTACAAAAAAAAATCAGTTTTCTTTATTTTTCAAGGTCACAGATTTTGCACATTGAAATATTTTTATGATTCCTTCAACACAATCAAAATCCACTTTTAACATTATGCCTAACTACATACTGTATTATTTATCATCATTAAATTTAAAACTTTTAACTACAAATAATAACTTTATTTTTTTTTTGTTTCTTTTTTTCAACTTAATCAAATCAAGTAGAATTAATTGTTATACCTGATCAGCGAGATATTGCTTTTTGTTATTAAGAATTTTTCTTAGTGGATTGTTAAAGTAATTCAAATAACGTTATTTTCTCGAAAATTGTCTTCATTGGTATAAATTGATAATTGGAATTTCTTTTTATCTACTTGCATAATATGGAAAATTAAAGCAAACTCATATAATATAATGTATGCAAACATATGAAGGAATAAGAAAACGCCTAGTAAAAGTTCGTAAATATGATTTTTGAGTAAATAATTTTATTGAGTCTATTAATTCATTTATATTGTACTGAGGAAAACAAATTTCTTTATGAAACAAAAAAAAATTATCAACACAATATATTAAAAAATATCACTTATATGTAACAATAGTGTTCTCAAAGTCTGAAATTTAGAAGCCCTTTTACATTAAGTTTTGTCATATGAAAAGAAGCCTATTTTTTTCAGAAACCAAAAAAGTTTTTATGTATAAATTTTAAACACAACACAATTTTAATCTAACTTTGATATTTATCTAACAATGACACAAACTAACGTTAAATGATAATTCAATTATAAAATAGCACAAAAACTAACTTTTTGGATAATCGTACAGTTCAGATAAAACAAAAGGAGCTCCATCTCCGTTGACTCCGCACCGTGGGTAAAAAGAAGTGTACATTGCCAGCACAAATTGTATGATATAAGTTTATACTAATTTACAGGCCTGTTCTTCCATCAGTCCAGCCAGGGTACCTGAAACCTCTGATTCCCGAAGAAGCTCCCGAGGAGCCAGAGTCATGGCAAGACTTTTTGAAGGATATGGATAGGGTTGTTATGCCTGGGGTAAGAAGTTTTTACTCATTTTTGTGTAATTACGACGGAATCTATCAAGATTTTGTTTATTCAAAGCTTCTGATGAGACTTCACGAATGTCTCACAAAACGGGAATAAAGAGCAGTTATTCTCTGTTTTCTGAACTGTCATATTCCCATAATGGCGACTACGTACGAGTAAGTCCATATTACAGCAATAATACTAGTTGTAATATATTTTTCAAAATCTTAATTTTATTATGCACTCTTCGTAGTGTATAATGTTAAAATAAATAAATAAAATGCTTTTTTAATTTCAGCACCTGCAACAAGTTTTACAAAAAAATAAGAAATATACGAGTAGATCATAATTGTTTTATTACTTAATACTCTAGTTTTACCTAACAGTTGTTTTAAACAAATATATTAGAAAATGTTTGGCAAAAGTCTACTTGATTTAAGGGAGGGGGGGGGGTATTCTCATTTCATGGGCCGAAAAATCGACGATTTTTAAGATATTTTTTTTCGGTGAACGAATTTTTTTTTAATTATTGTTTTTTTAGACATATTAAGTAACTTTTAAGAACATATTCATTAAATTTTATAGTAAAAATAAATATATTTTAGTTGTTAGTAAGTAAGGCTCCCGGTACATGGAGGGGCCCATTATTCACGTAATTGTGGCTGTTGTACTCGTCTAAAAATGTAAAAAAAAACTGTTTTACTCAGAAAGCATGTGTCTATAGCCGGTAATAGAATAATTAAAAAATTATAATTAGAAAAAAATGGCGGCTTGTTGAAATTTTTTTTTGTCTTTAGAGGGAAAAAAATCGAAAAAATGAATCGATTGAAATAATTCTAGTACCGGCTATAGATAAAAGTATAACAAAGAGAATAACTACTTATTCATTAAAATCGGTTAATTAGTTTTGGAGTTATTACGGGGAATATTTAAAAAACGCGTTTAAAGTTTCAAGTGCGATTTTTACACGAATTAAAGTAAATATTTTCAACTTACTGTTAATCAGCAATTTTAGGGCCATATAAACTTGTTTAAAAAAAACTTTTTATACTTCTACATGACAAACTGAATATCAATTCATCATTCCGAGAAATCCTATTGGATGAGAATTCTTGGAAAATAAGGCTACTGCCTTAACAATAGACGACCCGACAGCTGCGAAGCTCAGGTCATTTTTCGACCGGCGCTCGCTCGACTATAAACCCTCATAACTTTTCGAATTTTTAAGATTTTTGAAGATTTTTTCTGGAAATTATTTAGAAAGGACTATAAAAAAGTAAAATGAAAAAAATCGATGTTTTGAAAATTCCAAATGAGAATACTCCCTTAAGTTCAATTCTTCATTGCGCATAAGTTCAGTACTAGCTGGGATGGTTGTTTCGTTTAATATAATCCTGAAGAAAGAAGCTACCACAATTGCGAAACGTTGGCTCATACGTAACCTAAGAAACCATCAATTCATATTTTCACCAATCAAAATAATATTCTTTCACAACAAAGAAAAACAAGACAAGATATAATGGATTGAATTACATGGAAATATGTACAATGCTTAGAACTTGGAAATTCATTGAAGGGGATTTCGTGTTAAAAAATTCACAAATATTTTAAATATACGAGTATTTCACGAGGTTGATCGAATATTAACTATTGAAAATATTTACATTTAATGAGGTTTTTGATTAAGTTAAACAGTATTTTATTTTTAACTATTTTTATATAAGTTAGAGATGTTTTGATTGCATATGATAATTGAATGTATTTTCACTATTATAAAACCCTTTCGCTCCTTAGACAAACAACATGGTGGGAAAATAATAAATTCCTTTATAAAATTATATCTTTTTAATTTGTATTAGCTTGCTCAATTACGTGTATGTGTTTCAATTGGCTTTTTTATACATTTGTTGTAAGTATGCACTCGAATAAATAAATTCAAGGTTTTATTAATCTTTGGAACGATCGGAAAGAAATATTTTATAATGTTGTTTAATAATAATGTAGTTTGCACACAGATGCATTCTCATGATCAATGCGAACTTGCAAATCAAGTTACACAATTATGTTAATAAAGCTAAGAAAACAATAACATTTACAGAAGATTGCGACATCTTTGTATTGTAAATACATAGTATGTTTATTATATCAGATTAATTAATACAACCGACATGAAACAAAAAATTAACTGCTTTTAACCATAATACTGGTCATCATCAACTCTAATGACTAACCAGTTGCAAGAGGTATGAGTGCATTTACCTAAGGTGACGATAAAGCACTCCATGCTCAGGAAGATACTTTAAAAAATGTTGAGGAGAAAATCACAGCAACCTTAAGCAACCTCATTGTACACAAACAACCAGCTAAAACCAAACCCCCCTAAAACGTCTTCGTTTTCCGCATTCAAATTTTACAAGGCAAAAAAAATAATTTAACCCGAATCATTGTTTGCCTTTCCAATTCATACCTACAAACAACGTCAAGTGTGACAACTGACTATTACAATCGATGCAACTGTCCTGTCCCCGTTGGTCTACTTAAGTTCTCATCTAAAAGGGTTTCTATGGCATAAAAACAAGGAAATATAATTTATAATATACACTTACTTAAGTATAAAGAAAAAACTTATGTTTTAACGTATTTCGAAACATAACAAATTGTGTTGAGGAAAAATAGCGGCAATCGTGGTTCACAATGACACATGAATGTTTAATGCAATACCGTCCCTTTAGGCCGAATAAATTATCAACCAATTATAAAAAAAAACTGCAAGCAGGTAACATAACAACTGATTTGACGCATCGTAAAAATGTATGCTAATCCTGTCGTACCGCAAACATACTACGGTCAGCTCACGATCGACCCATAGGCAATTCGAACGGAATATTCATATTTCAAATGAGTTTCAAACCCACAAATAGTATTACTTCTTAATTTCGAATTAAACATTTTTTTCCCTAAAATAACAGGTATTAAATATTTTTTTGCATAACCATTGTGTTTAACATAAAAAAAATCATTATTCCAGATGACCCACTGGCACTCCCCGCAATTCCACGCCTTCTACCCGACAGCCAACAGCTACCCAGGCATCGTAGGAGAGATGTTGAGTGCCGGCTTGGGCTGCATAGGCTTCAGTTGGGTAGGTGAAAAACACCAGCTATTTTAAGTACTATCGAGAATTGAACCAGAAACTCCTGGGCGAAAGTTAAGCGTCTTACCATCTAGGCCACTGAGGTCGTTCTTCTTTCTCATTGATATTTATAAATATCACAATACTACTAATATTTATAAATAATAAATACTAATTTGTAGTGATAATATGTTCCGCTCAGAAATTCGTCGAAAAGATTGTTTGATGAATTCTTTATCTTTGATTAATGTAACATATGTACGAGTATTATCGCTATAAAGATCCCAGCGTTGGGACTTCCTCCACTCGTCTTGTTACATCAAAATCTCTGGATCTGACTATTGTACATATGTACTAGAATAACTTATTTTATATTTTAATTTAGATCCCTTATTAAGATTCTAAAGTTTTTTTATTAAATGAAACTCTTTTTCAACAAAAAAGAAGTTCTATTGGATTTGATATAACACCACTTTAGTATGTTTACTTGCTGGCAATACAGTGTACACCACTTATTTAGCTTAGTATAAAATAATTCAGGAAGGAAATAAATATACTGTTTTCATTAGACAACTTTTTACATTTAAAACAAGTCTTATGTATTTCTTAAGAGTGTTTTCGTCATGTGTGTATTGAATATGCGTTCATTATAAAAAATACTTTTAAGTGTGGAAAAACCGAAAGTAAAATCGAAATAAACCTTCAGATCTATACATTTAATTTAGCTGTCTGTTAAAATGAAAATTTCATATTTTCTTGGACTAAAACAACTTCACAGTTAATTTTTATCAAAAATTTGAAAAATATTCTCATACACTAAAAATAATTATGTTGTAAAACTCGGAATTCTCATTAACCAGCGTGATCTAATATATATAAAAATGTTATTTTCCACTCTTCTCAGCTTGACCGTTAAATTAAGTAGCGTACCAATATAACCAAACCTGTTTTTTTTTCTATTTTAACTATCCTTGTAATTTATGCCGCTAAATATTACAAATCGCAAACCTTCTACGAGTATATTGTAGTAAAACATGACGGTATAACTTGCAAATTTATTGCAATGTTTTATACAATAATGGTGTTGAAAAAAAGTTGATTATTTATTGCTGTAAATACTTAGTGAATAAATAGTGTGTTTCCTTAATTAATCTTAAATATATACATATATTAAATTGCTGTAATAACTAGAAGGGATGAAAATAATTCAAAATTTATTTTACGAAGAACATTGCAGCTGAATTTAAAAAACTATCCATTCATTTTACACAGGTTGGTAATAATATTGAGGAAATATGAGCTGTTAAAATACAAAGTACGAAGGTAAATAAAATAAAATTAATAAGAAAACGAGTAAAATTCTTTGGACGACCTTCGCGGCCTAGATGAAAAGACGCCTGACTCCCAATCCGAAAGTTTCGGGTTCGATTCCCCTTGAAATCCTGTTTTTTTTTTCTCACAAAGATTTTAGTTCGTTTTCACACTAAGCCTCAATAACAGTTTTTTGGTTGGTTGGGAGATTGTCACATGGCAATCAAACCCGCCAAGACATGCTATAAATAATGTGAGTATAATACAGTAGAGTACATTTTTATTTAACGAGTATACTTACAAAATAATCTACCGGAATTTCCGATTCTGACATAAATTTAAACACACACGATTAAAAAAGGTGTCTGATCTACAGACGAACATTTAGATAGGGTGTCTCAAATCCATAACCTCCAATTGGAAGATAAACGAGTACGTTCTCTTACTGGCAAAGGAGGTTGAGAAAACACATTATGAAATATCATACATCAAAACACCGACTTGTTGAAATTTTCTAATAGCTATTGGAAATTTGTTACAGCTTTCAGGACCGGCGTGCACGGAGCTAGAGGTGGAGATGATGAACTGGCTGGGCAAGATGCTTGACCTGCCGCAGGAGATGCTGAACTGCGCTGAGGGACCTGGAGGTGGCATTATTCAGGTTCGCACTGAGATCGATGGCTAGATTCTCACTTGACCGTAATCGTAGCACAAGCTGCACACGAACTGCCTTAAGGTCGACAGTGAGCTGACTTTAACTTTCTCGCGGTATAGCAGGATTTTGATTATGTGTCAAGTCAGTGGACAAATTTTAACCCCTGATTGATCATTATAAGGTTTGCACAGGAAAGCTCGTGATATGATTGCTGCCAAGTAAGAATCCTGCCATAGTTGATTTATGTATGTTAAGTCTCTTAAAACCGTTTTAAATACAGAGCTTATGCACAAAAATTTCTGAATATTTAAACGATATATTTTTGTAATATTAGGAAATACCTAGTTGGTATTTCAACCCAAAGGGTTACGGGCTCCAGTCTGGTTTTCACTTAAGCCCTTTTGAACATATTTCTATTTGATTGTAAGAGATTGCCACATGACAATAAGCCCGTTAGGTTGTATAATATACAACGAAAATGTTACGCAGTACTATCAATTCTAATATCGTTAAATATTTTTGAGTTTGAACACAGTATTCGAAATCAGAATAATAATACATAAAAACGTCCTGTTGTAGAATTGTTGTAGAACATTTCCCAGTTCGTTGATCAAAGCGGATTTCTCTTCCTTTCGCTACAGCGCATAGCGCCTTGAAACACTTCCGCGGAATAGTTTGGTTATCTTTTCGGAATATTGAATATTTCGAAGTTTCATACTAAAAAGTTTAATATAAGTATTTGTTACTAGCCTAGGCCTTTATTTTTATATGAATTTGATAAATATATACACTTAAAAACTATGAATTTAAATATCAAAACAAGATTAAATGGGATAGCATCTGATTAATGAAAAAAACATTTGCAAAAAGGCAAATTGAGAAGTGTGCATATAACCAAGGTTTTACCAACTGATTTTTTAAAACTCCCCTTAATTTACTGAGCATTTTTCCTTATTTATGAATATATGCGTATGATTTGTCACTTCCGAAAATTGTCAATCCTACATCCACTAAAGATTATAGGCCTATATCCCTTCTCTCATGTTTTTCGAAGGTTCTTAAACGAGTGGTCTATTCGTATAATCACTCCATAAACTACCGATTCTCTTATAACTTTTTGGATCCATTGCAGCCAGGTTTTCGTATTGGTTACAACACGACCACTACATAAATCAGGATCACTGATTACATCAGGCTTGCTATGGACAATGGGCAGCTTGCAATCCTTACTTACTCAGTTTGATTTCAGCCGAGCATTTAACTCGATCGATTTTGAGTTGCTGCTGGGGTACATGAAACAATTAAATATCGTTTTGAATTGGTTTCAGAGTTATTTTATGAACTCAGGCAGTGGGTGAAGTTGTACAATAAGCTATATAATGTATTGCTTCTGACCGCAGGTGTTCCTCAGGGGGGACTACTATTACTCTCGCTCTTTTTGTTAGTTCAATTACTTAACTGCAGATATTTAAGAACCACTTGTATGTGGATGATCTACAATTAGGCCTTAGTTTCTTCACAAGAGATATCTGCAGCTGCGAATTTCAAGAATCGTGATGTTAGCGGTGTCACACATTAGTCTAGGGAAAACTTCGTGTTTGTTAATCCTATAAAATCGCACTGCCATCATAAGGAGTTATCATCTTAGTTCGGGTACTAATCAATCAAATATTCTGTCTATTCAAATGGATGGTAAGGTGGTTTTATATTCCCGATATATTAAGTAATCCTTGTCAATAAATCTCATTGAGTTAGCGCAGTTATATCTCATTGAATTGGCGCAATCAAATCTCCATTCTCTCAACAGATTGCGTATTTTCTTCTGTATCCAAAGCACAATACTGCCATCATAAGCAAAAACGCAGCTAATAGCAAAAGGTAAGTTTTGAGAAAACTGCACTTTTATGTTTTTCATTGCTGCTTAAAAATGTCGTGATTCATAAACAAAAAAGCAGTAAAATGTGATTCATAAGCAAAAACGCAGCAAACGCATCGGCACCTGCTGTCTTTTTGCTTATGAATCACGTTTTATTGTTTTTTTTCTTATAAAAACCTAGTATTTTGTAAAATTAAAAAATACATTATGTCGATTTTTGTGTTGAAATAAATGGTTTTCTGTATATTTTTATAGATTATGGTTCAGAATTTGATATGGAATATTGCCTCATACTTAGTTAAATTTCTTGCCTAAATTTTTTGCCGTTAGCTGCGTCTTGGCTTATGACGGCAGAATATTGGTAGTCTTAAGTCTCATTTGGCCCTTAATTAACTATGAAGGTGTGTGCTATCTCGATGCTAGTGAGGAATTGCTAGATAGATTGGAGTCGCTCCAAAATGTTTACATTTGGTAAATAATTTTTTTTTAAATATCTGAAAATTGTCTCAGACTCGAACGACTTAAAATAAAGCAGCGAAGAGATCTCTACTTCTGTCAACCCTAGTTGAAGTATTAAACAATCCGAGCTGTTAAAATCTGTGAAAATTTCGATTTTCTTTCTGAACATAGACTATCCCTCCAATTTGGTGACTGCAAAATTCTTTGTATACCAACGCATCACACATTATGTTTTGCGATTCACTCGGTTCGACGTTGGAACTATTTTCCTAGATCAATCAGATGTGCTAACATACATCCTTATCGATGTTTAAGGATAAACAAAGAAGCATTATTTGTCTCGAAATATTCCTCTTCCTTAACTCCCATACGCTTTCCATCCTTATCCCTATTTTCCTTAAGATTTATCTTTTATTTTAATTTTTCTTAGTTTTTCTCAAATATTGTTTTCGTACACTAAGTCCAAGACCCGGTTCGGGCGGGGCCGGACATGGATACTAATAATATTTATAAAACAAAAGCTAGTTCGGGCGGGACCGGACATGGATACTAATAATATTTATAAAACAAAAGCTAGTTCGGGCGGGGCCGGACAAGGATACTAATAATATTTATAAAACAAAAGCTAGTTCGGGCGGGGACGGACATGGATACTAATAATATTTATAAAACAAAAGCTAGTTAATTGAAAAAAAACTTTTTAGCAGTAAATCTGCCAGATAAATTTTACTTATGCAAATTTTAGTGAAAATCGTTTTTAACTTATTTATGAGTAATGTTTTGGTTGGTCAGCGCCCATGTACCATAATATCCTGTCTTTAATGGCCTTGTGCACATGTATTTCATATAAGCAAATGTGTTTTAGATTATTTAACAATAAATTATTTTATTATACCACTTCTCAATGGAACAACAAAGTTATTTATTGTTAAATATTTCAATATGGAGTTTCGCAAAATTAAAACAGAAACCTTTGGTATTTTTTTAACCAAAATTTATTGCGCATTACTGTAACGCTTTTTCTTTACAAAATATTGTACTTACAGGGTTCTGCGAGTGAAAGTACCTTGGTCGGTCTTCTTGCTTCTAAAAAAAGGATGACAAATCGCTTGAAAGAGACAGATCCGGATATAGATGAGGGTATCGTGAGAGCAAAACTAGTTGCTTATACGTCAGAAGACTCAAATTCCTCTGTGGAGAAAGCCGGACTACTGGCAGCTGTACCCATGCGGCTTCTGCCAACAGATGAAAATTGCAGACTGCGTGGAGAAACCGTCAGACAGGCCATAGAAGAAGACAAGAAAAAAGGTTTAATACCATGCTATGTCGTGGTAAATTTGGGAACAACCGGTACATGCGCTTTCGACTGTTTGGAAGAAATTGGTCCAATATGTCAAGAATATGGTGTATGGCTTCATATTGATGCCGCGTATGCCGGAGCAGCATTCGTTTGCCCAGAATATAGACACTACATGAAGGGAGTTGAATACGCAGATTCCTTCAATTTCAATCCACATAAATGGATGCTTGTTAATTTCGATTGTTCAGCAATGTGGGTAAAAGATGCAAACTATCTGATCGATGCTTTTGATGTTCAAAGGATTTACTTAAAAGATAACCAATCACAGAAAATTCCTGACTATCGACATTGGCAAATACCTCTTGGACGAAGGTTCCGTGCAATTAAGCTATGGGCTGTTCTCAAGTTATATGGAGCCAGTGGCATCAGAAATCACATTCGCAAACAAATATCTCTGGCTGAAAACTTCGCGTCTTTCGTTCGTGCTGATAACAGATTTGAAATGTTGACTATCAGTATGGGCCTTGTTTGTTTCCGAGTAAAAGGCGATGATCAATATACTAAGTCACTCATGGACAAACTTACGGAGAGAAAGAACATCTTTGTTGTGTCGTGTCATTATAAAGCGAAGTACATGATTCGCTTTGTTGTCTGCAGTCGCTTGTGCGAGCAATCAGACATCGAGTTTGCCTGGAACGAAATCAAAACTCAGACAGATATTATTCTGAGTAACGAAAACGGAAAAATATATGAAATTGTCGAAAAGATGGATACAAATGAAAAATTCAAACCTACCGACATATTAAAAAAAACAATTGAAAAAACCAAATGATTTTTTAAAATATATATGTTTAATTTTCAATTCAGGATTATTTTATATGTTTCGCCATATAAAACTATTTCAATCGACCAAGTTACTGTCTAAAAATCATGTTTCTGTGATAAATAAATACATAATATTATATACAAATTAATTGTAAGGAAACTATTTGTTTTTGTGTCTACATTTGTACATTTAAAACCTATATTCTATCGATATCATTCTCCGTTTATAATATAAAAACATGCTCATTATGTTTATGCAAATACATACTTTGCTTTATTTTACCTTAAAAATACATAAAAAAATCTGTTCACTTATTATTGTTCAATCATACACACTCCTTTGCAGCAATACTTATGAAATAAAACCACGAACAGGATCGACATTTCCACAGAAGCTAACTATGCAAAAGCCTACTCCCCAATGACCGAACAGGATCGACATTTCCACAGAAGCTAACTATGCAAAAGCCTACTCCCCAATGACCGAACAGGATCGACATTTCCACAGAAGCTCACTATGCAAAAGCCTACTCCCCAATGACCGAACAGGATCGACATTTCCACAGAAGCTAACTATGCAAAAGCCTACTCTCCAATGACCGAACAGGATCGACATTTCCACAGAAGCTAACTATGCAAAAGCCTACTCCCCAATGACCGAACGACCTACAGAGAGAGTACGAGTATGTTAATATGAGTATAATAAAGGCGGTAGAAATGCGTGCCTTGCATAGAATACCTAATATTACAATATTTGATAGAATAAGGAACAATAGATAATTGATAACTGTTTATTATAAATATAATTGACGACCTCCGTATCCTAGTTGGTAAAATGCTTGTCTTTCAGCCCAGGAGTTGCGGGTTCAATTCCCGTTGGAATCCAGATTTCTTTGAAAATAATTCTTGTCTTGTTGAAAAATGGCAATAAACCTGCTAGGTTATACTGTATTCAACGAAATGTTAATACAATGAAATACAGCGCATTGAGATTGGGCACATTGAGAGAATGAGTGGCAAAAAACCCAGAAAACAAATAAGTACAAATATACTCATACATACTTAAATCTGAAATTAAAGGGGTGCGAAGAAGAGGTAGAGGTAGAAATTTTAATTGATGGAAAGGTGAATGGATGTGGACGAGACGAGAACTGTAGATAGAAAGGCATGAATTTCGGCCCTTTCTGCCTACCCCAAAGGGGACATACGTGACGGTGTACATGCATATACTCGTATTTTAAATAATTTATTTTCGGCATAAACGCTGTGGCTGTGTGTGTTAAATACGAATTATTAACATAAAGTTTTTTTCAACAAACGGGTACGCACTAAAAGAGGAATATATACATTCTCTTGATTTTTTTTATTAGATACTGGTTATACATTTTCAAAATATTAATCTGATAATCCTGACTTAATATATCTTATAACCTACGGTAGATATTATATTTCTCGCCAAGGGTAAGTGTAGTCACCGTAGGCAGTTAGAAAAAAGTCTTAGCATGATTTTTGCATTTGTCTAGGTTTAGGTTAGCGTAATTTACGCTGCGAAAATTGAGTCGCGTTATTATATTACCTTTAATTTCAAACAAAATTCCATTTTGTGCCCGATTACCTCGTAAATTGAATCATTACGCAGACTCCCTATAATTCAGTCGCGTTTCACGCCGAATTTGCTTTTGATTACATGTGCCTGCGTGACTTACACATTACATGCGCCCGCATGACTTAAGTTACGCTAGTATCTTCGGTCGATACGAACGCAGCACGTGTTTTCAAGTCTGAACGTGTCAGACTAGCGTAGAATACACAATCGCATACATGTGCTTGGGGTCATTGAATTTCGCGACTGAATTTAAGTTGATTGTGTAGCGCAAGCACAATGCACTTTAACGTAAACTCAATTGAGTCACATAATTTACGCTGGTAATTTACACTAGTTTGAACCTAGCCTAAGGGTTTAGTGTTTTCACTCTTATATGAAATGAACTGTGTCAGTAATTTCAGGAAGTAAATTTTTAACTGGTCTGTGTATGGTGAAGACGTGTGTGGTAATCATTGTAGATGCAAAACAGTTTATTATATGTACGAGCTAGCTAGCTCGTATATAGCTAGCAAGTGTTAACATAAAATAATAAAGGTGTGAAATATGAACTTGTGGAAATCGAACTCGGGGAGCATACTCTTCATCAAACACGGCTTACTCGATGAAAAAACAACGATGTCTCTCGTTGTCATCATTGACAGCATTCATTATTAGATCATACGCAAGCTTTTGATCAGGATTGAGCGTATCCAGTTGAGATCTTAAAAATCGTCCTTCAGCTACGCGATCATAAATAATACCCTGTCCTACTTGTAAAAGATCACCATTAGGAACAGGTAAACCATGCGTTGCGCAAGAAGTTCCATGTTGTTGAAAAATGTATTCCAAATCGTGTAATGAATAATTGAATGCTTGATTCTGATCAATATTAGGTCTTCGCAAATAATCTTCCGACATTGCAATGCGGTAAGTTTCCCACAACGACAAGGGATCTGATGGATTGTTGAGAACACAAATATAAGCAAAAGTTTCTCGCATCTCTCGTGGCAGTTGAAAGCTTTGTACTTCTACAAGACATCTATTCCATTCGTCGTCGGAGCTCATTAAGTTCATCACGATTGCTGCTGCTTTAAATGAGTCATAACGAATTCCATTAACTGTTTTGAGATCATTGTATGATGTAGCACTACGAACATGAAATAACAATGTTCTTATACAAAAAAGTTCAACATTCTTTACGTTGACCAGATAAATTCGTGGAACAATTTTATCACCGCCTTTTTTTCGTGGATACCATTACCGTTCACTTTCCCTCCATGTGTAATGAAGAGGAATCTCAGAGTATAAATACTGATTTGCATTGTCATCTCTTTCATTCATTCGGAACCAATCCAAAAGCATAGTAGTTTTAAGGTTTGCTACACTATTTCCTTCGTCACCTTCCCGAAAAACCACATTTTGCATATTTTCAAGATGAACAGGCATTCTAATTACAGCATGTGAACGTTTATGCATTTCAGTCTCAAAAACTCGCCACAATGCATCAGTGGTTGATGTAGTTGTTAATCACATTCATTGACACTGCTCCAAGATGAACAACTAAACGGGCGCAATCATATCCCTTGTAAATGCACTAAATGTATAGTTCTTACTGATGACGTTACTTCAACGTTTAAATGGAAATTGTATTTAAGCAAGAGTTCAGCATTGTAGGGTACGACGAATCTGTTATCCAATAATCGGCCTCTAACTTGAACGGATGCACCTCGACGTCGACGATACACCGGATATCCATTAGAATTTACATCAGTTATTTCTTAAAAATCTTTCGGAAACTTCTTTGTACAAACGTCATCAACCATGCAAACATTCTGAGGATTGTCGGAACCACAAGGCCCATGCATCATATTTTTCACAACAATACTATGAAGCTGTGGATTGACACTAACATCAGGTAAGCTGTGGATTGACACTAACATCAGGCATCAGAAACCACTCTATCCACTCGTTCGGGTGTTGTAAATTTGTACTGAGAACTTAACGTAACTAAAATATGAGCATGTGGCAGACCTCTTTTTTAAAATTCTATTGAATAAACCCATGCTTTGACGGTTCCGAACATTCCTCCTCTAATGTCATCCATCAGAGCTTTCAATTTCAACACAAACGACTAAATCTGGTCTATCTGCTACTGTTTCACCGTCCATCAATTTTTTCTTAATTTCAGACCAGTTTGGATTTGCAATCATCGTAATGAAGAGATCTGGAGGTCCCTCTTTTTGAAAAACTGCTGCAGCATCACAAAATCGTTCTCTTAAATTTCGAGGCGAACCTTCAAAAGAACTTGGTAAAATAATAGGAACTCCAGGAAGAACATTCATATTTTCGGCTTGACCATCAATGTAATCGAGAAGCCCTTGATAATTTTCAGCCCTAAGGTTTGATTGATTGAATCCCAAATAGTTCAATCTATTGGCTTCTATTTGAGTATACTGGTCAACAATATATTGTTGAGTTAATTTTCCTGCCTGTAATCTTGGCTGAAATTGATTTTGACGATCATGAAGCATTGCGCTTACATATTGAAGTTTTGTAACATTTCTACGCTTTGAATTTGACTCAACTCCTGGATAAGGTACTGAGGCCCAGTTTGGGGTCCATCCAAATTGTGTTCCTTTGAGATTGAACAAGACATAACACCATGCTTCAAGATATCCAGAAAGTAAAACAACTTTATCATATCTTTCTGGAGGCGGAAGACGATTTGAATTTGCATCTCGAACTGTATTTTGAACTGAATTTTGAACTGCATTCAAATTTGGATTTTCAACTGAATCTGGAATTCTTGAATAGACTCGAAAATCTCTATGGAATGGTGGCTCACCATCATTATTTACAAAGACAACAGCCATTCCATTGACTACTTGCAGATTATAATGGCGTTGATCATCTCTCAAATCTCGTATAAATGTTAAATTCATGTTAGGCGGTTCTAATCTTTGCTCTCGAGCTATTTGATCTTGTTCATCCTGAACTTCCTTTAAACACTTCAACGTTCGCACATACCGATTGTTTGTTCTGATATGTAAATCCAACATATCCATGATTTCTCGATTGCACCCTTGATTGACAAGATTGCTCATTCGATGATCAGAAGTTTGATTATGATCGACAATATACAATTGATCATACTTAGGTGCTTGACCAGGCCGAGGCTGCAGATGATTCGTCTTATGATAGATTTGACCGTTAATTTTGAAAACTTGTGGACCTTGAGGCAAGCGATCAACAGTTGCACCAAATAAAGCGAAAGACAATGCACTATTGAATGATCTGATATTACATATTACGAAAATTCTTATAATGCTGATTTGTCGGATTCGTAAGCATTTTCTTCAAAAAATCAGAACAAACGTCAATATCATTAGGATGGTCAGGAAGCTTAAATTTGCCATGTCTACAAGTAAGGTACGATCCTTCTGGCAATACTTTACCTCTGAAATGATAAGCCTTACAATAAATACATTGACGATCCATTTCACTACAATAATGTTGACCAATAGTCATTTCGGCTCTACGAATTTCATCTTGACGATATTGTAAAGCAAGATCGTATCTATTCTCAGCAGTTTCTTGGACATTTTTACTTTGTTGATCACTGTGCAATTGAACAGAACTTTCACGTTCACGTTGTTGATTTTGAATCATTTGCACATTCCGGTTCCATTCTGAAGAACGACGATTTTCATCACGTTCTCTCTCAGCAGCGAGCCTTTGCTCACGCTGTTCTGAAGTTTCTCCAAATCGTCGATTTTGTCGACGTTCTCTTTCAGCAGCAAGCTTTTGCTCACGCTGTTCTGGAGTTTCTAAAGATCGTTGATTTCGCTTACGTTCTCTTTCAGTAGCAAGCCTCTGCTCACGCTGTTCTGGGGTTTCAGTTGCACGACGATTTCTCGTATGTTCTCTAGCAGCACCTCGCCTTCGCTCACGTTCTTCAATTTGGTAATTTTGCTCCATTTTTACAACGCTTATTTTAACTTATTTTAATTGAGCTGAAATTTGGCACACTTACTCTCGATGACAATACACAAATCAGTCATTAAATTGAACAATACTGAAAATATTTATAAGAATATTTATCTTCTATCAATTTTTTATTTCACTGTAAACCAAAGAAACGATATTTAAAGCTAATTTTTTATGTCAATTCCTATTACGTAATTATTGTTCTTTCAACTTTTAATGTAAATCTTTTTTTTTCACACGTGTTAAAAATTTCACAATTAACTCAACACCAAATCGTTCTCCTTTTGTTTTCTACACTACTGTCATACAACAAGAATTAGAACGAAATTCAAAATAATCCAAAAACGTTCTCGGGTATGCGCACAACAACTCGTTTTGGTCTGCATTAAAAAAAGAGCATAAGATAAATAAACACAAGTAATTATAAGGTTCAATATAGTAGGAAATAAATAAATTATTTAATGAATTACAATTCAAAATAAATTGGCATCGTCTCCTTTTACACCGGTTCAAAAATTGTTAGCTAGGTATTTAAAACTCGTTCAGTATAATTTCAATCTGTTAATTTATCACCGTCATTCGTATTTCGGGTACGAACGTACTGAAAAATAAGGTAATTATTATGTGAAATATCACGCAATTTGATGATGTTTTAAAGTGATAAAATGCGAAAAGAACTTTATGTTCCTTTACATTTGAATGCATAAAATTAATATTAGGTCCTTACATATGAAATTGGCGTTTTGCCGTACTGGCAACTTTGATCTCAAATATCTTCTCTTTGGTTAGGAATTCCAAATTCAAATTTATACAGCTATTTACTCAAGTATTTGTGTTTCGAAAATTATAATTCATTTGTTTTTTCCTCAATTGTTTTTTTTCTTTGCGTCACTCAGTTTACAAAATGGAAAACTTGAAATATCGCGTTATTTACGAGTACGAGTTCCACCGTGGCACCAGTGCTGCAGAAACGGCTCAAAGGATTAATGATGTGTATGGCGACGGTGCCGCAAAAGAAAACACTGCGTTTTTGGTTCCAACGTTTTCGTTCTGGAAATTTCGACCTGCAGAAAAGCCCCGTGGACGGCCGGAGACCAAAGTTGATAATGAAGAATTGAAGGCTATTGTGGAAGCGGATCCATCGCAAACCACGTCCGAGTTAGCTGCAGGCTGCGGTGTTAGTGATAAAACTGTTTTAATCCACTTGAAGTAAATTGGGAAGGTGAAAAAGCTTGAAAGGTGGGTACCTCACGAATTGAGTGAAGCAAATCAACAAACGCGCGTTGACTGCTGCGTTGCATTACTCAACCGGCACAATAATGAAGGGATTTTGAATCGAATCATTACCTGTGATGAAAAGTGGATCCTGTATGATAATCGGAAGCGCTCATCGCAATGGCTGAACCCTGCCGAACCAGCCAAACCATGCCCCAAGCGAAAATTGACTCCAAAAAAGTTACTTGTGAGCGTTTGGTGGACTAGTGCTGGTGTCGTTCACTACAGCTTTCTTAAATCTGGCCAGACGATTACGGCAGATGTCTATTGTCAGCAACTGCAAACCATGATGGAAAAGCTAGCTGCTAAACAACCGAGGCTGGTTAATCGCTCTAGGCCACTGCTGCTTCATGATAACGCTAGACCACACACTGCACAACAGACGGCTACCAAATTAGAAGAGCTTCAATTGGAATGTCTAAGACATCCACCGTACTCTCCGGACCTTGCCCCAACAGATTACTATTTTTTTCGAAATTTGGATAACTTCTTGCAAGGGAAAAAATTCAACTCCGATGGGGCAGTCCAAACCGACTTCAAAGATTTTATTGATTCCCGTCCGAATGGTTTTTTTAGTAAAGGGATCGATGAACTACCTATGAGATGGCAAAAGTGCATAGATAGCAATGGTACATACTTTGATTAAATAAATATATTATATTAAAAAAAAATCAACTTTATGTTCCTCCCAAACAAAACGCCAATTTCATATGTAAGGACCTAATATTTCATAAATGCATAAAATTAATATTACCATTCAACGTGACCGTAAACTCTAAAACTTTGCACAAAAAATGTTTTTAAATGCTTGTAAGACCCAGATTTACAAAATAATGTGCTGCTGCAAAACGAAGAAAAACAAAACGACGACGGCTACGGCAACAAACTATAAACGCTGAACAAAGGCGATCTCTGGATGAGGGTCGAACATCGCGGATCTCCAACGAAGATTGGCTAAAACCAAAATGAGACGCCGGCAGGCTAAGGCAAATAATATGACGATTGGTAATATTCAGCAAGAGCAGAGCTGGGACGGTAATGGACATGGCGTGATGAGATGTAATTTAAGTAGGTGTAACAATTAACAAGTATTGAGTAATTGTTTTCGCAAATCCTTGAATGGGTTTTTTAGTTAGTCTATTATATAATTTACCTAATGCCAAAACCCCGAAAATGAAACCAAACATACTACGACCGTGAAATGAAAATGAATGTTAGCATTTGCATATTTATTTACTAACAATATACGATATTTTATCGACCATTAAAAATAATTACAATAGTAATAATCAAACTGGAATTCTGGTCCGATTCTCCGCTAACTGCGTATCATGAAAATTAAAATGTTGAAACATGTGCTATCAAAATAAAACGAGTTGACAATTGAACGGCAGGTACTTGCAATATTAAATTAAAATAATTAATTGTTCCCAACAGATTTACAAAACAAATGACAAAAAAATGTGGCCATTGTTGAAATTGGCCTATGCAATGACAATTAACAAGGTCCAAGGAGTGGCAGGTTGCCTATCGGTGGGAAGGCTTGGCGTTTTCATTGAAACTTTCAAGTTCCTGTTTTTCGGTTAGAGTGGTTGATTTTATTTTTATAGGGTGTAATCTGTATTTTTTCACTGAATCGTTTTTATTGTTAAAACAGGAAGAAGTTATTTGGTGCGGTAAGCAAGGATTTTTGAAGTCGTCGTGGGAAGATAGTGTTCCTCACTGAGAGGGCTCACCCCCAATGCAAGGAAATAAACTCTCTGTAATGGGAGAAAAGTACGAACCTGGCAATAATGATTATATTTTCATGCCATACATTGTTATTTAAAAAAAATCAAGTCTCAAGGATAACCTTTGGAGAAAAAAAATATGCATCTATCTACAGCATTTTTAACCATGGGCAACTATGTGTACTAGTAAATCATATGTACTCGTAGCTTTCGCAAGAGTTTGAAGACGAGCTTAAATTAAAGTTAAAATTGATCCTGGACCCTGAAAATATTTTTAATTCCAAATTGTTAATTATGTAGGTATAACAATTAACAAGTACAGTGGTGCCTCACACAACGAACTTAATTCGTTCCAGGAGCAAGTTCGTTATGCGAAAAGTTCGTTATGTGAAACGCGTTTTCCCATAACAATACATGTTAAAAAAAATAATTCGTTCTGTAGCATAAAATATGGTAAGATGACATAAAAAAAAGATAAATTTTTTGTTATTATTTTTATTTAGATACATCTAAAAACATAATGAAAAAAACACACATTTTTTAATTTTAAGAAATAATCGAATCTTGCACATCTTCATCCATTTTCCGCTTTTTGGCCGATGGTGCAGTGAAAAACCTGTCCAAAGTCGTTTGTTTCTCTCTTTTCTTCAACATCTGCCGGAAATAACGGACAAGAGTATCGGAGTACAGGTCGTTGATCCTGTTTGCTTCAGCGGAATCCGGATAGTGGGCATTGGTAAACTCCTGAACTGCTTTCCATTTGACCAGGATGTTCTTGATGTCAGCAGTTGGAATTGGTTGATTGTTTGATTGTTGCTCCTCGTTATCAGATGACGCTTCCCTTTGAGCATTGTCCTGTTGTTGGGCCAGAAGTGTTTGGAGCTCTTCAGTTGTCAGCTCTTCTTTGTGTTCCTCAATAAGCTCCTCTACATCCTCTACCTCTACCTCTAATTCCAACCTTTGGGCCACTGTGATGATGTCCTTCACCACTTCTGTGTCATCAACTACTGCTTCTTCCTGAATCCACGAAGGCACAAGCATCTTCCAAGCAGAAATGAGGGTCCTTTGTGACACTTCTTCCCAGGCCTTCTGTATAAGTCGTATTGCCAAAAGGATATCAAAATTCTCCTTCCAAAACATTCGGATAGTCATATTGTCTCCACCAAACTCGCATTCTTCAAACACCTTATTAAAGAGGGCTCTAGTGTAGAGTTTTTTAAAGTTCGCAATAACTTGCTGATCCATTGGCTGGAGAATGGATGTGGTGTTTGGTGGCAAATACTGCACCCTGATAAAAGGATAATTTTCCTGCAATATTTCTTCTAGGTCTTTTGGGTGAGAAGGGGCATTGTCAAGTATCAGAAGGGCTTTGAGCGGCAGTTCTTTTTCCAACAAGAATTTCTTCACGGCAGGAGCAAAGGTTTCCAGAATCCATTCGTTGAAGATAACTTGGGTCACCCAGGCTTTTTGATTGGACTTCCAATGGACGGGCAATTTGGACTTAATAACGTTATTTTTCTTAAAAATTCTTGGATTTTCAGAGTGATAAACCAATAGAGGTTTGATCTTGAGGTCTCCGCTGGCATTAGACGAAATCATAAGGGTAAGTCTGTCCTTCATGGCTTTGTGTCCTGGCAATTTCTTCTCTTCTTTTGTAATGAAGGTTCTGCTCGGCATTCTTTTCCAGAAAAGACCCGTTTCATCGGCATTGAACACTTGTTGTGGGCAGTATCCTTCATCCATAATAAATTTTTGAAAATTAATAGAGAACTTTTCTGCTTCTTTTTTATCAGCACTGCCAGCCTCACCATGCATATTAACGCTGTGGATTCCATACCTTTTCTTAAATCTAAAAAACCACCCCCTGCTGGCTTTGAAATCTTCTTTATTATCTTGATTGCTGCTACTTCCAGGGATGTTTTTCTTTAGATCTTCATAAATTATCTTGGCCTTGTGACAGATAATATCTTGGGTTGTTACGTCACCTTTCACCTGCCTGTCCTTAATCCAAATCGCTAATAGCCTCTCCATTTCCTCGTGGATTTAAGATCTATGTTTTTCATTAAATAGTTTTGATACTCCTTTGGCTACTTTGGCTGATTTTATTGCATCCTTGTTTGTCAAAATGGTGAAAATGGTGGTCTTGTTGAGGCCAAACTCTTTGACGAGGTCACACTGTTTTACCCCACATTCACTCCTTCTAATTATTTCCTGTTTCATTTCAAGAGAAATCACCTTCCTGCTTTTTTTAGAACCCATCATATAAAAAAAATGTTGAGTTTATCTTAAAAGGACGACTGCCGTGATACGTGTGCGATTTAATTCGTAATGAAGAACGATTGCTGCGATACGTGCGTAAGTTAAGCGTACTACGCAGTGACTAACGAGTCTAACGACTGCCTGCGCGGGAGGATGCAATTAATCGGCAGTGATCGTAGAAGATCGGGCGACTTCGTTGTAATGATGAACGATTGCTGCGACACGTGCGTAAGTTAAGCGTACTGCTCAGTGACTAACGACTGCCTGCGCGGAAGGATGCAATAAATCGGCAGTGATCGTGTGAAGTGGGCGACTTCGTTGTGTGAAGCGAAGTTCGTTGTGTGAAGCGAAGTTCGTTGTATGAATCGTGAAATGAACGAAAAGGAAGTTCGTTGTGTGCAGCGTTCGCTGTGCGAGGCGTTCGTTATGCGAGGCACCACTGTATTTATAATAGTTATTGTTTTCACACGTCCTTGGAAAGACTTTCTAGCTAGTATTTCATATAAAAAAAAGATTATAACAGAACTTTTGAAAGTAAATGGCAAAGTTTTTGTGGAGAATATTTATTACATTATGGTTTCACAATAAACAACTCTGTTTTTACGAGTATCGCAATTTCGTGACCTGGGGATTGTGTTTGATGCTCAGCTGTTATACTCGTATTAATGGTTTATATGATAAGACCATGAGGATGTTGGGATTTATTTTTAGGATATCTAAATTTAAGATGTAAGAATCTAAGACTTTTTTCAATAAAGACATATGGTATACACTGTTGGATACTTCACTGATACGTAGTCAGCTATCATTTCTAGGACACTTAAGAATTATTTCACCAAATCATAAAATAATGATGTTACAATAATATGCTTGAATATAATTCCACTGTTTGGCCTCCTTGCTATGATGTTCATATAAGCGCAGTTAAAAAAGTGCTG
Organism: Odontocerum albicorne; assembly: GCA_949825065.1. Lineage (NCBI taxonomy): Eukaryota > Metazoa > Arthropoda > Insecta > Trichoptera > Odontoceridae > Odontocerum > Odontocerum albicorne. The sequence goes on along the minus strand of OX463841.1, from coordinate 30,475,068 downwards.
CATAAGTTTTTGAGATTTATTATTTTTTTTAATTGGGCATTCCTATAATTGATATTAATTATAACTATCTCGAACGGAGATTGAATTTATTTATTTTTGAGCAAAAGAAGAATATTAAATTATTTACATCTTTAACATAAAACCATAATTTCTCAATTAAATTGTCTTGTGCATACTCGCAGTCCACACTCGCAGTCCATACTCGCCATACGTGTATGACTATTTTCTATTGTAAATAAAGTCCCTCGAATTACCGACAAAATTCCCCAATAAATGGGCAACAACGTTTGGGCAACAATTTTTTTAGATAGTCGATATATTATATTTTTCATAGTCTGTCGAACTATAAAAGTAACCTGATTGCAGAGCTGGTGAAGTATTGAATTTGTACCGTACTAATTTTCTCGCATTAATGCCAAATTGATATGGTGAGGTGTGGGCACCTGACTAGGGACGGGCTGGTGTCTTGTGATCAGCTGTGTATATTGTTAATTTTTTGTAATCACTTTGGCTCGTCTATTTACTTCCTTAAGTATTATTTTTAATGTTTTGTAGGTGTGTCTTTATATTTGGTTTTGTCGAATTGTCACGTCACAAATTGTTTTTTTTTTCTTTTTCCTAATTTTAAAATTATTTTATAATATTGTAAATAAAGCACAAACGTTTTTTAATAACTGAAGGTACACTACCGTTGATGAAAAATATATGAGAATAATCTACAATGATTCCTTACGCATCTCAAGTTTATTTATTGATTTAAACTTTCTTACATATTATATTGAAGACAAACGGCCTAATCAGCTGTCTCATTAACATCTGGGCCAGTTCTGAGACAGCTGACGTGAACCCGCGAAATTCACGCTTATGTTATCAATCCAACCACTCCAAACTACAACCGCTCGTGAGATTCGACAACTCGAGAGTATAAAAATATATTGGCATTCCTTTATTGAAACACCTAAAAGCTGGGCATATTTACACTAAACCCAGTCAGTCGAAATTTCAAAGCATAACAACGTTTTGTTTTTTTAATTTTTACAATGAGATACGAGTACGAGTATACTCGTATAACGCATTCCTCTGCCTAACTAGGCGTAGGTATAACATATGCCCGTCCTGAAGCAAGTCAACAAAAGTAAAGTCAAAGTACACACAGTTTATTTACAATCTTATGTATTTTCTTACGTAATTAAACATCATATGCAAAAGCATTTTTATATATTGATCTACAGGGTGTCCCGTATTGGGTGAATCATATTTAGGGTGGTGATAGATTGGGTCAAGACCTACCAGAATATCAAAACTTGACCTCAGTAAAAACCTTACCGTTTTTAAGTTATTCGGACTTTTCTAAATTTTCGTAAAATCCCTACCTTGCATCAGATTTTTTGCTGCGTTGTGTACAAATCACCATTTTCGTATTTTTTTTTTATCGTGAAATACTTTTGAATAGTAGCCTTATATATCGCATACAAAATGATTCCCAAAGTTATTAGGGGTGTACAAAAAAATTTATTGAATAATAAAAAAAATCTTAATTAACATTTTTATGCTAAACTTTGGCCTTCTGTGGTAAAAAAAATTTGTACTGGGCATTTCCAGAATACTACTTTAAAAAGTTGCTCATTTAATGGAGATTTCAGAATAGTGCAACATTATTAGATTTTTTTACGAAAAACGAAATAATACTATTTTTTATTCAAAAAGGGATGATTCTGACTAAAGTTCAAGTAAAATGGATTAATGCAAAATATACTTCATTTGGTTTCTCGTAGCGCGCCTATTGTAGCATTAATGTGCAAGTTTGTGTGATTTAATTTTATGATGATGAATGAAACACAAATTAAAATATTAAAAAATTGTTTTATTCAATGAATTTTACAGGAGAAGCTCGAATTGTCGCCCTCCTGTCCTGATTCAAGCTCGGCATCTCCTCAAAAATGATCACTTCAGCAATCTCAAACTGTGCGTCGAAATTTCACGGCCAGCCGCATTCACTCGTTGGCGCAGTTCAACCTCGTTGCGAATGACTTTATGGTAAACTTTATCTTTTAGACAGCCCCAGTAAAATAATCCAGAGGATTAAGGTCAGGTGACCGAGGAGGCCACAGAATTGCCCCATGACGACCAATCATCGCCCACGGTACGCGTTGTCCAAGTGGGCTCTTACTTGTCGACCATAATGCGCAGGGCACCCATCATTCTGCAGCCACATTGTACGCCGTAGTTCTAGAGGAACATCTTCGAGGAGGAGTGGCAGTTGTTCTTCCAAAAACTCCGTATGGGTTTTCAAGCTGCCAGCTATGAATATTGTGTAGGTTTATGTAGCCATCCCTCTTGCAGGCAGATTCATCACTCCATAAAACTTTATTTAAAAAGTCAACTTCTTGGTGTTTTTGCAACATTCGGCGGCAAAATTGGACTCTTTGTGCGTAGTATCTTGGTAACAGGGTATGTACGTGTTGAATGTGGTAGGGATGAAATGCATATCTTTTTAAAACTCTGTGCAAGGTAGTTTTTGGTATACCCGTACGCTGTTGGATCATCCACACGGAAGTTGACGGGTCTTCTTCCCTTTCCTGCAAAATGGTATCATCATGTACAGTTTGAGACCGTCCTTCACAACCACGTCGGCCACGGATTCTACCTTCCATGTACGCGTTGTGAGTTCTGATGAATACCCCATAGTTAGGATGCCTGCGATTAGGGAAATACTGCGATCAGCGTAAAGTGCTGCAGCTGCTCTAACACTACGACCCGCTTCGCCATAAATTAAATGCATTTCGGCATACTCACGTGGAGTATACCCAAAATTCCATGTTAGTAATAGTTGCTTGTCCCCACAGGATTCAAAAAGTCAAAGAGGAAGCCAAGTCGTTATGATCACAAAAAAAGTCCAAGTAGATAAACACAACAAAATCCAGGGAAACGCCAAAATATTAAGTTCACACAACTCCAAATCAATAGGCAAAACAAAGTCCGGGTCCAAAGCAAAAACAGTAGGTATAAAAACAATAACTTGCGAGAAAGGAGATGCGACGCGCAGTGTAAGGTATCGTATCATAGTCAAGGCTTACACGTGTTGACACGAAAAAGAGCAAATGGACGCCATTTGCTATCTATCTCACCTTTTGTTCGATTTAAACCAATCGGTGGTAGGAAGTGAAATCTTGCGCTATAATAAGACATTGCTAACACGAATTACAACAGTTAATAGGTTAGAGAAACAAATAATACCTTTAACTTGAACTTTGATCAGAATCAGCCCCTTTTGAATAAAAAATAATATTATTTCGTTTTTCGTAAAAAAAATCTAATAGTATTGCACTATTCTGGAATCTCCATTAACTGAGCAACTTTTTAAAGTATTATAGTATTCTGGAAATCCCCTGTACAATTTTTTTTTACCACAGAAAGCCAAAGTTTAGCGTAAAATTTTTAATTAAGATTTTTTTTATTATTCAAGTAATTTTTTTGTACACCCCTAATAATTTTGGAAATCATTTTGTATGCGATAGATAAGGCTACTATTCAAAAGTATTTCACGATAAAAAAAAATTACGAAAATGGTGATTTGTACACAACGCAGCAAAAAATCTGATGAAAGGTAGGGATTTTACGAAATTTTACAAAAGTCCGAATAAGGTTTTTACTGAGGTCAAGTTTTGATATTCTGGTAGGTCTTGACCCAATCTATCACCACCCTAAATATGATTCACTCAATACGGGACACCCTGTATATAAGATCGGATTTTAAGGGACGTAACTAAGTTCCGTTTATAATATTGTATTTATTTTGCACTGTAAATTGTACAACCTGATGAGTTCTTTGTCAAATGGCAATTTCTTCTAATCAAGCTGAAATTTCTTAAAATACCTTATATTAAAAAACAGTTGTGGAGGGAGCACTTTTTATATTAGATTATGAATCCAATACGATATATAGCGCACTCAAGCGTTTAGCCGACTAGGTCACAGAAATCGTCAAATTATTTCTAGGGGGTAATTATTTCTCAGTTAACGAGTTCTCGCTTTACGAACGAATATTAGAAACACGCGGATGCGGGAAATGGATGTATCTGCAAAGTGCGTTCAAAATATTTTCATATTATTTTAATTCATAATGGATATACTGCGTATTCCTAGACTGCAAGCCCCGCCAAAGTATATATCAATCAAAAATTTGTTATTAATAACACACTTCTGAAAACATTTAGAAAAAATATCCTGAATACTTGGGACATTTTGCCAAAACGAAATACGAGTCTTGATGGGAACAAATAGTGCACCAAGCTGCAGTAGACATAGAAGATAACCACGACGCTCAACCAGCGGCGGCCTGTCTAGAGGTGCGCTGAACCGGAGAAATAATTCGCACTAATTAAATTATATATTCGCAAACATGACTTCTAAAAATGTTAAATATTTGTGTAGATTAAATATGTATAGGAATACTGACAAATAGTACGAGTATTTTTATTTAAGTGAATTTTCAAAATTTTTTTTTTAAATATTCCTTTCAATTTAACCGGCCAAGTTTGCCAATACATACTATACTACCGGAGCGATCTCCAATACGCATCGGACGGAAACGCAAATTCATGTAGGGCAGACAGAGTACAGTCAACTGTGAAACAGCGATATGTCATATTCGCTTTAGCGTCTCAAGGTGCGTTGGTACTGAGCGCACCAGCGCAACATTATATAATAGTTAAGACACGATGAAAATAATTTTTTTTTTATGAATTTCATATAATAATTGCTTGCTCGACACGATGGAAAAATCACATATTTTTTTACACAAACGACATACTTGAAATTATGGATAACATATTTATGTACGCACACTTTGGAATGGGAAAATTTATATAGCCTGTAATGTTAGTGTTTAATATCAATAATAAAAATGACAAAATGTATCATTTCTAGGACACTTAAGAATTATTTCACCAAATCATAAAATAATGATGTTACAATTTTACAAAATTTTATCAAAATTCTTCGAAAATTGTGGGCTACTGACATCTAGCGCTTTTTCCAAAAAATTGTTTGTACTAATGTTGGGAATAACATAACCTATTATAGACACATTGCGATTGTGAATAATACAAATTTTAAATACACACCATACAAGTAAGATCAAAATATTATTTATGTTAATAAATATTTATTCTATGAAATTTATATAATACTTGCTCAGTTTTATTTTTTCATACAAATCTAACCATTTAAGAAAAAAAATGTTAATCCTGCTATTTCATTATGGTTGGGATATACAATAATTCACTAGGCCGGAATTTAATAACATTATATTTCTATAGATGGCGTTATGTTAATATTCTGATTTTAATAAAATAATATTTTGACTGTTTTCAAAATTAATGGACAACTGCGTTAACTGAGATAACATACTCGTACATTTCAAATTAAGAGACTTCTGCGTTAAATATTTAAAAAATAGGCATATGATGAAAAATAATGACTTATGACGATCTTATATCCAGAAGTCTATCGGATGTGTTCTGCGCCCAGGAACAAGACAAAATATACATTTCAGTGTGTAATATGTTTCTATTATATGATACATCATAAATTATAATAATCCTTAATTATTTTTTTTCGCGTGTATTTCATATATTGTATACGTGTAACAAAATGAACTAAGAACTTTAATTATTAAGTTCAAAAGTTATAGTATAATAAAAATCATCATTAGTTGTAGTTTAATTTTGCAAAAAGGTTCACAGTCCGACACTCGACGCCATCCAATTCCGAGGGAATCGATGGATTTTATAATAGTTTATTTTGAAGCCTACTAACGGCTCGTCCTGGAATATCTGTATCTTTCAGACTACCGAAAAAATGTATCCGAAAAAGGTACACACTTAGAAATATGCAATATTAAATTGTATATTGTATATGTAAAGTTTTCTTTTCTATAAAGAGGCACTGCTGATTAATTTCAATCTCAATTAATTAAATTTAAAAAAAATTGCGTTTTTGTTAAAACATAAAATTCACTCATCACCAGGATTGATTTTGAATGTGACATAATCACTAAGCAAGAGTTTTTTCGCGTATTAAATAAAGATCGTGTGAAAAAAATAAGTCACGAATTTCAACTTAAAAATTGACGAGAAAATTAAAACATTTTTTGTTAGAATCCATTCGATGTGACATAACAAATGGCTGCAACCTCGAAGGCATAAGCATTGCCATAGTTTATTGCAAGCATATTTAATCTCATTCAAATTATAAATTAATTAGAAATTAATATCTTAATTTTCATAATGTACAATTTAATTTTAAAAATACGTAGTTCAGTTCACTCCCACCACCACGCACGCTGTTATGGGGGACTAAATAAATCTCCATTTTATAAGCGCGACGTCAAGTAGTGACGAAAAAGAAACTGCCCAAAGGTACTATTCCTCCGGTGGCGATACACCTGAATGTGAAAAGAATAGCAGCGACGACGGACATAAAGCCAGACGTTACGGGAGAATAAAAAATAATCGCATCGCAATTAAAATACTTATAAAGCGGCTTAAGGCCTAGAGTTCAAACAGCTTAGCCAGTAAAATACTTATAAAGCGGCTTAAGGCCTAGAGTTCAAATAGTTTAGCCAGTAATACTTATAAAGCGGCTTAAGGCCTAGAGTTCAAATAGTTTAGCCAGTAAAATACTTATAAAGCGGCTTAAGGCCTAGAGTTCAAATAGTTTAGCCAGTAAAATACTTATAAAGCGGCTTAAGGCCTACTATAGAGTTCAAATAGTTTAGCCAGTAAAATACTTATAAAGCGGCTTAAGGCCTACTATAGAGTTCAAATAGTTTAGCCAGTAAAATACTTATAAAGCGGCTTAAGGCCTACTATAGAGTTCAAATAGTTTAGCCAGTAAAATACTTATAAAGCGGCTTAAGGCCTAGAGTTCAAACAGCTTAGCCAGTAAAATACTTATAAAGCGGCTTAAGTCCTAGAGTTCAAATAGTTTAGCCAGTAAAATACTTATAAAGCGGCTTAAGGCCTAGAGTTCAAACAGCTTAGCCTATATATAAAAAAAAACTATAGTACAGGGTCTTTCAATAGGGACGCTCAAAATTTGTTAGGTTATAGCGGCCATATTGTTAAAGCAACATCTGTCAAATTTGTTGTGAATTGTTCAGTAGTGTATGGCAAATCACCATGAAAGGTTATAGCGTTGAACAACGTGTGCAAATTATCAAATTTTATTTTCAAAATCAGTGCTCCGTTCGAGAAACGTTCCGCGCATTACGTGATTTTTATCCTCGCCACAACCGTCCTGCCGAGTCGACTATTCGACGTTTGGTGGCCAAATTCGAGTCAACCGGTTCGATAAATAATCAGCCAATACCCGTACATCACCGAAACGCAAGGTCTGCTGAAAACATCGCTGTTGTGCGTGAGAGTGTACGGGAAACCCCGAGGCAGTCAATTTCTCGTCTTTCACAAGAATTTGGTCTTTCTGCGACTTCAACTTGGCGAATTTTGCGTCGGGACTTAGGTTCGCACCCGTATAAATCCAACTGACCCAGGAACTTAAGGTAAACGACCATAGACAACGCCGTGTGTTCGCTGATTGGGCTCTGGAGCAGTTGGAAATTGACCCGAATTTCGCCAAAAAAATCATCTTTAGTGACGAGGCCCATTTTTGGATGGGTAGATGTGTGAACAAACAAAATTTTCGGATTTGGGACGATATCAATCCACACGAGATACACCAACACCAAATGCATCCCGAAAATGTCACTGTTTGGTGCGGACTTTGGTCTGTCGGAATCATCGGTCCGTACTTCTTCCAAAACGAAACTGGCATTGCCATAACCGTCAACGGAGAGCGCTACAGATCGATGATAAGCAACTTCTTATGGCCTAAACTGGTTGATATGGATATCGACGACATGTGGTTCCAACAGGACGGCACTACGTGCCACACAGCGCATGCCACGATGGACATTCTGCACGAGCGATTTGAGGGCATGGTTATCTCGCGCGGCTACGACGTGAACTGGCCACCGAGATCGTGCGATTTAATGTCTTTAGACTTATTCCTTTGGGGCTATCTTGAATCGCAGGTCTATGCGTATAAACCGCAAACATTTAAAAATCGAGCGTCCTTATTGAAAGACCCTGTACATATTCTAAATATGAGAAAAGTAAATCATAAAAAAGAGAAACATAATGGGCAACACATCTACTCGTATCACTTAGTTGACTACTTTTACGAGTATATAATATATGGTATAAGGTAGAGTGACAGTTCTATCAACAATAAAATTATTGGTGTTTTTGAAGTGCAGAATCATTACCTCAGAACACCTGACCTACATGCTTTATTGAAATGGATCAGAGATTGGCTTTATTTTCAGACCTTTTTTAAGGTGAATTTATACTTATACTGGTGATTGGTAGCATTCTAACGTATATTATACAACTTTAGTTACTGAATAGCGCTATATACCAAGATTCAGGATTTATTTATGGGGAATGTTATTTGGAACCAAAAATAATTATTATTTTATAGAATAAGATATTTGCGACCCAGTAGCTTTCATTACGAACCCTAGTTATGATATTCACTTTTGTGTTTAAATATATGATATTAATATAAACATAGATTCAATATTACAATGCTTGATCAAATTTACTTCTAGAAAAAATAATGGTTTGACTACAAATAACATATTGTAAAATAAATTATTTTACCTGATTATTTTTGACGTTTTAGTTTGGTTTTATGAATTTATTGTTAAGTTGTTTAGAAGAAAGCGACGTGTCTACAGTGAATACATTTTTCATTGGACGTAAATAAACAAAAGGACCCAATCCACATTTTACCTATTCTGAGATAATTGAGGAAACATACATCTGTATTCTATGAACATTTATCAAACAATTATCTTTTAAAACGGAACATGGCGTGATATTCTCATTTATATAATATGATATTTTCAAGAATTCATTATCATTTTTTCGTTATTTCTAATAAACAAAAAATGCGTTTGGTGAGTTGGATCAGTTATCTATTATAAATATACATCCAATTGTGTATCTCCACCAATTAAAAATATTTACAAATATTAAAGATTAATAACATTTTGCGAAAGTATTTTTTTCAAGATCTCCGCATATTATCAATTTCTAAGAACTCTGGTGTTTTTAAAAAATGCTTTTTAATAAAGGAGAAATATTGCAATAATAAACCTAGCTCGATAAAATAAAGAAAGAGTTTATTTTATTGAAATAATATTAGGATATAACACAAATAAATTATATTTAATTTGTTTCGTTGGCTGTTTTGGTCGTACGCTTCATGTTCTATTTTGTAGTTTTTTTCCAAATAGCAAGTAATTTCTATAAAATTAAAATAAAACTTTTCGATATAACATCGGATTTTGAATCAACACCAGAGAAAGACTAATACGAGTATTTTCTAAAACTCCAACAAGGTGTCAGCTCCTCCTTGATGATACTCGTAAATCCATGGAACAAGTTAGTCAGTTTAATACAAGGGTATAAAACTATAAAACTACTCAGTAATCAGAATCTTCACAATAAAATCAAAGATCATCTCGGCGAAGCTGCTGCTTTATTCGGCTGTTTAAACACGTAATATGAAATAAGCAGGACACTCAGGACCATAGACAAAAATACACAAATATATCATTAGACTTGCCCGAATCGAATGACAACTGAGAAGACAAAGCAATGCACATTCTAAATTACTACATATTGTTACAGTTAGATCGTAGGATAGCCGGGAATCCACGTCCTTGGAGAGACCTTTCCATTAAGAAATTTACCAGTGGTCTACAAAATAAAGGACAACAAATTAATTATCTTGTATTAAATTGATTGTTTTTTTCTTTTTTTGGAAATCGAATAAATTTGATCTGAGATTAAAAAGTTTCAGAAATACTGGTCCAGATGAATAAATTCTTGATTGTAAATCATTTTAAAGTATATGATTTTGTAGATGTATAGTAATTAAATTTATTAAAGGTGAATAACAAATCTTCGTTCATCTCCGTAAATCTTACATCATGTGAACATCAGTCACTACTTACGTCTCCATTCATTGACCTCTCCATCTAAATATCCAATACCTACGTTTCAAAACAAAATGCGAGTGCAGTCGAGACCTTAGAGCCGGAGGACGGAGGGCAGGTGTATGCGTCAGAATATATGGGTCACAGCAATACCGTGATAAACCTAAGTTTAATATACTAAAAAAAGAAAATATAGTGTACCATATAGAGCATTTGATTCAATCAATAGATTGATTTTAATAACACAATTTAGTTACCGGATAAAATTCAAATGTAATAAACAAATGTGAATTCATTCAATACATTTATTAAAAGTATTGTAGTATGATAACTTACTTCTGAATTTGTGAATCTTTACATTTCCATTATTTCTTTTATTTTTCTATAGTTGTTTCTAACAAAGTTGCCTATATTTCCAAATATTATTCTTTACGATATTTAAAAATTAATAATCTATTAAAATGAATAATGTTTCAAGGTTCAAATATGCATACCAAATTTATTTAATATAAGGCAAAAGTAACTCAGTTCGAATTGTTGTTGAATTTGTTTAATTTATGGAACCATCATTTTACAACAAACAAATTGGCAAGATATATTTATCATTCGTTTAAATATATTTATCATTCGTTTAATATCAAAATTTTCTGAAGAAATAAGGAAACTTATAGTAGCCTTTAATATTCGTTTTAAAGAACTGGTAAATTATGAGAAAGCATTTGAGATGTTCAGTTCTCCATTTGGTGTTGATGTTTCCACAGTTTCAGAAACCTTACAAATTGAATGAATCGACCTACAATGCAATATTGAACTAAAAAATATATACCCCACGATTCCAATAATAGAATTTTATAGTAAGTACATAACAACAATTTTTTTCACGATTACCTCTGCATTCAAATTATTTATTGTACTTACAAAAAAATCAATAAGTATGAAATTCGTTGTAAAAAAATGTTATTATTTTTGTATAATGTATGTATGTGCGGCCCTTGGGAAAATTTTAGGTTGTCAATGCGGCCCGAGGTGCAATTTGGGTTGGGCAGGCCTGGTTTAATAGGTATTATAACAAATTATTAGACGAGGACTCAACTCAATTGCAAATTTCATGCTAAACACCCATTGAATTATTATTTTGTATTATATTTCCGTTGGACATGTATACGGCACAACCAGATAGACTGATTTCCATTTGGCAATTATTTTAACCAACAGAAGGATGATTAAAGGTCTAAAAAGAAAAAAAGTTGGGTTCCATTAAGAATCAAACATGAAAATCTAGTCGCGTTGCCAATTTAAGGCAAGGTGCAATAAAGCATTCTACCAACTTGGCCACGGATGTTGTCCTTAAGAAGGAAAGAGCACGAAAACAACTTAAAAAATACTATAGTATTGTAATATTTTATCTGATTTAATATCATTTTTTGTGGAGCCAATAAGCGTGCATACCTCTGAGAACAAAAATTGTCATGCACATCATTTTTTTTTTTTCATTTTTAAAGCAGACTTATAACAATACTGCCTGATTATTACTCAACTGATATGGAAGTGTTGAGGAAAAGTCCGATTATTTCGATTAATTCTGCCAGAAAATCACAGCACAATCCAAATCGTTATAACTGAAAACCATAATCGGGGTTTAAAAGGTTATCATTGTTTTCTTTTTAAATAATAATCATTAAATTTCATCATAAATTTCTTAAATAGTTTGTTTTATTTTGAAATTAAGCACAAGAAAAACTAAACGAAGTCTTAATTTTTTTTTAATTATACATCAAGTATACGCACAATGTATATGTGATTGTTTTGTTTCTAGCAAAAAAATATCTATTTGACTTTTTTTATTTATTGAAGTGCACTTAAGTATTAGGGAAATGTTTTATTTTATGGCAAATATCTGTTTCAATTTTTTCAAAAAGCTTATCAAATGGACAAAAGTACCACTTTGATCAAAAGTTTCCGGCATGAACATGTTATAGCGTATATGGAAAGGTACCAGGGTTTGTTCCATGATCCTTGATCGAAAAGGGTCTCGATAGAATGACGCTGTCCGGGATCACCACGGCTCAAAAAATCCAAGTTGACAGAAGCCCAAAAAAAGATTATTCCATTTTTTTTGGATTGTCAGGGAATTGTACTTATTGACTTCAAAGAGAAAAACGCTACGGTAACTGACGAATATTACGGGTCATAAATGTACAAAGTGAGATTTTTATAAGGCGATGTGCAGTGGACACTTATATTGCTGCAAAAACTGTCATTAAGCCTGTCGTTTCTAAGAATTGAATCACCCACTCTATAGTCCTGACTTGGCCCCTAGTGATTATTTTTTAATTTCGAAACTGAGAACCGAATTGCGTGGAAAAAAAATAATGTGACGAAGTAGAGATTTCTCCAGTGTTATACCATTTTAAGATCAAAATTTCAGAATATTGTTTTCAGTGGTTTTAAAAAATAGATTAAACGTTCTAATAATGTATTACACTACAGGGTGACATCGTATTTTTTTTAATTCGTTTTATAACTTTATTTTCATATCATTGGGCCGTTAACTGTTGAACCTTACTACGTATATTTTTTTTAAAATAATAGATATGACCGAAGTCATAAGTACCCTTATACCCTCGAACACTAGACGGAAAAAGTGCCTGTGTCGTTCGAGGGAGTAGTATAGTGCGAAGTTCGAACCAACGACCTTCCGCACGGAAGTCCAGTGCGTTACCGCGCGGTCATGCAAATCACTAATGTACGTGTTTTATTAATGTCTTATTTATTCTATTTTTTTTAAATTTTCAATTCCTATGTTGTATCTCTATAAACGAAAATTTTTGTACATATTTTAATTACAATAATTTTATTGTATGTCTAAAACTAAGATTATATTTATATTAAGGCTAGAAGTTATATTGGTTAGTTAGAGATCTAGTAGGTATTATAATTTTGCCATCGGATCTATTTTCTACTTAAATCGTAATTTTTTATATGAATCAAAGGGACAAAACATTTGGCTATGTGATGCCAAATTATTGCACCGAACACGAGTAAATTAAAATTCAGAACAATTAAAATAAATTATCTAACCCAAAATCCTATCAAACTTGAAGCAGAACGATAGCCGGAAAATGTCGCTATAACAATAATCTGATTTATAGTACCAAAGTATTAAGCGCAATAATTCGAAATCCGCGATAGTCAAAACCGTAATAATCGGTGTGTTCCTGCACATTAAATACGGGTGCCTTGTCGATACCTCCGAATAATCTACCGAGGTACTCAGGCACATAACTGAGCGGTTACGTGAAAGTTACGTGAAAGCGGACAGATATAACGTGGACACCACCAAATATACCTCACTTGCATTTACACTCGCGCCGTGTCAAGTGAACAACTTGTCACCAGTTGTCAAGTGAACACCTTATCACTTATTTGGAAAAAAAATATTTCTATGTTTCTTTAAAGACATATGTTTTGGACTTTTTCACTGTACATATTATTTGTTTTGTGCGCTCAAAATGGATAGCGAACAATTTCGTGAGTTCGGAAAAGCTACAGTGGATTATATCATCGATTATATGGAAAATATAAGACAATAGTAAGTGAATATCAAATAAATTAAAACAAACGACCTCTTTCAGTATTTGAATTTCAGTTTTTTAATACGATTTTTATTACGTGCATATTAAAAAGGTTTAGACATTTATCAATATAAGAGTATAACGAAATTTTTCAAAACATTTTTTTCTTTCAAGTTGATAATTTGAATAGCATATTTTTAATTTTACAGTTTTTAAAAATATTTATGTACAAATTAGAAAGAAATGGTCAACTTACTCATTATTTGTCAATAATGGAACTTTATTTATCATCACCATCAAGCCATGGCCCTATTAGAGAAGCCAGATAGACAACAGATCTCTACTGCATTCTATCCTGGTACACATCTTTCGCTTCTGACATGTTCATACACCTCGTCTTGCATATTTTCCTATTATAAAAGATTACCACTCTTTCAGAATTCGATAAAATTTTACCAAACTTACCATGCCTCCAATACTATATAATAAATATAAATAGAATTGGGAGTTTGATAGTAAAATACATTTTGAAAATCTTGTATCGTCACCCTTTTTCCTTCTCATTATACAAAAAGGTAACTAAATTACTTTTAACAAAATATTTCCTATACATATTTTGTTAAAAGTATTCAATGAAATAGGTGTTAAACATTTTCTGTATGTCAAAATAATATTTCAATACTCAGGATTCACCAATATTTTTTTATCAAATTATTTATATTACAAACCATTTTGGTTATTTACATATTATTATACGTTATTGTGTGGAGTATTTTTAACATAAGGGGTTTGATAAGCTAATATAGGAAGATTCATGGGAAATAATGGGTTAATCTGCACTTGATTTATGACGCTGACATGCAGAAAGTAAGCTTCATTAATTTGCAAAACAAAACCTTACTAATGCATACTCTCTTCAATAGAAATCTCAATAAGATTTTAACTAAATTTCAACTAAAAAAATCAATTTATATAATCTCTAGTAAAAATATATATAAATACAAGGGTATCAAAAAATGTAAATAACAAATACGATTATTAAAAAAACAATTAGAATAAATATACTGCGAGTATATTGAACTTAACCTAATTTTGATAACGTGGTAAATAAGACCCTTCTTCATAAGTACATAATATTATATTCGAGAAAAAAAGTTCGTAAGACTTTGATACTGATTAAACAGTATTTAACTAATCTTTATTAATACAACCCTGTCCTCAATTGGAAGCTTTCGTGGAACACCAACCCCTTGAAAGTAGTCTCGAAGGTCTGGTGGAGCGTTCATTCTTCTACTCTGAAGCTATTATACTACAACGCTTTTGTGCAGTCACTTCGACTACGGATGCTTTTTTTGGGATCTTCTTCCTCGATATTTGGAATTGAGGGTGATTTATGTCCAACGTAAATGTTTAGAGAAAATACTAGGTGTAATGAAATTTTACACGACACAAACTTGTCTGTCCTTTATTTTACTGTAAAGAATAAAATTTAAAATGTATTTTTATAAAATTATAATATTCCGTCTATCTCAAAATTTAACTACGGTATTAGAATCCGATGTTCAAAATTTAAAAGCAAGTTTTAAACGTATTAAAAGATTATGTAGCATTTTTTACTAAAATATTCAAGTTGTAGATTGTATGTTTTGAAAAATAATATTTCTAAAATATTTAGTTAACGAAAAACAAATATTCGATAGATTTAGTCTAATTTCTTTTAAAATCAATTCAGCTGACCTTTATTAATAGTTCCTTTTTCGTAACAAAAACCTTTTCAATCTGCTAAAACAAAGGCAAAGAGATGAAAAATGGAAATAATTTCATAATAACGACATTTGCCAAAAAAATGTCCACATAATAACGCAATTTGTAAAAAAACGATTGAAGATTAATTTAATGTTTATTATTCTAGATTATCTCAGGAAACTATTTTATTCATAAAGTATTTCATCAAGAGTTACATAATTTTTATGTTAACTTTTAATTGAACAGGATACCTGCGGTTTAAACGATACTTGTAAAAGTTTCTCAATCTTATGATGAAAATTCTTTACATAACTCATAAAATAAAAGACGTAACTTCCTGGATGACACATTAATCATGTAAACTTGTATTTTATATATTTGCTAATTATGTCACTTATTAAAATGGCGCATTCAGTTGGTTAGTTAAAAAAATATTTTATTGTTTCGACATAATGTAATTCTTTTATTATTTCCACATAATGTAATTATTTTATTATTTCCACATAATTTAATTATTTTATTATTTCCACATAATATATTTATTTTATTATTTCCACATAATGTAATTTTTTTCTTATTTCCACATAATGTAATTCAATAAGTATATATTCAATTAATTCCTTGTAAAAAACATACATTAATATTTTAACCTATTTTTTCTAATTATTTGCTATATATTTATATGAAAAATATAGAAAAACAGCACTGATTTTTTAACCGTTGTTTATTTAAGAATTTACTGCTAAATAAAATACCATAAAAAACCACAACAGTGAACAAATTTAAAAAAAACGCCACAAAAGTCTTCTATTCATTAAAAAAAATATTAAATTTGACATCATATTTTTATAAACTAATTTGCGTGCATATCTTATACTGGTATCTATTGATGCTTTAAAATTGAACTTCAAAAAATTATTATTTTAACTCGAATAATATTATTATGATATTCTATTTGAATCATTCTGCTTTCATTTTTCATTGATATCTAAATACACTTCAGTTTCGTCTATATACTCGTACATTAAGAACTAGGGATAGAAATATTAACTTATATTATAAATATTGTGCATTCGATTAGCGTAGATAAATATTTCATGGAATAATTTTCAAACATTTTACTAATAAAATATCCAAAGAACATAACTTTCATAACTCTGTTTAAAATTTCAAACATATCTTATCCTCTAATATATATTTATCTATGTTTATCCAATTTTAGTATTTTAACAATATTTGTACATTAACTAATAATAGTGAAGTCAAAATTATATACATAATCAACAAAACACCATTCTTGATTCAAATGTTCATTAATTCAATCAGAACTGTTGATGAAATGTGTAAAAAGAAATATTTCATTTTTACACCAAATCTACAACATTATTTAAGGGGATATAGAATTAAACTACCACTGATAAAAGCAATAGATCACGTAAGACATTTTAAAATCAAAAGGTCTTCAGTTAATAAAAATATGTAATAAAGTACACACATATAATGAAAGATTCCACTCAGATTTAAGTATCGTCAGGGAGTTTTTTTCGTATTTATAACACAGCATTTATGTTATATAAATTAACATTAGTTTAGTGCCTCTTTCGGAGTTATTGTGAAAATGATGAACGACGTTTCGGAGGCGTTGCAGCATTCATACTCGACGTTGTCAAAAACATTGCTGTATATAGTAAGATGACAACAACTCCGAATACTAAACTACTGGAAAACAGTTATGAAAATCTTTGAACATGTATATAACCAATAGGTTTATAAACAATATGCTAAAACAAGGTCACATATTATTGAAAATGTTCTTAACTTTAGAAATTTAATATGTGACCTACATGTTTATTATGTATTAATTATATGATCACACTAAATTGCAGTCCAGTACTCCCATCTGTGCAGCCGGGATACATGCGAGACCTCATACCGCACGAAGCTCCTGAAGAGCCGGAGTCATGGAAGGATCTGCTGAAAGACATGGATAGAGTGATAATGCCAGGGGTAATTTTATTGCTTTTAGAAGCCATACTTATTTAATAAACCTAAGTTTTGTTACTTTTGACTGCGTTACAATTTCATAGTATTCAATACACCGGTCAAGCTTATTGTCATTTCAAAAATATAAAACAAATAGTTCATATTTGTCATATCATCATTGAAAAACGAACCCAATGACCTCTGGTAGAAGACAACAATTCTACCACAAGACCAAGGAGGCTGAAACTGATGTTTGTGTTATGAGATTTTTTTCTGATACTTTACGAGGAGTAAGTCATATTTTTAAATTCTGAAAATAAGTTATTATACATTCATAAGTAGGCCAAAGCATGATAAATGGACTTGAAAAATATCTCCTTAGCTGTTTTGACTCAAATTAGTATTTCAAATGATTCTCGGTTTTTCACACTGCTCATAGCATATTAGCATATATAGTTAAAACATAAAACTTAATGGCACATTCTAAGGAAGATGTGTCCTTGAATCTAATTAACTATAAATTACTAAGAACAGTATATATTTTTCTATTTATATACTTGGTTGTATCTCGGCGTATTGATTTTTTATACGTTGTTAAAATTAAAACAGTATAGAAAAGTGATGTGTTAACAGTCATAAAATAAACCATCGAAATTTAAACGAAATATTCTACTTACAAGCTCAAGAGAGAAATGGTCTTTTAATTGTTCTAAACCCTCAAAGCCCATCCATGATCTCATTTCCCTCAGGAAATTGTCTCTTCCTGCTTGAGATAAATTTCAAAGACTCTCCCTAGAGCTCAGCCAAATTTCATTTAAAGCACAAAATAATGTTGAAGGATCTTTGAATAGTTGGAAAAATATATTTGATTTACGAAATCTCCCTAAAGCTAACTTGTCTTCAAAATAGACGTACTTTGAAAATTTCATGTTCCGCTATTCTTTTTAATAAAATATCTTTGATAGCAATTAAAATACATATTATCCTTCAAATGATACTGTCATAAGAACTTGATTTATTGAATTTTTATAAGACTTACTCGAATAATATTTCAAAAATACAAAGAAAGCTCACAAATATATAAATTTCTTATTCATCTGAAGAAATATATTAAGTAAAATCAAAAAGTTTGACTTGTATTTGAATGTAATGCATTTATTTGTTGTTGTGCCTTTATAAAGTTGTCGCCCTACTTTTAAAATAAAATCAATTACTCCAACTTATTCCGATTACAAAATATTAGCCCCTTTTCTTGGGCACAAAATTGAAATTAAGCATAATAACAAAACAATTTTATCTATCGAGATCATTAAAAAAAATTGTCTGCACTGTTCAGTTCGCACCTAGGAACAGGTACTTCCATTTACATAAACCCGATACTTGAATGATGATTAGATAACATTATAGTTGCGCAAGAGAGCGCCGTCATAATGTACTCGTAATATGTAATGTAATTTTGTAGATGACCCACTGGCATTCACCTCAATTCCACGCCTTCTACCCGACGGCTAATAGCTACCCCGGCGTGGTGGGGGAGCTGCTCTGCGCTGGCTTGGGGTGCGTCGGATTCAGCTGGGTAAGAAATCTTCCTCGTACACAGAATCCTCACCAGAGTCAAATGATTCAATAAAAGTTCTTCATCGTTGATTTAGGCTATTCGTATTAAACCAAAAATCTTCATCGTCAATTTTAGCTTAAAGTACAAAAATCTTCGTCATCAAAGCTTTAACATTTACCAAATGATTTCATACCAAACAATTAGTATAATATCAAACAAAGAGAAAGACCGAGAAAACAATATAAAGAGATAAATTGAAAAAAATCATAAGAGAGAAAGGTGAGATGTATTTAAAAACAAAGGAACATGCATTACGAGTATGTGTGAATATATAGGAAGGTGTAGAGATCTACCCCAAATGGAACATAGCATGATGGTATGTGATTATTTCAAGAATTGGAAAGGACTATGTGTCATTTTAACGGGATATGAATAATGAATAAAGGGCATTCTATGGAACCTCACCAATTGGATTCTGAGTGTGGATATATTTTGAAAAGTAAAAATTGTATTTGTCATTATAATAACTGTGATTATGAAAACTTAATTTTATAATTTGGCATGAAACTACTTTGCATTTCCAATTAACTATTTTAAAACAGGTGAAGTTGGTTAATTTTTTTCTTTAAACCAGTTAAAATTTTGAAAATAACTACTTTTATTTCGTGATCCTTACAAATGTTTTTTTTTCAATTAGTGCTTAAGTATTAAATGTTTGGCTTGGGTTTTTTTTTATTTGCAAATTTTAATTATACATATACGAGTATCAAATAACCACAACA
This sequence comes from Odontocerum albicorne, assembly GCA_949825065.1. Classification (NCBI taxonomy): domain Eukaryota; kingdom Metazoa; phylum Arthropoda; class Insecta; order Trichoptera; family Odontoceridae; genus Odontocerum; species Odontocerum albicorne. The sequence goes on along the minus strand of OX463841.1, from coordinate 30,455,355 downwards.
TACGAGTACCTACATTATGATTCGACGACGTTCCATCGTTTATGACATGCCTGCTCTCTAGGCAAGTGCGCAAAGCACTGTCTCTCTATTTCAATATTTTTTAAATACCTTGGAATAGCTTTTACTATTTTATTTGAAAATGAATTATTTTTCCGGGGTTGTTAATTTGTGATAAACTTTAACGCTACAAAATTTCTACATTTTTATGTGCTAATATATTTTAAACTCATAAAATAATTATATGCATCAATAGTTTGATATTTTTTATTAAACATATTCATCAATAGTTTCATTATAAATTAAAGTTTTGTTTATTTATTCTGTTAAATTTACACGATTGTAGTAACGCCCTGTTACCTGAAATATTTCAATTTATGTATAACCCTATAGAAAATCTTAGAACCATATGTATCATTATATTGCACTGTAAAAGTGTCACATGATTCATGCTTGCTGCTTAAATCATAATTACTCAGCATAACTCACTAGGTATTTATTTAGAGGTAGTCTCGAAATACGAAGATAATATGAAACTTAAAGTAGGTGCTAATTATTTATGAATAAATAAATGGAAAAATAACGTTAAAATATCGATCTCATTTATTTTACACATAAAATAAATACCTCACAGCAAAGATTCCTTTTATAAGAAATAAAAAAAATATGAATCTTTTTTATCATAAGAAATAACCCAATTGCTTCTTACTTCTACTGGGTTCCCGGTCTAATGTTTAAAATTTTAAAATTTTCCCGGTTAAATACACGGGTTTTTGAATGATGCAATTTGCGTTGATATTTCGTTTGTCTATTACGTAAGAAGTTAAGGCAATCGTGAGATTAGGTTCGACATCAAAACACCATTAACAAATATCGCTTATACCGTTGCTTTCTTCTTTCGCTTCCTTTTGACGGAGAAGAGACGATTATCTCTTATGTGTCCACTTACACAAAATGGTCATTAAACTATGTTTATTTTATTTATTTATATTAATGGATCCTTGTGTATTACTTCCTTCTTCTCGTGAAATGCTTCATTCATATTTAGAAAATAGTTTTTCTACTGGCAAAATAACGTTTTAAATCAATGAAAAAAAAAACTATTGTATAATTTTGTAGCTTTAGATATAACCCAACCAAATTAGGTTTGTTTTTCGTATTCAATTCACCAAATCGCTCTTTTTCTGGTCTTTTTAAATTTTGTTTTCAAACTCGCATACATTTTTAACTCGTTTTGTTGCCCTCTGGTGAAGACTTGACTCGAATTTATTCTCGATACGACTCTGGTGAAGACTCGAATTTATACGTTATCCTATCTCCACATGTAAGGTGCGGAAACATTTCATTCTTTAAATAACTACATTATTTTTTTTAAGATTACACATTTAAATTTAATTAAAAATATTTTGTGTTGTGATATACATTTTACTTTGATTTTAAATTAAATTAATCTTCACATTAATTAATACTTTTACTTCCATTTAATTTACTGTAACGTGCGAACTCGTGGGAAGAACGGCGAAATGACCAGAAAGACGGAAACTAAATAATGTTAGATTAATACAAAGCTGAACTATAAATCACGAATGACTACTTCCGCGGCCTAGTTGATGTGAGGTTATCTTCTAGCCCGGGGATTGTGGGTTCGATGAGATAATTTGTGGGGGTTTTTGTTGTTACCCAAATATTTTATTTAAGAGAGTTTCCAGACTGCTTTTCACTTAAGACTTGTTTAAAACATTTCTTATTGTTTGGAGGGGCATGGCCACGCGGTAGCGCACTGGACTTTCGTGCGGAATCCTATACTGTGACACAGGAATTTTTCCTCTTGAATGACACAGGAATTTTTCTCGCCTAGCATTTGGGGGTATAAGGATATATTTGACTTCCATCATATCCATTTTTTCAAAAAGAGGGAAAGAAACATGCCGGCGTGCTCCGAATTTCTCACTTCAGGTGTGCCATCGGATCCAGTACATCGGTGTGGCCGGTGAGTTTGCTGGTGTGCAACAGCTAAGTCACTTAAAGATGAAAAATAAAGAAGAAATAAACGAAATTTCCACGGCACAGTTTCGTTTTTCAACTAAATTGACGTTGGAATGACGAGAGGATCCTAGACTACGATGCCCAGCAACGACGGTTTTTCGGAATTGATTTCAATATGTCAATAAACCTACCAGGTTATACTGTATACCTACAACGAATGTGTAGTACAATACAATACAATTAATCCACACAATATTTTTAATACGGTATAAAGAGGTCAAGACAATACCTACGTTAGCAAATTATTCGTCATTGTGATGGTTACATTTTATATCAACCAAACTTAAATTGAAAGACGTTTATTAAACAATTTACGGTCTTGTAATATATTTGTTACCGTGGATTAAATTTGTTTTTTTTTTTAATTTTAGATGAATAAAAATTATTAAAAAAATCAATATATTGATCGAAACAAAAACTAAATGCGGATATGACAAATTATATATTACCATTACATACCTGTAAAGATTTAGTCTTCGACGATTCTTATAGATAAACATTAATTGAAGCAATAAGGTAAGTATATACGTACACATATGTTATGTACTTGTTACAATAAATCCTTTTCACTAGATTAAAGTGAGTTCGAATTTGTCCGTCATTATAGTCTAAATGTGCTTTAATAAAAGCTTTCACTGCTGAAATAACAGCACTAAATATTAATAAAATTAACTTATCATCGACATCGCCAATACGCTATGTCTTTATTAGAGTCGTAAAAGAGAACAAATCTCCATTTCATTATATACTTGCACACATCTTTGGCTTCTGCCACGCCCATGAACCCCGTCATGCACTCTTCTATTATAAAGGACAAAATAAGTTCCCATTCAGCGCGATCTACACTAGAAGATCGATATCTTCTTTTTTTATGAGCACAACATCAAGTAGTGATGAAGATGAACTGCACAAAGTAACTCTTTCTCAGGTGGCGACACGAGACCCGACGATTAATATCCGACATGTGGCTCAAGTGTCTTAAGGCCTAAGGAGTTTAAACAGCTCAGCAAGTTGTCAGTACTTTCATATAAAGCTTTGAATGCAACAAAATTATCCTTTGACGCCAGTAGATTGGAGTAGCAATTGATCCGAAAATGAACCAATGTAAAGCTGAGTGGAATTCCCTTCGGAAATTATTGACTCGATTATCATCGCAGTACTACTGAATGTGCTCTACGGATTGATTCAGATGGCCGTAAAAATTGCATCAGGGTGAAGGAACAAGATTGAAGCTAAAGAATTTGCCATTAAAGCTTCCATGGTCAGAGAGAAATTGAGTAGTCCGATAGTTTGGGTGCACCCACGGGAAGCCGAGACGCGCTCTGATACAAGGAAAAATTAAATGTCTGCCTTCCCACGGAAAAAGACGACCAATTATGTAGCCAAGTTGACAACTGCCCCCTAGGCAGGCTTTAATAATCGCGTGAAAACTCATTCCAGGCAACGGGTGAAGGTGGACGTCACCTATACTCGCGGGCTGACCCTTACTGAGAAGGATAACCGCGGCGTGACGTTGGACTTTCAGATCCAACAGAGCGTGCCCCGTTGAGACTGAGAGTGCTTCCGCCGAGCATGTCCAATAAGCCTTGGCGATAGCCTACAGTAACAGTACCATTAGCATCCTCTTGACAACTGCGAGTCAACTTCTGTGTGCCTGTCACCTGACTGCATAGCTCACACTTCCCAAAAATACGACACTTTAATAGAGTTTGCTTGTACGGAACGGTAGGTTCTATATGGGCTTCGCCAAGCGCGAAACAGTTAGAAAAGCCTTTCTTGCACCCAGCAAGGATGATCTTATATGGAATAACATACCTAGGCCACGGTCGTTTGTCACTAAGAGATTAGTTGTCTCCCGCACGACACAAATATTTGTTCCTATGAAAGAAATTTTAGGAGCGCGTGCAAGAGACCCCTTCAACAGTACGCCACAGGATTTATGGGGGGCGAAGGTTAACTTATCTGTCAACCTCCACTCACGAATCTGGGGTACGCAGACCGCAGATAGGCTCTCTATCGAGGCCCTGGTGTTGGCTCTGATCAGAACCAGACCGTCTTCCGCGTAGGTCTGAATCACACAACCTGGTGACAGAAAAGTTTTTAATAAATCGTGCATGAGTAAGATCCAGAACAAAGGACCCAATATACTGTCCTGTGGGCAACCGATGTCGATGTCGACTTCCCTATCTAAAAACCCAGATTCACATTACTACGAGGGTTGCTACTTAAGTTTTGAGACAGACAAGTAAAAACATATATTTTTCATTGAAAATGGCTTTATTGTTTTTCAAAATACTTTCCATGAAGATCAATACACTTTTGCATGCGTTTGAACCAATTTTCGAAGCACTTTTTCCACTCCGAATGAGGTAACTTCAAAACATGCGTTTTGAACTCATCAACCGCTTCTTCAGGCGTCAAAAAACGTTGACCTCGCAATGTATTTTTGATGTTCGGGAATAAAAATAAGTCATTGAGTGCCAAATCAGGGCTGTACGGCGGATGACCCATCAATTCGATGTTTTGAATGATCAAAAAGTCACTTGTTTGAGCCGATGTGTGAGAGCTCGCATTGTCGTGGTGGAGAATGATCCGTCTTCAGCGATTGATTTTCCTTATTGGAAAATAAGGAAAATCAATCGCCTTAACAAATGATGGTGTACCGTTCAAAATTGACCGTAAGACGTTCCACTAAAGGCACTGTTGCGACATGACTATTTATACCAAAGAAACAAGCCACCATTTGCTTCGAAGTGCTTCGTGCGCGAACAACTTTTGTTGGATTTGGCTCAGTCGTACAGTCTACTGCTGTTTAGTTTCTGACTCATATGCATAGATCCATGATTCGTCGCCTGTCACGATCTTATAGACGTCTTTTGAAGCACCGCGATCGAATTTTTTCAACATTTCTTTGGACCAATCGACACGAGCCTTTTTTTGAGCGATTGTCAAATTATGCGGTATCCAACGCGACCAAATCTTTTTGACGGCCAGATGTTCATGCAATATTGAATGTATGCAAGCGGAACTAATGCCCAAACATGCCTTAATCTCACTATAAGTCACATGACGTTCTTGCAATATCAGTCCACGCACAGCATCTATGTTTTCTGGCACTACGACCGATTTTGGACGACCTTCACGAAATTCGTCCTGGAGCAAACTACGACCACGATTGAATTCGGAAAACCAGCGAAACACAGTGGCCCGGGATGGTGCTTTATCGCCAAAAGTCGAAGTGAGTTGATCGGCACACTGTTGTTGAGTTAGTCCACGTCGAAAATCATAAAAAATCATCGCACGAAAATGTTCACGATTTAATTCCATTTTTGGCCGAGATGAATCTTTCAAGTCACTGTAAACAACACAAATAGCACTCGTATGACAAAACTTTCTGAGCACGTATACCATTAAAAACGTCAAACTTTACGATGCTGATGTCAGATTTGACTGGTGTTGCCAAATCTCAAAACTTAAGTAGCAACCCTCGTATTTGTACCAATAATTTTATTTCCACATAAGAAGTTCTTACCGTTTCCCTGTCGAGGCAGGCATAGAGGACATGGCACCAGACTTTCCTTTCGTGACATACATTTTTCACATCCATTTTCTACATCCATACACCTTCTCATACAAATCCTACGATTTATCTGACTTTTTACATTTTTTTCTTCCAAAATATAATTCCCTTCATCCAACCATGCTTTCCTTAGTCTTCCTCTTCCACACCTTTCTCTCACATTTACCTTTTATATTTGTTTTGTTAGTCTTGACACACACAAAACATTTTAGAGTGCTTTTTTTCATCTTACTTAATACACCAGACTTAATTTTCCATTTATCCCTAATCACTTTGTTCGGTATTCTGTTACACAACCCATGTATTCTTCTCGGTACACTCATTTATCCCTTATCACTTCGTTCGGTATTCTGTTACACAACCCATGTATTCTTCTCGGTACACTCATTTATCACTTCGTTCGGTATTCTGTTACACAACCCATGTATTCTTCTCGGTACACTCATTTATCCCATATCACTTCGTTCGGTATTCTGTTACACAACCCATGTATTCTTCTCGGTACACTCATTTATCCCTTATCACTTCGTTCGGTATTCTGTTACACAACCCATGTATTCTTCTCGGTACACTCATTTATCACTTCGTTCGGTATTCTGTTACACAACCCATGTATTCTTCTCGGTACACTCATTTATCCCTTATCACTTCGTTCGGTATTCTGTTACACAACCCATGTATTCTTCTCGGTACACTCATTTATCCCTTATCACTTCGTTCGGTATTCTGTTACACAATCCATGTATTCTTCTCGGTACACTCATTTATCACTTCGTTCGGTATTCTGTTACACAACCCATGTATTCTTCTCGGTACACTCATTTATCCCTTATCACTTCGTTCGGTATTCTGTTACACAACCCATGTATTCTTCTCGGTACACTCATTTATCCCTTATCACTTCGTTCGGTATTCTGTTACACAACCCATGTATTCTTCTCGGTACACTCAATTATAAATGACTAAAATTAGAAAATATTTTTCAACGAAATATTATTTTACAATCGTTAGCGATATAAATCTTGAAATGGTATTCTTCTCTTTTAAGAAAAAAATCAGTAATTACAATATCATATTATGTCAAGCAAATCATCTTTTAACACATGTTTGCGTTTATCAAGTTACTAAAAATAAAAGCTTTAATTATTTATCGAATGAATTGAAGTAAATATCGATTTGCTATTTTGTTGCTCAAAATAACTAACAAGAATAAGAAGAGTAAGTAAATTGAAATTTAAATGTTGGTGTAGTTAATGCTTTTCCCTAACAATACTAGTATTGTGTACACATGAAGAAGTGTAATTTTTTTCAATAAACATTTATTTGTATGAAGAATTTGGCATAACCTTATTTTCGTTCTGAAATAATAAAAATAATTCACTTGAGTTTCCGCTATTGAATATTTATCACTTTTAAAGAACATATAGATTTTTTTAGAAAAACTGCTCCTTCCTTTTTATCAATTTTTTTTTCTTAGTATGTAGATGGAGGAAAGTACCTAATCTAATGGCCGCAGCTACCACCTACCGCTCTATACGAGTACATTGAACTAATTTAGTTTTTTGTAACATTTTTACTCGATCAATAATAATGGACTCGATTACCGAGTTAACGCGCGCTACAGGAGAGACTGCTCTCTTAACGGCTCCATATAAATAGTATTTTTATTGTAATAACAGCATTAAAAAACATAACAATTACATATTTCAATATAATATTTTGCAACCACCGAAACAAAAAGAAATAATCTAAATTATTTATAATTCAACGTGTGCTGGTCAAACAGAGTCGTAAACCTAACGACGAGATACCAAAATGAACAATTTCCCCAAAAACTACTTTATTCGGAAATCAGTTGCAAATATCAACTTTCCCTGTTTAATATGAAACGGAAGAAATGTGGTCAGGGTCAGTTATTCAACATAATAATTATTCAAAAATACAGTTCCACTTTATTGCAAAATTCCAATATTAATAATTATTCATAAACAAAATGAATATATCAAAAATGTACTATGTGGCCGTATCGTGTGACGGATAGGAGGTATCGTGTGACGAGGGAATAAGAGTATTGAGAAACCACAGAGCGCCGAGTAATGGAGCAGCTAATGTGCCTCGCCATGCTTTTATCGTAACTTTCTTTCGCTTTCAATGAAAAGCGCCTACGGCTAGCACGTCGACATGGCCTCAAAACTCTCCAACATTTATAACATTTAAATTGTATAATATGTACATAACATATTACGCAATAAACGTGTCTACTAATAACACGGATATTTATATTACCCTAACATAATCGACAACCTAAAACATCCTATGACTTATTGGATAATGTGTTTCAAATTAAAAGCTCTTTTACACAAAAAAATAACATACTTATTTAAATTTACGAACATAGTTTATGTTATCAAAATATATAATGTGAAATGTGTGATATATGAGTGAGTAATGAAAAATTAAAGCATGTCGAAGAATTCTGCTATTGAGGTAGTATTCTCAGATGATGAAAGAGTTACGAGGGACGTCAAACGATATGTAGCGAAAGGTAACGAAGTCAATGGAGCACTAAAACATGTATTATATATTTGAATCGGGCAGTAGCTTAATCTGCTAAGATAATAGTCTACAACAATATTTCAGTATTATATTTGATGTATGGGAGTGAAACGTGGAAGAAGAAAATACTGAAGTAAGAATACATGGGATGATAATGTATGACAAAATACGGAATGGCGTGGTTAGAGATAAGTATGAACTTAAGGCAGTAACATAAGTGTTGGGTAAGATGAAGAAGAACACTCTGAGATTATTGGGACACGTGAAACGTATAAATGACGAAACTATAAAAAACAAATATATATTGAAAATGTGAGTGGAAGGCATGGTAGAGGAAGACTAAGGAAAGTATGGTTGGATTAAGCGAATGATATTATGAAAGAAGGAAAAGTAAGAAAAATCGTAGGTGATGTATGGATATGGAAGAAATATGTGTGTCGGGATGGGAAAGTCTGGCGCTCTGTTTTCTCTGCCTGCCTGAAAGATATCGTGAATAACGCTTCGTTTCATTGTATTATTTGCACTTTCGTTGTATACTGTACAAGCTGGTGGATTTATTGTAATCTTTAAAACTAACCAAAAAGGTGTTAACAAGCATAAAGGAACAAACTAGACTGGAACCCTTTAAAATAAATCTGGGTACCAACAGGAATCGAACTTCGTTGCAAGAAATTGAACTTCATCGGTTCGTTGTAATAAATACATTAAAAAATAATCAATACTTCCATCTGTGTGAAATTATGACAGTCAAGATATTATATTTGATGAGAAGAGAAGACATTCTACTCGTATTTCATGTGAATTTTCATGACAAAACTTAATATAATCATAATACAGTACATGTTAATTGTATGCTGTCAAAGTTTTTTTGACATTGTCTTTCAAGATGAATAAATAAGGGTTTCTTGACTGGAAAATTAAGATTTAACGCTCATATAAATAAGAACCAGTCTTATATAGACTTGCTTATTATAAATTCTTTATACATATTTAAATAATAAGTAAATAAAAAAACTTTTTTTGTAGCTTTCGAGCCCGGCCTGTACAGAACTGGAGGTGGAGATGATGAACTGGCTGGGAAAGCTGTTGAATTTACCGGAAGAATTCTTAAACTCTTCAGATGGGCCCGGGGGAGGAATCATACAGGTTTGATTTTTACATAATGCTCTTAAATAATTTGTATCATAAAATATTTCAAATTATGATATTTGTTGAATGGCAGTTCTGATTGTTGTTTGTTTTAATCCAGTATCAAAAAATAATCAACTTTTGATATGTTACAGGGTTCTGCAAGTGAAAGTACACTTGTTGGTCTACTTGCGGCTAAAGAGAGAATCATAACCCGAATCAAGGAAAATGACCCGAGTGCTGACATCAATGACATAAGAACCAGATTGGTCGCCTACACGTCAGAAGATTCAAATTCTTCTGTAGAAAAGGCAGGCCTGCTTGGAACAGTTCCCATGAGACTTCTTCCAGCTGATGATCGATGTAGACTGAGGGGAGAAATTTTGGAGAAAGCAATTGCAGAAGACAAAAAGAAAGGTCTCATTCCTTGTTACGTTGTGGCTACTCTCGGCACCACTGGAACCTGCGCTTTTGACCGTATTGATGAGTTGGGTGTCATATGCCAGAGAGAAGGCATCTGGATGCATATCGATGCTGCTTATGCTGGAGCCGCTTTTATTTGTCCCGAATACAGATATTTAATGACCGGAGTCGATTACGCCGACTCATTCAACTTCAATCCACACAAATGGATGCTGGTAAATGCAGATTGTTCCGCACTCTGGGTTAAAGATTCACGTGACTTGATCAATGCTTTTGATGTGCAAAGGGCTTACTTGAAGGATAATGGATCTGAAAAAACTCCAGATTACAGGCATTGGCAAATATCTCTCGGTAGAAGGTTCAGAGCGTTGAAGCTCTGGGCTGTGATGAGATTGTATGGTGCGAACGGTATCAGAAAGCACATCCGAAAACAAGTGTCTCTTGCTGATCATTTCAAATCACTGGTTATGGCAGATAACAGGTTCGAAATTATGACTGAGCCGATTTTAGGAGTTGTTTGCTTCCGAATCAAAGGACACGATTCATTAACCAAAACCCTCCTCAGCAGGCTCATGGAACGAAAAAATATATTCCTGGTATCTTGTTCGTACAAGAACAACTTCATTCTGAGATTTGTTGTTTGTAGTCGATTGTGTGAAATACAAGATGTTGAATTTGCCTGGAAAGAAATACAAAGTCAAACCATTACGATTCTCGATATTACTAATGGTGTAACTAAACTGGAAAATGCACTGGAAAAAATTGATATCTCAGAGAAAGCAAATCCGATAAACAATTTCGTTATCACGTCAAGTTTAGACGAAAAATGTAAGTAAGGAATTATCAGTGATAACCACAATTTAATTAAGTATTACAAAACTATTTTACCACTAATCGCGGTAAAAAGTGACGTGGAACCAAAATATAAACAAGGTGTTCAATACCTTTCGTAATTTCGCAAAAAATGTATGAATTCATAAGTGTTGTTAATTACTGATATAGAAAAAGATAAGTATAAATTTCCTAAAGCCGTTTGAAAATATTTTATATTATTTGTTGTTAAAAATTTAAGTGACTCAACATGAATAAATAAAAAACCTTTAATATTCACGTTATTAGTAAAACACCTTACGAAAACAAGTAACTGTCATTTAAATTTAACTTTTCGATGATACGAGTATGTAAACAAAATTAATTCGTTTTTTAACATTACTTTTGATTTGGAAACGTGATACTATTTTGAGAAATTGTGTGAATGTTTCATTTATTGTTTGTTTTAGAATAGTCCTCCTAGTATTTAAGGTAGATTTTAAAAATATTTTACGAATAAACATTTTTTTTCATAAAAAGCGCTGTATTTTTATACTTATATGTAACACAAAATTATGAGAAAATAATTGTCCCTTAAATTTTAAGGAAATGTTAAATATACTCGTACATACAAGTACAGATTTTATTTATTTTCCTCACTTAGGTTATTTTTCTGGCTCATGTTTCGATGAATTGCTGTTTAATTCAAATACAAAGTCTGAAGTCAAAAATATTTGAAAAGTATTTTATACTTAAGTTTTGGAAAATTTATTCTAAATGAATTATATTATAAAAGAGCAACGAAGCATTGTACGAGTATTATAGAATAATAGGAAATCGATAGCACAATGCTCTAATTTATAATCAAAACAAAAGTAAGTTTTAAGAACTGTTATAGCTTCTACATAAACAAATCATACACGTATTATAAGCGTTCGATAATATTTTTAGCAATTTTACACAAATAGATAGTTCATTGATAAAGCACTAGATACTCGTACATAACATATAACCGCAATATAGTATGTTCAAATCAGTGATTATTACTTGGATAAATGAAGCGGCAATGCACGTGTTAGTACGAGTAGCAAAAGTAATTATCTCATAAAATGGAACCTTGTGAAATATCATTTGGCGGTCAAGTTCATTGCTTAAGAGCAAATTGATTAAATGTTTATTTATCTTTTTACGGCGACTTTGACATTTGCATTTACTTGTAGTATTTTAAGTACACAGGGCTACCGTGCGAATTCATTGTTTATAATTCCTTAATATTTCGTTTACAATATGTGCATTTACTTAGACCATGACACATAATGAATGAAAACCATTTATTTAAAGGGGAATATTTAACAAAAACGTTATGAAGAATCTCTCCCAGTAGAATAACATGACTCGTAATTTACTTTTGAAAAGTAAAAGACAAACAACGTAAAATTTACACGTACATATGTGCACAGTGGCCTAGTTGGTAAGATGATTATCTCCATCCTGGGTGTGAGGATTTACACGTACATATGTGCACAGTGGCCTAGTTGGTAAGATGATTATCTCCATCCTGGGTGTGAGAATTTACACGTACATATGTGCACAGTGGCCTAGTTGGTAAGATGATTATCTCCATCCTGGGTGTGAGGATTTAACCCGTTCATACCATTTTTTTAAAGGAGTTCCACGTAAGGCCTCTTTAACATATTTTTGTTTGGCTGGAACAAATTAGTCTTTATACAACAAAATAATAATAAAAAACTATTAAAATTGCATGGAATAAAATTTATAATTAATAAATAAACGAATTAATAAAAACCAGTCTTCCTAATCTCAGCGTTGTAATAAGACTTCTGCACATTTTTGGATTCCAAACTTAATGATTATTTTTTTTCAAAAATCATGAATACCACACATAACATACGTAAATGTGGGCATTTAAAAATGCAGAACGTTGATTGAGAACATATCTGAAGATATACAAGGACACCGAATTTTACCATCCTCTGAATTGTTTTCTTAGCAAATATGTGGTCATTATATATGAACATGGATGACCTCCATGGTCTAGTTTGTAAGACGCTTGTTTTCCGATCCAGGGGCTACAGACTCAATTCCCATTGGAACCAATGTTTAAAAAATATATTCCTGTCTGGTTTTCACTTAAGGCATCTTTAATATCTTTATACGTGATTGAAAGAGATTACCACAAGCCAATATACCCCGCTAGGTTGTACTGTACACAATTAAAGTGTAATGTTATACAACATGTGTAGATGGCACAGAACTTAGAATGGTATTTTATCAAATTCCTTTTATTATGGTATGATTCAGAATTTGGCATTTTTTGTCACTGAAATCTCTCCTTTGTCTACATTATTCTATTTTTCTTGTACCTGCTTCTGGTCAATATAAAAAAAATTGGTTCGTTAACATTTAATGCTTTGCAAACATGACCAATTTCAACACTCACATTATATTAAATGGTTAATTGTTCTAATGGATTAATTGTCCTTGATTTACGAATTTATTTTTAACCAATGAAGTTGAAACATTAATAAAATAAATATGTTTTCTTCTTGATGTAGATTTTGGATCTGCTATTTTGAGGAAATCATTCCTGAGAGGTAGATCATCAGCTCTCTCTCCACCTTTTACACCTTTTAGGCAGTCTTCCTGGCATGCAACGTCCTGCGAGAATTTTGTGTGCCGCTTTGTATTGGACCCTGTTACTGTCTATCCTTTCCACATGGTCACGCCAGTACACCTTCTCATTCTACTCTATTTGACTATATCATTCATTTGTGTTTCAGGTCTGATGGATGCGAGCGTCTCTTAACTTATCTTTAAGATATTTTTTAAGACATTTTCCTGCGATGATTCGTAGTATTCTCATCTCGGATGATCTAAGAAGTATCTTTGTTCTAGTTTCGACTCTGGTTTCGCTACTAAAAATCATGATCGATCTGACACATATCTTAGAACTTTGCTATCGATGCGCATACGTTTGTTTTAAACACGAGTTTTAATTCTTTATTACCTTGGAGCCAAATAAACCTCTGACGGCCCTGAATATCTATATGATGCGTACTGAAGTGTTTTTCTTACTCCATTATTGCTTTAACATTCAATATAATGACATATTTTAATTTCTTTTTATGAACCATAAACATAATTTAACGATTCACGCTAATCGATTTTGAAATTGTTTATATATATACGAGTATATAAGTAGATGTTAAATAATTGAAATCTTATTTCAGATCTACCTGGAGATCCATCAGCAGACTTCCTTACAGTATTATTAATTTTTTGGCCTGGATGGCATTTTTATAGGAACATTGTTCTCTTTTTTACAAGATAACTTTTTTTTATAAGATAGGCAATTCATCGCGATCGATCATGTTTATCCTATAGATCACGGGTTCGCAATTCACGGGTCGCGACCCCCAGGGGAGTCGCAAAAGATTTTCGAGCTGGTCACCAAAAACTAAATTGTAAACTGAAAACAATATTGACTATAATACAAAATTAAAAATCAAAATTTATTTATAATCGTCTAGATTTTTTAGGCAATAACTTTTATTTTATAGGGCACGTTCCCTAAAGTTCTTGAAAACATCGTGAATGTCACACTAGGATGAATTTTTGGATCTGCGAAACGATTAACGGCACGTAATTTGTTTAGTGAAAAAAATCTTACTCAGCTCTGGTGTGCTATGTATCTGTCATATCCAAATGTCATCATAATTGAGTTTTGAGTTTTACTTGCATTTGCGTCTTCATATATCTGCGAGAGTGAGTTTTGAACTCTTCTACATATCAAAACAAACGCAAGAAACAGGGCGGGATATTTATGGTATGGCATTTGCGGTTGTTGGTCCTATAGCGTCTGCCTCCAAGTGTTAGAGATATGGGTGACGTATGAAGCTTTAGGAAGCACCTAAAAACAATATTTTTTGGGAGGTCTTATCAAAATATATGAACACTACACACATACACTACACTACATAAAGCCGAATATGTTACTATCACATATCGGAAAATCTTAAAAGGTCTCATTGTAGTTCGTCTTTCTGCTAAGTTTTCTGTGGTTTTCTTACCAAATATGTTTTTGTAAACAAATGCTGATGCGGAGAATTACCCAATTTAACGGCCGACCTTTTTATCCTTACACTCAACTTTTTTTTAATGTGTCAATAATAATGAATTCCTGAGGAGAGTCTGCTCTCTGTGCTAAATTAATTGTCCTTTTATTATTATTATACGAGTTTATCCCTGAAATATGCCCGAAACTCGCAGATCGTCATTACGCGTGTTGAAAATATTATCGCACGTGAAGAGGCAACACCACTAAGATGCGCAAGAATTGTTACCAGGTGAACTAAATTCCAGACTTGGGCCCTTTTCCTTTTTTGGGTACCATTGGGCATCAAACCCGAAACCCTTGTGTAGAAGTCAAGCGTCTTATTAACCAAGCCTCGGAGGGCTCCATCGCAATGATCATAACCCCACTACACAATTATTTATATACTATGATTTATAGTGTTTCGTAAATACCAATAATTAAGCTACTCTTGGAGAAATTACAAAGCAGTTTCTGGGAAATAAAATTAATGTATTTTCGCAATAAATATCTTTATTAAGCATAGTTTATAATATAATACACAAGTATACAGATACACAATTTATATATGGACGTGGTCCCAACTTATTGTTTTAAAGATATTAATATTTTATTTATCTTATCATAAATACTAATGAACAGGAATCATAATGTCATGCACAATAGGGTCATTCCATGTATTATTTTACAAAAAAATCAAAATTAGTAACTTGACAGTATTTTTTTTCAACCAGTAATAATTTTACTTTTCAAAATCAATATGAATAATCAAATTGAAAATACCCATCGAAGCACTCATATACGCTCGTTGACTTGTGACGTAGCACCTCCCGACGGAATATATGTTAGCAGCCGTATTTGCGTTTATATCATACAACCGCATAAAAGCATACAAGCAAGCTTTGTTATAACGCTTTTACACTTTCGTCTATTTTTTATTTTTTTTACTCAAAGGAGGGCGTTACAAGTACTGGATAGTGCGTGAATACAACATTTTTTACACCAAACTACATACTTTTATTGTATAAAATTACAGTGTTATTGAGAAATTGTGTAATGCAATAAAAAAATAACGAATAAATGTATCGAATAATATATGCTTTTATTGATAATTTCAACAAATTTATTAGGAAAATTATAAACAAAATGTCCTCACAGCGACTATACTTTGCAGACGAATGAGTAACTTGACGGGTATTATGACGTCATAACGACGTCAGTTAATCATGATGCGTTTTTTTATTTCATACAACGCTAAATATTATTTATTTCATACAAAAATAAATAAATTGGATATTCAAAACAAGCTCATACTCTTTCGCATTTGCTAGGTATTTAAAATATTTATCCATAGGCTGCAACTCGAATACTACTCTATAATTCGTTATTTAGCTTTAAGAATCCCGTTTTCAAACCTATCATATCCATCTATGGACGAAACGAGAAAATCATTCCTAAAAGTTATTCGAACATACTGGTGGCAAACTATTAACAAAAAACTGCGGGTAAGCCCCCACAGGCAGGATGTTAGTGCGCTGTAAAATGGCCGAGAAAAATAAATTCATGAGTACTATTACCCTTACTAAAGCTGGAATTGTGGGATTTCACACTATAACTTGCTTAGACTTTTCACAAGCCTTAATATAAATGTATAAACAAAATTGATACAGAAAAAAGATATATTAAAATGTAATGAAAATAACGTAGGTATACATGTTATATTCCAACTGGAGATATTATATGGTACATACGAGTATATGGGAGACGGCAATACGACACAAGGTATAACGAAAATAACGTAGGTATACATGGTATATTCCAACTGGAGATATTATATGGACATACGAGTATATGGGAGACGGCAATACGACACAAGCTATAATGAAAAAAAATATAGAAGTACATTGATTTAGAATGATGGAAAAATATTATTCAAATAAAATTTAATAGTACGAGTATACTCAAACCTTGTTTATTTGGTAAAATTTCTCAAATGTATCAATCAAAACCTGTCACCCTTTATTTTGTGATGAATTTAAGTTATTTTGGTCCCACAAATGTTGCATTATTCAATTACGTTCGTATTCATTTTTTTAATAGTCTAAAAATTACACTTCATATTTAGATTCCTATTGAACAGAATACGTTGAATGAAGTACCAAATGAGAAAATGTGATTTATTTTATATTAAAATTTAAAAACATATTCTACACCTAATTATGCCAATCTTTTAGAACAATTAGACTTGGATAGCAGCGAATGAATAATAAGTCCAATTTATTTTTCTTCAATTTATCACATGAATAAAATCTTCACGTTTTTGTCACATTACAGATTTTTTTATTTCATCAATTGTGGTAAGGTGTAGAGGAAATGAGAACATAACAAATTAATCAACGCATTTATTTTATCTAAAAACTGATAACTACATATTGATGGAATGTTTTCGAAATCAGGAATTAAAATATTCTAAAGCCATTCTTCTAACTTAATGTTTCTTTCATTCGTAGAATAACTTTTCAATTCTTATGTAGAACAAATAAATAACTTCCATATAAAAAAGCGTCGTAAACAAATGTTAAAAATGGTCATAGCTTACCGTGCAGTAAGTATTTACTTGATTTATCTCCTCTGGAACCTTATAAAACATATCACATATAAATTTACTAAAATTCGAATAAAATACTAATATTTCATATTAAATGTTAAAAAATAGTTGGCTTTTTTCGTATCAACGAGTATGTATATTATTACAACATTGAATTGTATACTTACTAATAGCAGAACATCGAAAATATTAAACATGAACATGATGTTTCACTACGGTTGCACCATATATTAATGCCTACTTTAAATATAACATTTAAAACCTCTTGAGAAATATGTTGCAGAAGTTTCTTTACTTGAAAAAAGCAGTTTGTCAGGTGTATCATTTTGGATTTACTTATTCGGCTAATACTTCATCTGCACTATCTGCCACTTCCTTCCAAGACAGTTCAATGTCCTCTTTTTCGCTGAATCGAGAGCAAACTGCCATTCTCAAAAAATACGTATCTTGTATTTTGGACGGGACAAGATGTATTTTACCACGAGCATTTATTTTTTTATGTAACTTTTCATTGATTTCGTTTGATCCCTTCAGTCTAAAACAAACAAGTCCCATTATAACCTCTTCCACAACTTCGAAACGCGGGTCTAATTTGCATTGAGCCTCAAAGTGGTGAGCCAGAGCTATGTGCTTTCTTATATGAGCTTGTAGGTTGGCAACACCATAAAGTCGTAAGACAAACCATAGTTTTAAAGAACGGAATCTTCTGCCCAAAGGAATTTGCCAGTGACGATAATCAGGAGCGGAGCCTTGCATGTCGTGTTTTAAGTATAAAGGATCAACATTAAAAGCGTTGACAACCCAGCTGGGATCTTTAAGCCACATAGCGGAGCAATCGAAGTTGACCAACATCCACTTATGAGGATTAAAATTGAAGGAGTCGGCGAGCTCGATCCCTTTCATCAGGTACCGGTATTCTGGGCAGATAAATGCTGAACCAGCGTAAGCGGCATCCACGTGTAGCCACACTTGCTCCCGTTGAGTGATGGCACCGATTTCATCCAAATGATCGAACGCGCAAGAGGCTGTAGTTCCAAGTGTTGCTACAACCTGTCAACAGAAATAAGGACAGAGATAGTTAATGGTTAACTAAATGACGTTTGATAAGTTATCAAGATATGTGATGTTTCCCACATGGAATAGAAGATCAAAGGTAGAAAAATGTTAAATATCGTGCAAAAGATAGTTAAGATTGATAGAAAATAGTACATAATCTTCTGTTTTTTACACTTGTAACTTTTCCTCGGTTCAAGTTTCTCATTCTAATATTTCTTTGGTCTACCTTTTTTACGGTCTCAGGTCGGTTAATTTCAGACTTACTTTACTCCCTTTTTCTTGTAATGCCCGTCTCCAACAAACAATTGTCTTTTTTTATGATAATTTCTTACGTTGATCACTTATTACAAAATCAATTACCAACTGAAAGGTACGCATTTCTACCGCATTTATTCTGCTCTTGTCACTGAGTTTCAATATTCAAACTTCGTTTCTATACATCAAGATGGCCACTAGCACATTATTGTACACCATCATTTTTGATAGTGTTATTGATTTATTAACAAATGAACTTAGTTCCATGCTGACCTTGTTTCTCAACTTGCTCTAATATTTCATCATTCTCCCATATACTTCAAATACTCAAAGAATTATCTTTTTTAACAAACATAACGTTTGACTTATTTACATTTACTCTCAAAATGTTTATCAAAGCTGGTTGATAAACATTTTGAGTGCGTAAGTGTTGACGGTGTGGTCAGTTGTCATATATTTCGATACGTAGTTAATACGTTACCATATATTTCGAAACGTAGTTAATACACTTAATATTCCCATCAATGCAGTTAATTGTAATATATTTAATGGAAGACTATCACGAGTATTTTTTAAGCAAAATGACTAATACAAAATTTTGGAGCACCTACAGAAAAATAATTACAAAAAAATTGTCACACCTTTTAGTTCAGCTCTTGTCCGATATACGATCGGCATAAGTCAAATAATTTTCGAGGATTTCAATGCATTATTGTCATCATTCGAAAAATGACATAATGCAGTAAAAATGGGATGACCTCCGTTGCCTAGTTTGTAAGACACTTGTCTTCTACCCTGGGGGTTGGGGTTTAAATTCCCGTTCGTACCCAGGTTTTGAAAATAGGGTTCCAGTCTTGTCACTTAAGGCTTGTTTTAACACATTTCTGGTTGATTGGAAGAGATTGTCACATGGCAATAAATCCGACAAGCTGTTATGTTTACAACGAAAATGTAATATAACACAATGTTAACAAAATGGTAGGTCCAAAGATACACATATATAATTTCAAAATGTTACATGATAATTTTGATTAATTTTGTTTTAAATGGCACAAAGATGAGATCGATTTTCTATTTTTTTTCCGAGTTAAGACATCTTGTCCTTGAATGTTATATTATAATGCCAAAAAAACGTAAACCAAAAAATTGATTATAAAATATTATTTTTAGAATTTATTCAATGATTATTTTATTCAATAACATTGTGTAATTAATATAACAATATGTATCCAGAATATGTTTTAATTAAAGTTGCTTAAAACCATAATATATATATATATATATATATATATATATATATATATATATATATATATATATATATATATATATATATATATATATATATATATATATATATATATATATATATATATATATATATATATATATATATATATATATATATATATATATATATATATATATATATATATATATATATATATTATTTTACATGACAAAGAAACATACAATAATAAATAACATAGCAGATGTTTAAAGATGTATATTTCACTAATCATAAAAAAACATTTCACTAATCACAAAAAACCCTTTCCCCATCATCCTTAATTACTATAATCATTCATATTCCGTCGACTAACTAGGAATGCTTGTTTTAAGTCAACCAGCTTATCACATGTGTCAATTAAATTTTCTCATTACTGAAAATAACATAATAAAAACAATTTCTAGGTTTAGGTGATATTTGCACTTTTATACTATAGTTCAAGAAACAAAAATTATAAAAAAACAACATTAACAAGATACCACAAACATTAATCACACTCAAATTGGTATATAAATAATTTAAGGAAATTAAGATCTCCGTCAATATTTATTTCTCAATGTGCAACAATATTTTCGCCGATTCAGCAATGTCCTGAGAAAGGAGCCATTCCTTGAGTGTGTATTCGAGCTTGAAAATAATAAATTACTTCCTCTTATCTGGCAATGTGTTATACACCTACGTGTTATCCTTACATGCTAAAAATATGATGCCATTTTCATGATTTATAAGATTTGAAAACTCGATTATATTTAAGTCATGTTATTTAAGATTTTTTTTGGATTCGTGAGACCTTTGAAGAATCCATTATGTAAAAATGAGTATTTGTATTAAGGCAACTGATACGATTCACTCTATGAGCGTTTACATAACGGTGTGTTGGTAAGACGAGTATGTACTGGTGATTATTATTTATTTCGATATGTGACAGCATTTAATGTACCCAGTTGCATGATCCCCCAATTCAAGGTATACCAGGGGTTTTTTTGCGTGAGAACTCCTTGTAAACATATCAATACTGTATTCTGTACAATTTACCTCATGGGCAGCAGTAGGGTATTATTTTGAGATCAGCAGTGACCGTGGATGAAATGAGTAAACAAATATTGCCGCGTACTCAATAAAAATACATATGTTATGTTATTCGAAAAATTACATGTGATTTTTGGAGCATGTCAACCAGCTATTCTCGTAACTCATTTGTTGATAACACTCACTTCCATTACATGGCTCCACTTTTTATTCACAAAAATCATAATCAGTATAAAATTCGATTACTTACAAAAAATGGTATAAGGCCTGCTTCCCTATCTTCTTGGATTGCTTTTTGAAGGGTGTCTCCTCTCATCTTCCTCTTCTCATCGGTGTCCAGTAAACGTAGTTTAACTCCGCCAAGAAGTCCGGCCCTTTCTACTGAGGAATGAGCTTGTTCTGAAAGAAATATTTATAATTAAAAATCGTCAAAGGATAGTTTTGCTGCATTCGTTTTGTTATAATCTAAGACGTCAAAAAATAGTTTGGCTGCATTCAAAGTAGTGGCCACATGCTAGACTATTTGAAATTCAGGCCTTAAGATGTTTTATAAGTATATTTACGGCGCTGCGAGACATTTTCCTTCTCTCGTGACGTCGGACAATAAGTCCGTCGTCGCCTTCTTACTATTGTACTATTCTTTTCACATTCAGGTGTATCGCCACCCGAGAAACAGTCTCTAGGGCAGTATATATTTCGTTACTACACTACATGATGTCGCGCTTATAAAAAATTAAGAAGATTTCAATCTTCAGGTGCACATCGCGCTGGATGGGGACTTATTTTGTCCCTCAAAACAGCGTGCCTCAAGCAGCGTGGTGGTGGGATCGAACTGAACTGAACTATATAAAATTGTTAATTCTCATAATGATTGTCCTAAGCTTGTTTAATTCATGTGTTGGCGAGCCCCTCGAGACACACGCGACCAATTAATTATTTTATTGTAATCATCAAGCAATCAACTTTTCCTATAATTCGTTAATCGTTAGGCTGCATAGGGTGAGAAATCAGTATGAACACTTGACAGACCCACTTAAACTCTCTGTGAACTCGTATAAATTGGTTTAGTAAACGATTGAATAGAGTATTTATTTGACTCGAGTATTTCTGCGAATGTATCGCAATGTTTTGTCGAATCGTTCAAATTCTGTAACTTGTTGTTGTCTTACTTCATATATGATATTCGTTGGCCTTTGTTATTTTATTATATTTTGGAACTTAAGGTCTCATGACTGTTTATTGGAATTAAAATATATTTTCTAAAGTTTTGTTTTGGCTTCACTTTAATTTCTGGATTCACACAAAGTAAAATTACATTTTAAAAAACTGACAACTTTCTAAATGACTTAAAACCAGTTTACAAACAAGTCTGTTTATTCATTTACCTACATTTTTCTCCGTCATTTTTATTCAGTAAAAACACATTTTAGCTAAGCATCAATTTCATCCTAAGTCACGCAAAAATGTAACTAATCTCAAATGCATTTCGCTTTTTTCTACTAATTAAAGCAAAATGTAACAATGTTATTATGTAGATAAAAGTGCAATTTAAATATTCACTTTCAAATACGAAAAACAATTGAATAGCTAAATAACATTAAGTAAGACTTCAAGTAATTTTTACACAAAATTTGCTCCATCCACCGTATCTAAAACCATACTATTTTTTTGAAGGAATTATGTGTTACTTCCCTCTACCCTATGCAGAAATGTCATCTCCGCTGCCTGTATTCTCAACCTGATTCTTCCATTAAATGAGATGAATGCTCACTATTCGTGGCGAGTATCATAGAAGGCACCGTACAAAGTGGGGGATTAGGATACTTGACGTTGGTGCCACCGAAGAAGACTATGTAAGACAATTTGTGACAGACATATCATCTATAGCAGGGATGGCGAACCTATGGCACGCGTGCCACAGGTGGCACGCGAGACGATTTTGCGTGGCACGCGAATGAGGAGAAAAAATAAAAGTGTATAAGAAAAAATAAAAAAAGTTATAGAAATAGTTTTAAAAAAATATTTAAATAGCGACGTGTATTTTCTTCGTTCATAAATAATTTCAGAAACGAAGGATATGACGACATTCATGCATAAATAAATCGCATTGTTTAATGCTTCCCGCGCGGTGCTAGTCCCTTGAGGTGTATTTTTTTTTTGTAATGAACTTCGCTCCCGGCACGAGCCGTCCCGAAGTGTTTGATTTATCCACGACATACGTCGCACTGCGCGCTCTCGATGCGCATTAGATCATCAGCTCTCCTGTGGTTTAGGTGTATAATTGCTACTCTTGTGGATGAATATGATTTATCGACAATTTAAATTCGACAATTTGATGTTTCAGTGACAGAATAACTCTTTACCTGATCGGAGCAGTTTTGTTATCAATTTGTGCTATAAAAACAATCTAATTAATACAGAAACAAACTGTTTATTGGCACCCACAAAGATGGCTGTACCATATAAGAAACAAAAACTTAGTGAAGCCAGCAGTAAAAATTCTGGCAGACAATTTCAAAATTGGTGGACTGAAATGTACGGTGTAATTGAAAGAAGTGACAAAGCAATATGTGTTATATGTTCTGTGTCAGTGGTATCTAGAACATCATCTGTAAAAAGACACTATGAAACAATTCATAAGGAACTTCTTGGCAAAAGCAGAGATGAACAAAAAGAATATATTTTAAGAGCAATCAAAAACAAAAATCTACAATCGAGTGCTTTAAATAAGTTTGTTAATAGTAATTCCAATTATGTTGCTGCTAGCTTTGAAATAGCCAAAATAATTGCCAAAAATGGAAAACCATTCAGCGATGGAGACTACATCAAGAATGCATTTTTAGAATGCGCACCATTTCTTTTTGAGGATTTTGGAAATAAAGAAAAAATATTCGAACGAATAAAAGAATTGCCTATCGCTCGAAATACAATAAAAGACAGAATCTTGAAGATGGGTAAAAATGTAACATATCAACAAAAAACAGATATAAAATTATGTGATTGGATTTCTATTTGTCCTGATGAAAGCACTGATGTCACTCTCTCGGCTCGATTAGCTATTTTTGTTCGATATTTTGTTGGCAATAAAATAATGGAAGAATTAATAAGTTTGGTATCTTTACCAGAAACTACTAAAGGCACAGATGTTTGCAAAGCAGTTGTAGAGGCTCTTTCTAGAGCAGAAATAAATTTGTCGAAAATCGTTTCAGTAAGTACAGATGGTGCACCCAGTATGATTGGCCAAACAGCAGGATTCGTCAATTTATTTACAAAGTTTGTTGGCAATCCACTGTTAGCATTTCATTGTATAATACACCAGGAAGCGCTGTGTGCAAAGGATGTTCTTAAATCTTTTGAAGATGTGATGAAACTTGTGACTAAGATAGTCAATTATATTGCTGCGCATCCTTTATGCAAAAGAAAATTTGAATCATTATTAAATGAGGTCAATTCGATGTATAATGGATTAACGATGTATAATAACGTTCGTTGGCTTAGTCGCGGCAAAGTACTTCAGCGTTTCGTCGAGTGCTTTGATGAAATTTATATGTTTTTAAGTAACCAGAAAATAATTCAGTATGAAGAATTATCAGATGTTGAGTGGATTTCGAGATTGATGTTCTTTACTGATTTTTGCTCCCATTTGAATGATCTAAATTTAAAATTACAAGGCCGTGGCAAAATAATTACTGTTATGTTTGATAATATAAAAGCATTTGAAGCTAAGTTACAAATATTTAAGCGTGATATAATGACCAGAAATTTTAAGTACTTTCCCAACCTAAAAAAATACATGATGGATCTGGAAATCCACGAAAAGCCAGAGACGTAGGAAAATTAATAGAATCATTTGAAAATACTTTAGACGCAACAATAGAACAATTTTCAAGAAGGTTTGTTCAGTTTCGACAACTTGAAGAAACTACAAAATTTATTACCCATCCAGACACATATAAGTATCAACAATTAAACTTAACAATGTTTGAATACATGGAATTAGATGATTTTGAAATGGAATTGGTAGATTTTCAGTCGAGTTCGATATGGACACAAAAATTTAAAGACTTAAGAATTGTTTTGGAAGAAATTGAGCGAGATCGATTCGTCGGACCAGTCCAGAGGAATGCCGAAAATGAAGTACTTACAACTTGGCAATCCATCCCGGAAACTTTTTCTTGTCTTAAAAAAATAGCAATGGGCATATTAACAATTTTTTCGTCGACGTATTCCTGTGAATCATTATTTTCTTCAATGAACTTTATTAAATCAGACATAAGAAGTAGAGTTACAGACGAAAGTACTACTGCTTGTATTTTATTAAAAGCTACCAGCTATGAACCCGATATAAAATATTTGGCATCTAGCATCCAACAACAAAAATCTCACTGATAAGTTTTGAGGTTCACAATTTTTTTATTTATTTCTCTTAGTTCGCCATTAATAAGTACTTAATTATTTTCCTCGGTGTATTAATTTTTGTTTTTATTAAAAATCTGAAGTTACACAAACATTTGATGCATTTTTATTTCCATGGCATGTGACACGCAACATATTATTTTATTGAAAAAAAAATTTTTTTGGCACTCAGTCTCAAAAAGGTTCGCCATCCCTGATCTATAGGATAAGGGGCTTCAGTACTTACAGCTTGTGTGAGTAGTCATTATTTGGTCCCTGATAACTAGCGACAGTTCTACGCCATTTGGCTCGATTTGTGCCCATACGCGACAGAAGGCAAGTGCCAAGTTTTGTATACTGTCATATTTGTAATAACCAATTCTTCTGTTCGGTCTACTGAGGGATATGCTCGTTAAGGAGCGGAGAACCCCGCGAACCACCACTATTTTCCCTTTTGAATCTAGTTAATTTTCCCATTCGAATCACTTGCGTTTTTTACTCCAAAGCACTTAAAATGTTATAAAATTAAAAATTTGCACATATATTTAATTTTACGATGTCAAGCTTCTATGAATAAAACACCGCTATGGAGTCCTGTTACGCCTTGATAATATATAAAGATAACGATCAATAATATAGTCCCACTTTCATCAGAGGGACATTGTGTAACAATAATGCAGGCATTAGGAGCGCACAATATAATATCGTTACCGTGCCGAGCGCCTTGATTCAATTATTATACCGAAGCGGATCGCCGTCCGCCATCCCCCGCCTCCTGCACGAGCAGCAGACGTTTTCTCCTATATACGAATAGGTCAAGCAAGGAAAATCTAAAATACACACAAGGGACATGAAATAATACTTTTCCTGTGAGATGGGCTGGAAAAAGAAACCGTTAAAACACGTCTAAATGTATTATGGGTCTTGTTAACACGCAGTTTTATGTTGGACTTAGTTTCATTTTTTGCATCGATATGTTAGCAGTGCTTTATAGCATAATAAAATTAGTGCGCTTCGTTTTAAGAGCAGCATACCAAATGTCTTTTCTTACCAAATATGTTTTTCTGAACATATGCAGAAGTGGGGAAGTATGTTATACTCGCATAATGGCCGCAGCTACTAACTTCCTACCCTTACACTAAACTTAGTTTTGTTATTTTTTTTAATATGTTTAATCTGTCAACAATAGTGGATTCATTTGGAATTACAGCGTCCTTGAGGAGAGTCTGCTCTCCAAACGGCACTATATAAATTGTAATTTTAAAAGTATTATTATAGCTGTATCTTTTTTCATAAGTATTATTATAGCTGAAATTTTTTTCCTTCAAAATCTTAGGTAACACATTATTTTAGATTTAAAAGAACCTGTAACAGAATTTATTTCTCAAAGTATCTTAAACAAAATTGTATTTTGTGTTTTTTTACGCTTTCGTTGTTTACAGTATTAAGTTACGGGTATATTTTCATCTGGCAACCTCTTCCATCCAACCAGGAAGGCTGCTTGCAGAAACAAGCTTTTAGTGAAAACCAGACTAAAACCCTATTTTAAAAATGTTTTCCACCGGGAATCGAACCCGTAAGGCCCCGGTTGGAAGACAGGTGTCTTACCAACTAGGTTACGTAGATCGTCAGTTAGAAATTTGGCTTTAATATTTTATATACTCGTATATGAAATCGTTACCTTTGGTGATACGAACACAAATTTAAATTCGTATGCCATAACACCAACGAAAATGAATACGATACAAATTCTAAAACTTTTTTATTTCACTTTATAAGTTTAGTGTCCTTGATAATGAGAGCAATCTCGAAACAGTGGCATAATTGTTATCATATTCAACGTACATTTCCTCGACGCTTGTGCCGAAAAATATATAAATAAATAATCACCGATTAAAAATCACGGCGATTTGTTTAATGTCAAATATTTGAATGTAATAGCTAATATGGCGGTATGAAAAATACTACATGAACTAGTCGAAGAATGAATTTTCTTTGAGTCGTACTGCGTCTCTACTTATTATATAATTTCCTATTCAATCGATCATTTTTTTTACAAAAAATATGTTGGGAAGTAAAAAATGTATTTAATTTATAATCGTGAAAGATTCCTGCCTACTAAAACCAAAATATTGTTCGTGCAATATCTGCTCTTTCTAATTCTGGACTCTGAAGACGTCTGTTATGTACGAGTATATATTATGGAGAAATAGTAGAACAAACTAGGACATCTTCAAATAATTTACCTGAGAAAGGACGACATATCACATCATAACAGAATGAACTTAATTAGTTGAATTTGAGAAACTGACGCAAAATTCACATATTTTCACTATTATATAATAATATCCTTAAATGTCTCGCCATTCCTTTATTTTTGTATTATGGAATAGCGCTTCACTCAATCAGAGATTGTTTGTTGGTGTTCCCTATTCACTGATCTTCTTTCATTAAGTCGTAATTTACTGTTCATGCAGTGAGACTCCAATTTACATAAAATAAGGTATAATTTTATGACGTGCTTGATTGTGTGGTTAACGCACTAGATTTCAATGCCGCCAGCTTTGCTGTCCTAACGAGAAACAAAATATACACACTAAACAGCATTTTGAACAATCGAAAGGTATATTAGTCAGTACAAGATATAGACAGGGGTAGAAAACTTGACAGAGGGAGAGATTCCATTTTTTTAAAAGTCCATATGTACACCGTATCGGACTAAGTTTCAAATCAAGGTTCTACAATTCTAATTTCCAAATAAGAATATGGTACCCTCAGTGAAGATTCTCCTACTTTATAGTACTCGTATTTGGAACTTGATTGAGACTGCCTTGAAAAAATGTACAGCTCAAAGAGACGAGATTATTTTAATAAACAAATATTTAAGGTCGGTCATCAAACATGTAGTAAATATAACAGAAAAAATATTATTATAAAAATTAATATTGCTTTTAAAGCACACAAAAGTAATACTTAAAAATCATTCACGAATATCTTTGCTGTCGTCTTAATTTGGAAATACTGATAGTCACTAGGACTCTTGGACAACAGGACAACAAAGAGAGTGTACAACCAAGACTTAGGTAAGACGATAGCGCAAATAACCTTATAACTTTGAACGTCAGCCAGAGGAAAAAGCTTGCAAAGAATAAAAGAGTCTGGAGGGAAGAAATTCTTCAGACTAAAAACCCTTAAAGGGCTATGGTGGAGTCACGGAACACATTGACGAAAAGATTGGCAGGCCAAATTGCTCATCGTTGGTCTTTAAAAAAGTCCCACTTCTAATCAACATAATGATACTTACTAGAACAATATCCGACCAACTTAGGAATGATGTCATGGTCAGTCCAGCTTGGGTTTTGTTCCTTGAGGTTCTTGAGCTCGCGAGCCTTGGCGCCCAGCAGCGCCACGAGCGTGGCCTCGCTAGCTGTGCCCTGGATCACGCCGCCGCCCTTACCACCGGAGCAGGCCAGGAACTCGGCTGGTAACTCCAGCATCTTGCCTAGCCAATCCAACATCACTACCTCCAGCTCGGTGCAGGCAGGACTCGCGATCTGGAATGGTTAATTTACAATACATGATAATAGGAATACAATAAAACAGGAAGGGCACACAATCGACTTGATGGATCGTCCAAATTGAAGATGTTTCTGGACTTTCTATTACTGTTGGGATCTAGACATTTGCAGTGGAGGATTTTCGGGGGGGGGGGGGGGTTGTACCAATGCACTACAGGGGGCTAAAGTCCTCCTTAGTCACTAGGAAGGGAAGACGGAATAATATTTAAATTGAATAAATAACTGATACAAATGTAAACATTCAATTAGGAGTTGTTGGTATAATTTCAATGCAGTTGTTGAGATTATGATGCAATAATAACCGTGTATGAAATTTGAGATTAAAGTTTGTGTATGGATGAAAATATAATATTTCAGCGTAGTGTTTAAGTATTTAGGACAAATATATGAAACTTGTGATCGAAGAATGAAGCGTAACTTCACAGGTCTTGCCTAGTCAAGTGTTTTTTTTATATCCACAAAATGTTTTTTTTTTAATTGTTATGTACTTGTACTCTAAGATTCACCTTCTCATTAAATTAATTTAAATAACTTTCCTTCCCGTGGGTCAGATACCTTATGAAGTCACTCAGAATATCCGACAATTGAAAAGATACGAAATCACACACTAATCTAATGTAATTTGTCAAACCTATATTGCAAGTCCGTAGTTTTTAATAGGAATTATTCAATATCAATGCGCTTTGTCATGCGGTTAACGCACTGGTGTTCTGATCTCGTCACGTATGTGATAGTCCATATATCTCACTGAATTAAATACGCAATTAAATTTTCTATTTTCGGGAAACAAAAAAGATGCCGATTTTTAATTCATAATTCTTAGAGAAGGAAAAAGAATACTTAGTACTTGGAGTAAGCAACTTAATACGTACTCGTATCTATATTGTATTATATTTCACTTGCAAAAGATTAAGAAAACCGATCAAAGTAAAACGACGTTTTTCAATGTGCATACAAGATGCATTTATATGAACCTTGAAGTAACAAGCAGGAAAGGGATTTCATAACTATAATGAAGGTTTATATGAAAGTTTTAAGTGCGCAGTAGGAAGCTGCGATACAATATAATGTGCGAAATTTTAAAATGGCAATATCTTTAAACATATTTTGACACTTTGGCTAGTGGCAACCCAACAGGAATATTTTATATGAAATAAAATGGTTTATAGCAGCAATTAAAACATTAATTAAACTAAAATGGGAACAGTGACAACAAAGAATATTTATCTCACGCACAAGAACAAATCACAGAAATATTTTTTTATTATTAAAAAGTATTTACCACGATAATATTATATTTTGCGTATCTTCCTTTCTTTGCACGCAAAGAAAGAAGGTTCAATAAATCAAATTCCCGAGTTCATTAATTAGTTTTGTATGAATCGTGTGAAGTTTGATAACGATTATTTTTGTAAGATGCCTCTTTTTGTACAAGTTATCATGGTTTTTTGTAACTACATAGAGTTTTCCAAAACTTATTTTATGCATTTTTTTAATATCACTTCTGTCATTTTTTTATAAAAAGAAATTCAGAGAGGATTCGGTTCGATTTTGAAACGTTATTAAAAATAAAAGTGCATGAAGTTTTAGTAAAAAAATCATTCATTTTGTTGGTATAAATTTTATTGGAAACAAATATATCACAGGGGGATTCTCGAATCTTCTTCTCTCTTCCTTGTTGGATACCTGGGAGGAACCAGAGAGTCGGGAGACCATTACCTCGTTAAGAAGACAAGGTCGAAAGACGTGACAGAACTGTTGCGGTTAGTGGAATTTATCCCGTTTTTTGTTATGTATTGTACAACCTGGCGGATTTATTGTCGTATGGCAATCTGTTTCAACCAATCAGAAAGTTTTTAAAGAGGTCTGAAGTGAAAACCAGACTGAAATCCTTTTTAAAACGATTGGTTGCCAACGACAATCGAATCCGCAACTTTCGGAGAAGATGACAGGTGTCTAAGAACTAACTAGGCCACGGAGATACGTGAAATCGGAAGATTCATGAGAGCGACGCTTGATGTGAGCATACTTCTATACGATTTTATTAAATCACGTGAAATACAGATGTTACATTAAGTCACAACATATTGTATAATCTAAAGTAAGCATATCAAATGGGCACTAAATTTGAATCTCAAGAACCAAATCAAAGGCTTTCCGAAACTTGTAGAAAACTCTGTCTAAATCATTACATTATCATGGGTACAAAGTAAATTATCTGATAATAATTTGCTCGACAGTTAAACTGTCAATAGATCATGATTTCGGGTTAATAATAGTTCTGGAATAAACACGAAAGGTAGTTCGGGTTAATAGTAGTTTAGGAATAGAATGGAAGGATATGAATTGTTCGGAGGATGTCGAATCTAGTTACTTCATTAGTTGTCATTAAACTTGGTCCTGGTTTATGTGCATTATTTTATGATAACTAAGTATAAAACATGTTTTAATTATATTTGTATAATCTTTAAATACTCGTATATGATGATGCACCACTTATTCTGTTGTAATTTCAAAGAAAATAAATGAAAATATTATACGCATTCCTTTCTTATAAATGTTAGAGTTCATGATTAATTCACTTCATTAATTTTATCTTTTGCGTAAGATGCTCCGAAGAAAATGTTAAGAATAATAATCTGGTTTTGCTTGAGGTAAAACAAAAATTCCTCGTATTATGATTAGCGCATAATGATACCAAATAAAATAATATCATAAAAAAGCTTCCAACAACACGAAAATATTTTAATTTTATTTTTGAGTCAGTTTTTCTTCATTTCTTTATATATCCATACATATAAATACTGGTACATACCATCATGTCATTTCGCTGTTGGGGTAGGCAGACAGGACAAAGTGCCAATGTTTCCTATCATAGCATACTTTATTTGACTCCTCCGTATTCATACATCTCATATACTCGTAACTCCTTCGGTTTCTCTTACTATTTACCCTTTCTTCTTTAAAAATTTCATTCTCTTGGTCCAATCATACCTTTCACGGTCGTATTCTACCACGAATTCCACTTACACTTGCATTATACATGTGTTTAGTTAGTATTTCGTTACCCATCCGATCAACATATCTAAACCGCCTCAACGTGCTCATTTTCGCCATACTTAACAATTTTCAACTTACATT
>OX463841.1:30328102-30418102 GCA_949825065.1 Odontocerum albicorne | reverse complement strand
ATCGCTAAATACATCTTTCGCCTGCTCTTCGTCCATGGATATCTTAATACAACTAATATTTATTTGACTTAAAATTTCCCACGCAAAGTATCATTCACTTCATCCAACCATATTTTTTTGCTAATGTCATTCCTAACCAAGATATTAATCATCATAATTTAAAAAAATAACAACATATTGGAGTTCTACCGTTTCTATGATTCATTATCTTCTATTTAAATAAAAATGTAAATGTTCGTATATTCAAAATCTCTAATCTCCGAAAGTTCTAAACCGATTGCTTTGAAATTTTGACAAAAGGTTGCATTCGTATACGAAAATGTTTATATATTTTTTTATATACGGTTGTATATAAAAAAGTTTATAAATCAGACGAAATAACGTTTGCGCCTCCTGCAGCGACAAACGCAAACTAAACTTGGCATGTCACATTGCATTTTCAACGTTTCGGAATGAATATTAAATATTAAATAATTAAATATTAAATATCTATATAAATAAAAATGTAAATGTTCGTTAATTAAAAATCTCCGAAAGTTATTCACATTGCTTTGAAATTTTGAAATTTGAAAATTTAATAATAAATATTAAATATTTAAATAATAACTATTAAATTTTCAAATACGTTTATTGAAAAATAGCGCCATCTACCTGGACGTAAAAACACTCGCTATACTAAATAGTTTATGCGTCATTTACATTTCGTAATGTGCGTCGTTGACATGTAGCTCTAAAGAATATCTGTTTCACTTAGTTTTATTTACTTATTTTTTTATTTTTCTGTTCAATTAGCGGTTTTTTATTTTTCTGTTCACTTGAATTGTGTTGATTGATTTTCGTTTGAATTCAAATCATATCGTGAATTGACCTCTTGGAGTGACGCGATCATATGCTTCAGAGAGACGGCGTGATGTTGGTATGTACATTTTTGACAAACGTCATATTTAATTTAAACGAACTGCCAATTTTTTGCTAATTTGTAACAAGATGTATTCATTTGTCATTATTGTTAGTTTTTTGTAATGTATTTACCTAATAACTTGCTATTTATTAGAATCGAGCCTTATATTAAAGTCGATAAAATAATTAAAATTACTGAACATCGTTACAAATATTAAATGTATTGGGGCAAATTTGTCTGCAATTTAGTGACGTCAAAAGAAGAGTTGGTTGAAAAAGTATTTCCCAAAATTCAAATCAATTATAAGAATCACGATTGGCTGAGTGAACGAGCTATTCTTACCGCCAAGAACAAAAACGTCTACGAACTTAACAATATTATTCAGTTCCTTTTTTAATGTTTCGCAATTTCATATGTTTTTGTTATAACTTTCTTTCTTCTTTTTCAGTGCAATCGATCTTTCATTTGAATTCAAATCATATCGTGAATTGACCTCTTAGAGTGACGCGATCATGTGCTTCAGAGAGACGGTGTGATGTTGGTATGTACATTTTTGACAAACGTCATATATAATTTGAACGAACTGCCAAATTTTTGCTAATTTGTAACAAGATGTATTAATTTGTCATTATTGTTAGTTTTTTTGTAATGTATTTACCTAAATAACTTGCTATTTATTAGAATCGAGCCTTATATTAAAGTCGATAAAATAATTAAAATTACTGAACGTCGTTACAAATATTAAACGTATTGGTGCAAATTTGTCTGCAATTTAGTGACGTCAAAAGAAGAATTGGTTGAAAAAGTATTTCCCAATATTCAAATCAATTATAAGAATCACGATTGGCTGAGTGAACGAGCTATTCTTGCCACCAAGAACAATGACGTCTACGAACTTAAAGATATTATTCAGTTCCTTTTTTAATGTTTCGCAATTTTATATGTTTTCGTTATAACTTTCTTTCTTCTTTTTCAGTGCAATCGATCTGCTTTAGTTCATCAAAATGCCGAGTAAGCAGCAGAGCAACGTGCAGCCAGACTTGAGAATGCATGGTTGCGAGCACGGCGATCGCGTTATGCAGATTCAGATCTGCTTCGTTCTCAAGAGAATGAATCCGACAGACTGAGAGTGGCTGAAAGACATCAAAAATATTGTATACCCACAAGCATTGTGAAATTAAACATATTAAAAACGTGTGCTTTCTCTTTTCTTTCTTTTCCATTTAACCAGACTGAGCCACAGCAACGCGTGGCCGGGTACAGCTAGTTAAAAATAATAATTTATATATTTTTCAGTATCTCACATTATCTTCGATGAAAAAAAAATTATTCATGGTCTAAATTTCAATAAACACATTCAAATTATGACAAAAAATCTCATCTTAAATAATACGAGGGTCATCCAGAAACTAAGGTTACAAGGGCTCCTGAGGCCGGGGGATTTTTTTTGTTTGAAAGTTGGTGCACCTAGCGTATAGGAGGGATCTAACGGTCAGTTTGTTTGGTCCCGCGTGTTTGTCAGCTATTTTGTTCAGTCACAGTAAATTCTTCCGATGGAGAGGTCGTCGCGCGCTTCCGCCAACTCCCGTCCGTACGAGACCCGCGCGGTCATCAGTTTTTTGACATTGCAGAACAATACCTCCGCAAATATCCATCAGAAGCTCGTGGAAGTTTATGGTAGGGATGTGATGAGTCGACAACATGTCACGAAGTGGGTTAGGTTGTTCAGAGAAGGCCGTACTGAAACTCACGACGAGGCAAGGTGGTGATTTCTGACGAATTTGTGCAAAAAATTAAATAACAAGTGCGAAATGACCGCCGTGTGACGCTTGACGACCTTCACGAAGAATTTCCTGACATTTCTCGAAGTCTCCTTGGTAATATTGTGTCGGAAAAACTTGGTTACAAGAATTTGTGTGCGAGATGGGTGCCCAGAATGCTCACCGGAGCACCGTCAAAATTGCGTGACCGCCTCGCGTGAATTTTTGGATCGTTTTGCACAGGAGGGAGAAGCTTTTCTGGACTCTCGTGACGGGGGATGAGACGTGGGTGTGTCACTACACCCCAACAATTTTCTGCACTACACCCCAACAAAAGCTGGTGCCCCGACTACAGAAATGTATCGATCTTGACGGCGATTATGTTGAAAAATAGTTTAATATATTTGTGAAGTATTCTGTGAATTTCAATTAAATACAAGCATTTTTCGATCCTACATAAATGCTGTAACCTTACTTTCTGGATGACCCTCGTATTTCAATCAAATCCATATTTTCTAGTTGTAAAATGCTATTATTAATTCTTCATACAAAACTAGGATTCGTGATGTCAATTCAGTTATATTTGGTGTACCTCAAAGTATTAGAAGAATGGGTGGCGTGTGCAGCTTTAGGAAACACTTGAAAACAACCTTTTTTGGGTCTTATAAAAATGTATGGTTAAATATGAACACTACCACACTCCATCTAAACCCGAGTGTGTTACTATCACGTATCGGAAAATCTACTGTAATTTAAATTCTCTGAAATATATATTATGAAAACGTATTTACAACTTCACTCACACGTACAATTTTTGTATGACTCATTTTACGCAAAGTTGAAGAATCTTCAGCAGCGTTATTTCAATATTTTATTAGATAATTATTTCCCTTACAACTGAAAGTCTCGCTATTTTATATACTCGTATGGCCAGTCAGTGGGTTTAAAATCTCGCTATTTTATATACTCGTATGGCCAGTCAGTGGGTTTAAATTCTCGCTATTTTATATACTCGTATGGCCAGTCAGTGGGTTTAAATAAAAAGTTACTGATTTCTCATTAAAACGGAGAGAGGAAAAATAATTCACTGCCTTACGCTGAAAAAATATTACATGAATTTTCAATCTAACAAATTAACGTAGAACAAACACCACATCAACTTTAATTTTTAGAGATTAACATTTAACATTTTGGGAAAAAAAAGTTTCAATTTATCAGTTTACCTCAAGTCAAAAATTTCAGACTGACTTACCATTGTTCAGTAAATTTCGTAACAGGATAGAATAAATCTGGATGTTTTTCTAAATAAATATTTTCAAATATTTCAACACTAATAATAATTATTGAAATATGAACAAGAAACTTTTTATGATCCTTATACATGCAAAAATTGGATATTTCGAATCAAAATGTACTAAAATATTGAAAATGTGAAAAAAAAAAAAAAAAAAAAAAAGAACTCGAATAAAAATTACGATCACTATTGAAAAAAAAAATATGAAAATCACAAAAGTTTTTTGAAGAAATCGTACAATATTAAGTGAACATAAAATATTTATAAATTAAAATTTAAAAATTCATATTATAATTTATCTAAAAAATTTAGTCTGTGAGTACATTCCACAAACACACCACATTCCATAAAAACAAGAAATAATTCCATGAAATTAGTTTTACTAATCAAACATTATGCACTCCACCCATATTTAGCGATAGATTGATTACTTCTAAAAACGAAGTTCGAAATACGAGTATTTCACAGGTTTAATTATTTAACTTTTTAAATGTTAAAATTGAACAATTATCTTTTTAAGTTGTAATAGGGAAGAAGTTCATCAGGTAGTTGATTGCAGATTTTTAGTTCTAAGAGACGCTTATAAATGTATGTACGAGTATATGCTGATTGTATTGCAGATTTTTAGTTCTAAGAGACGCTTATAAATGTTTGTACGAGTATATGCTGATTGTATTGCAGATTTTTAGTTCTAAGAGACGCTTATAAATATATGTACGAGTATATGCTGATTGTATTGCAGATTTTTAGTTCTAAGAGACGCTTATAAATATATGTACGAGTATATGCTGATTGTATTGCAGATTTTTAGTTCTAAGAGACGCTTATAAATGTATGTACGACTATATGCTGATTGTATTGCAGATTTTTAGTTCTAAGAGACGCTTATAAATGTATGTACAAGTATATGCTGATTGTATGATGCAAAAGGCGATGAAGAAGTAAGTTTATTTTGATACATTATTTATAATTTTCAAACAAAGAATTTGTCAAATACAAATTATAATACAATCAATATTTTTATTGATACGCGGTTCACGCACAACAGTGAGAGATTTTCCTTAATTCAAAACATATTTAATAAGAATTTCAATGGATCAATTGATTAACTGATTATGTTTTAAAATGTCCATTGCTATACGCGACCCCACTTTTCGCGATTTAAAGTTGAGAAAAAAAAGTCTATGTGAATTTACCCGATTCAAAGAAATAAGTTATGTAGGTCTTCTATCTGAAAATAAAAATAATGATTATTTTTTTATAATTTGTAGGTTCCTATTTTTTTTGGGATATGTTTTTGACAAATTTAAATCAGTTTACTTAACGCGTTTTTCTAGTTATGCAATTTTTTGCTGGAAATGATTAATCTCGTTAAGCGAGAGACCCCTTTATTATTATCATATATGGTAGATAGGAAGAAGATTAATTATGAAAATAGTAGTGAAGTTAATTTGATCGCGAACAACTAAAAATTTAGAACCAGGCACAACATGGTCCAGCAACTTACCCGTGTCGTGGAAGACGTGTCGATGGGCGTCAATAGGAACAGAAGTACTGGCATGGTACTGCTGGATCTTGAGAAGGCTTTTTATACTGTCTGGTACGATGGCCTTCTCCACAAACTTGTCCTTACTGGCACTCCACTCTATCTTGTGAAACTACTTCAATCCTACCTTTCCAATAGAAGTTTCAAGTCACCACTCAACATTCTACGTCATCCGCCAGGCCCATCCCTACGGGTGTCCCCCAAGGCAGTATACTAGTACCCTGTCTATTTAACATCTACACACACGACATACCTACTCCCCCAAACTGTAAGCTCGCACTCTTTGCTGACGATGCGGCATGCTACGCATCCTCACTCAAGGTAGATCGAGCTGGTCGCCGCCTTCAGATTGCTCTTGAGATTCTTGAAAAATACTACCAGGACTGGAGGCTCAAAACCAATAATGCCAAAATTGAGGCTATCATGTTCTTCCGTAAAGTCAAGGAAAGAGTGCCATCGATGCCCTTAATCATCGGTGGTTGCCTGGTTGAGTGGCAGGACGTTGTTAAATACCACGGCCTGCACCTCCACCAGCGATTGGCGTAGAAAACCCATCTGAATACCATCAGACAGAAGGGTCACAAGGGCATGGGGACTACCAGTTCGATATTTCATCGAGGCAGCTTCTTTTCACCCAAAATTAAGCTCCTCCTCTATAAAACCCTTATTCGTCCTAACATATCTTAACATATGCTGCATCCGTCTGGGGTAGTGTAAGCAACACGGATCACCTGAAACTCCAACGAGCGCAGAACAAGGCATTCAAAATCTCTTTCAACACCTATCCCAGAACAAACCTTACCCGACTTCACGCCGAACAGCGAGAAGAACCACTACAATACCACATCCTCGCTTGGACCGTGAAGTTCTATAAAAGTCAACAAAATCACAGCAATCCCTTAGTCGCTGCCCTGGGGGCTTACGAGAGTAAATTCGATCTATCCTTCCGTTATAAGCAAAGGCTCCCGAAGCATTATCTATTGTCTGACTAGTCTACCTACAGTATTCGTTGGGAGGACCAAGGTCTGAGTGAATGTGATGGAATACAAGTAGTCTCAACGATTGGACTGGTTCTTGCTAAAAAAAATTGTTGTAAGAATTGTTATCTAGTTATAAGTAGTATGTAGGTGTTAATTATTTCTAAGAAATCATATATTAAGATTATAAAAAATAAAATGACGTGTAGGAAAATAAAATTAAGTAAGTTCATAAATTATAATATATACTCGTAAATATGATTAGTTAAGTAATAAATGTGTATATAGGTAAAGCCTTGGCAAATATTTGTAATATATTACTTAGTTCAATGAAAATAAAATTTAAAAAAATAAAAAAGTATTTATCACGTAAAAACGAGCACGCTAAGAGTAGCCAAAAACTATGATCGATGATCTCCTCACATAAACCATGCTCACAAACTGTACACAACAACGTACAGTACGTAAAAATAAACTTGACATTGAACAATCAAAAGTACTTAAGTGATACAACTTAAGATAATAAATAAATTTATTGTAGCGTGCAACAGTCGGATCGATTAGCGATAAACGAGTGCCCCACTTGCAAAGGACGAGTGAGAGTCAGAGTGGTCCATTGAATCAATGTCCTGCACTCCTCCACCACACCGCATAGTTGCACACTGGTTCGAAAACAACGTTCCAACAAATAGAAAAAGATAAATATTTTTCTCACAAAAATGATTTACATAAAAACTAAAAGAAAATAAAATTATTTTGACATTTTTTCAAATTATATGGTATATTTGAACTAAGCTAGCAAGGCCTAGACTTAAGCAAACAGAAAATGCAACCACCTACGTGTCCTAAATCCAATTTGATGTGATCTATCCCCAAAAATACTTCATAAGCTTTGGTAAATGTTGGACACCACGAAGGCCATCTTTCTTCTTGATCAGGAGAACTTTGTAAATGATATGCCAATTAGCTCGCTAGGTTGAACTATGTATATACAACGGAAGTGTAATACAATACAAAATCCTTGAAAAAATCCAAATCTTGAAATGGGAGTTTACGATCCAGTGTGCGCCGCCGGGTAGTCAGTGCGCTCGGGTTAGCTTCAGCCTCCACACAGATTCTGCCCTGCCTTCATTGTCTTTTCACAACCATTTCTACTTTAATGAATCTACATTCTATCAGACAGTCAGAAATGAATAAAAAAATCTAATCTGAATAGTTGCCTTTGCAAGTGGCAGCGTTGAATAAAACCTCCCGCACACTTAAGTGATGCAATTCGGTATTTCATAGAATGTCTAACATACGTGTATACAGTTTTCAACAAATGATTTGATTGGAATGCTATCATCGAAAAGAACTCGAGAATTGCTAGATGGAGGAAAAACAACAAGCTCAGCTTTGTCCGCTAGAAGTTATAAGGTGTGAGAGAGTCGTTGCTTGCTTCCCCTAAAGTATTGTTTCTAGGTTCTCGCTCTGTGGGAGGTAGTAAACTTAGGTATAACAATAAAAAATAGTCCGAGAACGACGTTAAGTCATCTCTGCGGAGAATTCAGCTTTTCATTAGGTCGCATTTCATGACTGTGACCTAGTTGGTAAAGATATTAGACTCTCAATGGTAACCGAAAAAAGGTAAAAGAGTTCGTCTGGTAACAAAACGCGCCGAGTAAATTGTATGAATACTGTTGCCTCTCCTCATATAACAACGAACTGCGAATACCACATCTACTCCAGTGGTTCTAAATCTGAAGGCTCGATTACTAGAACCAAAGACAGTGTTGTCTCCGAGCTAAGCTCTACAATATGTCCACTCACCAATTCGAATATTTTAATGAGTACTCTACGAAAGAAAAATAATTAGAACGGAGTAAACGTAAAACCCAAATGGTGCACAGTTTTTAGTCGACAGGCTATAGAATTGTTATTTTTGAACAGCATGAGTTATACTATTCGATGCTTGGTTCACAGAAGTTGGCTCTCAGTTGGTTCTTGTGTGAACAATGGTGAAAGCTGCTGGCGATCGCCACGGTGCGGTGTAATAAACGTGATCGGCGTAAGCACTCTCAGTACTAAAGATATTTGTCCTAGAGAACGTTTAATAAAATGGAGTGAAGCTGCGAAAGTTTGTACTAACCGCCTTCATTCCTTGAAACGACTCATTTAGTACTCAGGATTTAGAAGGATTGATAGATGTCTTCCTCCGATGAATGGCACTTTTTTACTAGTTCTTCTTGCATGGTATCCCGCATCAGCTCTCATGGAGGACTTATATAACACCTGAACATAACATTGTTCACAGACTAAGGGAGCTCCAATAACATTACAATTATTCATCTCAAATCTTATTCATTCGCCTTTTGTAATTTTTGTGGCAACACAGGTCAATCTGCTAACCATATTTTGTTGTACTACTTCGAAAATAATTAGCGATCTTATTTGGTAGAATGCATGAATTCCAACTCGAGGGTTTTGAATTCGACTCCTGATTTAATTCAAACAAAAAAGTCCGTCTAGTTTTTCACATAACTCCTTTTGTATTATAATATAATTACAAAATAGAGATTCTCACTTTAGAACAGACTTTGTGACGTTCAGGGATAGTTTTGCTTAATTCACATAATGTTGCATAAATGTAATTCTTTGAGTTGCCTATAGTCAGTGTTTCAATCCTATTTATAAGTTAAACATCCTTCAATTGCTTATTCACTCTATAATAAATTGTTTTCTGCCAATGGGACAAGATCGTATGTCTGCGTATGCCTTACCACATTTTGATTTTGGTGTATCTTGACTAGAGAGAAGCTTGTTGTATGCTTTCTTAATTATTAATAAAATTATTTCAGGAATATGAAAATTGAACCATTTTACTCGTACATTTCTTTGTGTGAGTTAAAACATCGATTCACTCGTATTACTTCATTTTAAACTGTACTGTGTTTTAACTTACTCATAAAAGTTCACCCGAAAATCAATAAATATTACCCAACACTATCATGAAATAAAAAAAATCGGCAAATATACTCGTATGTTACAATACATACCTAGCGAGGTTCGCAACCCACTGTGCCATGTGAGGTGAGGTGCTATGTTATAGTGGTGGCGATCGGAGGACGGACCCGACCCAAATATACTCGTATGTTACAATACATACCTAGCGAGGTTCGCAACCCACTGCGCCATGTGAGGTGAGGAGCTATGTTATAGTGGTGGCGATCGGAGGACGGACCCGACCCAAATATACTCGTATGTTACAATACATACCTAGCGAGGTTCGCAACCCACTGCGCCATGTGAGGTGAGGAGCTATGTTATAGTGGTGGCGATCGGAGGACGGACCCGACCCAAATATACTCGTATGTTACAATACATACCTAGCGAGGTTCGCAACCCACTGCGCCATGTGAGGTGAGGAGCTATGTTATAGTGGTGGCGATCGGAGGACGGACCCGACCCAAATATACTCGTATGTTACAATACATACCTAGCGAGGTTCGCAACCCACTGCGCCATGTGAGGTGAGGAGCTATGTTATAGTGGTGGCGATCGGAGGACGGACC
The DNA here is from genome assembly GCA_949825065.1 of Odontocerum albicorne. Taxonomy (NCBI): domain Eukaryota; kingdom Metazoa; phylum Arthropoda; class Insecta; order Trichoptera; family Odontoceridae; genus Odontocerum; species Odontocerum albicorne. The sequence continues at coordinate 30,408,073 of OX463841.1, read as the reverse complement.
CGACCCAAATATACTCGTATGTTACAATACATACCTAGCGAGGTTCGCAACCCACTGCGCCATGTGAGGTGAGGAGCTATGTTATAGTGGTGGCGATCGGAGGACGGACCCGACCCAAATATACTCGTATGTTACAATACATACCTAGCGAGGTTCGCAACCCACTGCGCCATGTGAGGTGAGGAGCTATGTTATAGTGGTGGCGATCGGAGGACGGACCCGACCCAAATATACTCGTATGTTACAATACATACCTAGCGAGGTTCGCAACCCACTGCGCCATGTGAGGTGAGGAGCTATGTTATAGTGGTGGCGATCGGAGGACGGACCCGACCCAAATATACTCGTATGTTACAATACATACCTAGCGAGGTTCGCAACCCACTGCGCCATGTGAGGTGAGGAGCTATGTTATAGTGGTGGCGATCGGAGGACGGACCCGACCCAAATATACTCGTATGTTACAATAAATACCTAGCGAGGTTCGCAACCCACTAGGCCATGTGAGGTGAGGTGCTATGTTATAGTGGTGGCGATCGGAGGACGGACCCGACCCAAATAGGCGCTATAATGAAATCAAATTCTAAAGGAACACCTAATACGAATATAACGTTTATTTACATACATACCATCACGCCATTTCCCTGTCGGGGTACACAGAGGACAGAGCACCATACTTTCCTATCTCGACACACATCCTTAGCCTCTTCTAAATCCATACGCCTTCTCATACAATTTCTACGATTTCTCTGACTTTCTACATTATTTTCTTTCGAAATATTATCTACATGATCACCATACTTTCCTTGACCATGCGCTCACGCGCCTTCCACTCACATTTGCACTATATATCTGTTTTTTTAGTATTTCTTCATGCATTCGGTCCATATGCCCAAACCATCTCAGCGTGCTCTTCTTCATCTTACTTAACACATCAGCCTTAAGTTTATATAAAACCCTTCGATATCTAAACACGCCGTTCGATATAATTTTACAAAGGAGACCAAAATATTAGAAAAACATTATAAAAAATATATGTGGAATATAACACCTGAAAAATAACCTTGTTCATAATATAAAGGTACATAAAAATATATTTGGAGAAAAAATCAAAAAGTTTTTAATAAAAAATAAACCCTCACTATTTAAAAAATGAACGGGTTTTGTGAACAAATTGTTTCTTAATACGTAAATTCAACATTTAACTCTGCTCATTCTTCTCTAGAACCACCTGTTGCTTAATAAAAATCCCCTGAGGAAAAGATATTTAGGATATCGCCCGAGAGATACTATTAGAAATACGCATATATTGAACATATACCTATACATATCGGTCCAATTCATGTGACAGGGGCTAGAAGTAAGCAAGAGAGACAAAATAAAGAGTAAGTATGTGAAAGATACCCTGAAGTTGCTCCGATCTCGCTGAAATTAAGAAAAGCTTGGCTGGCATGAATATATATATATATATATATATATATATATATATATATATATATATATATATATATATATATATATATATATATATATATATATATATATATATATATATATATATATATATATATATATATATATATATATATATATATATATATATATATATATATATATATATATATATATATATATCATATTATATATAAAGGAAACCAACCGAAGAACCAGCCCAGTGGTATAGACATAGGTATACAAAGGTAACCAGGCACTTAGAATGAAATTTCCCGGAAATACAGGAAGAGATCGTCCAAAAAAATACAGAAAGATAGTATTATATACGGCACAGTGATGCAGCAGATCCGGCTCGAAGGACCACTTTGTACAGCACCGTACGATTTAACTAGATATGAAAAGTAAACATGTATTGAACCAACAACAAAATGTATTTGTATGGTAATATAATGACTTATTATTTAATGGTAATATAATGAAGCTATTATTAATTTGTAAATATCATATATTTGTATGATAATAAAAAAATTAAAAAAACCTAATTCGTCATATATGACCGCGGGCCGCACATAAAAGCGCCGTAGGCCGTGGGTTGACCAGTCCTGGTGTAGACAGAGACAGACGACTCGTGATTCCAATATACTAGTAAATGGGGAGATGTGAAGATGATTATGATGATATATTGATCTGATTGCGCCGCCCCTAGAAAGTTTTCAACTCCACGTCTAAACTGATTATCGATTGTATTCAATAATATAGTATGACACCGCTCTTGTAAAGATTACACTACTTCAGACGTCATAATCATCACCATCATGCTATGTCCTTATTGGGTAAGGAGAGATAACAGATCTCCATTTCATTCTATCTTGTCAGACATCTTTCGCTTCTATCCCGTCCATACACCCCGTCATGCATACTTTCATATTTTAAAAGCTTTTCACGCTTTCTTATTTCAGAATTTGATTAATTTAGTCGTGCAACGTTTTTTATAGATCTTCCTAAACTTTTCATAGTTTTTATTCTACTTAATTTAAATTATGAAACGTTAAGAGAGAATTATCAAAAAGTTTTTGAAAGGTCTTTAGCGAATAAATTCTGACAATACGAGTAGATCTTTGTATCTAGTAATACGTGTATGATGAATTGAATTGAACAGGTGAATTTTGGGTCGTATACTGAGATTTGTCATCTCGGTCACAGTATCATGGAACATTTCCGACAGATTATTCTCTATTGCTGCACCAGTTCAGTGGAGGTTTTCCGAAAGAATTTAAAGCCAGTTCTTTTTTCAACAAGTCACTACGTCAAGTGGCTTAATGTTGCTTAACGGCTCCAACGTAAAAAATCGTCATGATTTATTATAAAAAAATATTTACATATTTTCTAATACTTCTTACCTTCTTATAAGTCAAAATTTCTTCAACTATCACCATCCACTATTTTTTCAAATCTATATATTCTTCGCTCTCCAATAATTTTAGACGTATATAATATATTCGTTTCGTAAGTCTTTCGCAACTCTCTTCTCTCAATGTAGCCAAACCACTTCAAGATTCATTTATTATTCTACTTATAGCATCCGTCTCTAACAAACAGCTATCCTTTATTCCATAATTTCTTACTCTGTCACACATTGTAATACATATGCATTAATTCTGCTCTTATCACTCATTATAAATGCTCAGGTTTCGCTTACATTTAAATTTAAAAAAAAAAGTGTGTCATTTTATATAAAAAAAAGACGAGTTATTACCATCATTTCAGATTTCCCCTCGAAATCCCGACAATAACAGAAAATTCTATTGTAAGCTTTTCACGAGAGAAGTATTAATGGAGGGGTGAACGGAGAAACCTCCCCTAAAGCTTCTGTCATACAATACCCCTAAACCACCTCAACTATATACGAGTACATTACCAAATCAATATACTGCCGGTATGTGAGAAAGGACCAAATACAAAGGACTCCATACAAAATATCACACTCGCAAAAAAACTTTAACTCATTTATTAAAATCTAGGAGAAAACATGCTTTAGCTTTCAAATAAACATATGAAACTGGTGATAGCATTGATTAATTACAATATTTAAGTTAAAACAACAAATAATTTAGTCAAGTTAGGAATTATAAAATCATAAAACAGTAATAAATTGTGTTTTTGCGAAAACCTTCCCTTCCAACCATCCTAAGTTTCGACCGAGCGCTATTTTGGAAGATGACAAACAAATATATTTTTCATTTTTTTACAAAACGGTTCGCAGGAAAAAAAAACGATACAAAAATAGGGAATACTTATTTTCATGAATTTATTGACTGGATCTAAAATTTATGGTTTTTTGAGAATGTTTTACCTTACTTAAGATATTAACTGTGTTTCTAACGAAAATAATGTGGAAAATGTTAAATAATTTTTAATCGTGACCATTTTCTTATAAAATAACTGTCACATCCTTTTTGCATTGTACATAAACTTGGATTCTTCATTACCCTATGTGATATTTTCCAATAAATGTAACTGTTTCACAATTAACGCATAAAGTTATTTTCTGCCACCATTTTGGAACTTGGACAATAAATTCAGTTCGATCGATTGGAGTTTTAAGGAAGATCCTAAGGATTTTACCCAAAATCCTAAAATATTATTTAATTTTTATAGACTTTATTAAGTAAGAAAGTCATAACTATTGCAGTGCATATTTCTTTAGTAGCATTTTTTTTTAAAGAATAGATATTGCCGAAGTCATAGGTATCCTTATACTCTCGAACACTAAGCGGAAAAAGTGCCAATGTCATTCGAGGGGAGTAGCACAGCGCGGAGTTCGAACCGAAGAACTTCCGCTGGATTTCTGTGCATTTCAAAGTTGTTTCTTCTTTAACCAGAATTACTTGATAAATCTTGTATTTTTTAATATATAGACAATCCACCCCACACTATCATGATTGTGTCATCACTGTTAAAACCAATGTCAAGATAGTTCGGCTGATTAAACTTGATTGTTTTTACAATTGATCTATGTGTGGAAAAGTTCTTCAAAAATAGAAACGCAATATTCATTGGACCTGGTTAAGATACGAGTATGACATTAAGTTAATTACAATAAATGTCACATAAAGCACAGCTGATATACGAGCAGTTTCACCATCCAGACGATACATCAAGCTGGGATCATCTACGATACCTATTATGTAAAGGTGACTAGTGACCACGTTTGGTGCATCCTCCAACGAATCATGATTCATTTTTTTTAACTACTATATACAAGAATGTCAGTGCAATCATTTGATAACCTATTGGAAACTATAAAAAATTCAATTATGGGTACGAGCTTGTACCATATAACTCCAAAAGAAAAATTGGTAATTACTTTGAGGTGTGTACACAAAACAAAAATGTTATGTTTACTTTTAATAATATCGCGAAAGTCATCGCGAATTTCGTTTAGGAACGCAAAATACGTCTGGCTGCTACAAGTGCGCGGAGACTTGAGGCAGTCACATACATTTGCCTTGTCTCGCTCTGGCTACGCGCAGCCAGTTGGCTGCCGTGCAATCGTAGTCTAGTGCGCGCGATCCAATGAGCCGTCATAGGTCGGATTGGCTGCCGCAGCCAGGCTGCCTAGTGCGCGGTGACCCTTACTGTTGATGATACATTGATTGAATAGATATTTTTTCTTGTTTGTGATTTCAAGAAGCATACATGGTTTAGTTATAATATTTCAATGTACATTTTTTTTAATAATCCAAAAAAACCTGAAACATCATCCTCAGTGGTATAGTTGGTTGAACTTCTCTACCAGCCTAGGGGTTATGGGTTTACTTCCTGTTGTTACCAGATTTTTTTAAAGGATTCAAGTCTAATTTTCACCAAAGGCCTCTTGAACATATTTCTAGATAGTTGGAAGAATCTGTGATTGAAATGTACCATATATCATATATTGAAAATGTAATACATACATAATTGTAATATTACATTTTCAATAATATTACAATTATGTATGTATACATACTTGTAATATTATTGAAAATGTAATAGAATACAATGCAAATATCTGAAGAGTTTTTTACTAAACAATTTTATTCGATTACCGACGGGAATCAAACCCGGAACCTCAAATTAAAAGTCAGCGGCTCTACCACTGGATCATTAGTCTTTAAATTAAATTGTCATGGCATTCCCACGATATAGGGTGTGGAATAATTGGTATTCAGAGTGTGAGCTCATAGGGTACTTGAACCAGAACTAACATAAGTGAATAATAACTTCGACTTGAATACGATTTCGCTTGATTTATGACGTGTGACTCGGCTCTTATGGAGATCTCCCTAGACGGATGGGGGGTGGGTGGAGAGTAGGAAGGAGGTAGCGAGGATGGGAGAGGGTCCACTTAACTTGAGTGCCGAGAGCCGCTACTTGTTGCGGAGGTGGAGCCGTATCCTAGGCAACGGCATAGAACCTTTCCATCCGTTTCCCCTTATCGATTCACGGGGATGCGAATTTTAAATATCTTTGGTCGTTTCATTTTAACTGTGAACTTTTCCATTATTATATCTTAATATTCAACAGTTGAGCGAAAAAAACTTCACTTATCATTAAATTGATGTTTATATACAAAAAGGATTCAACTCACAAAACGCATTTTACATACATACTTTCATTTCCCTGTCTCGGTTGGCAGAGAAGACAGAGTGCCAAACTTTCCTATCTCGACACACATCCTTAGCTTCCTCCACATCAATACACCTTCTCAAATAAATTCTACGACTTTTCTGACTTTCCATGTTCATACAAATTCTATGACTTATCTGACCTTTCATCATCTAAGAAAATACTACCTACATAGCAAAATTCCTCAACTTACTCCAATCTTTCATTGTTCACCCATTATCACATTTTCTTTTCCGTACATACTTTTTTATTACCATGACTTTGGATTTCGAAACATTCATTCTCAGATATTTCCCTTTGCATTTCTCATACAATTTACTTATCAAACTCTGCAATTAATTTTCATTCTCCGCCAACACTTCTATGTCCCATTCGACATTTGTATGCAGCCATTGTCCTTTGTAGATCCTTCATACAAGAATTTACGAGTATATAAATATTGAACAATCATAATGACATAACGCATCCTTGCTTCACTCCTTTTAAAATATTAAACCACTCAATCAAAGCACCATTCACTCTAATACATGCTCTTCTTTCGGCATATGATGACACAATACCCCCTATTAAGTTCCATTCAACACCATATTCATTCAATCTTTTCCATTGTTTGTCTCTTATCATGAGGTCATATGCATTTTCCAAGTCCCAAACGCACAAAATACTTTTTTACCTTTTGTTATACATTTATCCACAGGCATACGCAAAGAGAAAATCTGATCCACGCGTCCTCTTCCACTTAAAAAGGCACCCTGAGAATCCACACCTTCTTTTCAGTCTTTCTATCAGACTTTTCCGTACAGTTTACTAACTACACTCGAATAGATGTGTAACTTCTACACTCGATTCTTGCATCCTTACCTTTATACAAGGGGACAATCAATGTAATCCTCAAGTCTTTCAGTTTGTAGTCAGATTCCAAATATTCGTTGAAAAGCTGTCTCATCCACTCGATCATTCGTTCACCCCCATACACTATTGATTATGTGCTCACTTCAGAATGTTAAGTAACCATTTTATAACGTTGAGTAACCATGACAGGTGCCTTCTACCGATTCCACGTCGACCCTCGATGTCACCCATGAATATTAATTTTAAGAATTGATATTTTTATCCTCTCAATATATGACCAAGATAGGTAACCTTTCGGCATGTAATTTTACTTATGAGCTCTCGTTCTACATCTGCTCAACGTACTCGTAGTACCTCGGCGTTTGAGATACGATGGTACTAAAGAGTATTTTATGTGCGAAAATTTCAATCCAGTAAAATATGTATTTAATGGTTAAATTCCACATAACCTACCTTCGTTATTCGTAAATATATCATCCTTAACATAACAGCGTATACGTGTGACTAAGGGATGCATATATGAAACCAAAGCGGTAGTCCATGTAAATAAAGCAATAGCAGGCCTAAGATAGGGTTACTTACTCCCACCAAAAACTGTTATGCTACAATAAATGTACTCAAAGCTCAAGGAGACTGTCAAGAAACTCGGTCTGAAGATTATCACACATAATACCAAATAAAAATACATTTCTCATAAATTGTTTTCAGTTAAGTACCGTATTGGGATTTGAAAATTGGTAGCGATTCGATCGGAAGGGTGGAAAATTCACATACCTCGGCCTCATTGTCAATCAGGAAAATTAAAGCCGAAAATGCAGGCCAAATTAAGGTATATTCTTTGCTGGTAGGTTCTTTGCTATTAAATCTTACATTTTTAAATATTCCATGAAGCAGAAACAAATGAAATGCATTTAAAAGTCAGATAGTTTTGTACATCGAGTCGACAAAATATTTCCGTTTTCCTTTTTGTATTTAAAATAATCTCAAAATGTTTGGCCAAAGTAAAATTTGTTACGAATGGGTTTTAATCATAGTCACTGGTATGATAACGCACGTACAAGATTTGTGTACATCAGGACTCTGCTATAGTGAATTTTGCCAAATAAATCCAAATGCGTCGTCCACTTTTTTCTGTTTCGCCATTTGCAAAATTCTTGCTAATGTGAATTTGTGGCCGAGGTCTTTCAAAAGACCTCACCGACTCATTGTTAATTTATACCAGGTACAATTATTTATGTTTCTTCTGTACTCGTATATTTCATAGATCATCAGTTCAGTTCTACCCCACTACCAATCACGCTGTTATGGGGGACAAAATAAGCCCCATCCTTATAATCATTATCATCAAAAGTTTGCATCATTATCATCATCACCATTGCGCTATGTCCCTATTGGGGTAGACAAAGAGAACAGATCTCCACTTCATTCTTACCTGGCACACATATTTTGCTTTTGCCACCTCCATACATCTCATGTCATGGATACAGTGTACTGGATTAAAGTCAGTATATATTATAGTACCATGCATGTTATTTTTATATTCTACAATTATTACAAATCCACTGATACGCATTTTATCGAATAACCGGGCCGCGTTCCAATACCGGTATTGGCTGAAGGCTCGCGGGCCGTACTTGTATTTTTTAAATCAATAAGCTTATCAAAATTTTGAAAGCCTGAAAACGAGGTAACGTTCTTCAATTTATCCTGATTTATATAGGGTTGTTTTGTATTTTTTCGTGACTATATCACTATTATTCCAAGAGCACTGTGTCAAGTATACCCTCGACTTGCTAATAGGCTGCTACAAAACGCCACCAAAGGATATTTAAGTGCACTCGACCTTACAAGCTCGTAATCTCAGTGGAAAAAATTGTGACACCGCCATATATCGAACTCAAATTACTTAATCACTGAACCGTGAGGGTCGACAAATTCTTACGTTGATGTTTTTTAAATATAAATACGGGTCCCTTTATATGAGTGTCATATTACATAAATACCTAAATTAATTAATATAAGTATTATTTTGGATACCCATCATACGTAAAAAATAAGTTTCTACCTATGTTGTGTTTTCTTTTTAATATTTGTCTATTTGAATATATAATATTGTATAATATTACTATCATTTTGAGTCACATTTAAATAAGATTTTTATACTTTGATATAAATCATCTTTTTCGAGTTGGAAATCTGGAGTGTGTCGTTATTATTAAACAACTATGTTTTATTGTTATTTCCTTCATAATTAACAACTCACGGCTCGCACAAAAACCCCGGTGGACCGCAGGGATCATGCCTGATCTAAAACATGTGGAAGGTTACCAAATTTTTACTTTGTAACTTCTTATTAGTGTGTTTGAAGCATTAAACCATCCACCTTATTACCATCACATAATTTCTCTATTAGGATAGGCAGAGAGAACAAACCTCCGCTTAATTATATCCTGGCACACATATTTCCATGACCTCGTCATGCATACGTTCCTATTATGAAGGCTTTTTACTCTTCCGTCTTTCAAAATTTGATTAATTTGGTCGTACCACATTTTTCTATGCTTTCCTTTACTTGTCGTACCTTCTAACTTATACTACTTGCAAAGATTATTTTTTAAATGCTTTCACCATTCATTATTTTTAGTTGGCTGAACCATCTCAATGTTTCTTTCTTCATCTTAAACATTGCATCTTCTTAAATCCACATTCTTTCCTCGTATCCTCATTCCTCATTCTGTCAAACATTGTTTTTCCCCCCAATTGAGAGTTCATTCTTTAGATTCGTGAGCAAAAGTATGAATTATTTCGTTGTTTAGTTAGGTACATTACATGATGACTTCCGTGGCCTAGTTGGTATGATGCCTGTCTTCCATCCCGGGGGTTAAAAGTTAGATTCCCGTTGGAACCAAGATTTTTTTAGAAAGTGTTTTTTAGAAAGTCTGGTTTTCCCTTAAGGTTTGTTTATACACATACACATATTTTTCGTTGGCTGGGAGAGATTGCCAATAAACCCGCCAGCCACAATACAATTATTTAGGTTTACATATACAAAAATAATTCGACCCACAGAACGCTATTTTGGTTTATTTGCGAAATCGAATGAGCATATCGCAATTATTTATGTGCAAAATATCATATATTTATATATACCATCAGTCTATTTTCCTGACAGGGTAGGCAGAGAGGACAGATCGTCATATTTTTCGCGACTTCCACATCCATATGCATTGTTATACAGCTCCTTCAATTTCTCACGCTTTTTTAATTCGTATTCGTATCGCCTTGAACACATCCGAATTAGTTATTCAGACATACTGAAGGGTGAGACCGGGAGAAAACATCATCTTCGGCCCCATTAATAGAGCGTTTGGGTTTAGAACCACGGAACTCACGATTCGTCATTGCACGTATTGGCAATAATACCGTTCGAATATTGTTACCAGACCAACTCTTCACAGACTGGGAACCCTTGTTAAAAATTATTTTTAGGATACCATTGGGAATAGAGCCCGAATCACCTAGGTAGAAGTTAAGCGTTTTAACAACTAGACCACAGATATCGTCTTCGTCAGATTTTTTACATTTCTTTCTTACAAAATATCATTCACTTTATCCATACTTTGCAAAAATATTGAACTAATAAGTATACGAGTGTTCATGGCAAAATTATGTTTAAAATACTCGTAGATTATTAAAGTAGGTTATTTTACATCACTATGCGATATTGTATTTTTTTTTTTTAAACGAAAGTGCTTAAGAGACGCCGATTAGCTCTGAAAGAAATTTTAGAAAACTACGAGATCGAGACACGTTCTGAGAGCAATGTTTAAATTTAGCAAGAAGTAAACTTAAAACTAAGGCATAGTTGATATTTTTCTTATTTCCTCGATGCTGTGTATTTATCAATTCTCGGTAAATTCGTACCAAATGGATTCGCAGAAAGATCGTGCGAACTAACTGTTCCAGATTATCATGTTATCGTGTACATGAAAGTGTAGAAACTTCCTTCGATGCGGTGCTCTGAACATGATATAGACACTTAGAGATTTCGTCGTGGTACCATGAGGTAGACGTGTACTTCATCTTTTTAATTTACCTGTGATTATACACCTCAATTCTAAGCTACGCTCAGCGACAGGCTGGCCCGGCAGGCTACGGGAATTTCCCAGTGGGCTGATGTGCAAATGAGGCAAAATATTCCGTGTACAATGTCAAATTAAAAAAAAATGTAAATAAAACAAAAGACACTTCATTTGATCAGTCCTAAGAAAACTATTAGCTCTACACTTTATGATGAAATTCACAAGAACATTGCAAGTACTCGTAGCTACAATTGCGGGGAAATTGAGCTAGAATCGTGTAAAAACTGTATGGTATGTTGTTTTCGTGTACTGCTAAAATTTAATTTGCATTCATTGGCTTATATACACGTTTTTATAGCTTATAAAGCTTTGTTAATCTTTTCATCAACATAGGTATTCTGCGAGAGATATTTTTTCAAGTTAAAATGTGTCCTGGACTGATAATATGAAATACAGTAACTCAATCGCATCTCGAATCGTTCATGATTAATGTATTGCGAAAAAGATCTCTTGAGCAATATTGGTAATGATGATACGACCAACATTTTAGCATCAAATAGCAAATTATTAAATAACTGTCCAATGTAAAAAATGCGGAGGCTGCGCGAAGTATTTAACATAGAAAATAAGCCGGTCTCTTATGATTTCCTGAGTCTATTTTAATTGTCAATCTGCCTCTGGCTGTGCGTATCATATTGCCTGAACATGTTTTGATAGCGCTTGCATTGTTCATGACGAAATATGACGAAATTATTCGACCAAAAGCGACTACTCATTACCAGACCGGGTATGACAACAAACATAGACAAGAAAAAACTTGCTTCGTGGAAAATCGAATATCTTAATTCTGTTGGACATCCAAATACAACAGTTTCGATTGTTCGCGATTTGCCAGTTGATTTTCCATACATTAAGCTTTGTCTCATAATAATTATAATAAGGAAAAAATAAGGCGCCGTTTAAAGAGCAAACTCTCCTCAAAGGCACTCTAAAACTGAATTCGAATCTGCTATTGTTGACAGATTACAAAATAAATATATGTAAAGTGAATGTTAGGATAGGAAAGCGATGGCTGCGACCATTATATTATGTAATTCTAGGCATCAAGAAAACTGCAGGAAACTTACTAAGGGAAGACGAACTACAAAGAAATCTTTATAGATCTTCCGATATGTGAAAGTAACACACACTATTTTAGGTGAAGTGTAGTGTATGTGTATAGTGCTCATATATAATCATACATTTTGATAAGACCTCCCAAAAAGGATTGTCTTAAAGTGCTTGCTAAAGCTGCACACACCGCCCATATCTCGTAACACTTGGAGACAGACTATTCCATGCCACAGGACCAGCGATGGTAAAAACCCTGTCATCATACAATTCTAAAGACAATCTATCTTCCTGTCTATACTTGTTGACATCTCTAATAATTGGCGGCCTTCACAAATCACACATCTAAAACGACTTTTGGCAGATGACTGAGCAAAACTGCTTAAATTTCAAAACATTAGCCACTTGACCAAGCATACGAGTATCTTTTATTTTATTTTCATAATATCATATTGTCATTGGAGTTATAAAGCAACTATGTTAGCTATTTTTAGCTTATCATTTGTTAGGTTTAACAAGTTGAAAAATCAATATGAACACATGACGAACATTATGGTCCAGAAGATAAGACGCCTGTCTTCCAGCCCAATAGTTATGGGATCGATTCATAATGTTACACATCATTTTATAAAAAGGGTTCCAGTCTTATTTTCACTTAGGTCTCTTTAACATTGTTCTGGTTGGTTGAAGAGATTGCCATATAAAAATAAACCCACAACATTGTACTGTTTACAGTAAAAAGAGTAATACGAGGGTGGATAAAATATAAACGACACTTGTTTTAGAGCGCGTAATTGTATACAGAGCGCGCGGCCGCCTCGAGGAGTATTGGGTGGGGATATCAGGAGTAGGGACAACGGTCGGCCGGCCTCGACAGATTCCGTCATTTTTATAGTATGGCCACATGATGTCTGAAAAAAGGTGCACCTGTCGATTGCGCAACGCATAATTATCCAGTTTCTCGCTCGTGAGGACGTAAAACCGGCCGAAATTCTGCGGAGACTGACGGCACAGTTCGAGGATCAAACACTGTTAAAGCCCCGTGTGTTTGTCTGGCATTAGGAATTCATGAAAGGCCGTGAAGGGGTCGAAAACGAGAGCCATGATCGTCGGCCATGGACGAACATTACCGAACAGACTAAATTATTAAATCTTTCATCTATTAGATGAAAGATTTAAGGATGATTTAGTTCAAATATATAAATTTGCATCCTCTACCTAGCTTAGAAATGTTTTTCGTCACTTAGAAATGTATTTAATAAAAATACATTATGATCCGTGTGTTCATAATGAAATATTCTAACAAAATCATGAAATAATAATATACGAGTATGGTAAAGAATCAATAAACAAGCACGCTTCATACCATAGAAGTCATGCCCACAATCCCTGAACCGGAAGACAGGCGTCTTACCAACTAGGCCAAAGAGATTGTCATTCTAAGAGTACAATTTTTACTGCTTAGTTATTTGGACGTAAATTTACTGACAAAACAGATTCTACCCACATGATATTTTTTTGTTGATTTGAAATATCAAGTAAATTGATTGATATACCTTTATAATTTACGTGCATATCAACCAAGTGAAATGTGATTTGTTGGTTAAATTATGTTTTATATATATATATATATATATATATATATATATATATATATATATATATATATATATATATATATATATATATATATATATATATATATATATATATATATATATATATATATATATATATATATATATATATATATATATATATATATATATATATATATATATATATATATATATATATATATATATATATATAATATATATATATATATATATATATATATATATTATATATATATATATATATATATATATATATATATATATATATATATATATATATATATATATATATATATATATATATATATATATATATATATATATATATATATATATATATATATATATATATATATATATATATATATATATATATATATATATATATATATATATATATATATATATATATATATATATATATATATATATATATATATATATATATATATATATATATATATATATATATATATATATTTTATTTAATTCAAACCCATACAAACTATGTTATTCCCTAATATTTTATATGTAAATATGGGATGGATCCTCTTTACATTTATAAGTTAATTTTTTGTCACTATTTGTTATACATTTTTTATTCATACATTAAAAAATAAATCAATGTTATATTTGGAAAAGATACACTGAGAAAAACTCAATTGAAAATTACTGAAAAAATAACTATAGAAGGAAAATCTTCAAGTTCTGAATTCAATTGAAAACAGAAAATTATTTAAGTATAAAAAAATGGCTTAGGCAACATTTAACGGTCTTTTAAAAAAAAGTCTACAAACCAATCATTTCTCACTATCATAAATAATTTATTTTTTACAGATGACTCTTGCAAGTTTTATCGTTGATGTTGTAATGAGAAGTATTTATACATCATTTCTACGTGGATTAAAGGCATCTATCGACATGTCTATAGAAAAGGTATGCAATATTCGATAGTTGGATATTTATAATACATTTTGCAAAATCCATCTTTTCTCAATGCTGCAAGTTTGACTTTTCATCTTTGCACTGCAAAAATTAAAAGAATGACTGTAAGGGTGGGTGCACAAAGAGACCCTGTTTGAATATTGTTGATTTGTGACAATATTGATGAAATATAAAATATCAATGATGCTTGAAAATATAATTTTCAAAATAACAATAAAATGTTTATCCTTTTCAACTAAAAATATAAGATAGTATTGTATATTTACATTTCCTAATAATTTATACGCTGGTATTCTCGCATGCATTGCATAACTTTGGTAATACAGGTTGATCTGAACCATGTTCCGAATCAAGATAGGTAGATGCTTTACATATAAATTTTATATTATAAAAAAATATATAATGTGTTCCATTCATTCATGTTTCTGCTCAGTTAAATTCAGACTTTTAATAATTAATTAACTAGATCTACTATATTTGAAATGCTTAGATTTTTGCGGTGAAAAAAGATTTAAATCTAAAAACAGATGTCGCTCAAACAGCACATTATTGTCAATAATAATTTAGATAGTTCTGATTAGTAATAACAGCTGTCACACTATTTTTTTCACTTTGTAAATAAAATGAGATGCACACTGCAATAATCAAGTTTTAAAATTTAAATAATTTCTTTTTATCCCAGTGCTTATGCTGTGTTGAATAAATAATAGTCGCGAGTGAAGGTTTTATAGTTTTGACATTAAGTTGTCAGATGATGTGTTGGGGCGGTATTGTCGTGTTTAATGCGGTTTTTTATTCTGGAAATTGAAATGAAATGTGTATATATGAGAAGTACGTAGTTAATCCCATGAATATTTTATATAAGTACCGTTTTATAACACTTCCGATATGTTCTAAAAAAACTCCGATACCATACATGGCATGGGTTAATCATTTAGTTCTCAAGATAATTCAGAAGTTAAAAAAAACACATTTTATAATGCAAATTGGCATGTTTAATTAAGTTTCTTAAATTTTATGATTATATTTGATAAAAATATATTGTACGTGGTGCACAGCTGCCTAAAATGTTGATTGACTCAATGCTTCAACTATTAAGTGTTACAAGTATCGCAATATCTGACTGCCTGGATATTCCATAGAGTTTAAGATTATGATAACAATAACCTATTACATATTTATTCTACAAAGTACAGACTATGATAACTCATTTCCACAATTTACAGGAGAATGTTTTCGATTACCGTGTAAATTTAAATAACTGTCAAAAAGTGGTAGAACAGTATATATTTTCTTCTTGGAGCAATAAACATCTTATTTTTTCTATTATATGATGAGATAAAACAGTTTTCAGCGACAAAGTTTAACATCACTTAATTTCACTTAAAAGTTCTGTATTTTTCATAAATCAAAAAATTATCTGAATTCACAAATTTGATTTGACGGTAATATAAATTCTCACATATGCTGATTTAAAAATAAAACTTAAATCCCTTTAGTCCTAAAACATAGCTCAACAAGTTTTGATATTCTTCAAACTTAAACAAACCAAAGAAAATTGAATATGAATACTTACAACTGAAGCTCAAGAGTAATGTTGGAATCTCGAGAGGATTCTTGACTACAAGACACAGCAATGATTATTATGATGTAGTGACAACAAATAGCTCTATATAATTCTGCTTGATAAAAGGCTGCAGCTATTTCATCCTGCTGATCATCTTGAAACTTGGATCTTCTTACCATCCAATCTTTGGGTTTGATCTTTCAAGACTATGTTTCCTGATGCTAAATAGCTTGCATACAATAAACCAATGCATGCGCAGTTGTCAACCATCTGCAGGATAGACTGACATTCTTCCTCAATCTACCTTTAATTATTATATTAAATAAGGATTTACTATTTACATTTATTGTTTCTAACTTTTCTAGTTGAACCAAATGCAGATGAAAGAGCTTGATCCAATAATAGAAATCTTGGGAAGTCCTGACTTCTTTACTATTACATCTACCTTATTTTCAATCAGTACAATCATACTTGTTATATATATAACAGACAGATACCGAGATTTAAAGAAATTTGCAAAATCGTAAGTTTCATATATTTTCAAATGCAAACATTAAAAAAAACTTTTATTGTTACTAGAGACTCATGTTGTAGTATTAAATTTAGACAAACAACCTTTTCAAATTACCACCATTTAGCAATTGAAAATGTTTAATGAGTATTCTTTTAAATGGGTTTGTATATGAACATTGTTCATATTAAATGCTAAAGCTGTGATGCTGTGATGAACATTGTTCGTATTAAATGCTGTGATGAACATTGTTCATATTAAATGCTAAAGCAGCATTCAAAGTTAATACTCCTTAACCTCTCCGTGAGTATCGCCCCAACTGTGGGGCCATGAAATACTGAGTCAGATAGCGTATGGCCCCGCGGTTGGGCGCAGTGATTATTTCTCGAATATTCCCAGATTATGTCAGGATTTGGAGTACCAATGACATCTATTTATGATACCACACAATTGAATCATTTATCGGCTAGTTACATACTTTACCAACTGAACAACGATGTTTTAAAATTTTCATTAATATCTTACTACTCGAGAGGTTAAGGATGGAACAGCATAGTGAAATATTCCGGTACTCAAGATGGGTATCTAATTATGACATATTATATTGAACAATATGTGTAGGAAAAAAACATTTAAAATTAAGTTGTTTAAAAATTTAATATTGAATGATTATAACTATGTTATCCAATTCAACAATGAGATATTCTAGCGTTTAAATCAATCAAGTAAAGATGAATGTCAATGGAATAGCATATGTTGCTTCATTCTTTGGGAGTGAACATGGTCATAAAATGTAGAATCAAACTTTGTTATAATGACCACAAAAATAACAAATTCACAGCTATAATCAGCAAATACTATAGTTATAGTTGATTTTGTTCTACTCATATTTTCACTTTTATAATGAGCATAATCTCTGATATATTGTCAAAAAATATTGAATGGAATACATATCTCTGCTACAAATTTTGTTGAAAAAAACAATCTTCGTCATTAATTAGCAATTTAAAAATTTATATTTGGTAATGAAAAACATGCCTTATAACTTTCAAGATCATCCACATGCCTTAACTTGTAATTGACATAAACTTGTTTTTTTTTCATCATGTGCTAAAGAGAGTATTCACTATGCATTCTGAAATTCTTGTAGTCATATATAATCACTATAAAAATATGCAAGATAATTGAAAATCATAAATGAAGCTATAAATTTGATATAACTTAAAAGCAAACCATGACATTGTAAACATCTCTATTGAGAAAAACAAGAATTTCAAAAAAACATTGCCCTTTACAGCAGTATCAGGATAATAAAATATGTATGTATTATGTACTAAATTGTTCTAAAACAAAATTCAAAAAACCATAATTATGTAATAATAATGTAATTAGAGATATATGGTAACATATATAAGTTATTACCAATATAGTCAGGAAAAGTTTTAATGAGGGTATTTTATAGATCCTTTGATGCTCATTATAACTTAGTTTGACTGTATTAGGTCTAATCTATGACCGAGAACATAGTATGATCAAATCAATTTGTCTTAAATCCAATATTTGGTTGAAAAAATTTGTATCTCATAAAAATTTGAACATTACTTGCTTAAGCTAATAAACAAGCTTCCATACATAGGAGAATTAATAATTCATTTAAATTTACTTCCCTCTTCATCTTATTATAGTTTTAAAAAAAAGGGGGATGAAATAAAACATTTTAAAAAATTCAACTGGGAAAATTATTATTTACAATTCAAATGGGCCATTAACAGATTCTTTATCCATGTCCATGTCCACTCCCTAGGTCGGTTTCATGGGTGCAGGAATCCATCTTCGGAAGTTCTCAAGATCCCCACTGCAAAGCCTCATAGGCATCTGCCAAGTCCTGGCCTTCTTATAGATACCTGAGAAAAAAATGGTAATGAGATAATATTATCTGATTTATACTTTTTTTTCTTATTATGTTGTTTCAGGAAAAAGAGATAATATTAGATTAGTAGAATTATTAGATCTAGAAAATGTTAGGTCTACCGGAAAGTTCTGTCCGATAATGTCATCTCAAGTTTCAACATGTATGAATGTGTTTGTTTGAAACATATATGGCGGCCTCTTTTTACCATTGTATTTCTACATATGTGCTCTTCTAAATTTACTGAAACAATGGTTTCATCATCTCAGTATTAAGTGAGATTCGTTCCCGTAAACATGTCTATTTATAAAGTTCATTTACGGCATTACATTGTGTATGAATTCCAACAAAGTAGAAATGCTACAGAAGCGAGTAAAAATTTGGTGAACATTTTTGGTGAAGATACAGTTTCCGACAGAACGTGCAGATGAAAATTTGAAGCGGGCAATTTTGACCCTAATGACAAGCCACACTCTGGGAGACCATCTCTAATCAATGATGATATTGTTAGGAGCATTGTACAGCAAGATCCTTTTTTGACAACATTGGAGATTGCAGAAAAGCTCTACTCATCACAACAAACCATTTCGGACCATATTCGGAAACTTGGATTGGTGTATAAATATTTCAGATGGGTGCCTCATGAGTTAAGTGAAAAAAATTTACATGACCGAATTGTCATTTCCACATCTCTGCTTGCTCGGAACAAAAATGAACCTTTCTTAGACCGGATGATAACCGGTGATGAAAAGTGGATTACGTATAAGAACATTGTGAGAAAAAGAGCATACTGTGAGCCCAGACAACCTTCCCCCTCCAACTCGAAACCGAACTTGAGCCTCAATAAGAGAATGCTGTGTATAATATGGTGGGATGTCAAAGGACCAATATACTATGAGCTTCTCAAACCCAAAAAAAGGCTCAATTCGGAAATGTATTGTCGACAAATGGATGATTGGAACAAAGCACTCAAGGAAAAGAGACCGGCGCTGGTCAATAGAAAGCAAATCATACTGCACCACGACAACGCCAGGCAACATGCTACTTTGGTGACTCGCCAGAAAATTGCAGAGCTAGGCTGAGAAATTCTGTCACATCCACCATACTCTCCGAACCTAGCACCATCCGATTATCATCTGTTTCTCTCCATGCAAAATTTTTTGGAGAAAAAAAAAAATGAAGCAGATGTCAGCCAAGCTCTGCTTGAGTTTTTCGCCTCTAAAGAGTTATTCTACAGAAATGGAATTCACAAATTACAATCACGCTGGGAAGAGGTCATTAGTAACGATGGAAATTATATTGTTCAGGAAATATTAATAAATGTATTGAAAATTAATTATTTTCTTTTAATTAAAAAACGGACAGAACATTCCGGTAGACCTAATATTATTTTGGATACTAAAATTAAATTAATTGTTGGTAATAGCGTGAATGGTATGTCAACAGCATTTCTATAACTATCCATGAATATCTAGATCTAGAGGCAAAGCAGCTTAGTCACATTGATACCAATCAATTGGAAAGTCTCAAGGATGCGGTGTAAGATAAGAATGTAATGGACATGTGTTCACATGGATACATAAAAATACTATAGGGTAAGAAATTATGGAATTAAAAGAGTTATTTGAAAAAAAAGGTGTAGAGGTACAGATGTAAATATTCCATGCTCCCAAGTTTATCCCAAATGGATTGAGACAAAGTCAAGAAGAAAGTTAAGATAAATACTGTATAATAAAAAATGAAATTAAATGAGTTCACCACATAATCTGAAAGAAAGGAAGATATGCTTGAGAAAATACATAAAAATAAAACTTTTACTTTTATATTTTTTTTTTCTTTTTACAGGGTATCAAAATCGCAATTCGTTCACGATAAAAAAAAAATCTTTCATCTTTCGGTGTCTTAATATTCTTAATAAGGTTATATTGTTACCTGTTATGAAATAAACATTACATTAAAAAACAGAACATTTTTATCAGCCCACAATGATTATGTAAGTTCAAAAAGAATCCCTTAATTCATCGCAGACCTCATCTTAGGAAACCCTCTTTATTGTATAATATTCCTGAACCCACATCAGATGATACCCAATAAAAGCATGTAAATTTTTTCAATTGTCCTTATAAGATATTTTAGTACAACCTCACTTTACATATTTTTTATTTCAACCACTGATAAATTATATCAAATAAGATCTCTTCATTTCGATTAGTAATTAAAAAAATTTGATATTTTCTATGGAAATTTTTTTTAATCAGAAAACAGTACCTGATTTCTCACTATTATCTCTGGCCTATTTTAATTTGAAGATGTTTATGTGTGCATATTTTTTTATTCAATTAATCATATTTTATAACTACATCTTGATGTAGTTATCGAGGATAAATTTAATCATTTTCTAGAACAAATTCTTCATGAAATTACGTATAAAAGATGATTTTTGTACTTAATACAATACATTAACTAACTACTAAGTTCATAAAACATGATACTGCTAACCCAGCCAAACAAATACAATTTTAGGGGCTTAACAACAAATACATATTGTTAACAGTTGAAATAATTTAATGAAACTTGGACATCAGGACCGGACAGTCTAAGTAGGTGTACACACAGGATGTCAATCATTTTAGGGGCTTAACAACAAATACATATTGTTAACAGTTGAAATAATTTAATGAAACTTGGACATCAGGACCGGACAGTCTAAGTAGGTGTACACACAGGATGTCAATCATTTTAGTTCCAAAAATTTTACTGAATTAGCAGGTTACAAGTTTTGAAATCACAACTTGAGAAATAAAGCCATATTAGTTGATTTTGTATTGTTGACAAGTGGATAGGGGTAATGTCAAATGCCTTGCCCAGAATTTAAAATCTATCTGGATGATACATCATCCACTATCAAAACTATCACATCCTTCAACGCTTAACCTGTTCTAAGGCGATTCATAGCAATTACTATCTACATTTAATTATATAAATCTATTTTCAAAGGTATGTCAGTTTTGTCCCGATTTGCATAATTTATCACTGACGTGCAAAAAAGAAAATCTTTTCTGATAGTTTTCTCACACGTGTTTTTAAAAATATTGGAACTTTAAAATTCACATTCATTATCCAGTAAATTTTCAAGGAAGATGTTCTGGACAATGAATTTAGTACTAAAAATTTCTCAAATTCCTCGCGACATTTCTAAAAGTATACTGAGAGATTAACCCTTTGCACTCAAAAGTTTTTTGTTATGTGCATGCCGCCAACTCGAAACATTTTTTAAGAAAAAAAACATTTACGTTGAAATATAATTAAATTTATAAAAATAAAAAAAATATATATTTTTTTTATTTTGTTTTGGTAAAGTAGGTATGTAAGGAATAGAATGGGCATGAAAATTGATTATTTGATGTTTCTCATTGTATGGTATTTTACATAACAATCCCCAACGTGAAGTCCAGGTTTACTTTTGCAGGTATCGCAACATAATGGTGTTTCTTTTCTTCCACCCGAATTTTTTCTATTGGAACATACTGCGTAGTCCTTCTTAGTTCCAGAATGTAGAATATGCAATTTATTTATAAGTCGGTCATCTGTAGGGAGAGTAACACAGCATCGTCGAAATCAAGTACCTCCTCGATAATCTCCTACTAATTGATCAACCAATCATTTTACAAATTTCAAATGTGTCATCAGTTTTTCATTTTCTTCATTGGAAACTTTATAAAGTATATAAGAGTTCATGACACACACCTCCATCCCCCAAAAAAAGTTTCCTCCACCATTTTAGGGACTCCTACAGTTATTGAAATGTGACCGCAACATTACGTGCAGTACACATTGAATTATATTTCTCAGCTGTTAGCTTATACGGTAATAATATACCAGGAAGTACACGTGTCGCCCTTGGAACTTGTTTGTCTCCAAACAAAAGATGCCATTGTGTGTGGAGAGTGGTATTTTGTCCCTTTTTTCCCGCTGTGTGTTGTGTTGATATCTCGCCTCAAGTGCGATGAATAATATCATTATCTGCAGAACTAACCTACCTTACTCAATCAAATTCCGTAACTTATTATTATTTAATTGTACTAATATGATCCTTGGTTAAATAATATTGAAAACTAAAAAACCCAATATATTAAAAATATTAAGAAATAAGACTTTATTTTCTTGGTGCCATTGCGGCGGCACTCGAGTAATACGGAAAACCATGCATGCAGTCTCTATGGCGGCATTCGAGTGCAAAGGGTTAAAACATAACTTTCGTGAAAACAAAACAAACTGAGAAACATTACCATTTCATTAGTTCTAAGAATACTTTGTTGTATCTGCTCTAGAATCTATTCCATAAGTCATGATTGGCCTTGCACATTCTTTGTAAATTTTGACCTTTCTCATGTATTTATTATTCCAGACCACATTTTTTTTTCAATTTTTCCAAAATCTAAATTCATAATTGTTAAGAATTGATACTGTTTGTCCCCTCAGCACATTAAGTAACACCCTTTATGATATTCAAAATATCTAATAATAAAAAAATGTTTTTGTTTTTATTATTACTGTATCATTCATGTACAAGTACCTGACCTGTCTGTATTAATAACATTGTAAATGAAACTTTTATTGTTCAATATTTATAAACACAATACATTACTCACTTTTATCAGGTCTGTAAATATGAAACCGGAATTTTTTTATAAAAAATACACATTTATTGTATGAAAATGGTAAAAAATATTATATTCAAAGTATTGCCCATCGCTAGCTACACATTTTTCGCATCTCTCTGGCAATTTGTGGATGCCACGCCAAAAAAACTGTTGTCTTTTGAGGCAAACCAACCATCGAGCCATTTTCGTAAGAAGTTAAGCGCTGCTCAGCAAGTGCGTGTCCCATCGATGCAAATAAGTAGTAATCGGATGGAGCCAAGTCTGGTGAGTAAGCCGTATGCGAAAGTATTTGCCAACTAAATGCCTCAATCGTTTTCGTGACCGGTTTTGCTGTGTGCGATGGTGCATTATCATGAAGCAAAATCACTTTATTTTGCCTCTTTTGATATTCTGGTCGTTTTTCACGCAATGCTTGGTTCAAATCCATAATTTGTTGTCGGTAGCGTTCAGTATTAACGGTTTCGCCAGGTTTTAGCAGCTCATAATAGATAACACCCTTCTGATCCCACCAAACACAGAGCATTGTCTTCCGTCCATAGCGATTTGGCCTTGCAGTCGATGTCGCTGGTTTGTTTGGAGTTACCCATGATCTTTTACGCTTAGGATTCTCGAAATATATCCATTTTTCATCGCCAGTCACAATTCGATGGAGAAATAATTTTCTTTTGTACCTGGCGAGCAGCATTTCGCAAGTGGTTTTTCGGTTTTCCTGCTGTCTTTCATTCAGTTCATGTGGAACCCATTTTCCCACCTTCTGGATCTTTCCCATGACTTTCAAACGTATGGAGACGGCTTCTCGTGTCACATTTAATTGATCTGCGAGTTGTTGTTGCGTTTGAGCGTCATCCTCATCCAACAATGCTTGCAATTCGGTGTCTTCAAACTTTCTCGGTGGTCTTCCATGTTCTTCGTTTCTCACATCAAAATCGCCACTTTTTCAATTTTTTAAACCACTCGAAGCACTGTAATTTACCAAGAGCATGCTCACCGTAAGCTTCGACAAGCATTCGATGCAATTCTACAGCAGTTTTCTTCAAATAGTAACAGAAAATCAATGCTGTCCGCAAATCGTAGTTTTCAGGCACAAAAACAGACATGTTCAACGCTATGAAAACATATGTTATGTAGTTGTATTAAACTTGTATTGTTGTGAGTTAAAAGTCTTTGACAAATGTAAACACAAGAAAAATGCGCCAATGACGCAGTTTGACAGTCACTACATTGACAACTAGAGCCATCTATGAGTAAATTCCGGTTTCATATTTACAGACCTGATATATAAAAGTTTTGCATACTTGATTAAATGAAAACATTTTGTGTCCAAATATGTAAATCACATTTATTCACATTTCCATTTTACAATAGGTTAAAAATAGCAGCAATTAGATGCAGATATAAAATCAAAATGAACTTATAATTTGTATATGTTACCTTTTTTCTAAATCTTGTTTTATATAAGTGAAAAATGTTCTATTCAACTCAATTTCACTCAAAATTTTGATCACTTTATATCCATAACAAAAATATCTCTAATGTATATTGTAATTATTCAGCTATTCGCATTTCGCACAATAACTAACTAAAAAGTATAAAATTATTTTTCGATAAAAAGTATTTAAATTTCCCAGGTGTAAAATAACAGGATTTCTACAAAATATTACATATTTGCTACCAACAAACTTGTTGAGTTACAAAATGTTTAGTTATGTTGAATATATTTATTTATAAAAATATACATGTCCAAAATAATTAAATAAATAAAAACAACTAGATAAAATTAAAATAAATTATTAGTTAAGAACTAGGAGACATTATCTCACAAATGTCTTGGTAACATTTATCCATATATTCTACAAGGGGTTGAATACGGTTTATGTTTGTATCATTTTCTTTATTTGATGAACATAACACTTTAATATTCTGTAAATATTTGTTTAGTTTCATGAGATTCGTTGAAATTTCACTGGTTTCTTTATTAATGCAAGATTGAGAAGCACTAGATGTAGAACTGTTTAAAATATCTTGGAGATTTTCAAAGAAATCACTTTGGTAATGAGATATTTTGTTTCTCTTAATTTTATCGAAAAATGCACTTTTTTGTGATTCCAGTTCATCTCTTCTTTTTTCTGCGGCTTCTAGATGCATTCCTAAACGGGACAATTCTGCCTGAAGTTGTTCTTCGACTTTTTTTTGAGCCATTTCAATATTCAATAGCTCATTTTCATACTTTATATACTCAGATTTGACTGCTGATCTTGTTTTTTCGTTCAAATGTTCTCTTTTCATCTGTTCATGTTTTTTGTAATCACGTAATGATTTAAGTCGTTCTACCTAAAAGAAGAAATGCAAATCTTGGAAATAGTTATATTACAGTAAAATGCACTGTGATGGATTGCCACAAATGTTTTATTTGAAATTTTATGATGCACAATAAAATTATAAATTGGTTAACATATTTCAAATCCCCAAGTATTATGTACATTAAAATACCTCTATTAGCATATTAAATAGTCTAATCGAAATTTTGTGATTTATATAAATAGCCTGAGTATAAATTTTTCAGTCTGCATAAACAAAGTAAAAAATTGTAAATCAAGTGTTGATACCCAGGATATAAATGCTCCATATTCATACTTCAAGTAGTAATATGAAATCCATAGAATGAAATGAAAAAAAACTAATACTATGAAAAGTAAAAGCAGTCGAAATTGAGCCTCAATACAAAACACTAAAGATATAGGAGTTTTGTGAAATACACCACCTCTAAAGAAATTATTTAAAAAAATGTGGAAAATACTATATTTTACAAAAGCAAGCAAGTACCAACTTTTATGTATGAGAGTAAAATGTGAATATGACAAACAAATGAAAAGATCTGATGAAAATGTTGTGAAAATATGTACACTTCCAGAAATATTAAGTCTATTCGTAAATGTCAGACAAAAGAAAGACTGTGGCTTTGAATCAGTAAAGCAAGATTCTTCAAGAGTAATATGAGAAATCGCTTTTCTCTTCATCATACATTTCTTGGAGAAAGAAATGCAACTCTTAGCTGGATGTAGTAAAAAAAATTGGCATTTACTAAAGAAACATCGAAGAGTAAAATTAAGATTCATAGAAACTTTTTTGAAAATGTATACTCTAGCTTTTTGGGGTGCTGAATCCAAAACTGAAGAATACAGTTTTTTCTCTATCACATATTACTTATCCACAACTAGCATTGGTATTTTATATGGGTAAGTGAATACTCGAATAGCTTTATTGAATTTAATAGGGAATACTGGATATATTTAATATAAAAACTATTAGATTACCATTATTGCCACTAAGAGCACTGGTTTACTACAAACCACCTCTACTTTGCACATGAAAACTAGATTTTTTTTTTTAAATCGTATATAATTTGATGTTTCCGATGTCCTTTTTATTTCAGCATACAAAAATACATAAAAGGGATAACATTTTCAAAAAAGTTTTTTTTATCACCGGACTGTGTTTTTTGTAAATTAATTTTTATATTTTCAAGAATTAATAATAAATATAATGATTTTAACAATTTAGTATTTGTTCAAAACTTTGAACAAACAATAAATAGCCAACAGGTTAAATTTCTCAATAATGGAAGATGGCATAAAAATCTACAGTAAAAATGTGTTTCAAAGTGCATTATGCAATTTAAAAAAAAAGTTTTTACTTACTTCCTCACGTAATTCACGTATCAATTTTAATTGGGGATCTTCATTAATGGTAACCCTATTAAGAATATGACGCGCCTGGCATGCATATCTTAGAGTTGAAAGTGTTTCTTCTAAAGCCAATATGTTTGGTGATACAGTAGCCAACATTACTGTACGAGAATTACCCCCAAGACTCTCCTGCAAAATATATTATTTTTTAATAAAATCACAATATAAGAAATCTCATGCTTACGGTATTTTCAATAGCCAGTAATATCAACTGTGGTTAATCTGCAAATATACAGGTAACCCCCGTTGATCGCGGGAGATACGTTTCGGACATGGCCACGATAAGCAAAATTCCGCGATCAACGGGGGTTTTAAAAAAAAATCATTTTATGATTCTAAAAAACTAGGGGGCGTAAGGGGACCCAGAGAAAATTAGGGGGCGTTGAGATGGCACGGAGGGGCGTGGGCAGATTAAAAAAATATAGTCTAAAAAAGACAAAACAAAACACGCTAATCACGTACTAACTAAAGTAAACTTTAATATTGGTTAATTTTTGTTATTGTATGTATTTTAATTATTTTTATCACGTGTGCAAAAATTCACATATTTCGGTAGTTCAGGAAGTGGATGAAAATTGAACTTAAAGATTCCATTACATTCAGATCTACATTAAATTGGATGATATAAAAAACTTAAATTTTAGATTTGAATTAAAAAATTTAAAATCTTCCAATTTCACTTGAAATATCTCATATATAAATACAGGTAAAGTTAACAAAAGCCTGTTAATAAAAAATAGCAAAAAATATGCTTGTAGCAATTCAGTTATAACAAGTTTTTGTTAAACAACGTGATTTTTGCAATCCTGCAAGTATTGACAGTATTATCTGTGCTTGTTCTAACCCGCACTCTGCTCCCGCATCACCCTTGCCCCCGCGCTTTACTTCCACGCCGGGTGTTATAAACGAGTCGCTACATGTTTATCTTATTCCTGTCGATGCGTGTTATATGTCTCCAACCTATATAAAGGCAGTGATTGTTCATTTTATTTTCATTAGCAATATCGCGCGCAATTGATGACAGGGTTTTAAAAGTTGATCTTTTCACTACTACTACTCACGTATCTGTAAAGTAAAAACCATGTTGGAAGCAAAAAAGAAGAGACGGCAGTATAGTGTGGATTATATTAAATACGGATTTATCGAAAATCCCACAAATCCATCATCGCCAATGTGCCTTATTTGTCAAAAAACATTTTCAAATGAAGCGATGAAGCCTTTTAGGCTTCAAGATCATTTTAATAAAATACACCCGGATAAGAAAGACAAAGATGTGACCTATTTTCAAGACATGAAAAAGAAGTACGAAATTCAGCCAACTATATCAAAACTTTTTTCATCAGCTTCTAATCAATGACCTATATAAAGACGACCTCTGTGGACTGGTGGTAGGACACTTGTCTGCCGATCCGGAGGTTGCGGGTTCGATCCCCGCTGGAACCCAGATTTTTTAAAAATAGGATTCCAGTCTAGTTAACACTTAGGGCCTATAAAATCATCTTTCTGGTTGGTTGGAAGAGATTGCCACATGGCAATAAACTCGCCAGGTTAAAAAAAAAAATCAAGACGATGATGGACTTCGAGCTTCGTACAATATCTCATTGATTGCTAAAACAGGCAAACCACATACTATTGGGGAAGATTTAATTTTACCAGCAGTAAAAGAAGTAATAACCACTGTGCTCCATAAACCAGCTGCAGATATTATCCGAAAAATTCCTTTGAGCAATAGTTCTGTGCAAAGACGAATTGATGAGATGGCTGAAAACATTGAAGAATCAATGTGCAATCATCTGCAGACTTGTCAATTTTCAATTCAACTGGATGAGTCCACTTTACCAACCAATGAAGCATTGTTATTGTCATACGTGAGGTTTATCAAAGATGAGAAAATATGTCAAGAACTATTGTTTGCTACCAATTTGGAAACAGATACAAAAGGAGAAACATATGTTATCAGAGCAGTTAATAAAATCAAAAGTAACTCGTTGAATGACAGATTATTTAGTCAGCTGTGCATTGCCAATGATGAAGATTTCAACCGATTGCTGCTTCACACAGAGGTGCGCTGGCTGTCAAAAGGTACTTGTTTGACTCGATTTTACAATCTGTTTGGGTCTGTGATAGAGTTCCTAGGAAACAAAGACACGGAATTGCGCGAAAACCTCATATCATCAAAGAACGATATTGCGTACTTGACAGACCTGTATAAATTGTTTAATGATGTCAATCTCCAACTTCAAGGTGACGACTTAAACTTGATTAAGACAAAAAATAGCATTGCTGCTTTCGTGTCCAAACTGCTATTATACAAAAGAAATATCGGCAGACGCGAATTCAATAACTTCCCAAATTTATCAGCAGTATCATTCAAGCACGACGACTTGCTTGTTTACTGTCAACACTTGGAAAACCTCCAATTGGGGGGCTTTAGAAAAAAAATATTCTCAAAGTGGGCGGTGGGCAAAATAAGGTTGAGAACCTATGATCTACATCAACACCTTCGATGGCTCCGGAATTGGCTATACGACTAATATCTTCGACGATATTTTGAATATCATTTTCGTAATTCATTTGATCATCAATTTCTCTGAACAACCTTTTCCAAACGCTCTACATACAATATTGGGTGACTTCATTCCACGCTTCGTCGATGTTTCTGATAGCTTTCATAATATCAAATTGTTTCCACCACACCCGCATGGCATCTCTACCACCTCCATCAGTTTCTTCAATGAGTTGGCGCATCGTTTTTCTTAAATAATAGGCTTTGAATGCTGCTACTGTGCCTTGATCCATAGGCTGTAAGATTGAAGTGGTATTCGGAGGTAAGAAAACCCCAAACGTACCAGACAGCGGCGTACCAGCGTTACATATTTTGTCTCACTCGCGCTCGTGAATTTACGTATATGTGTATGTACATGTGTATTATGTGAGTGAACGAAAAAGAAAGATAGCTCACTCGTGCAACTACACATTATGACGATTCCTGGAATGTGTCGAAGCCGAATAAGTGTTGTTTAAAATACCGCGTTATAACGAATCCGCACTCACCAGGGTCGCGATGAACGGGGGTTACCTGTATTATCATACCCTCTATTGCAAAATAAAATCAAAACATAAATCAACTATGAATAAAACTAGCCAAAAATCTAAACCAAACTATAGATTCAGGAGCAATCAATAAAAAATTATACATTACAGTATTACAGGTTCTTCTGATATCTCAATCAATCTTGAAACATCCAGAGATGACGAAGATCCAATAAAAAAAGGAATAAGGTACAGAAAAGAAATCTAGATAAAAAAAATGAAATCCAATTTTTGTACAAAAATATGTTTAGAATTGTGCATTATATGCGGTAAGTAAAAATATGAAATGAAATATATAATTTGATACATCTTAAATAAGTTCGATATTGAAAATTATACCTTAAGAAGCCAGGTTAACACAGAGTCTCTGTAGGGTACAAAAGTTCCTTTCTTTTGGTCTGATAGGGAAGTTATTACCTTTCCCAAGGTAAGCAAAGATTTGTTAATACTAAGGCCTTCCTTAAAACGTTCCTCTGTGATATTGACTTGTGACACCCGTTCGCTGCCAGCTAAATCTACTAAACTAACTTTGGAAACGACAGCCTTTTCTTTGTAGTTACGTGAAACACAGATCTCAAATATAGCATGTGATCGTGACGAGTGACTATTATAAACAGTAGCACTTGAAGCCCTTCTGCCATTCCCGAGCATTAGTAGAGCGCGAAGATCCTCTAAAGAGTTTATTTCATGCTTAGTAAGATTCTCGACATATGGACCTCCCACAGGATGTTCTCTAACCTTCAATGATATTTTATTATCACACGAAGAACTTAAAAGATCGTGTATTTTCTCATTATAAATCTCATAATAACTAAGAGAAAATTGAAACATAGAATCTGTGTTAAAATTTCGATTCAATAATTCCTCACAAAACCTTGGAATGATTCCTGCATCTTCTCCGTTAAGAATGTTATCACGACCCATCATGCTGTATGTCTTTCCTGAACCTGTCTGCCCATATGCAAATAAGCATGCATTATATCCTTCCAATGCTGCATCCAACAAAGGCAAAGCTATTTCTTCAAAGACAAATTTTTGGTCAGGTTTATTGTAAATACGCTCTCCCCAAGAGCAAAACACGTGCTCATATGTAAAAGTTGTGGCCAAGTTGGAGGCAACATCACTGCTATAGCCATTCTTGACGATGATTTCTTTGTCTTTGATCAAAAAAGGGCAATGATCATCAAATGCCAATTGTTTGCAATTCAGGGGTCTAACTCGAACTGCAACGATTATTTTTCGAATATCATCTGAGCCTTGCAAGGAAACTTTAAATTTGGGGCGAGATGGAGTTGAAAAATCTTTCTTTATAGGATTATGATCCCATTTCGATTTCTTTTCAGCAGTCCGTATAGTTGGCAATTTACTTTCTTTTTTTGGAGTTTCCATGTCACTTTCAGAACTAAAGAAGATAAGTCTTAATTTAAAAGTTTTAAAAACTACATTGAACCGATAAAATAATATTAGCTATAGAATATAAAAAACGTTCAATCACAGTACTTCAGAAAACAATTTCAAATTCTTTTGACGTTATATTTATCTTCTTCTTCTTCTTGAATAATGGCTGTGTACTCCTATATATGAAGGAGTATACGCCAGTGTCAAGTGATGGATGATTTCCTTGAATAATGGCCGTGAACTCCAATATCCAAAAACCATAATATATGTTTTGTCTACGATTTTTACTTATCTTATTCTAATTCACATCTGAAACAGATGAAATTGTATAGTATATTGCTCATTCATATAAAGATTTTTATCGACTTTTAAAACGTAGAATATTTAATGTCAAGTTTGTTATTAAATTTTCATTAATCTGTCCTATTTCATCTATAACTGACGAACAATGAGAGTGAGGTATTATATTCAATTATATTTTCGCTATTGTATAATCTGACCGGCTTATTGCCTTGTGATATTTTTTTCAATCACCAAGAAAGATGGTCACAAAGTTTTAAGTTAAAACTAGACTAAAATCATTTTTCGAAAATGATTTGGATTCCAACAGAAATCAAACTCGTGACCACTGAATTAGGATCTTATCACTTAACCCCGGACGTCGTTTCCATTTTACTATACCATGTCTCCGAAAATAACGTTATAAGAAGTTTTTTAAAGGTTTCCATATTTTCAGCCCACCGACACCAGAAATTTATTTCATACGATTTACCCAACTACTCTAAGGCGCCCGTTACACGGTCAATCTGGATCGCAATCCGCGATCGCAATCAACGATCACGGATTGACGGATCGCGCGACTACGGCGCCCGTTACACGGTCAATCTGGATCGCAATCCGTGATCGCCGATCAATGATCGCGGTCAAGATTGACCGTGTAATGAGCGGATTGATGGATTGATCAATCGGATCGCAATCCGTGATCGCCGATTTGGATCGCGGATTGCGATCCAGATTGAGCGTGTAATGGGCGCCTACGTTAGACGATCAATCCGATTTCCTTCAGTCCACACGCCGCAGCCGCTGCGTCAACATCTTTCTCAACTCAAAATGGACATAAATGAAGTAAAAGCTGTTTTAGCCCTAGTTCTGGCCGTAACTTTGAAAAAGCGAGTTCGAAGGAAACATTGGGTTAAACAGTGGCTACGAAAGAGAGAATTGTATACCCATTTAAATCTACTAAAATAAATACGATTAACTTCCTAAAAAGAAGACTATAAAAATTACTTCAGGATGAGTGGAAAATGTTTTGATGAGTTCTTAGAAATTGTAACCCCATACATATCTAAACAAGATACTTGTATGAGAAAAAGTATAACACCTGAAGAAAAAATAGCAGTAACATTGCCTTATCTTGCTACAGGCAGAAATATTGAAGACCTTAAATTTTCTGCTATCATGTATCCTGCATATATCAGTGAAGCTTGAATTTGCAATTTTTTTTATTCTCTTCTATAATTAGATCTCAGACAATTTTTTTTTTCTCACGTCGTCAAAAGTTGATTGTGGCTTTATTTTATTTAAAATTCCCAATAACTTTTGATGCCCTGCTTGCCGTTTGTATTTATTGGAATAATCTTTGTGCTGAGCATTCCAGAGCTCAGGGAGAGTTACAAGCCCGATCATAAAACTCTCTTCTAAAGTAAGCAGGGATGGTGAATCTGTTGGAATTACTGCCACCGCCGGCGTTAACGGTGGAGAGCACACGTCCATCTCTATCGGTGCGCAAGCGTTGACTGACGCGAGCACGATCTTACACGACCTCACACGAACAATCCCGATCGCGAGCAGCGGATCGCAAGCGTGATTTCAAAATATCTGGATATTTTGCGATCTAATTGATCAATCCGTCAATCCGCTTCTTACACAGTCAATCTGGATCGCGATCATTGATTGCGATCACGGATTGCGATCCAGATTGAGCGTGTAGCGGGCGCCTAATATCGTTAGCAAATATAAATTAATCTACCTCAATAAGGTGGTTCATGGTGTGAGTCTCAGATGATCTCAAAGTATTACACTTACTTCTAACATACAAAAGCATATTCCTAACGTACGATTCTTTTTAAAGACTTTAACTCTGTAAAATACGATTTAAATATCTTTTTTAAGAACAATTCATTAAGTTTTTTAAATGGTTACGTTTTCCAACAAAATTTAATTCAATCAAAAAGTACAAATATTAAGAAATAGTTAAAAGAGAAGGTAGTCAAGAAGAAGGCTAAGAAGTCAAATAGATCTAGATAGATGTCACCAACCATGTAATAAACAAAATATTTTGTAATTTGTTTTATCAAACACTGTTTATTCCACTCTGTGTAACGGTATAACCCTGCCGTTTTCAAGGTTTTCACATAATCATCAGGGGAGTACAAACAAGAGTCTTGTTTGTGCTCCTGGTGATGATGTGAAAACCTTGAAACCGGTAGGGGTGTACTGTTACACAGAGTGGAATAAACAGTGTTTGATAAAACAAATTACAATGTATTTAAACCTCCACAATGTTAATGCCTTAACTATAAATAATATATAAAAACAAACGATTAGATAAAACAGAAAAACATGCAGTCAAACGGGCCACAAACCTCATATTTTTAGTACTGTGTGATCTACGTGAGATATTTAAGTCGATCTACTGTTTGAAATCATTTATTGGGTGTACAAATAAGTCACCGCCGTTTGACAAAAGTTGGCGCCACCAGTAAGTTATGGTTAAAATTGTCAGATGTAAAATGTCATTATCGTAAGGTTGGACATCTGTCAACAACATGACCGTGAAATATTAGTGAATTTTTATCAGTATAACATATTTTTTTGTGTTCGAAAATGTCAAGTTTTGAGCCGAATAAGCGTCATTTGCGGGAACTTTTGATTTACTTCTTCAATTTGAAGAAATCTGCAGCTGAGGCGCATCGATTGCTTGTAGAAGCATATGGTGAGGCTGCCTTAAGTGAGAGAAGTTGTCGTGAGTGGTTTCAAAAGTTTAAGAACGGTGAATTTGACATCGAAGACAAAGAACGTAGCGGAAGGCCGAAAGTGTACGAAGACGCGGAATTGGAAGTATTATTGGATCAAGATTCGTGCCAAACGCAAGAAGAACTTGCACTTACATTAGGAGTGACTCAACAAGCAATTTCACATGGGTTGAAATCATTGGGAATGATTCAAAAACAAAGAAATTGAGATTCATATGAACTGACACGGAGAAACTTTGAATGCCAATTTTCCACATGTGAAATGCTGCTTGCCAGGCATAAACGAAAGGGTTTTCTGCACCATATAGTCACTGGTGATGAAAAATGCATCCATTATGATAATCCAAAAAGGAAGAAATCATGGGGATCCCCTGGTCATGCTTCAACATCTACGGCTAAGCCAAATATTCATGGAAAAAAACTCTTGTTGTGTATTTGGTGGGATCAGCTTGGTGTCGTGTATTATGAGTTGCTCAAACCGAATGAAACCATTGCTGGGGCTGTCTACCGAACATAATTGATGAGATTGAGTCGAGCACTCGAGGAAAAGCGCGCCCACTACTACGCCAGACACGACAAAATTATTCTCCTGCATGATAATGCTAGTCCACATGTTGCGGCACCGGTCAAAACCTATTTGGAAACACTCAATTGAGAAGTTTTACCCCACCCGCTGTATTCACCAGACATTGCTCCTTCTGATTACCACTTGTTTTGATCGATGACGCATGGCCTGTCTGAGCAGCACTTCACATCATATGAAGATACCAAAAATTGAGTCGATTCGTGGATAGCCTCGAAAGATGATGATGATGACTGACGCGGTATTCGTATGCTGACAGAAAGATGGGGAAAAGTAGTGGCAAGCGATGGGTACTACTTCGAATAAAACATGAGGTTCCGTTCTTTCACAATAAATGCCCATTTTTTTATAAAAAACGGCGGAAACTTATTTGTACACCTAATACTTTTTCTTATAATAATAAGCTCACCTTTTTTCTCGTAGGCTGTTAAATATCGTCAACCAAGGTACGCAAAAAAAGTTTTGAAGACTATTGACTGGGTATGGTAATCCGTAAATGAATTCTTTTGTACAACAATCCTTTTGCCCAGCTAACAGGTTGAGCAAAACATTTATGGCCAGCATGCAAACCCAACTCTATGCCATCGGTCTGAGGCAACCTTAAAGCAGATGTGAAAATCACTAAAGAAAATGTATTTTTTTGTGTTACATATCTGAGCTTGTGCGGCACCATAAACTTTTCTCGCAATATAAAACATAAAGAAGCACTTTTCATTTTTCGGCATGACAAATACATTCGTCATCACTT
This sequence comes from Odontocerum albicorne, assembly GCA_949825065.1. Lineage (NCBI taxonomy): Eukaryota > Metazoa > Arthropoda > Insecta > Trichoptera > Odontoceridae > Odontocerum > Odontocerum albicorne. The sequence goes on along the minus strand of OX463841.1, from coordinate 30,372,088 downwards.
GACACTGGCGTATACTCCTTTATATATAGGAGTTCACGGCCATTATTCAAAGAGAGAGAGAAATACATTCGTAAGCTCTTGGTCTCTGGTCGTCGGCCCAGGAAAGTTGTACATTGTCGGTTAAAAAAAAAATTCTAACTTTTTTTACACTAAATTCATCTTAATTTAAATCATATAACAAATAATCGTTCATACTACCATTATTCATATACGTATTGTATTTTAACTTAGATTGTGTACATATTTGTGGTTGATTTCATCGTAGATCCAAAGGTAGGTAGTTTGTTTATTCTCTCTTCAATTTTTTTTTCCTCGTGTCGTTTTTTTTCTCTTTCTTTTTTTTTTAGTACGTAGGCAAAATGATTCCACACAAATCTCCTGATCCCAAACCACCAGATTTAAACTCTGATAGTGAGCTGTTGACTGAAGAGGAAATCCCGGTCTCGTCCTTCACAGAAGTGAAAAATAAAACCAAACGAAAGAGAACGAGGAACCTAAAGCCAGGGAGCCGCCAAGAATCACCGGAAAGAAAGATAACCCCTCTTAATATAACATCTGAAATACCTCAAACAGTCACAACCCCTACAACATCCTCACATATACCTCCTACAACCCCGTCTCCTCCCCAGGTAAGGGAATACGGCAAACATGACCGATCCCCTTACGTGGTACATGTACAAAAAACTTCAGAGTCACCAGGAACATCCATCAACTCAATTCCCTTTGGGATGTTTCTTAAAAAAAATAGAATTCCGGACATTTCGCCAAGAAACGGCATAAAATTAATAGGCCGCGAGTGATCACCTCCCCATAATCATTACATTTCCATCACCTCACCCCCCATTCATTAACCCCACTTGTAACAAATTTAACACCCGTAAAGCCAATTGGAACAAATTCTCACACTCCCTCGATGCCTCAATACAACAATTAGAATGGCCGACACTTAAAAATTTTCATACTCTGTATGATAAATTCGTGGAGTTGATGATCCAGGCGGCTCACTACTCGATCCCCCTTAAAAAAGCTCACTTCTTTAAGCCACAACCCCCTCCATGGTGGGATGAAGAGTGTTCAAATGCAATTAAATCCCGGAAAAAAGTATACCAATCCTATAAAAATAACATGACAGAGACAAACTTCCTCCTTTTTCTTAAAGTACAAGCCGTCACAAAACGCTTGCTTTCTAAGAAGAAGAAAGATGGATGGATACGGTTTTGTCACACCTTTTCGCCAGAAACTCCAATATCAACAGTATGGGAGAATGTGAAGAAATTTAGGTCCATCTACTCAACCCGCTTACATAAAATACCAACAGAGTGTTGGGTTCACACCTTTTTGAATAAAATTGCTCCTTCTTCATCTCCAACCCAATATGACGTGCCATATACATACTTTCTCACCTCTCATAATTATCCTCTAGATGCGCCCTTCACAGAAAATGAACTCAACATGGTTTTTTCCAACCTAAAGGACTCCTCCCCAGGGTTGGATAACATCCCATATTCCTTTTTAGTGAAAACCCTACCCTACACCAGGAAATATTATCTAACACTGGTCAATTGCATTTTTAATACAGGAAAAATTCCCAAGTCCTGGAAAATATTTAAAATTATCCCAATACCTAAAATGGGTAAAGATCTTTCAGATGGAAATTCCTATAGACCAATAGCCCTTGCATCAACTTTGGGAAAAATCACAGAACATCTTATTAAAAACCGCCTTGAATGGTTTGTAGAACACAATAAAATTCTGGATATTAATCAATTTGGTTTCCGTAAATCACGTAGTGCTATGGATAATTTAGCTATTCTCACTACTGATATTCATTCCGCATTTACTTATCAAAAACCACTTATAGTCGCTTTCTTAGATATTACCTCAGCTTATGACAATTTCATTTTACATATTTTAAAACAAAAGATGTTACACAAAAAAATACCCAACAAAATCACCCACCTCATATTTAACCTTTTATCAGAACGCTCCATCTTTCTATCAGTGGAGGAGGTGTCTTTCACAAGAACCGTTTGGAGGGGTCTCCCGCAAGGATCAGTCCTTAGCCCCCTCCTTTATAACATTTATACGGCAGATCTTGCTCACCTGGTTCCCCTCAATACCGTCGTATTACAATATGCAGATGATATCGTGGTTTACGCGTCCAATGAATCCTTTAAAATAGCAGAAAAAATATTAAACAATTCCCTCCACTCTCTCTCCAAGTGGCTCAAAAACCATGGATTAGATATTTCCCCCTCCAAAAGTTCTATTGTCGTGTTCTCGCGGAAAAGACAACTGCCTACCACTAATATTTATATTGACAATGTCCCTATTCTTAACCACAGTTCACACAAATTCCTCGGAATGACATTCGACTCCAGGTTATCTTGGAAAAATCACGCTGAGAACATAACATCAACCTGCCAAAAAAACATAAATATTCTTCGCGCAGTATCAGGAGTCTGGTGGGGGGCACACCCAACCACTTTGAGACTTCTATACACCGCCCTCATCAGAAGCCACCTTGATTATGGGTCATTCTTATTGGACCCTACCTTCAAATATATCCTCCATAAACTAGACCTTATTCAATTTCAGGCCCTTCGAATTATAGTTGGAGCTATGAAATCTACGCCGACAAATGCCCTACAGGTTGAATGTGTGGACCCACCGCTCTGCTTCCGAAGACAGTTCTTAGGTACCCGATACTTCCTCAATATATACAAAACAACATCCCACCCCCTTCTGCGTAAATTGAAATCACTTTCAGATCTCATTCCCACAAACATATTTTGGAGAAACAAAACACTCCCCCCTTTAATACAAAGTTATCGTAAATTCTCATCGTTGAATGTGGTAGTCCAAAAAAACCCTATTCCTCCTTTATACTGCACCTCGTTTCAAGCTTTAATTATAAATCCACGCATTGTTGAATCCTTTGGTATTGATAAGTCGAATTATCACGCCAATTATGATTTCATCAACCACATTAACACCCATTGGAGTGACTGGACTGTCTTCTACACAGACGCATCCAAGATTGCTAATGAGGAACATGTAGGAATAGCAATATATTGCGAAAGCTTAAATATCAAGAAAAAAATTAAACTACCCAAATTTTCAACTACATTCACTGGTGAGACATTGGCAATCTTGGAAGCATTACAAACATCGTTAGAATTAAGTATCCCAAACACTTTAATTGTATCAGATTGTCTAAGTTCCCTTTAATCAATAGGAAAGAACCCATTTCGATCCCCAAATAGTATAACACTTAATATAAGGGAAACTATATACAACCTTGAAGAGGCGGGCCTTGATGTCGCCCTGGCTTGGGTTCCTAGTCATCGAGGCATTTCGGGTAACGAAGAAGCAGATACTCTAGCTAAAGAGGCAACCTCTATAGGAAATACAGACAAATATAATTACACATCTGCACAAGACTTATTACCTTTGGCGCGCTCTTCGATGATGGAGGAGTGGACAAATTACTGGAATGCCTCGAACCGCACTAGGGGAAAAAGATATGTATCAATTCAACCCTACATTCCAATCAAACCCTGGTTTTCCAATTATAGAAGCACTCGGAGAGAAGCGACAACTATAAGCCGAATACGCTTTGGACATTGCTGTTCCCCTGTCCACCTGGCCAGACTACATATAAGGAACTCTTCTTTGTGTGAGTGTGGCCAGGAGGAGGGAGATCTTGAACATATCTTCTTCTCCTGTTCTCTGAATACTTTCCCTTTGATCTTTAAAAAACAAACAAAATTATTACTCCCTGCAAATCTTCCCCACCTGTTGAGCCTCAATAAAATTTCCATATTGAATAGCATCACTCATTTTATTAACAAAAACAAAATTAACCTGTAATAAAATATATGTATAATATATATGATAAATATCGATAGGAAATTAAATCATTCGCTCGCTCATATACATTTAACTATCATCTTATTGTAAATATTCATTTAGTTGTAAACTATGTACTTTAGTTGTAAAATAGTTTAACTCCATAGTATCTCACTAGATAACAGTAGTCCTGGGCCGAGTTGCTTGATGTGCCGTGTCGCCCATATGAATAGAACTACCTAGATACTATGAAGCTGACATCACTGGACACTGGCGTATACTCCTTCATATATAGGAGTTCACGGCCATTATTCAAAGAGAGAGAGAGAGAGAGACTTTTGACAGATCTATATAATATAAATCGAAAATTCTTTATTTGATATTTTACGATTTATTTAGATATAATATAGATTACGTAATGTTGAAAAGAAGCTTTAATTATTTTAAGACAGCGCAACGAATTAATTGTCTACGTTTTTCAACTCAATTGAAATATTCATATCACAATGTCATACCGTGGATACCAAAATTTGGCAAGCATCAATATTCTAAAGAAATTATTTTAGGCTTCTCTATATTAAGTTTGTTTGGGTTCGAAGAGAAAACGCACCATGCTGAAGATGATATAGTTATGAATTTAAAATGGTCCATTCTTCTCATACAAAGGAAAGAATATGATAAGGTAAATAATATATTAGCTTACTGTATTTATAGTTTCAAACGGTAGCGATTTTCTAACATCAAATATTCCATTACATTATCACATTATATTATAATTTTCTTCAGAATTGAGGCCAAATGTAGTGACATCCTAGAATTTCATATTGCAGAACCTTTCGATGACTTCATTCAGAAATGTTAATCCATAATATATGTTCCTTTTAAAGTTAAAAATTATTTTAAATAACTAACATCAAATGCGTATTCAATGCAATGAAGGCTCTTTTTCCAAGTGTTCATAATCATAAAAATATCTATTAAAATGACCTAATTTTGATATCAGGAAAACGTTAATATTTTTCATCGCAGGAATTAAAACTTTGTTTTTTGGACAGTGTTCTATGTGCTACATTGAGTTTGAAGTTCTATTTAGGAATCACTCAAAATTTGTATTGGAAAGTGACGAACAAAATTTAAATGGATTTTTTTACTTTAGCCTACATTGCATACTGAAATCAACTCAAAAGAGTCGAAAGATCATATCTGTGCAAAATATGCAGATTTTTTATCTTTAAAATCATTCTGTTGAAAAAGGGGAGATACAGAGATTATTTCTCACGCAACTGCTTCAGCCCTATGAATGGTATTCTCAAGAAGAGCATAATTATTACAGCATACCTAGATTGTTAACTTAAAGGCATATCAATACTTGTCTCTCAATCACTAGAGATAAAAAGGTTTTTTTCGTTGACCCTATGTACTTTGATATGTTATCAAAGCCCAAGAAAGAAGACCTCTCAGTTTTGAGAACAACTGCCTTAAGAGGATGATAAGTTTTAAGTGGTACGACTATATAGTAAACAAGAATCTTCATAGCCATGAGCTGCACTGTTTTATCGACTACTAGAAACTCGACGAATCAGCCGCCTATCTTACACCATCCACAGGTGTTATGATAAGGTTTACAATTTTGGCCTAATGTGAAAGGACATGGAATGTCTGTACCCACAGGCTGTAGACTTACCTGAGTAAAAGTATTTTGTCGTATCCCTGAGCTTGTAATAGAACAAAGAGGGTTTTTTTTAGTTAATAGTGGAGGAATGATGTGAAATTTATTGTTTCATTATATTCCCAATTAATCTCTTTTTCAGGCTGAACAACTACTACATCTAACACTGCGTATAGCACAACAATTACAGAATCAAGATGGGGTAACATACATTTATGATGTGATGGCTAATCTTGCTTTAGAAACAGGCAAATTTGAGAAAGCAGAAAAACTATTTGTTAGTGTAATGCAAAGATTGTTGGCAAAAGGAGTAGCTACCGATGATATCAAGGTAATCTGTTTTTTTTTTATCTTCTCAGACCTGATTTTTGGACCTTAGCAACAAATATGCTTTTTAATTAATTTGATTTTTTAAATAGAATAATTTTATAACTAGTATGAAAAAAGATCTAAATACTTTTGTAAACTAACAGGCTTAACACTTAAAATATGTTTTTCATCTGATGAGTATATTTGGAATTGAGAGATAATTTTTTTTCTTTGAAAACAAATAATGATTAATATTTTAATCTTATATAGAATTTCTAATATGGGGGGCTGGACGGTGAACAAACTTGGATTAGATAGAAGAAAGTTCTGTGTATTTTATTTGAGGTGTTTTTTGTGTTCCCACTGTTTCATAATTTATAATATGTCAGTGATTTCAGGAAGTACCTTTACCACTGTTGTGTCCTCTATGTGAGCTAAATATTTGTCTACGTGTATACAGAGTAATTTGTCTTGTTATTCAAGTTGAGGGGTTTTGATGCTCTAATCTCTCTGCAGAGCTTGTCAATGTACAACACAAATGTCAGCCAGAGTTGTTAATGGTGACCTAATCATAGGGTGTATATTTGCAAGTCTATTTTGCACCGGACGATATCGCCAAGGACCCGCTTCGCCCCACCAGCATAACCCGCTGTCCCAGCTATGCAGACAGTTTTGGATATTCTATCTATTAAATTTTAACAACCAGATCATGCGAATCATATGAATGATGTCTATTACTTCCATAATCTAAGTGCCATTACAAATAAAATTACAATGTCGTGATGTATTTTGTAAAAAATTAACACATTGCATCGATAAAAGTATATATTATTTCCATTTTCAGAATGTGCATATTAGCTTAAAACTTGCAAGAATTTATCACTTAATGGGAAATATGGAGAAAGCTGGTATAGGATTCCGTTGGAGCATTGAAAATATTAATAAAAAGATTGAAAATGATCCACTCTCAGAAGTAAATATTTTGCTTGCTACAGCCAAAGACTGGTATGTTGAAAATTTATAATCAGTAAGTACAGAATATGTTTTTGAGGCTCCTCTTATATTATTTTCTAAAAAATATCTCTTGCAGTCATTAATTACAAATACAGGGTGCGTTTTATGTTCCAGGCCGATTTTATTTGACTGTCATTTGTCAGTTCATATTTGACAGTCGTGGAGAGTGGTCAATAACAATTTATTATGGAGCATCTAACTCCGCAACAACGTGTTGAAGTTATTAAAACATTTTATTTAAATAATTGTTCAATTGTGAATACGCGAAGAAAATTGTGTGTTTCTTTGGTTTAAGTCATGTGCCAAGCAAGTCAACCATTCAGCATATAATGAATCATTTTGAAAATTTGTATACACTGGGAGATAAAACAAAGTCTGGGCGACAACGTAGCCAACGTACACCAGAAAAGATTGATGCAGTGAGGCAGAGTGTTGGTGAACGTCTGTGCACCTCTCATCAATGCCGTGCACAAAAATTGGGAATGTCTCCATCATGTTTGTTAAAAATTATGATAAAAGATTTGTATTTTTATCCGTATAAAATTCAATTGACACAAGAGCTACAGGAAAATGACCATAAACGGCGGCGAAATTGGAGTGCTCGGGTTTTACAAGTCGGTATAGACGACCACCATTTTTGGCAAAAAATCATCACGATGAGGCACACTTCGACTTAGCTGGCTTTGTTAATAAACAGAATAGCCGCTATTGGGGCACTGAAAATCCTCAATTAATACACCAACGACCATTACACCCTCGTAGAGTGACTGTATGGTGTGCCATTTGGGCCAGCGGCATCATTGGGCCATATTTCTTTGAGGATGCTAGAGGCAATGCTGTAACAGTTACAGGTGATCGCTATCGTGACATGTTGGTAAATTTTCTTGTTCTAGAATTGGATCAATTGGGCCTACAGCACATGTGGTTCCAACAGGACAGTGCCACATCACAGACAGCTCGTGCTACGATGCAAATTTTGCGAGAAACTTTTCCTGGCCAAATAATGTCAAAAAGTGGTGATATCAACTGACCCCCACGATCCCCTGATTTGATCGTCCCCGATTATTTCCTATAGGGGTACTTGAAGGCAAAGGTGTACAACAACAAACCAACCACAATCCCGATGCTTAAGGACTACATTCAAAAATAAATTGCTGAAATAACACCAGAAGTCTGCGAGAATGTTATGAAAAATATGCTTGAAAGAGCTTGTGTTTGTGCCACGGCCAGAGACGGCCACTTGATCGACATTATATTCCTTACATAATGGTAAAGACCATATAATCAATTAAATATAAATTATAAAATTGTATTTCATTTAAAAGTTATTAAAAAAAACATCGGCCTGGAACATAAAAAACATCCTGTATATACATAAATAGAAAAAAAGCAAAGAAAGAATACAAAATCAGCTAATGTTTGATATTGAGCTCACAAAATGAATTGACGGCATTGATCATTTTTGCATTTATGATAGATATGCTTTGGCTATTCAGCAATTGTGGCTGGAATGAAAATGACCTTCAAATATTGTTGTACAAATTTTATACTGCATTTAAGACATACATGATGATCTCTTTTAGCAAATATGATTTTCTCCCACCCCCCTGTGAGATGCAAGCTGGTCATCAGTGACAAATCATTAGAGCAAGAAGCGCAGGTCTGATGTCTGGAAGTATATTAGCTTAGCTGTCACAATGTTCATGACAAATTAAGAGGGGAAATCCACAGAGCTGTTTCCATAGGAGGGTATTTGAAAGATCATATGCTGAAACAAATATATGAAAATATTTAGCAAAGTTAGTATATACAAAACATGTATAAAACCCATAATAACTTATGGAATCTATATAAGAGAAAATTCTACAAAAAAAGTCAATTTTACGCTCCACAGGAAGATTATCCGAGCTATTAGAAACTCTCGAGCTGAAAAAACTCTTGAGGGTTAGGATTATGAATATTTAAAACAGAAGACGTCAGATGGGAGAGAATAATTAAAAGACACTATCATGCACATGTGGAAAGGATGGAAACTTCAAGATTTCACCACATCGTGCTACAGGGAAGATTCCCTGAATAAACATTTTCTAGGAGAGTCACATAAAAAATGGAAAGATAGCTAGTAATCAACATTCCAGGAAATAGGCTATATTCGGAATGATAAAACTATATGTCGACGATAAACTAAATATTTTATATACTCTATTTTCCTTTCTTTTTTTTTACCAATTAATTATATTTATTCTACTCTTGCTATAAATTATGTTACTCTAAAAATTGCATATTTAAGAAATCACCTGTGCTTGTTTATACTCAAAATATTATTTAGTACAACTGTCTTATTCAAAACTTTTCGATATGCAATGACAAGCCTACAGACGTCACAGCCCTTCTGCTATATTGTTACCCTAAATAGTGATGGTCTAAGGATTACGATACAACCAGTAGTATACAACTTAGTTAGAATAATAAATATGTTTACTAGGTTAGTCAAAAAGTTTTGAAAGCGACATCTATGGAGCAGTAGAAAAACCAAAATTTCTACACCATTTTAATATTTCATCTTTCATAAGAACGTACTCAAAATTTCATTTCGATCTGTCAATTCATTCTTTGTTTACAAGGCATTTGAAGTTGACGTGTCAGTGTATTTTTTAAGAATGTAAAAAATCCGAATATCGTGCAGTGATTAAATTCTTTGTTTTAGAAGGTTTATCGGCTACTGAGATCCATGCAAAGATGGTGAAAGTATTAAAGGAGTCTTCTCCTTCATTTCCAACCGTTCACCGATGAGTTTTGGAGTTTAAGCGTGGCCGTACAAGCGTTGAAGACGATCCACGCTCAGGACGTCTAAAAAGTGCATCAACACCAGAAATCATAGCGAAAATACAGGATATGGTTTTGGAAGATCATCGATCGACTGTGGATGTGATAGCTGACACCATAGGCATCTCACATGGAACAACATGGCATATTTTGGCTGAAGTTTTGGGTTTCAAAAAACTGTGTGCACAATGGGTGCCGCATTTGCTAACAATGCAACAAAAACACGTTCAAAAGCGACTTTCTGAGCAACATTTGGAGCAATTTCGAAAGGATAAAAAGGATTTTCTGCGTCGATTCATCACTATGGATGAGACTTGGGTCTACCACCATGATCCTGAATCAAAACAAGAGGCTAAGGAGTGGTGTGAACCAGGCACTTTGGCTCCGAAGCGAGTTCGTGTCCAGAAATCGGCCAAGAAGGTGTTAGCGTCAGTTTTTTGGGATGCAAAAGGAATTTTATTGATAGATTATCTCCAAACTGCTAAGGCAATCAACTCTGATTATTATTGTGACCTTTTGGACCAGTTGGATGAAAAAAATTGTTAAAAAAGACCCGGTTTGCAGAAGAAAAAAATCATTTTTCATCAAGACAATGCACCTGCTCACACAGCTCAAAAAACCATAGCGAAAATCAGTGAATTGGGTTACGAATTGTTGCAGCATCCACCCTATTCGCCAGATTTAGCTCCCTCTGACTTCTGGCTGTTCTCACACCTCAAAAAATTCCTTCGTGGAAAGCATTTTTCATCAAACGAAGAGGTTATAGCCGTCGTAGAGGAGTATTTTGCAGGCCTTCCAGAAAGTCACTTCCATGATGGGACAACAAAGTTGGAAGATCGTTGGACCAAGTGTATTGATCTTATGAGAGACTATACTGAGCAATAAAAGTGATTTCCCCCCCAAAAAAAATGTATTTTCATTTCCGCTTTCAAAACTTTTTGACTAACCTAGTATTTTTATTTGGAGCAGAAGTTTTGTCCGGTCTTTTTAGTTTGTTTTCATTCCTCAAACCATGAAATATATCAATTTTTCATTTTCTTATTTTTCTTCATTACAGTATTTTTTCTGTTTTACTTTGACAATGGTCCACTAGGATAACTTTAAGTAGCCATGCATATATTCACCCTCAAATTTTATAACTCATAAAATATCATAAACAATTTTTTTAAATTGGAAAATACCATCTTTCATCGCTTGTACAAACAGTAAAAGGGTGTTATAAATTATTTTTGGTTAATCCTTTTAACCCCAACCCTTTTCAATATATATAAAGACTCATTCGTTTTGTGAAAAAAATTATGTATGTTTAAAAGATAATGAGTTTATAAACTTAGACTAACCCAGAAAACGGTGGCCATCACCTTTCTGGCCGATAGGACAGTCTTCGCCTTCTTCGGAGCACGTTCGCCGGGTGAAGTCCACTGTTTCGACTGTTCCTCGGTCTCGGGTGTGTACCAGTGTATCCATGTTTCGTCGACGGTCACGAAACGACGCAGAAACTCCTTCGGATTGCGCTTAAACATCGTCAAACACTGCTCTGAAGTGGTCTCACGGTTGCGCTTGTTGTCCGGAGTGAGCAAACGCGGCATCCATCGCGCCGACAGCTTTCTCATGCCCAATACTTCATGCAGGATATGACCCACGCGGTCTTTTGAGATGCTTACTGTCTCAGCTATCTCGTGCACCTTCAATCGGCGGTCTGCCAATACGAGATCGTGGATTTTTGTCACGTTATCCTCCGTGGTAGCCGGTTTTGGGGCACCTGGGCGTGGCTCATCAAAAACCGACGTGCGACCATGTTGAAACTCGTTAAACCAATTTTTGACGGTCGTCATCGAAGGAGAAGAGTCATCGTACACAGCATCTAAGCGCTCTTTGATTTCGCTGCGCGATTTCCCTTTCAAAAACAAGAATCGAATCACCGACCGATATTGCTCTTTTTCCATTTTTCTCAAATCCGCGGACACGCTCGCTTCCACACACGGTCAAAACAAAACTACGCGTCCAATTCGGCTGAAATTTTGACAGTAGCTGTCAACAAGAATGTACTACGCGATAAAAAATTGCTCTTGCGATAGTGGTGCCATCGGGCGGTGAGGCTACGTACTTATCGGACCGCCCTCGTATTCCTTTATATTACACAAACTAAATCACAAAAAACAGAATTTGAAGTAGAATTGAAACTTTTCAAAAAGATAGTAAACAATGAGTTAAGTTCATTTCAGTGTGTAGTTTACTTTACTTAAAAAGGTTTGATTTTCTTTTTTTGACTGTTTTATGACAATTTCAATAAATATAAAGTTAAAGTGTGCCGCCGCCATTAGCGATTTTTTGTGATAGATTGATAAAGGCATATTGGGGCTAAAAGGGTTCAAATAAATGTCTTGAGTTTTTTTTTTTAATAACATTATCATTTTCTAGGTATGGGCATTTTATGATTGACAAAGGAGAACTCCAAAATGCCTCAATACTATTGTATGAGGCATATGAAATATTAACTTTATTTGAAGGAGACAACCAGGACCAAATTGTCGTGCTTTTAAATGATATGGCTTTTTTGAGTGAAAAGGTAAGTAAGTTTTCTCAACTTCATCAAACAGCAACAAATAGATAATTTCTAAAGTGCTGTTTTATATATTACCTCAAGAGTGCTTTATTTTTTAATTTATAAAAAGTAGCTCATAAGCGCCACTAAGTAAATTCATGTTGAATGATGTTTGAAAATATATTTAAAATCGGGATGCTAATAATGAATAAGAAGTCTCCTATTCACCAATCTATTGGTACCAGTAATGCGGCCTCTGATGTTTGGGCAGATATCTAAATGATTAAGACATAAATTATTAGGAAGGTAAATCCAAAGAAGCTAGTTGAAAAAGCAGTGAGGTAATTTTTAAATACTGCTGCCTCAGGTTAGAGGTCTACCTGATCGACTGTAATTACTTTGAATAACTAGTATTATTATATGTTATTTGCCTTTTTAAGATTTTGTTGTTCATCCAATTTTTAATAAGATGGTCATTGCTGCAATTTACACTGATTGTTATTTAAAATTTTGTATTTGCTATCAACATTCTCACCGTCAAAGGTTACTCACCTCTTTGAGTTTACTTTTTACTTGGTCACACTAATCACTCATTTAGCATTAATGTCAAAGACATTACAAAGTATTTTAGTCTCAGAGCAGACCTGGGCAGAACGTCGATCGCGATCCACCGGTGGGCTGTGAAAAAAGGTTGGAGTGATCGTGTAAATTGAGAAAAATGTATCGTAATTTTCAAAATATACTTTTATCAAATAATTTTTATGTGTTTTGGTTGGAAATATGTCCAAAACAAGTAACCGCAACTAAATACGTGCAATTTTAAAGATGTAGAACTGTCACATATTATACGGAAATTGTGAATTATGATTTGGTTGAACAACTGACCGAATAAATAATTACCTACTTGTATTTGTTTTTCATGATTGATATTTTCAGCTTTGTATTTTTATATAATTTTTATTAGCATGGGTGTGAATAATAAATAATTAATAACACTATCTCTAATGAAGAAAGCACGAGGTGAAGATGTTAGCTGCTTTAAAAAAATATAGATAAAAGAAAAAATCCAATTTATTGACTTGTATCGATGACAGCTGATGGGGCGCCATCAATGACCAGGAAAATCAATGGATTTTTGGCTATATGTACCAGAGATTATGACTTTTCAGATTTCCTTTTGTATCATTGCATTAGGAGTTACAAAGGATATATAATGGTGTGTAATGATAGGAAGCAAAGTCAATGGGCCACTAAAACATATGTACACTCCCGCTCATAAGTCTTCGTCACCCCCTAATAATTGAGTTATTCGCGTATTTATGCAATATTACAATGAAAAATCAATATAATAAAATAATTATAACTGTTTTGCATTGTATTTAACAGAAATCACGTGTGTATGGATGGAGATTAGAATTTGGAAAAACCGGCTTTTTACAAAATAGTCACCGTTCGGTATTGTCTGTCATTCAGAAGTCCAAGCAAGCTAATCCCTTTATTGTGTTAGGTTTACAGGTAGTAGGGATAACAATTCACCGTTACGTGAATTCTTTGTCTAATTTACTTTTAGCTTTCAGTCTTCAAAATTTTCAAAAATCTCATATCAAAATGGTCAAAACTCGAAAATATTATATCGAAATCCGTTCAATGATGGTGGCTTGTTCCAATATGGGTGAAAATGTTAGAGAAATTGCCATAGAAATGAAGATTCCTAGGAGAACAGTTGGCTGTTTTTTGAAAAAGTACGCTTTGACCGGGCGTTTGGAGGATGAAAAGCGATCAGGAAGACCAAAAGTCCTGTTCAATTGTCACCAAAACAACCCCAAACCATAACAAAGCCTCCTCCGTGTTTCACTGAAGGCACAAAAAATTGTTCTGATGCCCTCTCTTCCTCAAATCTTCAAACGAAAATTTTCCACCTGGAGCCAAAAACTTCATATTTTGATTGGTCGCTCCATAGAACATTTTTCCAATCTTGAGTTGTCCATGACTGATGCTGTTTAGCCCATTCGAGTCTTCTTATTTGCAGCACTTAATAATGGTTTCTTCATGGCGATTCGACCGTGGAGACCAGCTTCCTTCAGGCGTCGCTTGACGGTAGAAACGCCTATTGGATGATCTTTGAATGATGAATATTTGAGGGAGAGAGGGCATCAGAACAATGTATTGTGCTTTCAGTGAAACACGGAGGCAGCTCTGTTATGGTTTGGGGTTTTTTTGGCGGCAATTTAACAGGATTTTTGGCCTTCCCGATTGGTTTTCATCTACCAAAAGCGTACTTTTAAAAAAATCAGCCAACTGTTCTCCTAGGAATCTTCATTTCTCTGACAATTTCACTAACATTTTTACCCATATTGGATAAAGCCACCATTATTAATTGGATTTCGGTATAATATTTTCGAGTTTTGACCATTTTGATACGAGATTTTTGAAAATTTTAAAATGAACACAGTGCACTTTATCAAGGACATTTGAAGACTGAAAGCTAAAAGTAAATTAGACAAAGAATTCACGTAATGGTGAATTTTTATCCCTACTACCTGTAAACCTAACACAATAAAGGGATTAGCTTGCTTGGACTTCTGAATGACAAAGAATACCAAACGGTGACTGTTTTGTAAAAAGCCGGTTTTTGAACAAAAGGCCTCCCAAATTCTAATCTCCATCCATACACACGTGATTTCTGTTAAATACAATGCAAAACGGTTATAATTATTTTATTATATTAATTTTTCATGGTAATATTGCATAATTACGCGAATAACTCAATTATTAGGGGGTGACGAAGACTTATGAGCGGTAGTGTATATACTTGAACCGAACAGTATCAAAATATGTTAAGATGATAGTTCACAACAGTATTTTAGTATCAACTTTGATATATGAGAGTGAAACATGAATGTGGAAAAATACTGAAAGAAGCCGAATAAATGCTGTGTAAAATGCATTTGTGGCGGTCGCACACTCGGAACACTGTGGGCATCCATACACACGGTCAATGACCGATGAAGTGACCTTTGCATTCCTTAGCAATGCAAAACAAACAATTACAAAGTCCACGCGCCGGCCATTCAACCCGTAGCCGGGAGCGGACCGCATTCACACTTGTCTCGCCAGTTCCGTATTTGAATGATACCTACATACAACATTAATCGTTTTTGCATTCGCAGAAACGAGACGTAGGCATATCGCGAGCACATTCCCGCGCACATTCTAAAATGATATAAATACCTACGTTACTAATAAAATTCCTCTTTTTCCGCATTGCGATCTAACGAGTTTTATTTATCATCATCATCTCTCCCTTAAGGACTAGCTCCTAAACATTCACTGAGAAGAATACAATTCCATATTGTAATTTATTTTATCAAACACTGTTTACTCCACTTTTATCACAAAAAGTGGAATAAACAGTGTTTGATAAAATAAATTACAATGTCTTTAAACCTCCACAACGTTAATGCCTTAACTATAAACAACAATTCCATATTCTTCCATATGAAAAATATATGACAGAATATGGCTTCCGGAATAATTTGGCTTCCAAATTGAAAAAAAACTGAAACGGACTTTTCCAATTTGATAGTTCAAGAATCAAAGAGAGTATTTTTTACGCAGCGTTTAATAAATCTTGGCATATTAAACGGTTTTGGTAATTTCACTCTATCGAATTCAGTGGTAAAAGACTAAAAAACAAATAAATTTTATAGAAATGCGTGCACGTGAGATGGTTTGAGCATATGGAACAAATGAAGAAAGACTAACAAAACAAATATTCAATGCAAATGTGAGTGGAAGGTGTGGTAGAGAAAGACTAAAGAAAGTATGGTTGGATCAAGTTAATGATATTTTGAAAGAAGGAAATGTAAGAAGTTAGAGAAATCGTAGGAGTTGTATGAGAAGGTGTATGGATGTGGAAGAGATGAAATATGTAGATAGGAAAATCTGGCACTCTGTCCTCTCTGCCTGCCCCAACAGGTAAACGGTGTGATGGTATGTATCATTGCATTATTCATCAGCAGACCCTCTGTTGTAAAATTCTGAATATGCATTATGGGAATCTGCATGAAAAATTTTAATTCTATTGGAATGGGAATCTGCATGAAAAATTTTAATTCTATTGGAAGGTCTTCAGAAAAAAATGTTTAGGTCTCAACTAGAAGAAAAGGAATCTTAGTATGGGGAATAATTGTATCATGCAGATGTTTGTTGATTAAGTCAGGGTATATTTTTACAAATGTTCAGGGACTTAGTACAAAAAGTAAAATAATTTTTCAAGTCAAGAGGTGAAGCGTACGTTGAATTTAATGATGACATCTGGTTGATAGATTTAGCTTTCGTTATGGACATAACCAACTGTCTCAATAAATTGTTCTTACAATTGCAAGGAAAAAACAAAACAATAGCTTCTTCTTCTTGAATAATGGCCTGTACTCATATATATGAAGGAGCGTACGCCAGTGTCAAGTGATGATATGACAGAAAAGATAAATAATTCACTTTCTTTATCTGTGGTGGAAACTGAAGTGTGGAAAGTTCTTCAAAACAACAAATTTTACTCCTTCATGTATAAGAGTTTGCGGCCATTATTCAAGAAGAAGGATCGTACTTCAGATCCTCACTTTTGGAATCCAGTGAATGAAGAAAAATATCTTAATTTAAAAAAAGTGGCATATAATTTGTTTGCTCTACTTATCTATGTGAGCTGCGTTTTCAATGTAAATATAATGAAGTCAAAATATAATTCATCTCATAGACGACCACTTACTCTTAATACCTGTGCAAGATTAGCAGGTAGTAACTATATACCGAAATATTTCAAATTAGTCGACAATAAACTATGTAAGTCTTTTGATGATTCTGCTTTAAATTCATATTTGATACTGATTTTTTATACTAAATACATGATCATATCATAGTTGGGGCACTTATTGAGAATGGCTCCAGATTGTCTGCCAAAACTATTTTTCTCGGTGACCTCTTCAAGAATGAGACCACTTAGATCAGTGGTCTCATTCTTGATATAATATAATAATAAAATTTACAACTGTGGTACATAAGTTATAGTGACAAATAATAGTAGAGAAAACACAAGGTTTGTGGGAAAAATGAAGAAAAAATTTATAATAACAATGAAGGATTATTCAGTTTCAGATAATTTTTTAATTTTCTTTTGGATTCATGGGTATTTCAATATTTTTAAGGTTCAACGGAAGGTTGAAAGTATTTTTTTCCAAGATAGAGAAAATAATTTTGAGAATGCTTAGGTTTTAATATCGGGATTTTAATGTTATTCTGATATCTTGCAGATATATTAACTTGAAAGTTATTTATCTATTTTCTTTAAAAGTTTTGATGTTGAAGTTTTATATGTTTTGATTTAATATTTTTAATTGAATCGTGTTTAAACATGCCTTCAAAATAAAATACAGTTACCCCTTAAAAATGAATAAAAACAGATTTAATATTTTAACTTAATGCTAAATCAATGAGAACCCTGAGCTTGCTTCATTGAAACGAGATGGTTCCATCTGGGGGTAATAGGAGATTGTGACACCCGAAGTGTCTTGCTTATGTCCAGTTTATTTCTTTGTTTTGTTTTGGTTGCTGTCATTGCAGAAAACCCCGCTTCACATAGATAGGATGTCGGAAATGGCAATAGGGATTTTAGTGCTGTGGTGGCAATCTCAGGGTATTCCGCCATGACTCTAATCCAGAACACCGGCAGAGTTGTTGTCTCGAACATAGTTTTAAGGCTGCCGTCATTTGCAATATCCAGCAGTTGATCTTCTTCTTTCGCAGGCATGTTATATTCGCGTGGTTTATTGATAAATGGGTCCCGGATCCATTCCTTGCCAGTTCGTGGGTCTTTTGTGGTTGGGAAGTAGCGCTCAAACTCTTTTAAAAGTAAAGACAGGTGATCTTGCACCAACTGGGAGAATGAATGCTCTGGCTCAGTCTCGCCTAAAATCCCCGCCAATGTCTGAAACATGTCCAAAATGCCTCTGTTCACGCGTCGTTCCCACAACTCCAGTTTGGCTTTAAATGCAGCTACTTTGTCTGCCAACTTGAAAACAGTTGTCATTTTACCCTGAAGGGACAGATTAAGTTCATTGAGCAGGCTGAATACGTCACACAGGTAAGCCAGTTTTGCAACCCATGCCTTGTCATTGAAATGTGCTGCCAGCGGTGACTTCTTTTCTGCGAGAAATCTTTGCAATGGCTCTCGTAATTCAAATACTCTGGTTAGCGATTTCCCTCTGGATAACCATCTTATTTCTGTGTGTAAGAGAAGGCATTTGTGCTCTGCGTCCATCTCCTCACAAAGTTGCTCAAACAGGCGCGAGTTAAGGGCGTGTGCTTTGATGTGGTTAATAACTTTAACGACATCATTCAATACGCTGTTGAATTCCGGTGAAATTTTTCGGCTTGCAAGCATTTCCCTATGAATGATACAATGCGTAGATTCACTCTCAGGTGCAACCTCCTTAATCCGAGCAGCTAAACCAGACAGTCGTCCGGTCATGGCAGCAGCTCCGTCTGTGCATATGCCAACACAAAAGGACCATTTTAGTTTTCCTGATATATAACCATCCAGTGCCTTGAACAGTTCTGCTCCTGTGGTGTTGGTTGGCAAAGATAGTGCACATAACACATCCTCATGCACATCCTCCTCATATAGATATCGCACATAAACAAGTAGTATTGCCTTGTTGTCGATATCTGTAGATTCGTCGACCTGGAGTGCGTACCACGGTGATGTATTAATCCTCTTCAACAATTGTGTCTCAATGTCTTCGGCTATTTCCTCAATGCGCCTAGTCACAGTGCTAGCCGACAAAGGCACATGTGCTATCTTTTCCACAGCAGCCTCTCCTAGAAGTTCACGGCAAATATCTTTAGTGGAGGGCAAGATCAATTCTTCACCGATATTGAATGGCTTTTTAGCCTTAGCAATACGGTTTGCCACCAAATATGATGCTCTCAATGCATTATCATTTATTGATGTGGTGGCCCTCATAAATTTCTTCTGTCCTTCGTATTCCCGTTTCATTCTTTCAAAATACTCCAGAGGCTTGTCTTTTAATCCAGGGTGCTTGGTTTTTAAGTGGCGAAGCAGTTCTGAAGGTTTCATTGCCTCATTAGAGAGCTTGTCGCCGCAAACTAAGCAGAGCGGGATTGGTGTGTGGGAATCACCTGTCCCGATAAATCCATATTTCAAGTAGGACTCCTGGTATTTTCTCTTAAATGGGATATATCTCTTTGATGTTGAAGGCGCTTCTTCAGACTCTTCACTGGGCCTTTTCTTTTTCCCGAGGAATCTTTCTAACGACGTCTGTTTCGTATTCATTTTTACGATTTTGTGGGCTAAATTTGAGCAAACAGTATATACACGTACACTAAGCACTGTTAAACATGAGGAAGTACCGGTAAAGAGAGAGAAGAACGACACACACCTTCTCTCCACCAAAGCTACAGCGTCACTGATAAAAAAGGTTATTTTTTGACGTGCCGTAAAAGAGGTTGCCATACTTTACGGCTTGCCTATGGGCTATGGGTAATCCCGCTTCTCCTTTGTTTGCGAAATATTTATGGATTCTATTGAAAACAAACTTGTGGACTGCGGACTTTCATTATTATCTTATGTTTTTGTTTGGATTAGATATGTTGATAATATTTTCATTATTTGGTCAGGTAGCAACAGACAATTAAAGAATTTTCTTACATTCATTAACAACCTTCATCTGAATTTTAAATTTACATTAGAACATAACGATAATGATAGCTTAAACTTTTTAGGCCTAATAAAAGTCAGTAAAGTTAACAATTTCTAATATTTAAGAAATTAAAAATATAACAAAAAATTAAGTTTTTATTTTGTCTCTGCCAGACCAGACTCCCGGTACATTATTATTTAGACACATATTGAAATGGAAGAGCCACGTCCCGTACAGCTCGTACCTATAAGGAAGCTTCCAACAGTTAATTATATATCCCGATTTTCACTTTTTTAAGTATTGATAAGATCTGAAATCTCGATCGATAGACGTCTCGACTCGATCTTCGATCGACAGAGGACGACTTTTGACATCTTATGTATATATAAAGTATATAAAATATATAGTATTTGCCTTGTTTAAGTTACGGCAAGACCGCCTTCGGAATCAAGGATGACTCCGCATGCGGCATGCATATGGTAGTGTGGTGTTGTTTTATTTCGAAGGTATTGTCGGAAGGTCGGTGGTAACTTAGCGTGAAGGGGTTTTCAACGGAATAATTATTTTAAGCAATAATTAAGTTTTATTGGGTATGTTCCATTTTTCAAAAGTAATTTTGATTTTTAAGCAGGCCCTTGCGCGGCCCAGTACCAATTGGCCCACGGCCCGGTACCGGGCCGCGGCCCATAGGTTGGGAACCACGGACTTAGATGACCGAAATACACCATGGTGAAGAAGATGAATGATGAAACAAATATTTATAAGATGAACAATTTTTTTTTGTATGAAAGTACAAAAAGATACTGATAATATGAGACAAAAAGTTAATTTTAAATTTAAAACATTATTTTGAGAATTAATATTGATGTTTTTTTTTTTCAGTTCAATGACCTTCAAACATCTGAAAAATATTTAAAAGAAGCTATAAAACGTGGTCGTAAAATAGACAATATGGATGATCTTGGTGTTATGCATGTAAATTTGGGCAGGATTTATATGAAACAAAGACTTTATGATAAAGCTCAAAAATATTGTGGATTTGCACTTAATCTGGCAGTACAAAGAAATGATAAAGAGACAATTGAACAAGCTGATTTATGTTTGAAGGAATTAAAAAAATTATGAGTAAATTTTTATTTTCAAATTGAATAGTTAAATTCAAGTTTTCAGAAAGTTGTTTTATTCACACCAACCCTCAACTCATATTTAATGTTTTATTCTTAAGAATTACTTCACACTCGTTAGTTATACATATGTAATTTTTTACTCCGGTTTACAGAAAATGTTTTTTTTTTACGAAATTTATTATATTTTATGTGTTGCAAGAAACATTGCTAAAGATATTCATTCTTAAGGAAGAAGTGGCAAATATCTCATTAAATTCTAAATTATATAAATTGACATTGTAATTGAATAAAAATTGTACCATACATTTCCATTTTTTTTTGTTATTTACCATGAGACAATAGCAACATGTAATATTTTTGTGACTAAAAAAGGCCAAAGTCCATGGTTATATCACCAATATTCGAGTTGTTTGCCAATCATAAAGGTTAAATTTCAAAGGTCACTTGACCACCCATGTATGTGTTGGGATGATAATATAAAATTAAATAATGAAGCTCTTAATGTGACGCTGTCCAGAATCGGAAAACTTGGAGAACCGTGATACAGTCATCAAAATCCCCAGGCTAAACAAAGATTTATCAAAATTAAATCAGGAACGTTTGAACGGCCGTAGCGTCGAAAGGGTGGAGAAATTCAGATACCTCGGCAACATACTCACGCAGTCTCTCGACCCGGATGTGGAAATCAGGTGCAGAATTGAGGCAGCAAGAACTGCATTTAATAAAATGAAGTCGCTCTTCTGTGATGACAACTTAAATTTGAAACTCCGTCAGAGGATGATTAGATGCTATGTGTGGTCTGTTTTATTGTACGGTTGTGAAACATGGACCTTGAAAGTTCAGGCAATGAACAGACTGGAAGCATTTGAAATGTGGTTGCATCGTCGAATGCTCAAAATTCCCTGGACAGACATGGTGACAAATACCGAAGTCCTGAGGCGAGCTAGAGCTGACAGGGAGTTGTTGTCCACTATAAAAGTTAGAAAGATTTCATATCTGGGTCACGTGCTGCGTGGAGAGAAGTACCACTTGCTCCAGCTTATATTGAAGGGGTAAGTCGAGGGACACCGGGGGCCCGGAAGAAGACAGATGTCCTGGCTGCGGAATGTGAGGGAGTGGACCGGCATCCGGAGTGCAGAGGAACTGTTCCGGGCGGCTCAGGACCGAGACGGATTCGCCGAAGTGATCGCCAACGTTGGGGGGACCCGACAGGGCACTTAGAAGAAGAAGAAGACTATTATAATGACTTAAGAACACCCGTTTGACTGGAATAAGAGAATTGAAAAATTATTCTGGATATGATATCCGGAGACCTATGCTACAGTGATCTCAGAGACGTCTTAAAATGTTAAAAGCAAATGACACTACTTCAAACAATTTAAGTTTCAGTATTAATTATGACCAGCCATATATATATATATTCTTATTTCCCAAAAAACCCATTATACAAATAATTTGTAATAAGTCAAGTTTAACATAGAATTTCAAAGACGATCTACGAGCAGTGCATTAGGATCAAGAAATTGTCTAACTGCAATAATTAGTAGTATTTCATATTAGAAACCCAGTACATAAGCATCGTTGTTTTTTACTATTTGTAAAACTAGTTCCTCCACCTGGATTTAAATAATTCTCAAATAAATTGATAAAATCAATAAGGATGAGTGTTATCCTAGCCCTACATAACCGTGATTTATTTCACTTAGTTCTAGTTGAAATAATATATTTAAGAAGAACGTAAACACAAACTGAATTCAGATTTTCAAGTGATCAGTAATTTGGATTAGAATTTTTATAAATTAGTTTCTGTTTTAATTTTTTACAACATAACTATTTGAAGATCTGATCTCGTAACTCTTTTGGTAGATTGAAATAATAATAGTCATTATTACTGATACATTGAATTTATTAAAAAACAAAAAGGAATTTGCTGTAGATAACTTGAAACTAACATTCGATCTTTCCCAAAGAAGCTAATAAAAATAAATATTTTCAACTCAACCATAACAACTATTTACAAGTTATAAATATCTGCTTTTCATGTAGGATTAGGCAAAAGTATTTTTAAAACTGTTTATTCCTGCTTTGTATTTAGAGACCTTGCACCATGTGTATTTCCTCTATTTGTTTTACTATCAATCTTTATGTTTTGATTTGAAAGACCTTGAATTTTAACTATAGAATTTTTTTGTGAGTTGCTGAGATAATCAAAGACAACATATATAATATAATACCTATCATAGGTAGCTGATATTAAATATAAGATCCACTTCAACTCTTACATGATAATTTGGAATTCAGAATATAAGCCTGTTACTAAATTCGTATTTTGCTGATTATAGCAGATTGGTGCAATTTTATAATACTTGATCTAGCTATAGTAGTTGTAGTTTGGAATATTAACTAACATTATGGTAAATTGATACTGGTACATTACCCTATCAAAGCTGTATATAGGGTTACCAGCAGTATTATTATGACCAGAAGAATTAAAATTTAGTGGCAAAGAAAAAAAAAAAAATTCTTCAGATTTCGAGTTTTCAACTTATTTCTTCAGGTTAACGATCTTCAACAACAATTAAATGATTTAGAACCTCAAGTATGTAGATTTCTTAATTACAGCACACATTTTTAAAGCCTTGTTATTAAACGAGCAACACAAACCACTCTACCACTGTTAGATGTGTACCGAGTAACACCACACTTTTGTGCCAAGATGGTGTTATCCCCATTCCTTCACACTACGTTAAAACATAACATAGATTACTTTGCCAACAACCCTCATTCACCAATATCTACTAGAATTATGAAAAATTGACCAATGCTCTGCCAGCATTGCAAAAATATGGATTGCTATTTTTACACAATTAAAAATGTATTTGAGATAAAGACAATAGTTAGTAAACTTGAACTATCCCAGTTAGTAACATGTCTAACTAATGCAGAACAAATATTTTCTATTATAGAATAAGTTTGGAAGAATGATCGAAATAAAATGCATGTAAACCTGATAAATGCAGAACTTTCTATTTGAGACTTTTATTTTTATACTATTTATTTTAATTCTATTTAAAAGCCCCGGAACAGAAGTTCTTATTAGAAAGTGCACAAAGTGAAAAGAAATGTAATTTTAGAAAAATATTAAAAAAATTAAAATATAAAATCGATTTTATATTTTACTTATTATTGACTATCCTTCACACTATTTTTTTTTTAAATTCGTATGTATTGGCACCATCATACGAGTCTTTGGTTTTCGAATTTGCATTGACGTAATGTTGGCCACTTTAGCTGTATATAAAAATGTTAGTAGCAGGGTGCCTATCAATGGGACAGGATGACATTTTCATTGGAGCTTTGAAAATCCTTTTTCGTGTTGAGTGCTTGATTTTTGTTTTTATAGAAGCACCGTCTGTGTCTCCTCACTGGGTGACGTTATTGTTGAAGCAGGAAGAAGTTATCAGGTACGATGGGAAAGGATTTTTGGAGTTGTTATGGAAATATTGTTTTTCCCACCAAGTGGGCTCGTCGCTATTTTACAGAAAGAAATAAACTCTTCATAATGGGAGAAAAGTATGAATCTGGCAATAAGGATTATATTTCCATGCCATAAATTATTGGGTATCAAATGACTGGACTGAAAGCCATTCTCCTTCACACCGCACAGCTAGAACAATGATTCATTGCCTGAATTCGAAGTTCAACTTGTAAGTCTTCTTTCACTACAGGTTTAGAATCATTTGATTTTTTCTTTTCCTATCAAAATGAAGGGAAACATTTAATCACAAACAACAAATACATCATTATTAATTAGAAAGCTACAAAGAAAAAAACTTCCAACTCTCTTAGTTAGGTATGAGTATTAGAAAAAAAATAATGCAATTTTCATTTGACTAAAAATTTCCAGAACAACTCTTATTCACATTTTTCACTAGAGAAACCAATATAAAGAGAACTGCTTGAACGCATAAGTTGTAATACAGATATGGCAAATTGCGCAAAGCTAAAATTTTGATGAAATCCAATTGATTGGTTTACTATTCATTGTCAAGATGTAATAAACACCGATGTGAAATACTTTTTTTTGACTACATAAGAAATCATATGTATACATGAGAAAGCGAAGATGAACTATCAGTAATTCACTGCGAGTGCGTGGAATCTTCACTGGAAAAGTGTTTAAGAGGAGTAAATATTAGCTCAGTCCATCATCTAGTGGTAAGAATAAATATTCTCCATTGGGGGCGATCTAACATACATAAATAAGTGTCGGACGTGAGAAACTACAAGATGATGCGAAAAATGTGATTGATGAACCAAATACAGTAAAAATTGTTATTATTGTACTAATCTGAAAATACAATGTAGTAAAACCAATAGAAAATCAATATTGGTCAGAAATGTTATTTTGTGGCTCAAAAATCATATAAAATAAATATGAAAAACAATGTTACACAAGCTATAAAAATTTCACTTTTCTTATATTTAACATTCAACCTACAATGGTTGCTTTAATTAAATAGCAAATATTTTTATAAAATGTACACCAAATAACTTTTATTCTTAAGTTATTTTTTCAATTTATGTTTTGTTTCTGATTTAAGCAATCTTTTTAAATAATACATTTGAGAATTTGTTTTTATTGATGATGACTTGAACATAATTGTCACTAATAATAAAAAAAGGACAATTTATATAGCGCCATTTAGACTCGTATCAAACTCCAAGTAGGAAAAGGAAAACAAGGCATATTTTAAAATATTTATTTTAAATTATTAGTTAAATCTGTGCTAGAAAATTAGTGACATACTCGAAATTCATAAAGTAGTAAAATTCATTAAAACCTACATGAGTTATTCATTCATATTCTGCTATTAACACCATCATCAAGACACCACACAACAGTGCCATGATTTCTTTCACGGATTGGAAAAATTTAGTGTTAGAATCTTCTAATAATTCTGGAATAACCGAAACAGTGGCTATGTATATAAATCCACCAGCGGTAAACGGAAGAATCCACGATGAGGTTATGGAGTCAGAGTCTCCTTGTAAGAATAATGACAATGCAGTCCCAGCTATTGCACCCAATGCAGTCACAAGCTGTAAATACATAGCTTTTCTTCTGGAACAGCCAGATTGCAAGAGAATTGCAAAATCTCCGATTTCATGGGGAACCTCATGAAGCAAAATAGTGATTGTAGTGACAATTCCAATATTTTTCCCCGCAATATAAGAAGCCCCTATAGCTAGTCCATCAGTAAAATTGTGTGTAAAATCTGCTGCCAAATTTAAATAACCAGCCACTTTAATAGGTTCTTTCTTAACCTCTTTCTTAGATTCTTTTTTATCTTTCTTCGCATGGGTATGTCCATGTCCTGCATTCAAGAGGCGAACAAGTTTTTCTACGACCAAAAATGTTATGATTCCTCCTAAAACGGCCAAACCGACGCTCATGTCATGTTGATGGCCTTCAGCGGTGGCTCCTTCAGAATGTGCGTGCGAGTGCTCGTGCCCATGGTTGTGCGGTGCCAGAGCATGAGGAATTAAATGTAAAAAAGCGTCTCCAAGTAGCCCACCTGATGCAAAAGCGAGTAATACTTTCAACAGTGGTTGTTTTTCTGCCGTTCCATCAACTGGAACGAGATAAAGAATTAAGTATGGAGCCGCACTTATCAAAAGAGTAGATCCCATAGCTTGAATCCACAAATTGTAAATGTCAGTCGTTTCTTTTTCTTTGTGCGCTCTAGTTTCTTGATCATTGTGATTGTGAAGATCTTCATTTAACTTACTCCTTTCGTTGGCAGCTTTTGAATATTTAAATGAAGGAGATTCGTCATGAAAATTGTGATCATGAGAATGGTGACCGTCTGAGTGGTGATCGTGTGAGTGGTCGTGTGAATAACTAGAGCATATCAAAAGTGACGATACTACGATCCACGTAAATACTGCTTTGTCAAAAAACTTGAACATTTTGTAAAGGAATGATTAGACTAAGAAAAATATATCCTAAATATCACACTAATTGCAAAAATATAGATTAAGCTAGAAATGTTATTTCAAAAACGATGTGGCATTCCGACGGTTTAGATTGATTCGTATAGCGACATAATAACAAGTTTTTGAAACACGATCGCGACTCATTCAGTCAAGAAAAACCAACTAAATTTTGCCACGAATATCAACACGCTTCGTTCATTTCGTATCGAATATGTCACTGCGTGTTGTCTGTGGTACGCTAAAGCCTAAAATAGCGTTTCCAAAACTTTAAATAGCGACGACCCACTATTTAAATACGTTTTAAACTATTAAGTCCATTACTATGATACCAAAAATTTGTTTGCAACCAAGGCGCGATAAAAATATTGATGAAAGCACAAGCTATCGACTGGGTAGGATAATCTGTAAATGGACTACTTTACTCGCCAGCCCCTTTACCAAGACAAAACACATGTAGGTGTGTACCATAAAATATCCAATTGTAGACCATATAGTTGCGAGACTAGAATTAAACTGTAAATTAATGATTGACCGCGAAAAAAAATCGTCCATCTTCAAGTTATGAAAAAGTTGCCGTGACGATCTATTTCAAATATAAACAGAGAGGACAAGTGCCAGAATTGGCTGACATGACATATTTATTTTACCTTCTCTACATACATACGTATTCTCATACAGGATTTTTAGTTTCTTTTATTCCTTAGTTTTCCTACTTTCAAAAATTTCAGTCACTTGGTCAACCATTTTTTTCACGGTCTTTCTTAAATAAAATATCAGTGATGCGCCCATAGGCGTCACCTCTCGTGATGAGATTCGTCGATTCCAGTCACGACTGTCACGGAAACGAGATGATACCAATGACTTGGGCAAATTTTCGACACGATAAGTGAACCATTTACGCTGTCCAAAAATTTATACATCTGGTTGTCTACAAGACTGATCTTCACTTCATCTAAAAGCTGTGTCTACACTAGCGCCAAGCTGGTATTAAACAACTGCCAGTTCCAGCCAAGAATCATTCACCAGCAGCCGATCAGCCAAGATGTCTGCACTCCAGCTTTCTTCACGTGGCTGACTTCTGGACCACTGTTGCCGCCTTGTCATCTCACCTGACCTAGTATTGCCGCTGCCTGGAGCCACCCTAGTATCCCGCCTAGAGTAGCGTGGCCGCTTGCTAGAGCCACCTCGCCACCCGGACCAGCATTGCCACTGCTCAGAGCCACCCTGCCATCCCGCGACCAGCGTTGCCATTGTCCTGCTTGGACCAGCATTGCCGCCCATCTCAAGCCATCCTAGTGCCATTCTCATGCCAACGCGTCTAACCTACCTGAACAGCTACCGGTCCTGTATTACTTCTACATTCCAATAAAATTATAAAATTATTTTATTGAATTGTCATTGTCGCCCTGAGCCCCTTGAATACGCTCCTCCAGTCACGGTAGTAGTACCGTAGAGACACTTTATTTTTCTATTACTGGGAGGTGGTATCATCAGCTATTGTCGATAAAATATCTAATGTAAAAATCATATTCTTTCTCTCGTGATATAATAATACAAAGAAAACACAGCTTTAAATTATATTTATACGCATGCACTCTATATTATCGTTGTTTCAAGTTACGATCAAGTGCTAAAGAAGTATAATGCTGAATTCCCACTTAATTGTAAGCTAATTGAATCATATAGAGAGCTCAATTAAGTTAACCGTGAGCTGATTGTAGCATTTTTGCGGTACCACAGAACTTGCATATATTTTTTAGTGTTTCACATATTTTTTTTAGGTTTTCTGTCTGAAGATTTTTTACCATTGATTGATCGTTGAGACGTTAGTAAAAGCAAACCATGCGTTACGTTAGTAAAAGCAAACCATGCGTTACGTTAGTAAAAGCAAACCATGGTCAGATTAAAAAATTTCGTGAAGAAAACCAAAAATAAAAGTGCTTTTTTTTACTTTAGTTTGGAAACGTATATTTCAAGTGATGACAAATTCAATCAGATATTTTTTTTCTAGTTTAAATTCCAACTGTATAGTTTATAATAAAAAAATAGTAACACGTTATGTATTTTGCTATCATATAATATTATACTTACGTAGTCTGAACTTAATACAATTGACGTTATCGTAGGATACCTCACCTAATATGAACGATCACCAAAGCAACATCGCTCACTTATCAATATATATATATATATATACTATCCCTATAGCAAACAATACTCCCACATGTGTCAATTCATGACAGTTGACAGCAGAGTATGTTTGGCTCAGTAATTGATAGTTCACCTTTGTTCTTCAGTTATCGTGTAGTGTTGTTTTTTTTTGTATATTTGTGACTATTCGACCTAAATTATTGTAATGTTATAAATAAAAAACCTTTAGTTTAAATCTAAATAATAACATAAACTGTCAACGAACTAGGTAAGTTTAAGTATTAAAAAAAAACATTTGTTATCTGTTTTTTATATTGAAACATTGTTGCTGTACTAGCATTTCTTTAAAAAAATAGACATCAAATTGATATAAATTTTTTGAAAACTGTATTAAGGACACTTGTGCAAATGTGTTTTTTATTGTGACAATACGGAAAAAGTACAGTTCAAAGTGTTATTAAATCTGACCTCTTTATTTTGATACAAATTTATGTACGCAAGCTAATCTTTATCATTAGTGTTCCGACATGATTCACAATAATAAATATGTATTGTAATTACTATCACTGCCTTGTCTTGTGGTTCATTTTGAATGTTAACAAATTTTAAATAAATTGTTCCTTCATTTAGATTCTATATTTTGATTTTTTTGTTTATTTAACTAATTTATGCCTGACCTGATCACAAATAATCCAAAATAGTGAGTTTTATTGGCTGTTTAAAAGATTCATAATTTATAGATAAATAGAATAATGAGTTACTAGTCCATGTGCCCCCTCAGCATAGCCCAAAATAGAATATAGCCCTGTCTCCAAAGGTATCTTTTGATGATGCAGATATCTTTTGATGATGCATAGGGGTCAAATTTCAATATCTTTATATTATTATTATTCTTATTTTGTCTGCTCCGCATCCATGAATACACTTCTATTTCTTATGCTTCACACTGTCCTTTAATCAACATTTTATCAATAGTCTTCTTCCAATTTTTCTTCATTCATCATCTTCCTCATTTGTGTCATTGATTTATTAATATCAAAATAGGGTTTTCAACCCTTTCACCATCCTTTGATATTCAGCTAATAACTATTAGTTGTTCCATGAAATATATTAGTTTTATTTAAGTAGACTTTTTCCAAAAACCTTGGCATTTATTTTCATATAACTCATATATTTGCTATGTCTGCCCATTAGAATTGTGGGTGTGAAATTAAAATGGAATTCTTCATAAATATTATGAAAAATTGTGTCACGTTGGAGGGTATTTTATTTGGTATTTGAAATCTATGGAAAAATGTCTAACTTGAACTGGACTGATTATAATACAGCAGTGTGAATTTCATTATTTCTGTTTCCTCGTGAATTTCTGTTTGGTCAGAATTTATATAACTATGATTTATTTATCATTTCAATTACTGAAGATAAACATTTCATGTTCAAATGTATCATAACGGATTGTATATTCATTACAATCAGCAAAATTTGTTCCCAAACCATTTTTGTTATTGACGATATTCGTAATCAGCTACAAAATTATATATTTCATTTAACCTACATAAATAATTTGATGATTCATGTGTGTGGTAATTTATATATTCTGTTATGATCTCAATATTATGGTGTCAGTAATTATAAATCTCGAAAATATTTCAATGAAAGTGATCTCAATATAACAGTGCCGGTAATTATAAATCTTGAAAATTTTTATACCACATTATAAAGAAACACAAGTTTGATTGAATTTAATATATTTTTTAAAAACCAATCCACCCACTAGGGTGAAAGACTATTCGACCACTAGAGGATGATTTGTGCCACTCTATAAAAATAAATTCCTTGAGTGCTTTTTGATGGATTAAATTTTTATCTGATTTTTTTTTTAATGTTATTAACATAAAGATAGAGGTACGACTAATTGTGAGGAAGCTAGCTTAGTTCATAGAATGGAGAAATTTAATATTAGAATATATCACACCTCTAATGCAAGATTGTCACAAATAAAAATTACATAGTTTCAAGATAATTGTGAAAGTATGAAAATATTCTATAACTTTTTATTTATGTAATAAAAAATTAAACCCTTTTTTGAAGAGTTTTAAAAAATTTCTATGTTATTATTATTGACAAAAAATTTAATTTTCTGATCTTCAATAATTTTGCATTAGTGTCTTTAATTAAAAGTTAATATTTTTGTCCTAACTAAAAATTCAGACACTGGACATTATAGTATAGTCACTTTGGACATTATAGTCACTTTGGACATTAGATAAAAATTAACATTTTCTATTTCCAAAATTATACTGATTTATTTTTAAATGCCTGAACCTGTCTCATTAATACTGATTTTTTTAAACGCTTTGAATTGTAACAGTATTGAAATATATTTTTTAAAGAAATCTTGAGTTTTGTTAGCTGTCTTTTGACTAAGAGCTGAATTAATAAGATTCAGTAATGTCTATATCACAAATATGCTTGTCATTTGACTGTAAATTTTGTCATCTGTCAGTATTAACATATGTTTTATTAATTTTTTTAATTTTAGATTTCAAAATGCCACCAGATTTAGACGATAATCGAGAACCTCTTTTAAGTGAAAATGGAGCACATGAAGATCAAGTGTCTGATAGCTGCTGTTCTTCAGTATTATGTAATCCTACTCACGCATGCCATAGATTTATAGCCCTTATTTTTATGTGCCTAATTGGATTTGGTGAGTTTAGAAACATACATGTTTTGGTTTAAGAGTAATGTGAGAGTTGACTAAGATGTTTTGCTTGGATTTTATTTAACAGTTTGGTAAAGGTACAAATTTTGTATACTATCATTATGAACCAAACTACTATATGTATAATTTTGCTTTTGAATTAATGTAAGAAACTATCTGCTGAGCAGTCCAATTTGTGTGTGTTTTTGCATTAACCCAGAGTCCAAATCGAGTTAAGTCATAGCAGTCAGAATGAATTTGATAGTTCCATAGCCAAATCCAACAGAAACAAAACAATTTGGAAACTCTCGAAATGGTAAAAATAATTTACAGCCCATGTGACTTTCTCATTACTGCTCTTATTGAAGTCATGAAATGTCCACAAAAAGACAAAAATTATATTATATAAAACTATCATTCAAACCGTGTTGATATACAGAGGTGGAGTGTGGACGATCTCTGTCAAGTCAACTGAAATTGATAACAGCTTTGAGAGGAGAGCCCTGTGACGAATCTATTGATGGAGACGTCTGGAGAATCAGATACAATGAATTAGATACGACATGTACCATGATGCACCCAGACTTTCTATTCATATGAAACTCCTGAGACTCGTATGGGCTTGCCATGTACATAGGATGCAAAATATATGGATCCCCAAAAGGATCCTTGCTAGAGACGCGAGGGAAGGAGAAGAGTTGTGAGAATACAACTCTAATGGGAAAATAGTATAAAAAGCTATGCATTGAAATTATTTGGATTACTTAATTGGAAGATGGTCGCAGGGAACAGATGCGTGTGGACTCAGAAGATTTTTCTATAGTTGAAAGATTATAGTTTGAATGATAAATTTATAAATGCACTAGTGCATGTGTAAGTCAATAAAAAACTTCACAAGTGCATGGAAGAGATAGACGGGAAAACATGGTTGGGGAAGTGAGAAGCATAAATAATAAAAGATTAAGCATGACAAGATGTGTGAATGTTGAGGAAGTGAAAGATGTGTATGTGTGTGTGTATGTGGATAGAAAAGTGTGGACATCTGTTCTAACTGCCTATACACAAGGGACACGGCGTGAGGATATGCACATGTATGTATGTTAATGGTTATATAATAATTCATAACACATTCAAAATATGTTTATGTTCCTAAACAATATAAATGAAATTTGGTAAATATACAATGTACAAAAATATTTAAAAAATGCAATGAAACTACAATATTTTGATTGTAACAAATAAATGCATTATGAATTTCGCTTGAGATGATTAATTTTTGTAACAATAATATTATATCAGTGAATCATCACTAAACAAACCACATTTCAAATAATCAGCACATGTTCATATGAATAGAAAACAAAATAGATGTATGATACCATAAAAACTTGCACCATTTGATTAAGCATGATTCATGAACACATCATTATTGTCCATTCTATAGTTACTGCAGGATGAAAACTCCTCGCAATGTCCCAATTCCTTTTTATTTCACACTGTCATTTGCTATCACACACCTTGGAACTTAAGGATTTCATTAATACAAGAGTAGTTTGAAAAGTTTGGTAAATTTCCATGAGATGGTGCCACAATTCATAGTGACATCACTGCTGGCAAGTGTTATTCCTCAAGCAACCTCTATCAACATTTCGGCCAGATGCGATGCATGTTAACATTTGACAGTCATCTGAATTTTAACATTTACTGTAATAATGGAAAACAACGAGTTCCGTGCTGTCATAAAACATTTTTATGTGAAGAAGTTAACAGCTGCATACATCAAAGCCGAGTTGGATGAAGTTCACAGGGACTCTGCACCAGCGTTGAAGACTATTTATTTCTATATAAATGAGTTTAAACGTCGTGTCCGAACATATACCAAAGATGAATCACGCCCCGTACGCCGGATTGCGTCCACCATGGAAGAAATCATTAGAAAATCCATGGAACAAGGGAAATAAAAACTGTAATTATTCATTTGTTGTCACATCTATGTTATTGTAATTCTATTTATTCTGGTTTTCCTGATTCACAAATTTCTAGATTCCAGTCTATTTTCAATGCAGCTATTAGGCTGATAATAGTAGTTATAAATGTTGTCATATTGGTCCGATTACAAAATGTCTACACTGGCTCAAGTCACGTGAATGGATTGATTTCAAACTTTCTCTCATATTTAAGTCCCTGAATGGGATGTCTCCATTGTATTTTTCGAATCTGTGTCTGAAGGATGTTCATTCGGATAGGAGTAGAACTTTGAGGTCAAGTTCTGCTTCATTTAATAAATTCCTACATAAAAAATTTAATATGAAAAAGCTGTTTACATTATAGGTGCCACGATTATTGACTGTCGACCAAAAACGCACTCAAAAAAACATTCCAATGCAGTGTAGTCAAAACAATGGACAACAACTGGTAAGAGTATGCCGAAGAAAGTGAAGACCGTTTTGTCAGTTGAGAAAGTAATGGATACTGTTTTTTTGGGATTCCCAAGGACTCATCATGATTAACTACTTGAAAAAGAACAAGACAATAATGGGGGCCTATTATACGACATTATTGGACCATATGAAAGATAAATTGAAGGAAAAATGGCCAAGATTGGCACCCAAAAAAGTGTTTTTCCTCCATCCCACAAATCGACCATCGCAATGTCAACATTTCACGAATTGTGGTTGGAATTGGTTCCTTGTTCACCATATTTCCTGGACTTGGCCCCATACAACTTCTTTCTGTTCTGGGAATAAAAAAATTGGCTCGTTGAGAAGAAATTTTGGTTAAATCAGGGTGTCATCGCTGCAGTAAATTATTATTTTGCAGAGATTGACAAAACCTATTTTTCAAACGGAATGAAAAAATTGTAAAATCACTAGACCAAGTGTGTAGCTGTCAAAAGAGACCATGTTGAAAAATAAAATAGGTTTTTTTTTCCAAAGAAATGTACTTTTTTACCAAACTTTTTAAACTACCTTCGTATATCAGGTTTTTGGGGTGTCTTTTTAGCTGCATCACCTGCTGTCGTGGGGATGCTACTGGATGACAGTACTTGTTCGCTGTTGATCCCTCATCCTTGTCATTATATTCCTCTCGAGGCAGAGTAGAAGATACTTTTAAAAATAATATTCAGTTTACCAAAAATACTCCAACCCTGCTTAATCCATATTTTAATATATTTTCCATGTTTTCAAAAGAAACCTGTTGTCCTTGGTTTGTCTATTAGTATACAGTTTTGAGCTGGTTTCTGCAATGAATGGATGGAAATTTCTCGAGTCTTGCCAATGCTCTTGCAACTTCCCTGTTTCTTCTCTTTTGGCTGATAGTTGACTTACGCATTCTTGAAATTTTTGTGGATTATTTGACAAGCTCACAATATCACCATTTGCAAATTGTAAATTTATTTCGTTCGCCCTTTTTTATTAATGTTGGCAATTTTTCATTATTCAGAGATGTTACGCTGTTAACAGAATGAGAAGACTCTAGTGAGAACTTTGTATACTCCATCACCTGCTTCTTCTACAATCTCAATGGTTGGGCCATCCTCTCCCAGGGCTTTTTCTCTCCATATTTTAGATACCAAATTAAACTTCACTTTGGAGCACTCCTAGAACCACATTGATCTCATGTAGTGCCTCTAGATCTGTGTTTTTGTTTTTGATGCCCATTTCACTCTTATATATAGTGGCATAAAATTGTCCACATTGTATTTTACATTGTATTTTATTACACTTTCATTATAAAGTACAACAAAGCAGGTTTATTGTCCTGTGCTAATCTCTTCCAACCAATCAGAAAGAAGTTAAAGAAGTATTTAATGAAAACTGAACTGGAAACCTTTTTAAAAAATGTCGGTACCAATGGGAATTCGAACCATGACCCCCGTGCTGGAAGCAAGGTGCCTTGCCAAATATGCCACAAAGGTAGTTTATTGCATTTAGTCTACCTTTTCCCATTAAGCAAATGGAAGAATGTTAAGAAAGAGAAGACCAAGTGTGACAACTTCTGTGGCCTGGTGGTAACAGGCTTGTCTGCCGATCCGGAAGTTGTAAGTTCGATCCCCGCTGGAAAAAAAAAAAGGGATTCCAGTCTGGTTTTCACTTAGGGCTCATTAAAAACATCTTCCTGGTTGATTAGAAGAGATTGCCACGTGGCAAAAAGCTCGCCAAGATTTTTTCTTCAAAAAATATTGCAAATAATTGAACCATAAGATTAAGATAGTTACAAGTGGGTACAATTCGGTTGTTTTTTGTTGCTTTGAATAACTAAAAAAATATATCTACCTGATTCTACCATGTGTAGGCAAAAATATGATCAACTGAAGTTTTTTTTTTTTTTAGTGCTTTATTTCAATATTTATAATTTTCTAAGATTCATTTCAATTTAAAAATTAATTTCCGATGAAACCATTGCGTACAAAATTAGATTACATCATCTTTATTGAGATATCAAGATTGAATTTCCCTATTCTCGCATATTTCTAAATTTAAACATTCAAATATAATATGTACCTATATTTGAAAATATTCTAAATTATATACGGTTAAAATAAAACTGTTTTGTTTTACTATAGTATATTATCATTCCAGAGCTACTGTTTTCGATGAAGTACATAATAAATCTTGTAGAAACTGAGTTTATATTAACAGTAGCATTATTCATGCATACTTTTATTTATCTACCAAATTTATATTTATGCTGTATCAAACCACTCATTTTTTATATCTTTACAAGCTGCAAAATTTTTATGAAGATAATCCTCTGTGTAGATAGTGGTGACAGTTTATGTTTCAATATAAAGATAATTTAGTCAATGTACGATATGGATGAGGTACTAATATTTCATATGTTATTACAAGTCAATATTATATACATACATACCATCACACTATTTCCCTTTTGAGATAGGCACAGAGTACAGATCTCCACACCTTTCTATCTATGCACACAATTCTCGCCTCATCAACATCTACCAGGTCTGTAAATATGAAACCGGAATTTGCTCATAGATGGCTCTAGTTGTCAATGCAGTGACTGTCAAACCGCGTCATTGGCGCCTTTTTCTTGTGTTTACATTTGTCAAAGACTTTTAACTCACAACAATACAAGTTTAATACAACTACATATGTTTTCATAGCGTTGAACATGTCTGTTTTTGTGCTTGAAAACTACGATTTGCGGACACCATTGATTTTCTGTTACCATTTGAAGAAAACTGCTGCAGAATCGCATCGAATGCTTGTCGAAGCTTACGGTGAGCATGCTTTTGGTAAATCACAGTGCTGTGAGTGTCATCAAAATATAAAAAGAATATCACAAAGTGATTTTGCTTCATGATAATGCACCATCGCACACAGCAAAACCGGTCAAGGAAACGATTGAGGCGTTAAGTTGGCAAATAATTTCGCATTCGGCTTACTCACCAGACTTGGCTCCATCCGATTACTACTTATTTGCATCGATGGGACACGCACTTGCTGAGCAGCGCTTCACTTGTTACGAAAATGGCTCAATGATTGGTTTGCCTCAAAAGAGCAACAGTTTTTTTAGCGTGGTATCCACAAATTGCCAGAGAGATGGGAAAAATGTGTAGCTAGCGATGGGCAATACTTTGAATAAAATATTTTTTACCATTTTCATATAATAAACGTGTATTTTCTATAAAAAAAATCCGGTTTCATATTTACAGACCTGATATATATCTCATCATGCATGCTCTCCTGTTTATCATACTTCTTACCTTACTTCCCTCAGTTAAAATATCTCCATCTATATCTTTCCTCCGTCTACCTCTTCACACCCTCTCATTTCAGACGTACGTGTATATATTTGTTTCTTAAATCTTTTACAACTCATTCTCTCAATGCAGTTTAACTATGTAATGTTTCCTTTTTTTCAATTCCACTTTAAATTCTACTACTACATAACATCAATCTCCAACAAACAGTTATCCTTTATCGGAGCATTTCTTAATCTATCAAATATTGTAATATCAGATATTCTACACAAGGCACGCATTTCTACCACATTTATTCTGCTAATATCACTCCCTTTCAATGCCCAGGTTTCACTTTCATTAATCAAGATGACCTCTGCGGCTTAGTTGGTAAGATCCAGGGTTTGCAGATTAAGACCCAGATAAATGTAATATTTGGGTGAACAATTTAAAAAGACAAGCAGTGGAAGAATTCTGCTATTTAGGAAGTATGTCCTCAGACGACAGAAAGGTGGAACAAGATATTAAATGAGGAGTTCCAATAGGAAACAAAATGGGGCGCTAAATAACACATATTCAAACCAAACAATGTCGAGATCTGATATTAGTGCTAACATTGATGTATGGGAGTGAAACATGCAGTAAATGTGTGCACTGAGAAGAATATGTGGTGTGTTGATGTGTAACAGAATAATGTAATTATTGAAGATGAATGTTAGTAAAAAGTGGGATGAAAAAAACATCTTGAGGTGATTTGGACATGTTGAACGGATGAATGACAAAAGACTTCTTCTTCTTCCCAGTATCGTGTCAGGTTCCCCCAACGTTGAATATCACCTGAGAGTAGACATATTTGTCCTCGGCAGCCCGAAAAAGATCCCCGACGCTCCTTATACCAGTCCAATCACATATATTGCGGAGCCAGGAGATTTGCTTCCTGCCAACACCTCTTCGATCCTCTATTTTGCCTTGGATGATCAGGTGCAGTAATTTGTACTTTGCTCCTCTATTACATGACCCAAATAGGACACCTTTCGGATTTTAATATTAGTCAGCAACTCTCTATCAACTTTGGCTCTTTGAAGAACCCTTGTGTTGCTGACCATATCCGTCCAGGGTATTCGTAGCATTCTCCGGTGCATCCACATTTCGAATGCTTCCAGTCGGTTCATACTACCAACTTTAAGGGTCCATGATTCCACTCCATGCAATAACACTGACCAAACGTAGCATTTGACTAACTGTTGTCGAAGTTTCAAGTATATTGTGTCAAATTTGATGCTGCATTGAGTGTTCTTAAAAATGTTTTATCTTATAGCTTCTTAATTTTCAACCTTTTCAGTTTTGTAATGATGCGAGAGCCAAATGAAAGCTAAAGAATTTACCAGAGATAACACATCGATCAATAAGTCCCGGGACTAACTACTAAAACAATATTTGTTTGCCAAAATTCTTTATCCATCAACATAGTCTCCTTCAAGAGCGATACATTCATTCCAACGCTTTCCTAACTTTTCTATGCCAGCCGTGTAGAACGATTTATCTTTGGTTTCAAAATAGGCGTTAGTTTCGGCACTCACTTCTTCATTGGAGCCAAATTTCTTTCCCTGGAACATCTTTTTGAGGTCTGCGAACAGCCAATAGTCGCTGGGGGCCAAATCTGGAGAATACGGTGGGTGCGAAAGCAATTTGAAGTTCAACTCATGCAATTTGGCCATCGTTACCATCGACTTGTGACACAGTGCATTGTCCTGATGAAAGAGAACTTTTTTCTTCTTCATATGGGGCCGTTTTTTTGCAATTTCTGCCTTCAAACGCTCCTATAACGCTATGTAATATTCGCTATTGATGGTTTTTCCCATTTCAAGGTGATCGATGAATATTATACTATGCACATCCCAAAATACGGAGGCCATAACCTTCCCGGCCGACTGTTGAGTTTTTGGTCGCTTCGAACGACTTTCACCGGCTGCTCTCCACTCAGCTGACTGCCAATTTGATTCCGGAGTATAGTCGTCCATTGTTACATACCGACGCAAAAACTCCTGTTTATTTTGAGGCGCCATCTGTTGGTTAGTCCCGGGACTTATTGATTGATGTGTTATATAACAGATACATGGAGATCTCACTGGTTAGATGGCAACCTTGACCCGAAAGGAGAAAGAGGATAGTGATAATGATAATAAAAATACTTCGTTTTCACTTATTTTTCACTATTGGGATGGCTTTTACTAAACAGAGCAATAACTAATTGTTTTTTCCTAGGCCAAAAAGTAGATGTGCATTTCCTGTCGAATATGCCATTAGTAGTTGAATATCTTATTGAGTCCATCAAAATCAAAATGATTTTTCTCTCTCGGTTTAAGGATACCAACAACAAACCTTATCTATTTATTATGTTCAATTTCCATAAATTTTTCCTTAAGTCACAATACCTTTTCAAAATAACCTCTGTATATAAAATTTATATGCTGAATATTTTCGAGATGTGGTGTTGGCACTGAATGCTTCGTATCTCATGGACTGCAAGACTCAAAAGTTTATCCATTCTCCAGGACTTACAGGTCAACGAAAGGCTACCAGTGACATGTAGGAAGAGAATACTGTCATCATTTGGACACGTCACTTGAAGAGATGAAGGCAGTTTGAGTTGAAGGACGTCGAGCATGAGAACGGTTTCCAGCAAGATGGATAGACAAAATCAAAGCGATGACTAAT
Source organism: Odontocerum albicorne (assembly GCA_949825065.1). Lineage (NCBI taxonomy): Eukaryota > Metazoa > Arthropoda > Insecta > Trichoptera > Odontoceridae > Odontocerum > Odontocerum albicorne. The sequence goes on along the minus strand of OX463841.1, from coordinate 30,331,745 downwards.
TCTTAATTGAGTGCTGTACTCATCATGACTCAGGACCCGGGATGAGTGAAGGGGAATCATCCACTTAGTTCCAGATCATTAAGGAACCATAACTCACTCGGCCAGCAACATGACTAAGAATAATATTATCAAAAGAATATTGGTACAAAAAAACATACAAAAGAAATCTCTTGGAAGGCTTAGGAATGTGTAATGTTTTATTTAATTTTGTGATGTTAATGTACGAGGCATATCCAGAAAGTAAGTGTACTGAATTTTTGTAGGTTACAATTTTTTTTATTTAAACAAAAAAATTACGTGGTTACTGTAGTACATATGTAAGCTATTTTTCAACATAGTCGCCATTCCTCTCAATGCAGGTGGTGAAGCAGGGTATCAACTTTTTGATGCCTTCCTCGAAGTAGTTTCCCGCCAACCCCTCCGTCCACTTCTCCACCTCCTCCTTTACCTCCTCGTCGGTTGAAAACCTTTTTCCACCCATGTGCAGCTTCAGGGAGGTAAAGAGATGGTAATCGGAAGGTGCTAGGTCAGGGGAATGCGCGGGATGGTTCAGGACATCCCATTTAAACGAGGCGAGCAGTTCCTTCGTGGCGTTGGCCGTGTGTGGTCTGGCATTGTCGTGCAGCAGGCAGACTCCCTTTGTCAGCATGCCTCTCCTCTTGTTCTGAATCCCCCTCCGCAATTTTTTTAGGGTCTCACAGTATCTTGCAGAATTGATGGTCTCCCCTTGAGGCATATATTCAATTAAAATTATGCCTTGACAGTCCCAAAACACGGATGCCATGATTTTCTTGGCTGAAATTGTGGTTTTGAACTTTTTGGCGGAGGGTGAAGAGGTGTGATGCCACTGTTGAAACTGCCTTTTGGTTTCAGGCGTGTAGTGTGCAACCCAAGTTTCATCTCCAGTAACGATGGAGCGGAGAAATTCATCTCCATGGAGTTTGCAGCGCCTCAAAACTCTTGCCCGGCCTCCACTCGATTCAACTTGTGTTGGTCTGTCAGCTGTTTTGGGAACCACCTCGCGGACAGTTTCCGATATCCGAGGGTTTCTGTGATGGTTTCGTGTAGTAGAGATCTGGAGATTTGCGGAAACATCGCAGAAAGTTCATCCACAGTCAATCTGCGATCGTCACGGAGCGCATTTTCGATTTTTTCCACAATTTCGTCAGTCACAATTGAAGGTCTTCCGCTCCTCTGATCATCATGCACAGACGTACGACCGTTTTTAAACTCGCGACACCACTTGTACACACTCGTACAATTCATAGCTTTATCACCATATGCAGTTTTCACCTCATTATAAACCTCAACCGGAGGTTTTCCCTTCCAAACGAGATAACGGATGACGCCGCGTATTTCGCACTTGGCGGGAGATTGGATTGACATTTTTCACGAAACGTGTTGTCGCGTCGACACTTCTCAACGTACTGACCTCGAACCGGTCTCGTTGCGGAGGGGAAGGGTCAGGCTACACGGAAGTGTAGCCAACATGTCGAAAATAAAATCCATCCGGTCGTGAGAGCCTCAGTACACTTACTTTCTGGATACGCCTCGTATATTTTGATTGTTTTATCGATTGTTATTTTTTAAATTTTCATTTCAGGATCTTATTTTTGCTATGACAATCCTGGAGCTTTGCAAGATAACTTTAAAGAGGATCTTAGAATTAATACAACACAGTTTGTGTTACTGTACTCAATATATTCTTGGCCAAATGTAGTGCTATGTTTTATTGGTGGTTTTTTAATTGACAGGTAAGTAAAAAAAAATATATTATTCTAATTTATTTTTGACCTCATTTAAAAAAGATTAACCTTTTTATTGCTTAAATTCACTGTTTTTAGCAGCAGCAGTTCAATAACTAAATCCAGATTGAGGTTCAAAGGTGAGAATTTCTCAGGCAGATATTTGAAGCATTCTACTTGGTTCTGCTGAACACTATTTAGTTGGATGTTTCTTACTACATTGACCCTCCTAATCATGATTTCCATATTTGTTTTATTTATATTCAACCATGCTTGACTTGTAACCTCTTCGAGACGCAGTAATTTTTAATTTACGAGTGCCAACTTGATCACATCATCTGCTTGTAGAAGAGAATCATTGTCACTTCTTCATCCTAAATCCATCTACGTTGACTTATTTTATCTATTAAGACCATACACAGTATTGGGAATAAAGGCCACGTCTGTCTTGATCCAACTGCCGCAGAAAAAATAATTTTTTAACACAGCTAATACTAAGAAAAGTGCTAAAATATCTGACAAACATGTGTTAATGAGATTCTTCAGTTTTAATTTTACAAGAAGACTTAAATATTTTTGAGAAAAATATAGTAATTTCGTAATAAAAACGCTCTTCAATAGTCCCTTGGATATTGTTAAGCTGCTTTCCACTGTATTCCGAGTTTGATTTAACTGATGTCTATTATGAAATTCCAGCAAATATTATGATTTAACAATATGAAGATCTAAATCTTACGAGTATATAATCAAAACTAATTTTTTTTCCAGAGTTTTCGGTGTAAGACTCGGAACTCTACTTTATATGACTATTTTACTCATTGGAGCACTAATATTTGCATCCGGAGGTTATTTTGATTTATTTTGGTTGATGATTATTGGAAGATTTATATTTGGGTAAATATTTTTGTTTTAGATTTATACATCTATTCATTATCCCAACCCTGTAGTTAAAAGAAACTTAAAATTTACCTTGTGAGAAGAAAACAAACATTCCACACTAAGATAGAAAATTTATTACTGAAATTTTTGACTTTTCGTTTTTTTGCATACTTAACTGATCATATTTTTTAATACATAGTACAACACATTTAAATGAAGTACTTAGATGTTTGCTTAAAGCGCTGACTTTGTGACCATCAGTTCGATTAGGATACTAGTTTTCGATTAGCTTAGGCATTTATACGTTTAGTTTTCAAGATAAGGTCTACCTTGACCGATTATATATATTTGATTATTTGGTAAAAATTGTTTTCTTAGTGTATAAATAACATTTATCATATTTTTTGCATTATAAACACATCGACATGTGTACAGAGGTATTTTAAGAGGATATAAAAGCACCTTTTAAGTGACTTAATTGATTTACATTTTTCAGCATTGGTGGTGAATCTTTAGCTGTGGCACAAAACAATTATGCTGTACGTTGGTTTAAAGGAAAAGAGTTAAACATGGTATTTGGCTTGCAATTGTCATTCGCCAGGGTTGGAAGCACTATTAACTTTATTGTTATGGAACCTTTGTATAAATATATTGGAAAATATTATTCTGGATATCACCGTACAGGAGTTGTACTTTTCCTTGGTATGTTGTAATTTTTTTATGTTTGGGACACTATAATTTTTGCCACTATCATAAATATATGACTTGTATAGCTTTGTTTTGTGATATGTATATGTATATGTATATGTATATGTATATGTATATATATAAATGTATATATATATATGTATATATATATATGTATATATATATGTATATATATATATGTATATATATATGTATATATATATGTATATATATATATGTATATATATATATATGTATATATATATGTATATATATATATGTATATATATATGTATATATATATGTATATATATATGTATATATATATGTAT
>OX463841.1:30278053-30327902 GCA_949825065.1 Odontocerum albicorne | reverse complement strand
TTATACCCCTGAATACTAGGCGGAAAAAATGCCTGTGTCACTCGAGGGGAGTAGCATGGCGCGGGGTTCGAACTGACGATATTCCGCACGGAAGTCCAATGTGTTACCACGCAGCGATGCACCTCACTTGCTGTAGCAATATAAACGGGATGCATGGGACGTACAGCCTCGAACCACTTATACTGTTCGACAAAAATATATATTCTGTATGCGCGCATCATAGGGCCTTAAATGGAAAAACATGTTATTAGGGTGTATTTGAGACATATGTTCCAGTGAAGACATTTTTTAGGCAGCAAAACATCTTAAGTGGGTGATTCTGCATATCTGTTTGTTTTAGAAAATAAATTCAAATTAACAAAAATTTAAGCATTTTTTCTTATTTGTTCAGGTCAAAATCATTGAAATTTCCGCATGAAGAAATATAACTTTGATATCAGTTAGCAAATTATGATTGTTTTTATAATTTTCTGTAATCTTGTTATTTAGATGCCAAGCTGTACAAAACCTGGGTCTTGCTATTGTATCCATCATATCTGGAATGATTGTGGATAATGGTGGTTATTTCATGCTTGAAATGTTCTTCCTAGGATGTTTATTCAGTAAGTTCATTTAGTATCATTATTAGAGGTAAAATTCATTAAAATAATATTAATCCAGAATCATTAAAAGAATGAAATATATAAAATTTTATTATATTTATTGATTGAAATAGAAAAAAACTGAATTATTATAATGAAAATATTTTTTCAACTAATATTTCGCTAATGTAATAATTAGACAAAATATAGTTAAGGTTACTTTGTACCCTATTTTAATTTTCAAAATTCAGGATCAGAAATGTTTATATATAACTAGCAACACATTTGCTAAATGTTAGCATAAAAAATGAATGATTATAATTAAAAAGTGATGGTTGTTGAATATTTTATATGAATCTTTTATGGGAGAATGATGAAAAATTAGATGTTTACACTTTGGAAGCAAATGGTAATCATCACCAGTTATTTTTTTTAAAAACACTTATAGATATATCGTTTAAACGTTCCATCAAGTGATGGAATGTTTCAAGGACATATAAGTATTGTTTACTATAATAATTAATAAATAAACAATACATAATTTTAAATTCAAAAATAGTTTTTTTGTATAAAATAGAAGAAAAGAACTCTTTAAAATTTATTAAATTTGTATATTCCACTTACCAATTGGTAACAAAAGAAAACAATTGCTTTCATTACATATATTGATCATATGTACATTATTTTCAAGCAAAAAACTATTTTTACATTACAATTGTGTTAATTTTCCAGTTGCACTGATTTCTGCAGTATGCATCGCTATTTTAGATTCTGCCCAAAATGGAGTGCTGAATATGTCACCAAGTGAGAGAAAAAAACATGCGTACGTATAAAATATTTTCTTAAAATAAATATGTGCTTTTTTTTTGTAGACAATATTTACATAACTTGATATTCATTTAAATATTATATTAAGCATCTACAATGGTAAATATTTTTAAATAATTTTAACCATTTCATTAAAAAAATCAGATTCATAATCATTGCTGTTTTAACAATACCTCCTATGTGGATTTTGCTCAATTTTAATAGGAATAAATTTAAGCTTGGGTTTTTTGTATAAAATCAAAATCATTTCAAAATATTTATAACACCAATCAATCAGACTAACCCAGAATTGACGTATGATCACAATCATGTTTAGACAAATACGCACCAACTTAACACATTCTAAGCGGCTCATGACAATTCTTGTGTTCAGGTGCCCAACGGTAAAAAGCGGAACACAAGTATTCTCATGTTTACGTAGTCTGCTTAAATTGTGGGGCACGACAAAAGTCGTGTTCAAAAAATATATTTTGCTAGTGACTGCTACGACCCCATAAATTACGTCATATAGTAACAAGTGACAAATCAAAGTATCCGACCAAGAGTTCCAAAAAATTTTTCGGCCGCAGCCCCCTTTACCAAAAACGTTTAAAACCGTCGACCCCCTAGTCATTTCACAAGGTTTGTATGTAATGTGTTTTTTTTAATTATTATACTTAATTAGGTACCTATTGGAATCATAGATATTTTGAAGTAACAAACAAATAGCAGTAGTAAGGGGGTCTATTTTTGTTGTCGTCGACCCCCAAATTTTTTTATTGAAATTATTGGCCCCAGGGGGTCGATATCGACCACTTTGGGAATTCTTGGACTAGACCGTGTCGTGTGTGCGCCGCTCATAAAAAACGCAGTGAAATTCGATACTTTTGTGTCCATTGTAACGTTCCGCTACATAAGGGTTCCTGGTATGAACGATACCACACACTTAACTATTAGTTAGCAGTGATGAGTTTTCTTAACTGATATTTTCATTATAAGATTTTATTCATATAATTAAAACTATAATGATAGTAATATTTGTTTTAAGGCAAAAAAATTTATTTTTGTATTTTGGTGTACAAGAAAAGAATTTACAGATACTGATAAAGAAAAAAACTTTTAAATCCGATATAAACTGTAAAAGTTATGCAAAATTTAGCAACTACCTAGAGTAATAGGTGATATAGCGAAATAAGGCCTTGTAAAATGTGGTATATTATTTACTTGATTCCCACCATATCTGGTAGGTTTGGGCTGCAAACAGTAAATAAATAATTTGTCATTTTACTTTCATGTTTTTAGGGAAGATGAACTTGCTAAACGTAATTTTCATAATTCAGAATCCATAGAGAATTATTCATTGGAAAGAAACAGTGATGAACCAGGTGCTGTCACTTCGAACCGTATTAGATCAAGATATTTGGCAAAGATTGGAACCCATAATGATTCGGATCCTTTACTTCATTGAAAGTTTTGACTGTGATACAAGCAGTGTGAGAAAGGTTATTTGCTTGTCTCTGTGATCAGATTAATTTTATATGAAAATATCTTCTTTTCTATATTTTTTTATCTCTTAGCCTTAATGACTTCTAGTTTAAAGTGAATTTGACCTTTGATCTCTAAAAATTTGTTTAAATTTATTGCCATTATATTTTTAAAATTATTACTGAAAATTTCCTTTAAAATATACTTTTGTATTCCTTTTTGGTTTTTAAAATAAATTGTTTGATCAATGGTTTCAAATATTTTGTATAATACAGTAAACTTTTTATATAACTTAAAACATAGCGATGTAGATCATTATTCAGATTTAAATCTGTATTCAAAAGTGAAACTATTCAAGCCATCAAATAATTTGAGAATGCATATCAAAAGACAATATTTTTAATGTAATAATAACAATATTATTAGTATTCATTCATGATGTGAACCACTCCCATAGGTTATAACAATAAAATTTGACTTATTAAATTAAATATTCTCTCTACAGATGAGAATTATCAATTAAAATATCTTAAATGAAAAGTTCGCTGTGTTTGATATTTTATAAGATTAAATATAAAGTTATTATTAAAAAAAAACTGTTTTTATTTCCTCACATTTGCCTGCCATTAAATGTTGATAATAAAATATTTTGTTTTCAAATTCATCAATTCTCAACTTGTATATTTTTCAAGGGTTCTTAATTACAAAAGTGTATTAATCACTTAACACATCGATCAATAAGTCCCGGGACTAACCAACAGATGGCACCTCTAATAACAAATCCATACCATTCTCAGTTAGTACCGACCTTTAGAAGTTACCTGTCAAACTTTCATGACATTGTGTCATTGAGTTACAGTGGTTTTAGTGACGCTACTTTTGCTATTTTCAAAACAATGGAAAAAACCGAATTTCGTGTGTTGATAAAACATTGCTTTTTAATGGGAAAAAATACTGCTCAAACTCAGCGATGGCTTGAAAAGTGTTATCCGGGCTCTGCTCCGTCGAAAACAATCATTTGTCGGTGGTATGCTGATTTCAAATGCGGTCGTACAGACACAAATGATGCTGAACGCTCTGGTCGTCCAAATGAGGCTGTTACACCAGAAAACATAAAAAAAACCTCAAAATCGTGATGGAAAATCGCAAAGCAAAGTTGCGTGAGATAGCTGACATCCTGAAGATATCATTTGGTAGTGTTTACACTATTTTGCATGAACATTTGGTCATGAAAAAGCTTTTTTCGAAATGGGTGCCGCGTTTGCTCACGTTTGGCACTGTTGACGCGAAATAAACAGGAGTTTTTGCGTCGGTATGTGACAATGGATGAAACTTGGATCCACCACTATACTCCGGAATCAAATAGGCAGTCAGCTGAGTGGAGAGCAGCCGGTGAAAGTCGTCCGAAGAGACCAAAAACTCAAAAGTCGGCCGGGAAGGTTATGACCTCCGTATTTTGGGATGCGCATGGTACAATATTCATCGATCACCTTGAAAAGGGAAAAACCATCAATAGCGAATATTACATCGCGTTATTGGAGCGTTTGAAGGCAGAAATTGCAAAAAACGGCCCCATATGAAGAAGAAAAAAGTTCTCTTTCATCAGGACAATGCACCGTGTCACAATCGATGGTAACGATGGCTAAATTGCATGAGTTGGACTTCAAATTGCTTCCGCACCCACCGTATTCTCCAGATTTGGCCTCCAGCGACTATTGGCTGTTCGCAGACCTCAAAAAGACGCTCCAGGGAGAGATTTGGCTCCAATGAAGAAGTGAGTGCCGAAACTAATGCCTATTTTGAAACGAAAGATAAATCGTTCTACACGGCTGGCATAGAAAAGTTAGGAAAGCGTTGGAATGAATGTATCGCTCTTGAAGGAGACTATGTTGATGAATAAAGAATTTTGGCAAACAAATGTTGTTTTAGTAGTCAATCCCGGGACTTATTGATCGATGTGTTATAAGTGATACATTTCTCAACCAGTGGTGAATGCAATTGGGTATCCGGAGCTGGAATCATTTTTGGTGCATGTACGTCCACATCTAAACTCATTTACCCAGAAATAAACAGTCATCAATGGTGGTGGAGAGTTCCCATGAACTTTATTCAATTCACCTTTGATCTGCGTGGCTGTTAATTTCAAATAAAAATATTTTTTGATGACACGGAACTCGTTTATTTCCATTGTTGCGGCAAATATCGACTCAGGTGGCGGCTGTCAAACATTAATTACGGGTCGCATCTGGCCGAAACTTTGGCAGAGGTCACTTGAGGAATAATACTTGGCAGTAGCGATGTTACTTTATGGATGGATTGTGGCACCACCTCATGGAAATTTGCCAAAATTTTTCAAACTACCCTCATAAGCTATAGAAAAACATTAATTCAGATATAAAACGGTCTAAAATTCAAACCAGTCCAGAAGTGAATCTGCCAAAAATCGAACTTGAAACATGCACTTGTTTAGCGTGAATTCTAATCATTAGACCATGGCTGCAGTCTGTGCAGACAAGTGCAGTTGTTTCAAAATAAAAAATGGATAAAAATATAATCTTTTTGACATGACACAGGTTTATATCGAAACCCTATATGACAATAAATCAAACACAAGTACCTTAGAGACACCATATAATATAAAGGCACCATATAATAAGTGTACATCCAACCAACCTCCAAATAAATATTAAAAATCAAAATACGAAAACGATTAATAAATAATTTCAATAATTATATAGATTAAGAGCATAGAGAGAAATTATATAAAATACACAATTAACTAATAATATACAACACTAAAGATGTAGATAAGTACGTGGGTCGTCCAGAAAGTAAAGAACATACTTTCGAACAGGATACTTTCTTATGAACGATATCATTTGCTAATTGACTGAACATGATAGAGCTGATCGTTCTATTGCACAGCATGCCTTTCTAAATTTATTGATTACTGGTTGGACCTTCCTTCCTTGGTGAAAAACTATCTACAAAATGTCGAAATGACAATATTGAATTTATACATCTTCGATTTCAGAAATGTTGCGTTCTCTAATAGTACTATATACAATTACAATTATATGTAGTACTACTGGAGATGGCAATTACAATTGACAGAAGTGTGGCATTGTCATATTTTGTCAATAAATACTTACCAAGTGTGCAACGAAATAAGCTCTTTAAAACCATGATGGTCTGATTAAGACCAACACATATGATGCCTGCTGGCATACTGTAAAAATTAAAAGTTCGATCCTCTTGATCTAGCTGTTAAGATACTTGTCTTCCACCCAGGGGTTTTGGGTTCGATTCCTGATAGTACTTAAAAAAAAATAGAAAAAAAGGGTACCAGTCTGGTTTAAGAATATGCATGGCAACAATACTTGCATGCACTAGATGTGTGCAGGTGTTGTTTCCTGAGCAGTAGTATTTCCAACATGAAGGTGCAGAAGTATTTCCAGCAAGCTGTGAATCACATGCCTCTCCAGTGGTTCTTAAACCTATGGATCAATTATTAGGTCCAAAGACAAGCGTCTCCCAGCTACGCTTTTCAACATATTCACATTACCAATTCGGATATGAAGAGGAGTACCATACGAATAAATAAAAAAATATGTTCAAGAGGAATATTTTTTAAACGCAGCCGCATGATCGTGCCAGAAAAGGATATCCCAAAAATGGTTAACAACGCAATTTAAATAATTCTAAAAAATGATATTGCAAGATCGTCATGTGACTTATCGTGAGATTGAGCATTAGTTTCACTCGCATACATTCAATATTCGTCGTCAAAACGATTTGTTCGCGTTGGATACCGCATAATTTGACCATCGTTCAAAAAAAAGCTCGTGTCGATTGGTCCAAAGAAATGTTGAAAAAATTCGATAACAGTGCTTCAAAAGACGTCTATAAAATCGTGACAGGCGACGAATCATGGATCTATGCATATGAGCCAGAAACTAAACAGCAGTCGACTGTATGGGTCTTTCAAGACGAGCCAAATCCAACAAAAGTTGTTCGCGCACGAAGCACTTCGAAGCAAATGGTGGCTTGTTTCTTTGGTATAAATAGTCATGTCGCAACAGTGCCTTTAGTGGAACATCATACGGTCAATTCTGAATGATACACCACCATTTGTTTCCAGAAGTGTTCGGAGAAATGAGGAAAACCAGCCGCCGAAGACGGATCATTCTCCACCACGACAATGCGAGCTCTCACACATCGGCTCAAACAAGTGACTTTTTGAGCTCTCAAAACATGGAATTGATGGGTCATCCGCCGTACAGCCCTGATTTGGCACCCAATGACTTCTTTTTATTCCCGAACATCAAAAATAAATTGCGAGGTCAACATTTTTCGATACCTGAAGAAGCAGTTGATACGTTCAAAATGCATGTTTTGAAGTTACCTAATTCGGAGTGGAAAAAGTGCTTCGAAAATTGGTTCAAACGCATGCAAAAGTGTATTGATCTTCATGGAGAGTATTTGGAAAAACAATAAAGCCATTTTCGATGATAAATATTTGTTTTTACTTGTCTGTCTCAAAACTTAAGTAGCAACCCTCGTATAACTTTAAGGTTTTCACCTCATCATCAGGGAGCACAAACAAGACTTCCCTGATGATGAGGTGAAAACCTTGAAACCGGTTAAGGGTTATTACCATTATATTAAGTAAAATAAAGTATTTTACTAAATAAATAACTTTATTTTTAAAATTTTAAATTAAATAAAGAGATGCACAAATAATTTCATCAATATCATTTAAGTGTTTTGAATACTGTTTTACTGTGATAGGAAGTCCTACAAACTTTTAGTAGCTAAAGATAATTATAGCAATTACAAAGCAATGTACTCCAAATACTTAAAATGTTACGTTACTAAGGCAGTAACTCCACAATAATTTAATTAATACATCAACATGTTATCCATCAATTCAAATACCTAAATTTGGTTTATAATTGAAAAGATGTTGGTCTCTGAAAATGTAAAACTTTTGAATTGAAAAAAAAACAAATCATCGCAACTAATAAATTTTAATCAAAATAATCTTCAATGTCTATATCAGGATTTAGAATGTCATCACCGTATGGAGACAAATCAAGTTGATTTAAAATCAAATTTTCACAAGTTTCTTCAAGTCCAGTCTCTCCAATAAGTATAACTCCTTGTAACTTATTGTCAACTAGAACAAACTTGATGTATTCCATGTTAGGAGTTGTGCGAATCAAAATTTCATAATTAGTTCCCAAGCCCTGTCCATTGTATTTTCCCAAGAGCACCACTTGATAATCAAAGAGCTTAGTAGTGTGTGTGAAAATTTCAAAACAAAAATCCTGCATAACTTCTTCGTTGCTATGATACCCATGCATGCTTTTTGCTGCCATGCCACCCATTTGGTAAGCTTGAGACCATAATCGCATTTGAAACCAATGAGCAGCACGAGTCCAATTAGCAAATGCAACATCACCTGCAGCAAAAATATTACTTACTGATGTTTCCATTCGCCAATTCACAGCAATTCCACCATCAGGTCCTAATTCAAATTGTTTATCGGAAATAAAATCAGAAGCTGGTACTACACCTGTTGCTGATACCAAAAGATCACAATCAATCGCCTCACCATTTGAGAGTTTTATTTCTAATGGCCACTCTCCTTCTTTATTGAGAATATTGACAACATGTGTTTCATATAATATCTTGAGTGAATAGTCACCATCTCCATAAATATTTCTGTCTTTCAACCAGTCAGGTCCTAATGCTGCTGCTCTTTCATTTGCAAGTGGTAGTTGCATTTGACCTTCAGTGTATCTTATTCTTTTCATAGTAGTTTTAGATGATACAGCAGCAAAATTACTTTTGTTGAATGTTGAACTTGACTGAAAAAACTCAGCTGCTCCAGGATCAATGAATGTAGATGATATGTGTTTGTCTTTTATTACCCAGAATAATTCTACCCCTTTAGTGGCATTAATTAGTTCAGAAGCAATACCTCCATTGCCTACAATAACAATTCTTTTGGATTCCTTAAGTTTTTTCTGAAAATTTTCAACGGAATCTGTATCTCTGATTCCAATCACTCTTGGATTATTTTGGGCTTGATTTAAAATATTGGGAATTCCTCCAGTACACAAACAGAGATATTTATATTGAATTTTGTGGCCATTTTTTGTAAAAATACAATTCATAGAAGACTTTATTTCTTTCAACTTGTCATATATAACTTCCAAATGAGAATGTTTTTGTTTAAGTAATTCCACATCTCCTTCAGAAATATTGTATTTATATACTGTTTTACTTAAAGGAACAATACTGGTAACACTTTTGATTAAAGGGGAAGCTGTTACTAAAATAACTTTTTCATTTGGAGCGAAAAAGCTTAAATTTTCTACACAAGTAACTCCTGATATTCCTCCTCCTATGATAACAAATGTAGCTGATGTATTCATTCTTTTAATTATTTTGGTAAATAGTCTGAATAATCATATTCCCTGAAGGGGACATCAAATGTTAGTAGTCCTTGATCATGAGCACGATTAACAGCAACAATGAGATCTTTATGTTTCTTCTGACACACACCAGTTTGTTTATAACTGATTATCTGGAAAAGAAGAAAATTGTCAAGTTACTTTCAAAATATTCAAAGTTTTAAGGTTTTTGGTTTTCATAAATATATAGAAACCAAAAACAGATCAATAATAGATGTGGTGTGTGTGAATGCAGATCTCAGAAAAACAATAAGCGACATGTGGACATTAAGAGATGCCCATTTAGAAACTGAACACTATCTTGTAGTAATCAAGACAAACTTTTTTCATGGGTGACACTCTAAAACTAAGAAACCTGCTTCAGGTGAAAGAATTCTGTGTGAAAAGATGTAAGGTGAGAAAGAACAGAAAAATTCCATTGAAAGATTAAAGGAAAAGTGTGAAAGCTTAAACATAGAAGAAGAATGGGTAATTGTGAAAGAAATATTATGCTCTACTACAAAAGAAATATGCGGAGCTAAAAGGCTGGAAGGAAAAATGGTGATGCACAATGGGATGAGGATGTAAGAGTGTCAAGGGGATGAACTGTGTATGGAAACAGTTTGTAGAAGCAAGATAGAAAAATAACATGAATTTGGAAAGTAGACTGAGAAAGTATAAAGAGGGTAAGAGGAATATGAAAGCAACAGTTGCGGGGAAGAAGCATGAAATAATGATATTGATGAAATTATTTGTGTATCTCTTCCACCTCACACAATAAAGGGATTAGCTTGCTTGGACTTCTGAATGACAATAGCGAACGGTGACTGTTTTGTGAGAAGCCGGTTTTGAACAAAAGACCTCCCCAATTCCAATCTCCATCGATACACATGTATTTCTGTCAAATATAATGCAAAAAGGTTATAGTTATTTTATTCATTTTTTCAGTGTTATATTGCATAATTACGTGAAAAATTTAATTATTAAGGGGTGGCGAAGACTTATGGGCGGTAGCGAATGTATAAATATATACTTTTTAGTTATATACGTTGAAGATTTCAATATTGTCATCATTCAAGGCAATCTAATATGATCATTAGTCCATCTTGTGAATAGATGATTACTGTATGAATGATATTGCACAAATTCTGATGACAAGAAATTTCAAATACCAAGCTAATTACAGTAATTCAACGACTGATTGGGAAGGGTGGAGGGTCTAAAACTATAATCAATAGGATTGAGAGTGTACATAAACAAATTTTCAAGATTATCTTGAAAAAGCCTTTAAGATATCCAAGTAAGCAGTTTTTCCATGATTTTAGTATTTTGAGCAGAAGGCAAATATATACATTGAATTCTGATACTTAGGTAGTATTTTCTCAGATTATGGAAGAGTTACAAGGGATATTGAAAGGCGTGTAGCAATAGGAAACAAAGTCAATAGGAGATTAAAACATATATACACTTAGAAAAATACATGGGGTAACAATATGTGACAGAATAAAGTGTGCACGGCACAGGTACAAAGACTGCAGCAATAGGTGGTGGATGTGACGCATACGTCCGATGAGTGTGCACTTAAGGCTGATGTGTTAAACAAGATTAAGAGCACTCTGAGATAGTTTGGGCCTGTGGAATAAATTAAGAAAGACTAACAAAACAAATATGCAGTGCAAATGTAAGTGGAAGGTGTGGTAGAGGAAGACCAAGGAAAGTATGGTTGGATCAAGTGTATGATATTTTGAAAGAAGTAAATATAAAGTCAGAGAAATCATAGATGTATGAGAAGTTGTATGGATGTAGAACAGGAGATAAATCTCTGTCATGGTAGGAAAGTCTGGCGCTCTCACATCTCTGTCAACCCCGAGAGGGAGTCGGCATTATGGTATGTATTTATTTATACAAATATAATATGTAATACATGTAGAAATTGGCATATTTACAAAAGAAATTGTATTTATTTTGAAAAAAATATTCGAAAATTACTTGTGTAATTAGAGAAATATGTTTTGATTTAATAAACAATGTGTGTTCATCTTATTTTTATGTAATTTCTTCATTCATTTTTAGGACAAGACTCAATTCCATACCCAAGTTAGTCCAACACTTGAGAGCAGTTTATGATGCTTTATGAAAGTATAAATATGTTATTATTATGCTATTGCTTTAATAAACAGTCAGTGTTCATCTTGTTTTTTTTGTGATTCATTCATTCATTTGTAAGACAAGACTCTTAATAGTACATCTACGTTAGTCAAACACTAGAAAGCGGCTTATGATATCTTATGAAGATATGCATAATCACCACAGAGGACCCTCAATGAACACTTATTATCAATATGTGTTTTTATCTGATTGTGTTTTAACCCTTTTAATCCCAGCATATTTTGGCAAAAAAACAGAAGTTCATATTTTATTTTTTATCTCAGTTTAAAAAAAGTAAAAAAAATATATATTTAACATAACTTGTATGAAAATTTTGAGGCCGATGTTCGGCCCCGTGGGATTTTTCCAATAAACCAGTTGGGGCCGATGATCAGCCCCGTGGGATTAAAAGGGTTAAGCAATAAAAATAAAATCAATTTTATTAGTGTTAATAAAAAATAATCTTATGTAAAAATAATAACACAATATTAATGACAAAAGTTATCTAGGGATACTTAAAATTACTTCTCACTCCAATTTAAAAAACCTATTCTCTTTTTACTTAAGATAAAAATTCGATAAAAGGGCCTGCACTTATTGTCAGTGGTTTTGTCCGATACAGAACCCTGAGACTTTGTCACACTTAAACAACTATCATTACAATGCATTCTTTCGAACTCTGTGACCTAGTTAGTAAGACGCTTGACTTCAATACAGAGATTTCGGGTTCAACTCTCAATGGCACCAAAATAAACTAAAACAAAAAGAATTTGTGTAGTACCAATACTCCCACGTGCCAAGTATGTGTCTGAGTGTTATGACCTCTTCACGTACGGTAGTGTTGGCAATATGTGCAATGATGAATTAAGAGTTCCATGTATACTCCAATGATTCTTAACATGAAGGCTAGATTACTGGAGCCGAAGACAATATTATTCCCCAGACACGCTCTACAATATATCCGAATCACCAATTCAGATATGTTGAAGGGTAACATACGAAAGAACAGTGTATTCTGTTTTTTTTTTTAATTAGAATACTTTTACGAAAATATCTAATAAACTCCATTAGTAAATATTCACTCTCCAAAAATTGTACTTAAAAGCATTTTTATAATTATTAGATATATTAGATGTATATTAAATTAGAAATACCTGTCCTGTGTGTTCTGAAATAAATTGCTTGAGAAGGGAAATATTCTTCTCATGTAATATCAAATATTCATCTCTGCATATTGGACAGGGATTCCCGGTGAAAACAATACCCTTCCGAATACATGTTTCACGAGTTTTCCTAGGAGGAATTTGACCTTTATGATTTCGACGGTATTTTTCCCATATCGGTCTACCTTCATACGTTTTCTGATATGCCCTGCTTTCCATATACCTCAAACTAGTTTCAAGAGGTACAGTAGCAAATGGCTCTCTTCGTTTCTTTACTCCAACGACATTTTCATCAGTAACAGTATTCGAGCATAAACGAGAAGCATAATACACAGTTAGGTTGCGCAACTCTAGACCATTCACAAATCGTAGTCGGTTTAATAAAGACATTATTGTTAAATAATATATATTGAAAAATGATCCACTAGGCAGTCAATATACAGGTGAAGTCGTTTTGACAATACCTAATCTAACATAACCCTAAAATATGAAAAACAAACCTTTCAAGCAGTTACTCGTACCAATGAGAACTTTTAGATTGAGATTTTTTATTGTTTATGGTTACATAAAGCTACAGTCCCACTTAACCTTCGTACTGACAAGGTCAACCGTTACGTAGATTGAGTTGCCTGGAAAGTATTTCTTGAATAAATGTCTTTAAGACATAATTTTCATTTCTAACTTTGCTCCAAATGTGCTGAATGCATATTATTATAAAAAACAAATAGTTAAACACATTCTTCAGCCATTGTTTACTTAAATAACTTGAACGGTTTTTTGATGGCATTTTGAAGATGACCCTAAATAAAGTTTTTCGGTGCTTGATGTTATTTTACTACCGTGAAAGAAAAAATATGACATGAAGCAAAAACGTTAGGAACAGTGCATGGCGACGACGCAGTAAGCGAGCGTGTATGTCAAATGTGATTTAACGAGTCCGTAATGTTGATTCTGCACTCAAAGTATATACTGAATACCACGGATGATGACCAAATAAATATTTTGAGTGAGAATAACTAACATGGTAGATTGCGATACTGAAAATATTAAAAAAAAACTATTATCCACGAACGTTTGATGAAGTTGTATCTCGTGAATCACTACAAATTTGTCTGAAAAATACAAAATTCCGTTCCAGTTAACCTATTATATTTTTTCCTATTTGACTTTTCTAACTGGAAGAAATATACGAAGTTATGAAATTCAAAAGAAATATGCATTAAGTCTTGATATTCTATGAGAAGTCTTTGACCATATTATATTTTAATCATCCTACATATTCAGTCATATGTAAGACCCTTACGACCTTTTTATTTTAGTGAAAAAAAAATTACTGGTGATTTAAGGTTATTTTTCCATTCGACTACGATGACACTGCCAAATGCTCATGAGTCGAATGTTAATTAACAGTGGACTATCAACAAGTCAACAGAGTTAGCATATACTTTTCTAGCAGTATGTTGAATCAGATTGTTAAGATGTCTATCAATAACTTTTCTATTTTTGATTGATCGTTAAGTTCGCGCAATCGTGCTCACGATATTACCATTTTTTAGTGGGACTCCAGCTTAATGAACCATTCGTGAACAGGAACTCTGTGAAATATATTGTCTATGGAAGATTGACATCAATTGTTAGTCTATGTAAGACAACAGTTAATAATTTGTTGGTTTTTAATCGGTGATCACAAGACTAAGTTTAACAACGCATTTCAACTGATCGCTTCGATAGCGATAGATAATAAATTATAGAGAACTTATCGCTTCATTTTTATACGGAAGGAAAGCCACGTTTCGCCATTTTGTTCTGCGCCGTGTACGTTTCAACTTCGGGCGTTTTGTGTGTTACATTCGCGTATTAAAACTGAGGATATTACAAAACAAGATATTTTATTTTTCCAATATGCCGCAAACCATAGTATTTTGGGCATAGGATGGAAATTCTTCTCGGCAGATTTTTTTCTGATTAATAATGGTATGACTTCATCTCACAATTTCAATACCTATTGGTTGCGAAACCAATGAAAGTCGCAAAAAGTAGTTATTTACTGTTCTTGAATTCTGAGTTATTTATATATTCTTTCTGTTTTTCGAGGAGTGACCCATTCAGCTGCAGCTGAGATAAGCAGAAGCGGAGAATGTTGAATCGTGACTAGCAGACCGTCTCCATTTTGTTTTGCTCGTTTTTGAGAAAATCAATTGCTCATCCGATTTTTTAAATCTTGAATTCTAATTGATTTCTTTGGGTATTGTTTTCCTAGTTCTTTTGAGTTTTTCTAAAAACTGCTTTCACAACGCTGAAAATTGCAATCATTATTTGTATCACGACATATTGTCCACTTTTGTTTTAGGTCACAGTGTGTGTCATTTGCTGAATTTATAGAATCACCTTTTACTTAACCAAACAGAAGGGAACCAAACCTAAATTATAATAATTTTTGTACAGGTAGTTTGCTTTGCCATCCTATCAATTTTCGACAGGGGACTTTCAGCAAAGATAATTTTCGACATCGTTGGTACAAATAATTCCACGCTGATAAATAATTTTATATACACAATATGTCCCCGCCCCCCTCTTGATACATTTAAGTATGTGTACTAAAAATATTGACTTACAAAAAATTGAATTAGGTGCATCATGTTTGGTGCCAATACAAAATTCATTATAAGCCAGCTGTTGATCCACAAAACGCATCTAGTTCACAAAGAATTGTTTAAGCATTTTTAGTCGATACACATTTTATATCAATAGTGTTAAATATTTAGGATATAAAGAGGGAATTTGTGATAATGGGTTAAGAATGCAAATGTAGTATTTGGTCAAATGGTGACTCAAGAACAGAAGACTTAGGAAAGGAAGCGTGACAACCTTAATTGATACTATGAATTAAAAATATTGGACACAATAACATGTTTGATGAGATGTATGGATTTAAATAAGGTCTGAACAGTTTGAATGAATGGATTGATCTCCCTCGTAGTTATTGGTATGTATCGCTGGCTATTATAAGAAGCTTTCAACACTATTTAACTATTATGAATAATACAATTCTTATAAATTTAATTTAAGCATTATTTGTTGACTACATTTTACACGTTTTCATTTGCGGTTCACTCGGTGTGACTGGAACGCACTTCCAAAATTTATCAGATGTGCACCTTCCTTATTTATGTTAAAGAGGGAATTGAAAAAAATATTACTCAATATCTTACATTTAATTTTTTTATTGTAAAATCTGTCATGGATTGAACAGTTAAAGTATCCAAGATGAGCTAGTTGGCTGGAAGAAATTGCTGTATAACAATAAGCCCGCCAGATGTACCATGTTTAATCATGTACTCAAAATTATGAAAATACAAGACACAGTTCGAAATCTCCACTCCAAATCGAATACTCCACTCATATAACAATTTTTCTAATTAGTTGGTGAATGGGGATAAATATGACTGGTCATATTAAAAAAATACAACTCAGGATCATTCGTAATTGGCCTTTGACAATATTATAGTACTGTCAAAAATAAATATTTATATCTCAAATATGTTGTAAACAGATTTATTCATCTAAGAGCGGTTTTATTTTTGAAAGAAATTTAGCATGGAAAGATTGCAGAGTAGCAAATGTTGATATAAATTTTTTTCTCAGTGTTGGAGAATTTTATGTAAATTTACTGAATTTAATGCCTTTTATAAATTTTAAATATTTCTCATACAATATCAAATTAAATGTCGCTTAGTTATTTAAAAAAAAAACATTTAATTACTATGTTTTTCTACCTTTTATTCCGTGGTTTTCTTCAGGCAAACTGACCTTGGTTTGTTACGAGAGCAACGTTTAACTGGTGTAATTTCACCACATACTGGTGATCTATTGAACCCAAAGAAATATTTTGATCAGGGATTACATTTTTTTTCATTTCTTTCCTTTTGGATCAATAGACCGCATTGTAATGAAATATGACATTAGTTAGACCTAAGCATTGCTCTCGTAACAAACCAAGATCAGTCCCACTAAATAGAGCCATGCAGTAAAGGCTAAAAATATGTGCCTATTTTTATTTCACTAATTACACATAAAATATGTGTAATTAGTGAAATAAAAAGGAAACTGCTTTTTTTCCAAAATAAACTCGGACAAAGTTAGTCAACTTTTAATAAACCTTTATCATCATTTGATAGTCGTTTCAGAGCTATCAAATGATGATAAAGTATTTTATGTTTATAAATTTTAATAGATGAAATCACATTGTTACTTAAATCTAGCTGTTAAAAAATATTAAAACTAAATCATACGCCTGTGGGAGTAAATTTGAATAAGTTATTAGAAAATATAACTAATATTATTAGCTTCTAGTTACTAGTGTGGTGGAAAACCGCAAATGGACCTGGTTCGGACATGTTCTTGGATGGCAGACGGCAGTGTAACCCCGGTTGTTTCTTCTACCACTCTTATGATTTTCGTCAAGCTTGGATACTTGTCCTTTATTGGTGGAGTTGGAATCATTTGACCTACTGGAGAGAAAGACTTCAGGGAGCTATGAAAATTCATAAAAGGGATTAGTGTTCTCTTTATTTTAATCGATAGTTGAGCATGGATGTATATGGATTTGTAATATTGAAAGGATGTTTTTGGAAAAGCTGGTAGCAGGTATCAAGGTAAAAGATACAATATTTTTATACAATTAGGGTGGAGTTTTATTATAAGGGTGGCATATGAAATTGAGTTATTTTTAAATTTAATGAGACACTTGAAATTTGGCTCGGAAAATAACAGGTAATTCATTTAAAACACCACTGATTGTGAAAATGTTCACATATAAAAATTCAGAATACTTGGTGTTGATTTGGTAATCCAATTTTTTTCTCTCGCTCCCAAGGAACATGATTTTATGTGTCGGTTTGGGAACGAGAGAATTCATGAAGGGGCTATGACAATATGAACTTAAGGCTAATATATTAAGTAAGATGAAGATGTGCATCGAAACCAAGGAGAGTAAAAGATTAAGTAAATTATATTTGGAAGAAGAAAATTGTATGAGAAAAGCCAGAGAAATTGTATGAGAAAGTATATGGATGTAGAAGAGGCCAATATGTGTGTTGCAATAGGCAAGTCAGAGAAATGGTGTGATGGTTTGTATGTATGTCATTTTGGGTATTTATAAATGTTAGGAACCAGATAAACAAGAAAGTTGGAAAAATATTAAGAAACTTGGTCCGTCTCGGGCCATTAACAAAAATAAATATAAAGTATACAAGTACAAGGTGTAAGAGTAAATGATATCTAGGGCTCTTTCTCTCTACATGGTGTATACGAGTATTGCAAGCTAATGTAAATTGCAAGATTATTGAAAATATGTATGGGTGTAAGTTGCAATTTAATATTGATAGTTGGTTGAATTCTTCCAGCAATGGATAATCTATTTTATAATCAATAACTCGAGTGGTTTTTTGGTATTTACCTTAATATAATATGAAAGTGCTTTGTGGACAATATGAAAAGTTTATGTGTGAAATGGATTTAAAATGTGTGAATATATTTTATGAAATATACACTATTAACAGAAGTTGTGTATTTTGGATAATTATTTTTAAATTGAATTTAACATCTTTCTAGAATAAAAAAATATTTATTCAAACATAATATTACTTCATTGCTCTGTGAAATAATTATCACTGCTTTATCATTTTGACATATATCAGATAATGTAACTGGATAGTTATAGATGAAACAGAATGAATGTGAATTTAATACAAGGTTTTTAAATGAAAGTATTTTGTATTAAAGTAATCAGATTTCCCATTTTATCAACTTTTACTAACAGAAGTACATGGGCTTCTAAGTTGTATTAAACACTTTTCAAAACCAAATATTGCATTTGAATGGAAAAAATCGAAATTCATGTCTTAAGAGTGGTTTTATTTATTGATAAATACATTCCTATAGTATTTAAAAAAAACAATATGTGAACCATAAATTGGTATGTATGTATATGTGTAAATTATCTTCACTTGATTGAAATTATAAACATTGAAGTTATTTTTTGAAAACTTGCCAATTTTGGAAATTAAATCTATTGATTTGTAATGTGTCTGTAGTTGATATATTTTTTTAAAAATTGTAGAAAATATTTGCATGTAGCAAAACAGGCCTATCACTCTGTAAATTTCTTTTATGAAATTTATTCACCTCTGAAATTTGTTTCAACGATTAAATTGCATTTGGTCAAATTGAAGGTTACATTATATCAGTGGGAGTGAAATATGTGATGAATATGAATAAGATAAAGAAAGATGCATAGAGCTCGTAATATTTTGAAATTCGTTTTAGTTTTCAATTTATTTTTAAAATAAGAGCAGCATTTTCATTTATGCATGTTATATTTGAGAGTATTGTTTTTGCTTAATGGCAATTGTCAAAAGATGGTGAATTTGAAATCTTTCAACATTTCCTGTAGATATTGCAGACTATTTAACTGAGGTAAATGTTTTTAAAAAATATATGAAAAACCACAAGTGTTCCTGGCCCTAATACGTGCTTAGAAAGCAAGAAGACAACATAGCCTCCCGTTGCCTTTCCTTGGTTTCTATTAATTTCTCAGGAGGGCATCATTGGGTTGCACTCAACATTATTGTGATCTGAAAAGGAGCAAGGTCAATGGCGAATAAAAAGTCTACTTGGAGGATTTTCATCGATATCATATGCCAAATTGAGAGAAGCATGGATTGCATCGAAATTAGTACACATTTCTTTTTAAAAAAGCTGAACCTCTTCAAAGTGATTTCTTTACAGTTGGAGATGCCTTATAAATTTTGGGTTATCCATACTTGGAACTTCACACCTATTGATGAAATTTTTGAGGGCAAGGAAAAGCCAATATGAAATTATACTATAAGCCAATATGAAATATTAATTAAATTTGACTTGTGAACTTTTTCTCAGTTAAAAAGTATTTTATAACAAATAAAGGGTATGCTTAGTTGCCAAGCAATAAAGATCTTGAAAAGTTGAGGATTGGCTTCGTGAAATAATATCTTCATCAATAATATCTTTTAAATTTGATAATACCAATAGAAATCATGTTATTATATGACAAGATTGAGTATTATAAATTGTAGTAATTTGATATATAAATTCAAGCCAAATTGATAAATCTATACAGAAAATATGCTAGAGATCGACTTCAGTGTGCATCTACTGACCTGTAATACCACTTCCCTATGAATGTGAAAACTAAATAAAATAGAATATCTCAATACTTCATCAATGACGAGAACTTAATTTGAATAATAGATATTCAACAACTTGAATGTGTAAAGCAATTAATTCAAGTGCATAAATTATTTGGAAGTGATAATTTTAATTAATGATGATTTTTTGTATTAATGAGAGTTACGAATGGGATTAATAAGTAGCTTTAATATTAAAAGAACCTTTTTTTTTTATATTATTCAATCAAGGGATAAGTATGTCATGTATTTGAGAGTTAAAATGAAATTTGAAGAGCCAAGTACGTATTTATTATATCTATGACTCACTTAAGTGAGTCAATATAGTTTGATGTCAATGAACTTGTATATCAAAGTGGAGTTTAGTCACTCATTTATTTCCATGTTGCATTACTTGAATGGAGTTTGCTTAAAACTTCCCCCAATAATGTACCATGGTCTCGTCATTGGGAGGTTTTTTCAAATGAAAAGAGCAAGCAAGGGTTACAAAATGAATGCAATTTCAACAGTAACATTAAGAACTTAGGGTTGAATGAATGGTTATCTTTTAAATATTTTTAGCTATTTTCAGAATGATATAAAATTTTAAAGAGAATTTGAATTCAATTCTCAATTGTAAACTAAAACAAATTCAGTCTTTATAAGATCTCCCTAGTCGGATGCAAGATATTTCCAATACGACGATAAAAAATAATATTTTATATGCTGAAAGATTGATACATTAATTGTATACAATATATGTATGTCCATTTATTAAATACGGTTTTATTTTTCCAGTAATCTGGATCACATTCTACAAATGGCGTTATTTAGAAAATATTAGGTTTTAAGTGTTACAAAATGGAAATGATCCGACACGTATTTCCTATTTTGAGTAAGGATCTTTAACTCTTCAAATAAATGATTGGGTTTTTTAAAATTATTCTGAAATCAATTTTCTCTCGCCCTTAAGTTTTCCAAATTGCAAATGTGGATCGAAGAATAAACAAACCATACTTATAAGGAATGACAATGATTGTATTTCGCTTACATTGTATACTTCAACCTGGCAGGCTTATTGTGTGGTTATCTCTTTCAACCAATCGGAAATGTGTTTAAGAGGTCTTTAAGTGAAAGCTAGACTGGAACTCTTAAAAATATTTTTTTTTGTTTGGTAATTTTGTATTAATGGATGGAAAATTTCATTCAAAACTATTGTCCAAAGAATGTATTCAAATAACTTTTCTGTTTTGAATTATGAAATATAATCTTATCTCATTAATGTTGACAAAAATATGATAAAATACCGGATTTTATAAATAATTATATAGTCATTGTTATATCCTTAGCCTCGGGATTCTATTACAAAATAGATATTCATAAAAGATTAAGCTTTCATTTGTAAATTTTAATTAGGTCATGTTAATTGGAATATTTGTAGAAAATTAAACGAACAAAACATACATATGAGTCATCAAGATGCAAAACCACATCTGGAAGATGGAGAGTGTAAAAATCCACTCAGCACATAATTGATATAAATCACATTAACATTTCAAGTAGTTAATCATCATTTACTGAAAACTTTGCAACTTGACGACTCATTGTTGAAACTACAATGTATTGATAAAATCTGTTCTTTCACCATGTGATTTTCATATTGGAATATTTCGTCCAGTTCTTTCACTCAGTTTGTATCAATTATCTTGGTTTTCATTGCAAAACTGCTTGAATGTATCTGGGATTATTAAACATTATAATAAAAAATCAATGCCAAGTTTTTGACATTTGGTTTGTTTTATCTGGTATTAAAAATGGATTCATTTTCCATTCGAGTTGAAGGAAAGACAAGTCATGTTTATTTCAGTAAGCACTTATGAAGACAAATGTTTATGATACTGAAGGATTTAATCATAATTGTCAGCTTATGTGCTTCCTGATTTAATTATTTTGTAGGTCTTGGTAGATTAGGAGATGCTATTGATGACTTGACATGTTTCGTATAACTTGTTGAGATATTAAATTTGTTTATACCCTAACAAAAACACTTCAATATATATTTTAACAACCAAATCTTGATCATTCTAAGTGATACCTATTTATTTTTTGTTTTTATACACCACAAAATCAATTTTGAAAGGGTTTTGGCTCCTTACATTAAATTGAATTGTGGGGATTTTGGTGTTTAGTTATGTAGTTAATGAATCTTCTTGACAAAAAGTCATCAGCTCGGAATCTTTGGTGAGCTACTCTCGTATATCATTGGCATTATTTTAGACTAGGTTTAGGAGATCAACAATTCAATAGGGTAAAGAAGTTTCTGAATACTTCATTAATATTGATTTTGTATTGTTGCAGCCCCGCATCGATCCTGTTCAACTTTTGCGGTGCTTGAGTGTGCTGCTTTCTCCCAATGGAGGCATTAAAAGCACTGATGAAGTCAAACGTCTAGCCACGTAAGTATTTTTTTTTATTGTTCCATTTGTATTATAAATGAATTTTTTCTCTTTAATTATTTCTTAGTCTTCCTAACAGGATCATGACCTCTTTCATTCTTTACCGTTTTTATAATTCTATTTATTTGGCAATTTTTTTTAATTGTATTTTCGAAACTTATAATATATGTTGAATATATTATTATACCATACTCTTTGATCCCATTAAAAATTAGGTTCGACGCTTTCTTTAAATGGCCTTTAATTACATGGGTGAAGCAAACTTGTTTGGGAAATTAAGTGAGAAAATGTATGTTTCAATATTTTCTTTAATAAGATTTTTTTTATATGTATTTTAGACTGATATAAATTGTTTTTTATTTATTAATTTCTTGAGCATACAAAAGTTTTATACTCTTGCAGTATGTATTAATGACATTCAAAAATATTATGTATATTCTCATCAAGATATAAAATGGAGGTAGGTCTGACATTTAAAAAACAAATGCCAGTGTGTAATAATTATCTAAAGGTTATATCATGTAATGTAATCGTAAGTTTATCTCATTCGCATCCAAATCATATTTATTATAATGTAATCGTAGCTTTATCTCATTATTTAGGAACACACCAAAAATAACATGTAATTCTCAAAAGCCTCTGCATCTTTTCAATCAAAAGATGGATCTAGGATCGTATTTCCCCTCTGGGAATATTGTCTGTTTTCATCGAGTTTTCGGCGTGAGTCATTTGGCCAATATATTCTCAGTTTATAAAAAACTCCTGTAATTTCTCAATATATTCTATTAAGTAAAATAATTTAACTATTATTACCTTCCTTCCTTTATTTCAAAATATTTTAGAATGGATGAAAAATATTCCGTTTGTTACGTTTGTTTGTTACGACAAGACTTTTCAAGTCAACATTGCTTTTGACAACATTCAAAATAGAACTTACTTTAGTACAACCTATTGTGCACATTTCTAAGTACCATGGTTTTCGAAAGCTCACACTAAGTTCGTATTTCTTAAGTTTACAGTTGTGTATCCTGTAACATTTAATCTTGCACCAGCAAGGTAAGGTAGTTTCAGGGATAAGTGCATCTGCTGGTATTCGTATTCTTTAACAAATGTCATCTTAAACAGATTCTTCTTGTTAGGACTAATTAGTTAGAGATTATAGATTTTCACTTTTGTTCGACATTATTGGGAAATAAGTTTTTTGAGATGTTACTCACTATATATTATAATTTCAATTAGATTACTATGTTTTAGGCTAATCACACAGCCCGTCCTCAGGAGTCATATGTTCGCGCGTCGAAGTGGACATCTTCACGTGTGACTTCTGAGGAGACGGGCTATGCCATTAGCCTGAACTGTTGAGTTACCTACAAAATTATATTATAGTAGTAATTCCGAAAAATTTGTTATCGCCCTAAGTTATATCTACCTTTTACTTTTGAGTATGAAAGGACAGATTTTCTCTTACATATCATTTAAACCTTATTTAATTTGTGTAGGTATTTGAATGATTACACAGTACTGAATTTGAAATACTTTAGATTTTAGAGCTACAGCTTGTCCACTTGTACCACTCGATACTAACAGACATTTTATGAAGGTAGACTTACATAATTCTACATACAGCTAACAGAAAGCAGGGCTACCAACCAGTTAATGTTCTGATATGAGGCCTGAAACTTGAGACCTTCGTGATATTTTGGTTTGGTTCCTTATGTAAAATTTCCATTAAAAAAGATAATTTCATATTTATCAAATAAAATATATGTTGCTGTAATTTTGAATGATTATAAACTGTATATGCATGAAAATAGATAAGTCGAGTTCAAGTGCAATCATTTTAAAACTCGGCTAAGACATAAAATATTTGAATAATGATTTTCTCAATTTGATTTCAAATATCAAAATATTTCCGAAACATTAACTACTTATTTAGACGTATAAAGGAAAATAAGATCTAACCCACATTAATCTGTTAAGGAAACATAAGATCATTTTGTATGGGATATTTTTTTTTTCAAGGTGGAAATAAACCATGTGCGGTCAATATTTTTATACATACAGCAATCCTCAAAATTCATACAAAATGCGTTCCTGAAAATGTGTACCTAAGTCGAACTATCTATTTGTATAGGTTATGTGGGAAGTTTCTTATTTATTGAATATTAAAAAAAACGTATTTATTAAAAAAGTTCAGTTCACACTGAGAGATGTTATATTGAAATGTAGGTGCCCTTAGAGTGACATTTGGTAACTAAATGGCGTCAGAAAAATTAATTAATTTAAGTATATGTTAGCTATAATATTTACTGTAAATAGAGGCACAATGCAAAACATCAGCTTCGCATTTTAAGTGGTAAGCCAATCTCGGCTACATTTAAAATTTGACGGGAAAACTAGCTTTCTTAGATGACTTTTTAATTTTGTTTGACAAATCCTCCTGCAGTTTATCCAATCTTAGTTCAAACTTGAAATCAGTTGACCCAGCTATATTATACTCTAATGAAGTTCTGGAGTATCAATAGTTTCTTCTCTCCATTGGTTTTTTTACAAACTTCAAATAGTTTGAATGAATTAAACGCTAACATGACGAAATACTGCAATCTATTTATTTTTAATAGTCCATACATAATGTTGATAAAAATCCATAGCATAGGTTTCATCAATCACTCTGGCGTGTCTTTTTTTAAACGATCTATTTTCATTTCTGGAACATTAATTTTGGGGTTTTACATAGCAACTAGAAATAGGTAGCTGGGAGTAACTGGAATCAGGAAGTCATGGAGGTCATGGAGAGAGGCCTATGTTTAACATAAGACAGTGTAGACAGCTGATAAAAATAAAGTATTTGCCATGATCACTTGACGGCCGTACAACAAACTCGCTTTCGATTGGTCACCATGGAATTGAATTCTCAATCATCAAATCATTTTAGAAAATGAAATTGAACACTAGAAAGAAAATTTTAAGATATTTAAAACAGAAGAATCATGTTCATTCTTAAAAATACAACCAGTTGATCGTCTTAAGTTGAATATATTATAATTTATTATAATTGACACTTATGTACCTTTTAACAGATTGTAATAATGAATTGCATAAACCCTGTTTTGTATTACACGACAAGTTTGAGGTTGAGTGCTATCATAAATACTAACGATTTGATCTATGTTATATGAGTACATTATTAGGACGTTTTTCCCTATCATGTTAACACAATAATAGGGCAAAACGCACTGAAACAGATCTGGAGAGCGTGACTCAACTGGTTCGTAATACCTTAACACATTTTGAAGTGAGGTTCAACAATAAGCCTTAATTTATATATGTAACATACTCGTATGTGTATAGTTCCGCTCATGCCAGCTAGCTGACCATGCGAACGGATTACGGCCAGTGCCTATTTTTTGTAACAATGCAACCAAGCAGAACAAAATAATATGTAATCTCCAAACATATTACATTCATATTTTCAATATTTTACATTTATGTATTTTTGTAACGCTATTTAGTGACAAACTCATTGTCAAGGCCGCTTATGATATCATGTAACATTTCTAAAAAAGAGCAAACTTAAGAAGCATGTTGAAGACTAACGGGATATGCATTATTTGTCAAAATAAACACTTCTTTGAAATCGATCAAAATAAAACTTCAACAAAAATTCTCTAAAAATATATGTTTAATACTCGTATATCAATAAATATCAAGGAAATTCCAATTTTTTTAACCCAAAACTGGTGTAAAATACTTCAAAACACTGATAATTCCCTAAAGCTGTGGCTGTTAAGCTTTTACCATTCGCGGCCTCCTAAATATCCTCGAGTTTTTACTAACATAATAATCATTAAGAGTTATTTTAAAATAATGGTGCATTTACTGATTATAATAACAAAAAATGAACATTTGCTACTATTATTTTCCGTTTCAAATGCATTTATATCATCTGTAGAACTATCACTATTACTGCTTTCACTTATTATTTTTGAACTACTCGACGCATTTATATTTAGAAAATCAAACAATGTTCCTTGTTTGCAGATTTTATAAGGGGATAAATTGAGAAATCGCTAAAACAGTTTTATCAACAAGTAAACGTAAACAATAATCAAATATCCAATTACAAAAATAACAGCCATGTGCTGCAACAATCTCACAAGAACAGTTAGCGCGAACTGATGTATCAGTGCAAGGGTGTGCCTGTCAACAGAGCCCCCGCGAGGGTGGGGCGAGCGGGGCAGTCGCCCCGGGCGCCACGTGGCCCCCCGAAAAACCTTTCGTGGCCCCCGGTTAAGAATCGCTGTCCTTAAGTATAAAATAAAAAAAATCCAAAGTTTTCAGAAAGTGGAAATGTCAATACTTTTTGGGATAACCGAAAATTGATGTAACCTAACATTTCCACTGATAGCCACACAATTCTTTAAGAGCTTTAGTCGACTCGATGATGTCTCTCCACCTCTGACGATCCATCGCCTTTTCCTTTAGTCATTCCCTCTCGTAAACTCTCTCCAGGTCTGTGGACACACTTGTCCTGGTTTACCTTGCGGCCTGCTCTGACGATTATCTGATCTTGTGCGCGACAAATGTAATCAACCCATGCCAATCGGTTGGCCCTTACGCTACTGACTATGAATGGATTTCTGGGGCATACAACACGTTTCCTCGTTACTTTTAAACCTTCGTGTACCTGCCGCCGGACCTAGTCTAGGCCAAAAAATCATTCTGAAAATAGGCGTGTCGACGAATATCTCGAGTTTATTTATAAACTTAGGCTTTCATAAGAGTCCAAAAATTGCACTTACACAGCCTCCACAAATTGTGATTTCATGGGCAATTAGCGTAGGTACCAAAACCTTCATAATTTGCACGTCCAGTATTCCCAAATGACTAAAAGTCGTCCTGAACAGATTTTCTTATCGTTGCCCAAAATCACCCACAAATATTTTACGGTTCTGACTCTTTCAATTTCCCAAGTAACCTTCTTATCAATAATGTGCGTGGTATTTAAAATGTTATGGTGGCTGTTGATTCATTTGTAATTATCAAACAAAATTTTAATTATTTTGTTTTTAATGCATTTATTTAGTTTGAGAATATTCTGATCCAGCCACCCCTTGATAACATCGAATACTCGTATATCTTCAGACTCTTGAAACAGTGTAATTCAGTTTTTACCATGACACATTACAACAGTATTGTCGCAAACATTCTATTGACCCACCTCTAAATCACATGGCATTTATATAATAATAAACTATTATAATAATTCTCATCATTTATACGGATCACATCACAGTATCAAGTCAAGTAGTGACAGATGTAATATTGGAAAAATAAAGATGCTCTGAAATATGTCTTGAATATAAAATTTTTGCATTTTTGATTGAGGTATTTTTGAATATCATTATTGGTAAGGTAGTTAATTGTATTAATAATTAGCAATAAAATGACTTATAAATAATATTTGAAACATATTCCAGAACATCTTGATTTTTTTCAATATTACTTGACAGATGTCACTTCTTGATACGAGTATGATTATAAGACAAAAAATAACAATGGCAATGAATTGAAAAATATTAAGGTTTTTGATTTACTTCCATCATTATTGACGACGCATTGCTAGTTATAAATAATAAGTAATATCAGCCCTAGAACCACCGCTCTGTAACACTTCATAACTTTTTAAGAAATCTATAAATTTTATTTAGAACAACCGATCTGTTGAAATTGAGGCGTACAATCTAAACTATTGGAGTGATTCAATGAAGGAAAGCATATACGAGTATAAGATGATAGTATGATACTGTTTTAAAAGATTTCAACAAATCAAGGAATACAGCAAAGTATCTATCTCCACCATCTAAATAATTTGTTACATATTGTGTAACTTTGATTGGAATTTTGTCTGTAAAGTGATTTTTTTTTCTGAGAGTCAAGTTGATTGCAGCGGTAACATATCAGAAAAGAGATGAGTATTTTTTATCTTGGCTTTTTTCTCGCTTAGAAGCGAAATTGATCTGTAATTTTGAATGTTCTATCTTAAATATTGGAATTACAAATGCGTGCTTTAATAATTATAGAAGTATTCTCCCCTATACAGCTCAAATTAATAATGTGCTTAAGTAAAGGACAAAATTATGAGAAACCCAGAAATCTTTACGATCTTTGAGGTAAATTGATCGTCTCCAGGTATACTGTTTTTAACAAATATATTTCCTGGCGTATTTCGGTGAACTGGTGTTCCGAAAGGTATCTGGTCTGACACTTCGCAGTCTGTTGATTGAATGAAGTAAAATCTTCTTTCATAATCAGCGTTCGCTCTAGTATGGCTTTATCCAAATTATTTACAACAATATAAAACTAATGGTTAACGTTGCTTTAACTTTTAAAGTTTAAACCTCAATACTCCAATGTTTAAACCCAATGGTGTTTCTTTTACATAGAATAGCAATTTTTTTGTTATGTTCGTAGCCATAATTCTTGAGGCTTCATCGAAAGTTACATTCGTAAAATTAACTATTTTTACTAACTACGAGGGTTGGTACTTAAGTTTTGAGACAGGCAAGTAAAAACAAATATCGAAAATGGTTTTATTGTTTTTCAAAATACTCTCCATGAAGATCAATACACTTTTGCATGCGTTTGAACCGATTTTCGAAGCACTTTTTCCACTCCGAATGAGGTAACTTCAAAACATGCGTTTTGAACTCATCAACCGCTTCTTCAGGGGTCGAAAAACGTTGACCTCGCAATTTATTTTTAATGTTCGGGAGTAAAAAGAAGTCATTGGGTGCCAAATCAGGGCTGTACGGCGGATGACCCATCAATTCGATGTGTTGAGTGCTCAAAAAGTCGCTTGTTTGAGCCGATGTGTGAGAGCTCGTATTGTCGTGGTGGAGAATGATCCGTTCGGCGGCTGGTTTTCCTCATTTCTCCGAACACTTCGGAAGATTTTGGCAAACAAATGTTCGTGCGCGAACAACTTTTGTTGGATTTGACTCGTCTTGAAAAACCCATACAGTCGACTGCTGTTTAGTTTCTGGCTCATATGCATAGATCCATGATTAGTCGCCTGTCACGATTTTATAGACGTCTTTTGAAGCACCGCGATCGATTTTTTTCAACATTTCTTTGGACCAATCGACACGAGAGTTTTTTT
This sequence comes from Odontocerum albicorne, assembly GCA_949825065.1. Lineage (NCBI taxonomy): Eukaryota > Metazoa > Arthropoda > Insecta > Trichoptera > Odontoceridae > Odontocerum > Odontocerum albicorne. The sequence continues at coordinate 30,298,434 of OX463841.1, read as the reverse complement.
AAAGAGATTGTCAAATTATGCGGTATCCAGCGCGAACAAATCTTTTTGGCGGCCAAATGTTCATGCAATATTAAATGTATGCGAGTGGAACTAATGCCCAAACATGCCTCAATCTCACGGTAAGTCACATGACGATCTTACAATATCAGTTCACGCACAGCATCTATGTTTTCTGGCACAACAACCGATTTTGGACGACCTTCACGAAATTCGTCCTGGAGCGAACTACGACCATGATTGAATTCGGAAAACCAACGAAACACAGTGGCCCGGGATGGTGCTTCATCACCAAAAGACGAAGCTAGTTGATCGGCACACTATTGTTGGGTTAGTACACGTCGAAAATCATAAAAAATCATGGCACGAAAATGTTCACGATTTAATTTCATTTTTGGCCGAGATTAATTTTTCAAGTCACTGTAAACAACACAAATAGCACTCGTATGACAAAACTTTCTGAGTACGTATACCATTAAAAACGTAAAACTTTACGATGCTGATGTCAGATTTGACGTATCTACACTGGTGTTGCCATATCTCAAAAGTTAAGTAGCAACCTTCGTATTATATAATATTAATCTTTTGTTGAAATTTGATTAATATTTATTTTTTCGGATAATCGATTAACATGAGTATATGATACGTGTATTTTCTGAGTTCGATGTTTGCTTTTTCAATGAACGTGTGGTTATCTTTGATCTTTTTTAGATTTATCAAATATCAATCAATAGTCAAATAGTGATCAGTCACTCCAAGGGCGTGAATGATAGAGTTTAAGACTAGTGATGAACCTTTGAGATGATTGGATCGCATTGTGTATCATCAGTTACATTTTTTCTCACCACTTGTATTACTTATCGTGATTTTTTTGTTCTTTCATTCTTTGTATAAAAAAATTACGGCACAGAAGTAATTAAGGTTCCCACAATTTTCATTAAGATTTAGATCTCCAAATATCACCATCTTGTCAGTGAGCGACAACATTTCATTAGAAAAGTTCATACTTAAATTAACATTTTATACTACTCTCTGTGACGTCCGATTGGCCCGGATTATCCAAATAGATTCCCTCAAGCGAAGCCTAAATCTAGTAATATATAAAATATTTAATACTTTTTATGTTTATATTTTATATAATAAAAATAATCACATGTCTAAAAATATGTACTCCTATGAACATCAATATATATGTATGAGAATACGAAATTAATTTATTATCGACATTTGTGTCTGAAATGACAATGCCGTTTACAAAGCAAAATAATAAAAATCCATTTTTTCAATTTTTATTTATTTCACTTTAGAATATATTAAAATACTCACAAAACACATCAGTAAAATCAAGAGTATTCAACTACGAGTATGTTACTATCGACTAATAATAGTGATAATAAAAAATCATTTTCTATACCGCCGATTGGAAATCCAATTTTCTTAAGGGCGTTTTTATGTGTAAAATAGAACCTTGTTTTTGACGGGAATTGAACCCATATACATGAAAGAATATATACAATTTATTGATTAAAAGGGGAAAAATAATAGTTACATTGTAAGTAAATTGTATGAGGGTGTGAAGAGAAAGATTTGAGAACGAGTGTTGCGAAATCCAGTCATGATGATCGAAAAATGTAAAAGGAAATATAAATGCGATATATGGGTAAGCAATGAAAGATTAGAGAAAGTTGAGAAATTCTGCTATTTAGATAGTATTTTCTCAGATAATGGAAAGGTGTAAGAATAGGAAAAAAAATCAATGGGGCACTAAAACATATATACTTGAACCAGACAGTCTCAAAATCTACTAAGATGATAGTCCACAACAGTGTTTTATTACCTACTTGATGTATGGGAGTGAAACGTAGAAGTAGAAGACTGAAAGGAGCCGAAGAAATAGAAATGCGTGCGCGCTCACTGAGTGGAATATATGTGGTGACAATGTATGATAGAATACGGAATGAATTAATCAGTGATGAATGTGAACTTCAAGCTGATGTGTTGAATAAGATGACAAAGAGCACTTTGAGATGGTTTAGGCACGTGGAACGAGAATGAAAAAAGACTAACAAAACAAACATACACTGCAAATGTGAGTGGAAGGCGTGGTAGAGGAAGACCAAGGAAAGTACTCAATTTCAATTCAAAGGACAATTTTATATAGCGCAATTTAGAGAACGAACTCTTCTCAAGGGAACTCTAACTTGAGTTACTTCATTATTAAACAAATCGCGTCTGGCAACTATAGCAGCTCCCGAGCGAATCACGTATAACACTTACTTTGTATACAGTACATCCTTGTGAGATTATTGCCATGTGACAATTTCTTCCAATCAACCAGAAAGACGTTTATGAGGTGTTAAGTGAAAGCCAGGCTGATAAACTTTTCTTTCGTTTTTGAATCTGGGTTTCAGCGGGAATCGCACCCGCAACCCCTGGGTCAGAAGACAAGCGTCTTACCAACGAGGCCACGGAGGTCATAAAAAAGCATGGCTGGATCGAGTAAATGGTATTTTCAAAAAAGAAAATGTAAGAAGCTAGATAAATCATAGGAGTTGTATGAGAAAGTGTATGGATGTGGAAGAAGCGAAATATGTGTGTCAAGTTGGAAAAGTCTGGCACTCGGACGAAATATCGTTTTTTAAATGAATGGTAGGTCGAATAAAAAAATATTTATTTTCTTATTACATCGATACAATATATTCTTCGGTAGACACTACCTTCTTCCATCTATTTAACAAATTTTTAATACAGTCAGAATAAAATTTAGTAGATTTGGATGCAAAATATTTCTCGATGCCGTTTCACTTCTAAAGTGCGATTTTTTTCCCAGCTGAATAGTGCTGCATAGATCTAAATAAATGATAATCTGAAGGAGCCAAATCGGGACTATAACATACTCGTATTACATATGGTGGGTGAATAATAGTTTTCCATCCAAGCTCCTTTATTGTATTTTCAGTCATCTTCGATGTATAGGGTAGGTGTTGTGTTGCAATAAAATTGAATTTGGATTGAAAAAACCAGGTCTCTTTAGCTTTATTGCTGCATTCAAATTTTCGAGCTGGGCACAGTATACTTCACTCGTATTTGTTTTACCGTAAGGAAGGACTTCGTGATAAATTATGCCTTTTGCATCCCACCATACACTCAAAAGCTTTTTTTTTTATAGTTAGACCCGGTCGAGGGGTCAGTTTTGCTACCTGCCCCTTTGAAAGCCATTGGCGTTTACGTCGTTGGTTCAAATATAGCACCCACTTTTCGTATCCGGTCACTAAATGGTGTAAAAACGGAGTGTTTGTCTCTTTTTCGATTAAATCTTCACATATGCGCTTGCGTACCGCTTTGGTCTCATCCGTTAGATCGTGCGGTAGCCATACGCCCTGCTTCACAATCTTGCCGATATTTTAGATGTTCTTGCACACTAGATTTTGAATATCCAAGCTTGTCAGCTAATTGTCGTATAGTCAGTGTTGGATTTGATTCGATTTCTGTACGCAATACGTCATCATCCAATTTCACTACTTTTTCACTTCGAGAATTGTTTTTTAGATTAAAATCGCCACTTTTAAATTGTTTAAACCATCTTTGGCATTGCCGAACAGTTAAACATTCTCCAAATGTGTTGCAAATGTTTTTAGTTGCAGTTGTTGCATTATTTTTTCGACAGTATTCGTACATGCAATTTCGTATGGTAAATTGTTTGTCAGGTATATAACTCCATCCCACGTTCGAAAAAAAATTCACTAAAATAACATTATCCAGATGTCAACTGATGAATACTATAATTTAGTATAATAATATAATTTAGTATAATACGTCTTGTAGGACCAACGACTGGAACACAACGGATGGTCAAAAATGACCATGCAAAATACGCCATTTTCATCCGGACAACCTAATATATCCATCAAGGGTAGTTTGAAAAGTTGGATAAAACAGTTACTTTTTAGTCTCCTTTGAGAGCTACACATTCAGTCCAGCGATTTTCCAATGTTTTATTCTCGTCTAAAAAAAAGGATATGTTAACCCTTTGAACTCCAGATTTTTTTTTGTATGACATACCAACAACTCCAGGGTATTTTTTTGAAATTTTACTATAAAATGATAGGTTTTAGAAATAATTTATTTAAAAAAAAATTAATAAGGTTTCATGCAATTTTTTTATTCAAACTATTAGATAAATGTTTAAATGAGTTTATTTTGATAAAAAAAATAACAATTCAACATTATTTTTTAGTTTTATAATCTTTCAAAGTATAATATCTGAGGAAACAATCCCCTAAATGCATCCTAGGTTTTCCAGGACAGGTGTCGCAAAACTCATATGTTTCATGTCGTTTGCCCATTTTGCCTCTATTTGAGCAGACCACACAGTCCTTCTTCTTTCCCTTCTGCAAAACATGAAGTTTACCATCTAGTCGTACATCAAAAGTAGAAGTTGATGGCCTACTTCGCAGCTCCCGAAAGTCTCCTACCAACTGATCAACTAAATTCTTGACAAATTTCAAATGAGTTAGTGGTTTTTCATTATTTTTCAATTTTATATTCTTGTAGAGGATGTATGCATTGATTGAGCAAATTTCCATTCCCCAGAAAAAAAGTTTTCTCCACCATTTTAATGACTTCCTGAGAAAACAATATGTGGAAGCATACTGGTCGGCACGGTCTACTCCACCCATAGATTTGGTGTAGTTTCGTACTACATTTGGTTTTTCTGTAACTAATTGAACACCTCCCTTCCCTGTTCTGGAAACAGACGACATGCCAGCAGAATCACCAGTACTCAGCATTGTAATTATTCTTTTATCCTTCCATGCCAAAAGCATTGTTTTTCTTTTTCTTACAGCCAAAACTTTTTTATTGCCAAACTTTGGTTTTTTTATGGTGATCGGAATGCCTTTTCTGTTGGTCTGTATCGTCCCAGTTAAATGACATTTCATCTTCAATAGTGCTTCAGCAAGTGGAAGACTTGTGTAGTACCTGTCTGTAAACAAGTGGTATCCTTGTGCATGGGGTACCTTCTCCAAAAATTTTCTGAACAAGTAGATGGGTATTCTCGAACTCACAGGCAAATCTGGGCTTGGTAAATTCTCTGTAGTAATACTACCGTAATAGGGAAGAATACTGTACACATATGATGTTTCAGAATCCGCCAAAACGTAAATGCGTATTCCCCATTTAGTAGGCTTCTTTGGATTGTAAGTGATGAAGCATATTCTTCCTTTGAATTTCACTACTGATTCGTCAACACAGATATTTTTGTTGGGTATGAAATAGTCAGCAAATTTTTTATTTATATATTCTAAAAAATTACTGACTTTCTGAATCCGTGTTCTTAAATCACTATGGCCAGTTTCTTGTGTATTCAAGTGTAACATCCAGAATATTTGATGAAATCGAGATCTCGTGAAAATATTTGCAAAGAATGGGACTCTGGAATTATCTCTAGTAGACCAATATTCTTGCATATTGGCAAGTGGCATTGTTCCCATATTTAAAATGACCCCAATGAATGCCCAAAATTCATCTTTTTGTACATCACGCCAATTTTGCCAAATAGAATTTGCAGTTAGAACTTTTGATTGAAGTTTGACTTTTGCATATGCATTTGTTTCCCGTATTATCTCCGTTACAATTTCTTCCGTGAAAAATAATTTGAAAAATTAACTTGGTTCTTTGATTGTTAAAGGAACATTTGGTCCGACATTCTGAGCTCCGATGTCAAAATTTATAATGTCAGGAGAATCCACCGTATTGGATATATCAATCCATTCATCGTCTTGTGAATCTTGAGCGCTTGTAGTACTTGAAGAACTATCTGATGATAGAAGAGGACCAACTCTGCGTTTTTTATGACCAATGTACTCTGATTCATCACTAGAGGTCTGAATATTGATGTTACTATCACAACTTTCATCACTATATACATTTAAAATAAATTCGTCTTCACTTTCACTCAGTTGCGATTTTTCCATTATTTTAGAGGGTAAAAAAAAAACTTGTGTAATCTCAACGGTGTAAAAGGGTGCGTACTGATTATTTTTCAACCGAAACACGTCTAAACAGTAGAACAGTTGTTGTGAAACTAATGTAACATGTTTATACCTGCTCCTGGGTGTCCCGAGATGTTTGTTTATGTAAACAATACAACCATAAAAAATGGCGACATATAGTCGCCTCTGGAGTTATTAAAATAATTACCATGGCGACTATATGTCGCCTCTGGAGTTATAAGGGTTAAACTGCAAAAGAGTCATTTATTGCGGTGATGACATCCTGATTCGACAAAAATTTCTAAAGATAGAAATCGCACGGGGCCAAGCCATGGGAATATGTAATTTTGCCATTGCAAGGTCGATTATGGCGCATTATCCTGGTGGAACAGCGCTTTTTTGCGCGTCAATCTTGGCAGAAGAGGCAGATCTACTTAATCCAATCTGATAGTCTTCACCGACTATGTCTCAAGGGCTGTAGATAGTGGCAATCAGATTGATTGTTCGTATCATGACTTCGCAAAAGCTTTTGATCACGTCAATCACAAAAAAATATTAGAAAAAATGAGTGAACTTGGGATCCCAGGTAACTTACTAAGGCTGCTGTCAGATTATCTTACAGAAAGAGAACAATTTGTTTCACATGGAATCTACAACTCCGATTACTGCACTGCCTACTCAGGTGTTCCTCAGGGGTTTAATCTTGGACCTACCTTATTTCTTATTTTTATTAATGATATAGGTAGAGTTATAAAAAAATCCACGTTTCTTCTATTTGCTGATGACCTCAAAATCTTAAAAAAATCGTTCTTATACCGACTGCTTAGACCTACAGTCAGATCTCAACAACGTTTGTGAGTGAAGCCACAATAATAAATTATATTTCAATGCATCCAAGTGCAAAAATTATGTCGTATCATCGCTCACACGTCTTGAAATTCCATAGATATACACTAGAATCTATACCTATACCCCGCACAGATAATATTAAAGCTCATGTGCAACTCAGCTTATAAAACACGAGGATTTGTATTGATAATCTCTAAGTCGTTTGAAAACCAAATGGTGTTCAAAACGTTGTTTAATTCATTGATCCGTAGCAAACTAGAAAGCAATGCTTGCACTTGGAGCCCGGTGGGGGCGCAGAACTCACTCATGGTGGAGAAAGTACAAAAAAATATCTACGATATCTCTATATGAATGAGTTTGGTGTCTATCCATGGCTTTATCCTACTCAATTTTTGCTGGGCATGCTCGGGTATAACTCCTTGAGCGTAAGAAGAGATCTGCGTCTCCTGGTATACGTTGTCAAACTCGTTCGAGGAGTTGTGAGCTGTCCAGCATTACTCCAAAGATTAGCGTTAAATGTTCCTAACAATTACACTAGACTGCGCCGGCAAGAACTGTTCTCAATAACATACGCAAGAACGGGTCTTCCAACCGCTATGTCTATTGGAAGGGCCTTAACTCTTTTAAACGGGACTGCTTCGGATATTGATATATTTCATATCACATCACCAAAAGCAAAAGTAAATTTTCTTCTAAGATTGAGCGCGTTAGTAGTCATCAACGTACTTAAGTGACTAAATATATGTGTATGTTTGTGTGTATTATATGTATTCATATACATTATTTTTATTCTGTATAATTTTTCATTTATTTTTAAAGTTAACATTTCTTGTATTTTTCAAAGTGATTGGACTAAGCCTGTGAAAATAAATAAATAAAAATCCAAGTTTATTTTTTCCCACAAACACGAATCGACGCAAAAAGTCCTTCGGATTACAATCAAACATCATCAAACACTGCGATGAAATGTCATTTCGAGTGCGTTTTTGGTCGACAATTGCAGCACCCATCGCGCAGACAGCTTTTCACATTCAATTTCTTGTGTATGATTTTGTACATCCGTTTACTTAAGATGTCCACAGCCTCAGCAATCTCGCGTACATGCACTCGACGGTCTTCCATTACGATAATAATAAAATGACAATTTATATAGCGCCGTTTAGAGAGCAAACTCCTCAAGGGCGTTCCAATTCAGGATTCAAACCCACCCAAATTTTGATAAGACCTCCCAAAAATAATTGTCTTTAAGTGCGTCCTAAAGCTGCATACGCCACCCATATATCTGACACTAGGAGGCAGACCATTCCACACCACAGAACCAGCAACGGCAAAAGCCCCACCCTATTGGATTGATTTGGAACGACCAATTTATTAATTAGATGATATTCGGTGCATGTTCGGCCACGTTTAAACTTATTTATCCATAAATAAAGTCTTCAACGCTAGTGCAGAGTTCCCGTGAACTTCATCCAACTCAGCTTTGAACTGCGCGGCTGTTAACTTCTTCATATAAATGTTTTATGACGGCACGGAAAACGTTTTTTTTTTCATTATTACTCAGGAGACTGTCAAACGCTAACTACGTGTCATTCAGGTCGATTCAGGTGACTGTCAAACGTTAACTACGTGTCACAATCTGGTTAAAATTCTGGGAGGGGCGGGAGGACGCCTGACCTGAACTGCGCCACCAGGGCCGCCGACGTGAGCTGCCGTATCCCTTTGGGTGTAGTCGCCATGCCCAACTATGGTTGATTCAATTCGGATTATGGATATCAAGAGAGATAAAAAGGCTCATCGAGCCTAAAAATTAAACAGAGATTAACACACAAATACTTATTATAAGTATACACATATAAATAACACAATCACACATATGACACAACAGTGGAAAAGGTATTCCCTCAAGTCACTGACAAAAGATCGATGACGCAGTAAAATGCGCACGTTTAAAAATTTATTAAAAATTAAAGAACTCGTTTTCGGTCGGTTCGGGTTAAAATTCTGACAAAAGTCACTTGAGAAATTACAATATACTTACCATCAGTAAGTAATGTCACTTTATGAATTGTGGCGCCATCTCATGGAAATTTGCCAACCTTTTCCAACTACCCTCGTACTGTAACAATAAATAAAAATTGAACAAATAAATCATTGTTAAGCCGAAAGAACTACCATTACTAAGAAAGCTCACAATGCTTCTCTTTAAAAACATTTTCTGAAAGGCTGAAGATGTCCAAGACCCAAAGGGACAGCCCGCGTAACAAAGGATGGGCACATAATAAGTTGGTTCTACTTATTGACAGTCTAAATAGATCAATATTTCTGTGCCTCGAATTTTTGTCAGAAACATAAAACCATAATATTTTAACATAGTTACGAGGGTAGTCCCAAAAGTACCCGACCTAACAAAAAAACAAAAAATTTGGGAAAAAATATTTTTATTTCTTAACATAGTCTCCTTTCAGGTCGACACACTTTTCCCAGCGATGTTCAATAGCTTCGATACCCTGTTTATAGTGAGAACCGTCGAGCGCCTCAAAATAACCATCAACCGCAGATTCCACCTCTTCATTGTTGGCAAATCTTTTACCACCGAGCCATTTTTTCAAGTTTGGAAAAATAAAATAATCCGAGGGGGCTAAATCTGGCGAATAGGGTGCGTGAGGAAGCAATTCGAATTTTAATTAATTTATTTTGGCCACCGCGATAACGGATGTGTGAACTGGTGCATTGTCTTGATAAAACAACACTTTCTTTTTCGCCAAATGCGGCCGTTTTTCCTTGGTTTCATCACTCAAACGCTGCAATAAGTTCGCATAATACTCGCCGTTAATTGTTTTTCCTTTTTGAAGATAATCAATGAAAATTATCCCACGCGCATCCCAAAAAACTGACGCCATGACCTTGCCTGCAGATGGAACTGTCTTCGCATGTTTTGGAGACGATTCTCCCTTTTCAGTCCATTGTTTTGACTGTTCCTTCGTCTCAGGTGTGAAGTGATGCACCCATGTTTAATCCATGGTTATGAATCGATGCAAAAACTCGGCTTTATTGCTGTGAAACATCGCCAAACACTCGATTGAAACATCCTCACGACGCTGTTTTTGTTCCATTGTGAGCAAACGCGGCACCCATCTTGCGCACAGCTTTTTCATGTCCAAATTTCCAGTCAATATGCGATGTACAGCACTTTTTGAAATGCCTACCATGTCTGCTAACTCGCGCACTTTCAATCGACGGTTATCCAATACCATTTTGTGGATTTTCTTTACCATTTCTGGCGTGGTCACCTCATTTGGTCGACCACTGCGATGTTAGTTTTGGCAGCTCGTACGGCGTCGTTTAAACTCGGCCACCCAATATTTTACTGTTGTAAACGAAGGAGCAGACTCCCCCAGAGTAGAATCTAGCTCGGCTTTGATATTGGTTGGACTTGGACCTTTCAAATGAAAGTATTGTATCACATAACGATGACCAATTTTTTCCATGTTTACAAATTCACTGAGAGCGTTAACTGTTGATGGCTGCCAAACAAATACTAAACAACGTAGCGTCTTAAAACTTGAAACTTAAGCTTTATAAGTTTAGTACTTTCTACCATAGTATTTTTTTAAAGCATCAACCGCCATCTATACGTCAGGTCGGGTACTTCTGGGACCACCCTCGTAGATTAGCTGTTGCTCCCGTCAACAACTTAAAGATATAAGAAGAAATCCTCACGCTTACAAGGTCGTATACACACGCATAACCAGAGATATGTCAAAAAAATATTTTGTACTTTCTCCACCATTCGGGAGTAACGAATCTCCCGCGGGCTCTCCACCAATGTTTCACGTTCTGGCTTATAAGTACCAGCGCACTATACAAGGATCTGAGGACCCCTCCCCCCATAAATGACTTGGAAACTCGGTATCACAAATCCCAACACTAAGCAAATGCACACAGTTCCTCCGGGTGACAACCAAATGAGAGCCTTCTGTTAAAATTAATAATCAAATCTGATGCATTCTAATTGCCGAATCATAATATCGTTCAGAGTGCTGCATCCACAGTATTTAAAAATCATTCTTTTGAAAAAACAAGAGTTCACATTTTTAAATATGGAAATTAAAACTATTGCTTTGGCTCCACTCCCAAATAGCGTTCAATTCTGACTGAAGTAGTAAACCAGTGATTCCCAAAGTGGGCGTTACCACCCTCTTGGGAGTGGTATAAGCCTCATGGGGGGCGTTGGAAGGCAGAAATGTGAAAGAGGGGAGCTGGACTGGTGAAAAGGGGTATAGAATACAAATATATACTTCCTACAAATAAAGTCGTATGTCAGAAAAGCAATTTTTTTAGTAGAGCTATTTGAAAAGTGTAGGCATCATTATATTTGTTTTATAAAATAAAAATTGATGAAATATATTATCTAAAATGGGGTGGTAGTTAGAAAAAGGTTAGAAAACACTGTAGTAAACAATAGTCATAAGAAGAAAAAATTCTAAAGACCTTTAAATCGCCAGCGAATAATAAAAACCGTGAGTGCCTTATTACAGAACAAATATCGTTAATAAAGATTAAGATCAGATTTAAAAACCCCATATATAACAAATGATCTCCTATCGGTTAAGTAATGGAAAAATGAAATCAGTAAAGATATCAAGGACAAGGACCCCAAAGCTACCACTTTATTTAGAAACAATGTGTGGTTTGCCCGATCGAAAGCTTTTAAGAAATCCTCATATGAGCAATCAACTAACTTGTTTTCCATCATTCCAAGTGCTCGAAACATTATTATTGAATAACATTAAATTTGATACCGTAGATCTTTTTTCCTGAAGCCATGTTGCTCTTCAATAATTGAACCATTTTCTTTTTTGGAGCCAGACTTGTTAATAGGTATCACTCTTGTATTTTTCCACTTGCAAGGGAGTTGAGCAATTATTAAAAATTTTATTGAATATGTAGACAATGGACACAGGTAACCTTCTCCCCATCCTTTTAAAAAGAACTTGTGAATGCAATCCGGTCGCAAAGCCATCGAATTCAAGTTTTCTTATCGAGTGACATACGTATTTTTTATGAAAACATTAAGTGAGAAGTGTACTGCATATTTCTGGGAGCTGATTTCGAAGAATCACTACAGTAAACTGATGAAAAGTAATCAACGCTTTAGGAATTTCAGTCCGCAAAACTGTTTTTCTCCCCAATTTATCTCAGATTCTAAATTAGATTCCCTCTGAATAAATTTCATATAATCCCATAATAATTTGGAGTCACGCAAAATATTGGACCTCAAAGTTTCTATGTACTGTAAACAACTGATATATCACATTTAATCTGAGCTCTGTTTTTTTAAATCATTGTCAACACGAAGTCTAAGATCTTCGCATGTTTTGTGATTCAAATCTTATAATGCTCTTGACAATATCCCCAGTGAACCACCTCGGATATCGCCATATTTGAAAAGTTTGTGGTTTTGCCGGAAAACACTTGTCAAAAACACTAGAAATATTTTTATTAAAGTATTCCACAACTTCATTCACAACTTTAATTTCATGCAGATAACTTCCAATTTATTAATTTAGTTCTCCGATATAAAATAAGAAAATCTCAACCGAAGTACCAACTTTTACATAATCTACATGATCATGTTATTTAGGTTGGTCTTTATCTCGAGTCATAACTTGAAAACATTGTCAAGATAATTCTAGGTCAGGATGATAACTATCCCCGTTTACTAGGGGTAGTCAACATTATCTCGTAAGGATTCCGAGTCTCATATAACCAATTCATACGCTTTGTTAAACTACGGTTGGAGCTATTTATCTTTGTATTACTCGAACACATTAATATTGTCTAATTAATATATGAATTTCGGAAAATAATGTAGGCATTTGTTATTATTTTAATGTAAATACATGATCTTATATCCCCGTTATTTAATCATTAAGAATAATTTATCTTTTGAGGAATAATGTATATTCGAGAAATAAGAAATTGGGTATGATGTTAATTGTTACACACCTTGTTTCGATTTCAATGGTGTATACGAGTATAGTGCACACCGGAGACAGCAAAATTGACCGAATATACTCATAATAAAACAAAATGGCTAAATGCACGTATTTATGAAGAAAAAATCTGTCACATTCTACCTGTTTCGAGATAGTTTAGTTACACATTTGTATATATCTATAATATAATAATAATCTAAGGACAATTTATATAGCGCCGTTTAGAGAGCACTCAGGACTCGAACCCACTGTTATTGAAAGACTAAAAATAAATATTTATATAAATTGAGTAAGGTAGTGGCTGCAACCATTAGATAAAGTACTTTCCCACACTTGCATATGTTCATAAAAACATGTTTGGTAAGAAAACATCAGAAAACTTACCAGACGAACTACAAAGAAACCTTAATAGATCTTCCGATGTGTGATAGTAACACATTCGGCTTTACGTGTAGTGTAGTCATTGAGCGCTTTTAGGGGGCAATCAGGGGTGTCTTCTATTTCACTTGATGCACGCAAGTCGCATGCGGCTCGCGAGCCACGGTTTGGCCTTGCCTGCTGTAAATCAATTTATAAAATTCTAATAATCTGTATGGGGTAGTTGGTAGGTTGGGTAGTATCTAATTAGATTATTTTTAGCTTAATGTTAAATCTAATCGTTACAATAATTATTGAAGGAATACAAATTTTAGTATTTGTTGTACACTTAAATGAAAAATAACATTTTAAATATTTCCTTTAATCAATAAAACACACATTTTACCGTCTTGATATTTGTTTCACACAGTAGAACAAGGTGTTTGTTTGTTCTCAATCGATATTTTTCACATGTATGTATCATATATCCAATTTAATGTTCGATATACTGGCAATAAAACATTTGATCAACAACAATAACCAAATATTTTCTTTGTGGATTTTTCAATTTAAGATTATAATTCGTAGACCATTTGTTAATTTTTCTCGCTGATATAACGTGGCACAAGTTTAAGATTGAGTGCATTTCATAAATATAAGCCATTTAATATACATCATACATTTGTGCCAACCTTCTGATATATCATACGAACAACAAAACATATCCAGCCTGAGTATGTGTAGTAATTTGCCCATTTACCAGTGATTAAAATATTTGAATAAGACAATTTAATTATAAAATTAATATTTCGAGCCAAAGTAGTCTTGCAGTTGTTTAACGTAATTTTATGCACGTATATTTTTGATAACATAATCTTATGTGCCAAGTTTGATAACATAATGTACCAAGTTCCTCGGACCCAACAGATTGTATGCTCCTGAAATACGAACCCACGGCCTTGTTCTGGCCGGGAATTTTTATGCGAATATACTTGTATTATCTTATTAAAGCGCTGTATTTGGTGCAATATTTACTGTTATTGAAAAAGTTTTCTTCACAAACGTGAATATATGAGTGGGTTTGCTCATCTTCCGGACAGAAGAAGGTTGTGAGTTCGTATCCCACCCGCAGAAGGAATCGCCTAGTCTTATCATATGGTACAATATTTTCTGTGATTAAAATGTTTCCTCATAGACACGGGTTAGAAAAATTGACACTCATTGAATATTACAGATGTAGGAGTTCTTAAAATTCAATCCAGTTTGAATGTGGCACAATTTTTTGATTTTCTAGAAAAAAGAATTCATTATTTTGAAATATTTTTAGGTACATTATATAAAATAAATAAACAAAAGGTATTTTCATATCTCACTGTTCCTTTCCTCGATGTTTCGTCAGTCCTTTCCTCAGTAATTCCAACAGGATTTAAACATGAAATTTTCTGGAAAAATATAAACTGACACAAATTTATGTATTTCGACTCTCTATATATGGTATTGCAGCTCATGGCGGATACGTTTTCATGCTTTGTATTGTATATTTGAAATCAAAAGTTCCTTATTTACACCACCTTCATTGAGCCGAATGCATTTTTTCTGCGCTTCTGCAATGAATTGTCAGAAACATAAAACAGTTGCTGAAGGTATCTGTTCTCAGTTTCCACTTTTGTTTTTCATCAATGCTTTCCTCAAATGGGGAAATATTGACTGTTTATTTGAGCATTCTTGAATACTACCCCATACTTTGCCGGGTCCGCGAACTTGTGTGAAAATTAAATTTTGGTCGATATTTCCACGTCTTTTTGTACAATTTTGTTTCTGTCAAATTGAAGTCTTAAATTTTTGTTCGTTTCGCCTGTACGAGTATTTCACCCGTTCAGAGATTATTGGTTGTGTTTGCTTTTGAGGATATCGTTAATGTTTTTAGTTTTAAAAACGTTTATCAAAACATTATGTGACCTGTTTCCTCCAAGGTAGACCGGCGGACTCCCGCTTTACCCATCTACTAGATCAACGGAGTCACTTGCGATTCTGTAGTAAAAAAAAAGTGCTAATGCCTAAATACTCCTATTTTTTTTTCCAAAGTTAGCTCAATGTGAAAATAATATCTAGTCTCGAGTACCACGTTTATCTTTTGAACCCAGATTAATACTCTCTTAGAACCTTCTCACCAGTGGAATGTCAAAAAAACAAGGTGTGTCAGAACTTTTTGTATGCATTTTACAGTAGCAGATTTGATCATTTTAATTGTATCATGTTATGCACTAGAAATATGAGTGCTTCCGCTATTAAAAAAAATCCCACAGAACATCAACAGATGTTGAAATCTCCCGCAATTCTATGTCATTTTAAGCTCTTCGGTGCTATGTTAATTCTACTCGGCTCGTTGGTGGAACAGCAGGGTTTACGTGTCGTTGTCATTACTGGACCTAATATAGTAGTCGAGGATCCCCTTATCTATTCCAATGTCAATTCAGTTGGAAAGTAAACATGTACCATGGAGTTTTTTCTTTTTCTTTTAAGTGAGTTTTTATATATTTTTTTTCACTTTGCACGGATTTCTCCTGTTACACAAAGAGGGAGTTATCCGTTCCACACCAGCAAACTCACCGGCCACATCGCTGTAGTGGTTTCGATGGCACACCGAAGTGAGACAATCGGAGCACACCTGCATGTTTTCTTTTTTGAAATAAATATGACCGTATTCAAGGTATCCTTATACCTTCGCATACTAGGCGGAAACAATGCCTGTGTCATTCGAGGAGAGTACACGGCGCGAGGTTCAAACCGGCGACCTTCTGCACGGAAGTCCAGTACATTACCGCGCAGCCATGCACCTCTATATATCGTGTATATTTGTGGTGACTACAAGTTCATTGTTCAAGAACAACTTTCCCAAGTGTGCTTTTCATCTCTTAATTTAATTTAAACGTTAATAAAGTTTAAAACATAATAAAATCATGCATCATTAGACAAAAAAACAATAGGAGATAATACTCAATAGTTTTTAATTCTTTCCTATTAGGTAAGTAATGTGTACATAGCCAAGAAACTCTTTAATTTAATCACCGGTAAATGTTGATATCTAAAAAAATCAGTAAAGGCATTTCGCGTCTGCGATGATGCTCTCAATAATTCTGTTCGATAATAAGGCTCTGCGCATAACATCAACTATAGGTGATGTTAGTCAGGTTTTTTAGACGCTAATTTATTTTTCCTGTCAGCAATTTGTATATGCTTATACAGGATTGATGATCTTCCTAATACTGAAGGAGTTGAAAATATACAATAAAACCTCAACATAACAGACTAATTCAGGCGAGGGAGCTCCATTAAAGCTGAAAGTCTTATATAATGAATAGGTTTTCCGAATGCGTATGTTAAAAAATGGACAAATTAGTTAGTTTGTCTGTTTTTTCTTATGTATGTGTATACATCTGTGTAATTAAAATTAAGTATCTATGAAAAGTTTAATTTCACAGAAAAGTTTTCTATATGCACATATTATTGCTTATGTACTCACCGTAGTTTTGAGAAATGACTCACCGTTAAAACTAAGTACATTCTCTATACATCTGCTGCAGAAAGTCACGCTACGCAACAACATAACCAATTAACGCGCTCGATGCTGTGTGAGCACGTGCTTATCATGCGCCGAACATTGTTTACGAGCGGCTCCATTAACAGGGTGTTAATTTTCACATATGATATACGGACCGGAAATTATGTCCGTTAAATCGAGGTCCGCAAAATCGAGGGTATACTGTACTAAGCATAGACTGGGAATCCAACACTCAGGAATAAACGTGACACATTTTTTTTTGGTTTCTTATACCATCAGGAGCTTCTGAATACCTTCAGCATTCCGCAATCTCAAAAAAAACTTTTTTAAAAAGGTGTAGGCTATGCATAGCTTACAATGGTGCTCATTTTGAACATTTGATTGAAAAAAAAAATGTAAAAAAATTACGATCGTGTTTTGATTAGCTATCTTTGTCAACGTCAACCAGCCGCTGCTACCTGATAACTTTGATAAGTAGTGCAGTTACATTAGAACACTTATTTTCACCCTTTAAAGTAGTCTGACTTAAAGAAAAAATAACGAGTTTTGGGACTTGTACCATTTGAGTAAATTTTTCAACATGATACTCTAGTACTAGCCGAATGAAATTTGAAGGGTTAATTTTCCATGAACGCGAGTAGTTTTTAAGATAAGTTGTAGAAAAAAAGTTATGTGATTTTTTTTATCTAGAGCTCATGTAAGTTAGTGGAAAAATTAGAACTTGAAAAAATTTTTAAGATGTTTTTTTTTCTTTCCAAATTTAGAGGGTGTTGACGGAAAGTGGTATTGTTGTACGTAAGGCCCATTATTAAACTATTTCCAGAAAAAAAAAATCACGGTCGCAGAGCTAATACTCGTAGTTTAGTTACACTTACGATTTTTAGTCTAATATCAGGTTTTTATTCAAATTTCATAAAATCCAAATTACTTGAGAACTACTGAATATCGTGGAACATACATGGGGGTTAAATCGATAGGTATTGAGGTCCCCCATCACCCTTCTTCCGAAGATCGTCACCCCCAAGACACCTTGTAACTTATGTTAACACCTAATACATTAATTCAGATGTAAAACGGTCTAAGTGTAAGTCCGGGAGTAAGTTTGCGCGGAATCGAAGCTGAAGCGTCCGCTTATAGGCAGACGTTTATAAGTAGATTACAGAAAGGAGTTGGTTCCTCGCCTCCGCCGTTTTCTGCGGATACACATGCACAAATTAGGTACAGATTATACAATTGCAGCGTGATACAGAAAACGCATTGCCGTTTAGTGATAGGTTCTTAGAAAAATAACGGTATTCTTTAATTCTGACTGGCAGACCCGTTGCTGATTCATGTCACGCACTATTTGAGTCACTTTCTAATGCTACCAATTTCAGTAATGTGAGCTCAACAAATTTCAGTCATATCACCTATACATCTTGCTGGTTCGTTAGTATTTCCATTCCAATTCTTATTGGATTTTCCAACTGTCCTTAACTATTTCAGGCTTGTGAAATATTGGTATTTTACCTCTACAAAATTTATAATAACTTTATAATTAAGACGCAGAACATTAATGCCCTCTTGATTATTATAGATATATTATTTTTAATCTATGTTAATATTGAAGAATGTGATTAATCCACCAAGCTACAATGTTTTGATTGAGGTTCTGGCACCATCAGCATTTTTATTGATTTTCGAAGTATGCAAGATATTATGTATTTCAGAGTTCCAAACATTACAAATTCTACAAGCACAATTGAAGTTCTTAGGGAGAATAAAACCTTATGCGACTATTGACATCGTATTTACTGCTTTAAAAAAATCTTGCGCAATTTTCACCACGAAATCAACTTATTTATTATCTCTTATCAGATGGCATTCAAATATGCATCTACTGTCAAACAGCTATCAACAAAATTTCCAGTTGATAGAAAAAAAGTGAAAATGCTTGTAATAATTTATTTTTACAAATCGCGTTACGCAGCAAATTTATTTAGAATGGGGTTTACAACATTGAAAAATATTAGTTCTTACTAATCGCCAACATTTTCATATCTTACATTGCTAATTTCTTTATAAAATTTGATCTACACTCATCCTTAAATTGGAACACACTAGTATAATAACATATCTAAAATTGACAATTTTAATCGTTTTAGTGTCTCAATGATGTCTGCCCTTTGTACGAGTATGAGATAAAATCCATTCCTTATATTTGCGGTGTTTTCTCGTGTAGCCTATCATGCATCTTTCCTCGTGTCTTTGAGTAGTTTGTAGATTTTGTGTGACTTTGCTCGATAGCTCTCACACCAATATGAGAAAACTGAAAGTATAGACTGATAAATTACCTGGCAGATAGAAATGTCGCTTTTATGTATTTTAAGGGGGTATTCTCATTTCATGGGCCGAAAACTCGATTTTTTTTCAGTGAATTTAAGTTTAAGTCTAAGTGAAGGTGAAGTGAATTTAAGTTTAAGTGAAGTGAAGTTTTTTTTAATTTTTGTTTTTTTAAACATATTTATCTTTTAAGAACATTTTCATAAAATGTGAATCAGCAATTCCAGGGCCATATAAACGTTGAAAAACCCCGATAAACTAAATATCAATTCATTAATTCTTGGAAAATAAGGCTGCTGCCATAACAATAGACGTCCCGAAAGCTGCGAAGCCCAGATAATTTTTCGACCGGCGCGCTCGACTATAAACCCTCATAACTTCGAATTTTCAAGATTTTTTTAAATTTCTTACTGGAAATGATTCAGAAAGGGTTATAATAAAAAAGGATTTAAAAAAATCCAAATGAGAATACCCCCTTAATTGACGAAATGATATCCATG
The DNA here is from genome assembly GCA_949825065.1 of Odontocerum albicorne. Taxonomy (NCBI): domain Eukaryota; kingdom Metazoa; phylum Arthropoda; class Insecta; order Trichoptera; family Odontoceridae; genus Odontocerum; species Odontocerum albicorne. The sequence continues at coordinate 30,278,855 of OX463841.1, read as the reverse complement.
CCACGTATCCTTTTCGCGTTGAAGTTATCCAACTTGATTTTACTTATTACTTTCACATTAAAGTTTTCAAAACAGATTAGTTTACGTGTGCAGCTGGATTTCCAAGTTATTTCAATTCACTTAAATTTCTGCAGTATTTGCAGATTTATTTATCATAATTTCGTATATTCTATGTTGATTTTAAAACCTACTTCGTTGTTCTTATAGACTAATTCTTGTGATCACTTTTGAAGTTCACGATGTCGACGAATCTGAGATTATTTTCCATTAAAGGAAATTTCCTTGTTATCTCATGACAAGTTTTTGGAAACATCTTTGAACGTAACATTGAACAATTTAAGTGAAATTGTCTCCTTGTCGAACTCCTTTCGTTAAGAGTATTTTTTTTCTATTTCAAGTTTTACTTATATGTTAAAATATCATAATTTGTTAAGTAAGGATAAGGCCATTCTATGCCCCAAGATTAGTATGAAAATAAAGAGATAAATCGGTTTCCAAGTGTTTTTTAAATTACAAAATCAGAATATTGTGAATGTGCATGCTAAAATGCCCAACAATGAATGTTTCATTCGTTGTTGTATATTCATATCTAAATTCAATATTTGTGGATGCGTATGATATGGAAATTGTTGACCAAAATGAAACAATCTGCAGAGTTAAGAATTTGGTGTAAAAAATATGGCGTTAGAAACATTTGTAATGTATAACATATACGAGTACTTATCGGACCACCCTCGTACGTATATAAAATTAATTTATTTGTTTGGGTTGTCTGCACGGTGCTGGAAGAATTACGAGAGAT
>OX463841.1:30188053-30273053 GCA_949825065.1 Odontocerum albicorne | reverse complement strand
GAAAAAAGCAAAATTTTTAGAATCAGTAGAAAAACCCGGCGCTATTAAGTTAATACCAGCAAAGCCAAAGCGTAAGTTCTTTCAGTTTGGTTCTTATATTTTAACTAAATGCTTTTTTTATTTTTTCAGGATCTTCATGTTGTCATTTGGTTCTGAAGTATATATTTTTGGATATTCTTGCTGATAATCAAATTTTCATTCGACTGCCGAAAAATCATGTGAATTTTCTTGAACATGTACAATTATTTCAGCGTAACTGCGATGGAGTGCACAAAGATCCAGATATTGTTATCAATTATTTTCAGCGGCAGAAGTTTTACTTAAGTTTATTTGTAGATATTTTTTTATATCATTTATAAAATATTCTTATTTTCAGATTCTTCTGTGTTTTTAATGTTTTTTTTATGTGAAAGTTCTTAATTATTTCTTCTGTTCCTATTTGTATAACTTGGCAATTATTCAAACTCCATTTTAACCCCTTATTTTTGTAATGTATCAGTAGTACCTGTACATCAAGTTGGAATCGATCCAAATCGGAATTCATCATAATTATTTTCTTTTACCAAATGATAAACAAAGGTCTACAAAAAAATTTTTTTTCGGGTTTAATTTTTTTCTTCTTAATTTAATTAAATATCTTATGCTGATTCCCTATAATGTAACGATTTTTCACAACCGAGAAAACAAAATAATTAATTATATATGTTTTAAAAAATATTTCTAAAATTATTACATGAAAAAATTACCAAATATTTACTATTAAAATATAAACAATATAAAAAATATATAATACATGTAGATTGTACAAGCATACACCGTAAACTTAATTAAATACTTATTTTTTCTTCCAATAAGATTTTTTACTCCAAACAGTATCGGATCTTAAGTCGCATTTCAGACACCAGTATCTGAAATTCATATTCGTGTCATTGATACCCTTTATCCATCTTTTATATTCTTGTAGAATATCTCTCCTTCACTTAATAACACCTAGATTTTCCAGAAAATAATCAAAGGGCATGTTGCAACCCAAGGTGTTAAATTTTTCCAGTATACGAGTATTTTCTATGACATCACTATAATTAAGATCTTGACGATTTCCTAAGTAAAATTGTACGTCAGTTTTTAAACCACTTGATGATTATTCTATTGTAATGTTTTCTACAAAATTTTCATCTTATTAATAATCATCGTATGTCTGGCCCGATAAAATTTCAAAATATGGAAATATGATGGCCAGATATTTGTAACATTCATTATTCTTGTCTTTAATGGCTTGACAAATTACTTAATTAATCCTAACTTAATATCCAAGGGTAGTAAAAGAACTCTTCAGATCCTCTAGATTTTTTTATTTATAGGTCCTGAAAGTTTTCTCTTGTAGGTCATTCCTTTTTAATCCAGTGCTGATCACAGTCCTGATATCCCATTCTCAAATAAAACATGACATTTTATAACCAGTTTGTGGCCCTGTTAATTTAATGTCATGCTTAACATTTTGAAGTCTCCGCAAATTGACCAGTTATTTTTGATGTTTTATTTCGAAGAAAGTCTGGATTTAGTAGGTTTCTTTTAAATGAACTTAGGGGCAGTCAGTGATTCCAAACCCTCAAAATAACATACTACCTTGATCAAAAAGTTTTAGGATGGGCCACCGTGTGGCGCTGTCAGTCACCCGATTGGAATTCTTTTTTTTGTTAGGTTACCACATCTATCATTGACGCTTCCCTCCAAATTTCAGCGTCATAGCTTGACATTTGTAAAAATTACGCTGTTCTGAGTACATCTACCTTTGTGCGTGTTTTCGATTTTCTACAAGTTTGAAAATGGCATCAACGAGTTTGCATTAAATTTTATGTGAAAAACGGATTTAACGGACCGCAGATCTTGGAAATGTTGGAGAAGTGTTTTTTGGTAGCACAAACGCTTCAGAAGTGGTCGTGAGTCGGTCGAGGATGACGAACGCAGTGGCAGTGGAAAACCGATGAAAACATCGATAAAATCAAAGAAATGTTGACCGAAAACCGCAAATTGGCCATCAGAGAGCTGGCAGAGTACTTGAACATCGCTTATGGATCCGCTCAAGGCATTTTGGTTAATGATTTGGGCCTCAGACGTGTCGCTGCAAAACTGGTGCCGAAAGACCTCAATTTCATGCAAAAAAGGACCGCGTTGAAATCGCGAAAGACATGATTTCCATAAGTTTTTGACCAAAAACAACACGACTACTATCCAGCAGCCTTTGACTTCACCTGATCTGGCTCCTTGCGACTTTTTCCTGTTCAACCAACTTAAAAAACCGCTTCGCGGAACGCATTACATCACCCGAGAGGATGTCATGAAAAAATCGAAGACGACTCTGATGGACATACCGAAAATTGAGTACCAGCGGTGTTTCGAGGATTGGATCAAGCGCTGGCGTAAGCGCGTTGCAGTCGATGTGGAGTACTTTGAAGATGACCATATCGATTTAAAATCAGTCACCTGTCCCATTGGACAGGCCGTGTATAATTTCTAAAAAAATATATTTTTTCATTATGTTCCCATGGAGCAGAGGGAAGTTAAAGCATCAGTCTCTTTATATAAAATATTTGGTGTCAACAATAATGGCTAATACATCATGTATGAACGTTTAACTCTACATTTATAGTTTGTTCTTGGGGAATTACGTGATCTAAGTATAACCGTATGTACAATATATTTTTTTAAACTATAAAATAAACTAAGAAAATAACATAAAATCATTTTTTTTAACATTACAAATTTCGTGCAAACATCTAATTTAATTTACGTTTAACCTTATTGAGAGATGATAAATATTAACTTTCTCATTTCGGAACTGGTTACTCCCCAAAAACAGATATGAGCTATGCACATGTAAATGCCGGGCTGATAAATTATATCGAAATTGAAAATAATTAAGATTTTCTAAAAGTAAATTAAAAGAGAAAATAATCTCCTTTCTGGTCCCCATTTCAATTCCCATATTTCTGGGCATGAAAGGTTTATTTGTAGCATTTTGAAACTGCTTGCTTTTCACGATTAGAAGAGACTAATTGAAGATAATATTCCATTTTTATTTACTCATTTTTCTAAACGCTCCATTCAGTCAATGGAGCGTACAATCTTAATTTCACATAATATATTAAAGAATGTTGAAAATGATAAAAGGAAATCCCTCATGCAACACCAATGAAACAAGCTAATGTCACTATCAGATTATTCTAACACTTACAATGTAAAATGTAGCTTTGTCACAAAATAAATCTCAAAATGTATTTTTTTAGCAATTTGGGATAAATATTTTTCAAGTTGAATAATTAGTTCACGGGAGGGAGTTTACTCGTATTTTCCTTTATTTGGTACTCAAATTGACGTCTACTGAATACAGTTATATTGTTATAAAATTCAGGTTTTAATGCATGAAAACATCTTTATTTTTTAAACTAGTAACTAATATCAACAACATTGTCTAGTAAACGAACTTCGTCTTCATCACATCTTCATTTATTGAGTTTAAAATATTAACTGTAGCTCGTAATTTTGAATATTTCAAGATTTATTGAGGTAAACTTGCTGAATTCCAGCGTAGTACGAGTATGATACTTAATGAAATTTCGAAATTGTTGGATTTACAATAATTTTAATCTGTGTCAAAAATATGTGTCGATTATTTTTTTTAAATATCCAAATGACAAAGTACATCAAATATGCAAAGTAACCAAAATACGAGGATGATCCGATAAGTACTTAGCCTACAAAAGAATAACAAAAATTTTGGAAAAGTGGTGATTTATTTCTCAACATAATCTCTTTTGAGTTCGATACACTTGACCCAGCGATGCTCCGACTTCTTTAACCCGTCTGAAAAATACGTTTTAAAAATACGTAGGCCTTCGCGGCGATAACCTCCTCATTCGACTCAAATTTCTGCCCGGCGAGTGACTTTTTCAAATTTGGAAACAAAAAGAAGTCGCACGGGGCCAAATCCGGAGAATACGGTGGATCGTAGCCTAATTCTACCAATTTGGCCGTGGCGACGGCGGAGGTATGAGCCGGTGCGTTGTCATGATGGAAGAGCACTTTTTTCTTCGCCAAATGGGGCCGTTTTTTCTGCAATTCGGCGTCGAATCGGCCCAATAATTCGGCATAGTAGAGCCCTGTGACCGTTTTGCCCTTCTCCAGGAAGTCGACGTAGATCACACCTTTTGAATCCCAGAAAACGGTGGCCATCACCTTTCCGGCCGATAGGACAGTCTTCGCCTTCTTCGGAGCACATTCGCCGGGTGAAGTCCACTGTTTCGACTGTTCCTTGGTCTCGGGTGTGTACCAGTGTATCCATGTTTCGTCGACGGTCACGAAACGACGCAAAAACTCCTTCGGATTGCGCTTAAACATCGTCAAACACTGCTCTGAAGTGGTCTCACGGTTGCGCTTGTCCGGAGTGAGCAAACGCGGCATCCATCGCGCCGACAGCTTTCTCATGCCCAATACTTCATGCAGGATATGACCCACGCGGTCTTTTGAGATGCCTACTGTCTCAGCTATCTCGCGCACCTTCAATCGGTGGTCTGCCAATACGAGATCGTGGATTTTTGTCACGTTATCCTCCGTGGTAGCCGTTTTCGGGGCACCTGGGCGTCGCTCATCAAAAACCGACGTGCGACCACGTTGAAACTCGTTAAACCAATTTTTGACGGTCGCCATCGAAGGAGAAGAGTCACCGTACACAGCATCCAAGCGCTCTTTGATTTCGCTGCGCGATTTCCCTTTCAAAAACAAGAATCGAATCACCGACCGATATTGCTCTTTTTCCATTTTTCTCAAATCCGCGGACACGCTCGCTTCCACGCGCGGTCAAAACAAAACTACGCGTCCGATTCGGCTGAAATTTTGACAGTAGCTGTCAACGAGAATGTACTACGTGATAAAACATTGCTTTTGCGATAGTGGTGCCATCGGGCGGTGAGGCTAAGTACTTATCGGACCACCCTCGTATAGAAACGGTAAGTTGAAGCAGTTTTCATCCAGATTCCATTTCTATTCGATGTGGTTTGTTTATTTTCATCTTGGGAATAAATTATTAAAATTGTAATTTTAAACATTTTTGTCGATTGCCTTGATTACAAATTGATAAAAAAAATATGCACATGGAAATGATTTTCTCAGTATTTAAATTTCTACCAATTTTTTTATAATTCTAAATTGTCAACATTTTGCTTTTCAATGTTGAGGCAATGCATTTTAAAACCCATGTTTAGCGGTATCATTATAACTCGGCATGAGTAAATTATATTTATTTTTTTGTATTATTTAATAGGTTAAAGATTATATTGAAGAACTTGACTCCTGTATTTAATTTATTTTCGTTTATTTTGATTGTGTCTGAAATTAAAACGAATGATAACTTGAGCAAGGAACCTGCAATGTATTCTTATTTACTTGACACTATATTAATAACAGTTTAAGGACAATCTCTGGTTATTATTTTGGTTTCTGGTAGTTTAAGATGATATTGTTTTATTGTCAGTTGTGTATAACTAGTAGAAAACTTTTTACAGCTTTGTGTTAATAATTTTTAAACCATTTTGTTATATTTTATAATGGTTTTGTATCATGACGTCTTAGAAATACCTCATGAACCTTATGTTTAATAAGGGCTACTCAGTTATTTTACTTATTTTGTGATTGTATCGATTTAAAAACGCCTCAACTTCATCAAGTTCTTATATAAGAATGATTTCAAACAGAAAGGGTCAAATTGAACCCTTTGTTTACTCTTAAAATCCTGAGCAAGAATTATTCAAGCGGTACTGCCTGCGTGGAGCACGTGATGGAACTGATGGGGTGAGTACTATCTTTATTTTCTGCAAAATTAATTCAAGACTTAAAAGATTTTCGTTCATCAGAATTCTGTTCTTTTCATTTGTAACATTTTTTTCTTTCAAATATGTACCTAGAATTACAAAAATATATGATTACATAAATTTGCATTTTTTACATCCCCGCCTTTAATCCGAGTACCCAACATCTTATTCGCTTATGATTATGAAGATATGAAATGATTCCAATTCTCCTATGTATCTTCAAGCATTGGCTCATTTGAAACTGATACAAATGAGTATGGATAAAAGTCTAAAAGCTAGCTGAGTGATTTTATGTAAAAAATATTAAAATAATCGAGCCCGCATTGGAAGACCAACGTGAAAAATATGTATATATTTTTTAATCTGCTCACAATTCCCTTCCCTTAGCCAATATTTCAATGGCGTTTTGGTAAAGAGGTACAAGTCATCAATTACTTATTTGTCAGTTTGAAGTTTTGCAACGCTTGTATTCCTGAAATACAGGTAAATTTTAAAGGTGAACTTTGAATACATAAATAATTTATGTATTCCAAGTTAACCTGTAAAATTTACCTGAGGTCTGTATTTCAGGAATACAAGTGTTGCAAAACTTCAAACTGACAAATAAGTAATTGATGACTTGTACCTCTTTACCAAAACGCCATTGATTTGTCTGTTTCTCTTAAGCGTTCAGCATTAAATAATTCATATTATTATTATTCCAGCAACAATCAATATTCAAACGGTGTATATTTAGCGAGGTGATGATAACAAATGCTAGATTGTTTAAATGTCATCTTGAATTATTAATAAATTTCGATCTTGTATTAAGTTATAATACACAAGGAAGTAATCCATATGCATACAAATTAGAGTTGGTGATTTCAATCAAATGCCGATTCAGCATATTCGGTTAGAAATCACATTGGCTGAAATCTTAAACACACCTGCAAAGGTTAAACTACTTTAGAAGAGCTTTCATAACATTACCGACCCGCGTCCACGCAATCTTTCGAGAGAAAAAAACCATTTGGAGTGTACAGTAGTAAATATATGTGTAATTGATATATTGACCATTAGAATTATTATTTCATTTCAACCTTGATTGCAGTTTTTTTCTCTAATAATTGAGCCTTATAACTACTCGTGTTTACAAAATATTTATTAAAACCTAAACACCCTACTTATAATACTGCCTTGATCAAAAAGTTTTAGGACCGGCCACCGTGTGGCGCTGTCAGTCGCCCGATTGGAATTCTTTTTTTTTTTTTGTTAGATTACCACATCTATCATTGACACTTCCCTCCAAATTTCAGCGTCATAGCTTGACATTTGTAAAAGTTACGCTGTACTGAGTACATCTACCTTTGTGCGTGTTTTCGATTTTTTACAAGTTTGAAAATGGCATCAACTGTGCATCAACGAGTTTGCATTAAATTTTGTGTGAAAAACGGATTTAACGGTCCGCAGACCGTGGAAATGCTGGAGAAGTGTTTTTTGGTGGCACGAACGCTTCAGAAGTGGTCGTGAGTCGGTCGAGGATGACGAACGCAGTGGCAGTGGAAAACCGATGAAAACATCGATAAAATCAAAGAAATGGTGGCCGAAAACCGCAAATTGACCATCAGAGAGCTGGCCGAGGACTTCAACATCGCTTATGGATCCGCTCAAGACATTTTGGTTAGTGATTTGGACCTCAGACGTGTCGCTGCAAAACTGGTGCCGAAAGACCTCAATATCATGCAAAAAAGGACCGCGTTGAAATCGTGAAAGACATGATTTCCATGAGTTTTTCACCAAAAACAACACGACTACTATCCAGCAGCCTTTGAATTCACCTGATCTGGCTCCCTGCGACTTTTTCCTGTTCAACCGACTTAAAAAACCGCTTCGCGGAACGCGTTACAGCACCCGAGAGGATGTCATGAAAAAATCGAAGACGGCTCTGATGGACATACCGAAAATTGAGTACCAGCGGTGTTTCGAGGATTGGATCAAGCGCTGGCGTAAGTGCGTTGCAGTCGATGGGGCGTTGCAGTCGATGGGGAGTACTTTGAAGGGTACCATATCGATTTTGATGAATAAACTTGTATTTTCGATTTTATGAATAAAGTCCTAAAACTTTTTGATCAAGTTAGTATGTACATAAACGTGTCGGAAAAGTTTTTCTGCGTGATTGCATCTCTACTCAAAATAAAATCTTCAGAAAAACGTAATAGATATTGGGTTCAATCAAGGTAAGGAAATAAATACCTTTATATTCAATGTAAAATGTTTTTCATTGAATATAAATATTTACTGTAAAGAAATCATACGCATCAACAATTATAAAGCTGAAAGCACACAGAAAACTAAAATTCCTCAATGATACTGTTAAATACAGTTTATTTTTTTCCTTTGCAAAATCATTTTAACAATCTTTTAAACTTAGAAAGACGTAGAAATAATTGGGTTTGAATCTTTTAAAATCCCCAAACATTGCTATTCGTGTCCGGAAAAAAGGTTTCACATTCCATGAACTATTAAATGGACCTATTAGTTTCAGGTGGCAAAATTTAGTAAACTTTTCAGTGTGCTTCAAGCTTAAACTAGAATATTTTCACACAACATAAACATTATTACATTGAATCCATTTTATTAATTATTGTATAGTATATTAGAGATCCCAGTCAAGTTCACATGTTTTCAAGAAATACATTTTCGTTGCGCCTCAGATTGTAAACATACCACCAATCCCTCGAGTGAAAGAATCTTAATATGTGAATTGTTTTTCCAGAGGGGATAGATAGGGTGTTCAAGGGATGCTTTAAACACGGTAAAGTATATTCCAATATTTGTTTATTTATCTCGGATTACCCATCAACCAATTTGGGAATAATAAGACAAATTTGATAATTAGTTTGGAACATGTCAAGAGGATCTAAGATTGACGAATCTTTGAAGTAAGTTGTTAATTGTATCGAGTCGCTGTTTCAGTACATAATAATATTATAAATAAATCACTCTACAGTAAATGGGATGTATTTTGAATGCATTGAATTTTTGTGCAAATAAATGGTTCGCCATCTACTGCATGTGATGGGAACTTGATGAAAAGGACCAGAATTAATGAACTCATGTTTCGCGCATTAATTGAAAGTAATATATTATTCGTCTCAACATTCGATCAACATTTTTCTTATTTTAATATCTTATTTATAAAGCGTTTTTTATGACTTAATGACACTTTTTTATTGCGACATTGCATTCTAGATAGATTTGAGAGACTTGACTTGAAAGTTGGAAGAGAATGTAGCGCAAAGTACTGTTTCAAGTTGATACATAACATTATTTTAATTAACCGAATATGAGGTGAAAGTTAATGACCATAATTGTCAAATCAATTCGTGTGATTTTCATAAAACACTAATTATTGAAAAACAATCGCATCTTATCAAAAATATCGATTAACTTTGCATTCATGTAATGATTATGAATGCCCCTGACTGGCATACCAGTGATCACAATTGGAATTCTGGAGGTCGAGAAGTCGGCCCTTGGTCTCGATGTCTGTAGCGTCACAGGTGTAGTATGATTATTATGTTGTTACAGACTGATATGAGGAAAGCGGTCACAATGTAAAATAATAGTAATAAATCAAATATTTTATAGACTGATACGAAGAAAGCGGTCTCGATGTAAAATAATAGTGATATATAGTAGCAGATATATTATTATACATATTGTGACATGAAGGAAGCGGTCTCAATGTACAATGAAGTGATAAACCAAATGGATTTGCTTAAAACTCGGTCAATACGAAAAATTGAAAATCGATATATATTATAAATTTAATCCAGTTCATCCATCTCGATCCTATCGCTTTATTCACAATACCGTCTATGGTATAACATATACGCCAATTGGGGCAAATTGGAAGACAATGTTTCCGAATTTTATAGATATTGCCTATTTGGTGTACATAAACTATTTAAAATGCAAACGTATTCGCTTTTATTAGATCTGTACTAATGTTAACTTTTATCAATGTTTCAGGAAGACTTTGCATTGGTGACTTATGGTGTAAGTTTTTGCAAGGAGGGCCTTAAAAATGATATACACATATTTGATGTGTGGATCGTGATAGCAGTAAATGATGTTTTTTTATTAAACAAAACCGTGCACATTACACAAAATGAAATGTGCAAGCATAACTACTAGACATAATTTTGAAATGCATGAAAAATTTACTATTTATGCTAAGCACAAGAGCCAAATTAAAAACTGTATTTTGTGTATATACAAGGTACACTTTTCAACTAATTTATTCGTAGTGATTGCCTAAGAATATTCGTGATTCAAATGATTAAAGCTGGAGTAAAAGCAAGTTATACTCTACCACCTTTAACTTCATCCGGAATTAAATTTATACTCTTTAAAAAATCCATTTTAATGCATAAAATATTACGGAAACTTATTTTACGAAAGTTTCTGTTTATTTGCTAATTTTAAATGTATTGTCTAAAAACGCCTTCTCATTTTGTTTATTTTAATAGCAATTAAGAAATTATAGTTGTATAGTGAAATATTATTGAGTTTTCCCAATACCTACTCAGCGGGCGGATCACATGCATCGCAGGGGGTGTACGAATATATTTCATACTTCGAAAGTTTTTCAAATCATACGCCACGACATTAAAACTATTACTAAAACACACACAACTGAATGCGTAGTCCAGATTTCTTCAGTATCTTCCAAAGGTTTCCGGTCCAAGGATATAAAAAGGCGATAGAATGAAACATTTTTGTTTTGTTTTTGATAGTCACCCTATAGTTAAACAATAAAAAATATCAAGTGGTATTCTCAAAATGGTGTAACATTGCGGAGATCACTTTTAAATTGTTTCCGCGCAAATCGGATTTCAATTTTGAAAATAAAACAATAATCACTATGAGCCAAGTCAGGACTAGGGACTATAGGATGGGTTATTCAATTCTTGGAAACCGTAATATTGAAAGGCAGACTGTAGCGACAGAAGTGAGCACTGGCGCATTGTGGAATAATATCGCGTCCCCTGACAAGCTTTCCTCGGTGTTTAATTTTAATGGCATCATTATTTTTTTTATATTAACGACACTACTCGCCAGTAATACTATAGTAGGGTTTCTCTTTGTGAAGTCAATTAGTAAAATTCCCTGACAGTTCCAAAAAAAGGTGGCATAGTTTTTTTTTGAACTTATGTTGTCTTAGCTTTTTTGGGCCGTGGTGATTCCAAACAGCGTTACACCATTGAGTCTTTTTTTCGACAGTGGATCTTTCTTTCTCATTGCAGAGCATTAAAAATGCATTGCAACACGTCATTTCCTTTGAGCAACACTCAAGAGTGTTGACACCAATCTTGCGCTCACGTTGTTAGTGCCAAGATGTGATTTTGTCAAGATTTTTCGAAGACAGCATCTAAACGTTTAATTTCTGTCGAGTTTTCCTCCTTTTAAAAGAAACTTGATAACAACGTGATAATTCAATTTTTAGAATATTACGAAACAACAATTCTATCGGCTCTAGTTGATACACTATAGTACTGAGGGTTAAATTATCCAACTCGAACATCGCGTGATATCTGTCAATACACGCTCTAATTTTTTCAGACTAGAAACTTTTGAACCATAGTGGCAATTTGACTCTTTTTTTTCAAAGAATAGATATGACCGAAATCATAGGTATCCTTATACCCTCGATCACTAAGCGGAAAAGTGCCTGTGTCATTCGAGGGTCGTAGCACAGCACAAGGTTCGAACCAACGACCTTCCGCACGGGAGGCAAGTGCGTTACCTCTAATTCTGAAATTAGTAAGTAATAACCTTATCCAATTCTGAATGATAATTTTAATTTTAAAAACCGCTTATTAAAATACAGCGAAAATAGTATACCGATATGAATGAGGAAGGAAAATACATCCTAAATATAATACACTGTGATAGATAAAAAAATAAAATATTAGGTGTACCGGAAAAGAATGTCGTTTTTTCAATAAAACAATTTGGTGCATTTAATGTATTTATTTATTAAAACTTAGTTCAAAATATAATTGCCATTGTTTGATATAACCTCCTTCCATCTCTCAGTCAATTTTTTAATACCGCGTTCGTAAAATTCAGCTGGTTTCGATGCAAAATACTCAGATATGCCTTTTTTGACATCCTCATAATTTTTGTATTCTTTTCCGTTTAAAAAGTGTTGCATTGACCGGAACAAATGGTAATCCGATGGAGCAAGATCCGGTGAATATGGTGGGTGACGTACGGTTGTCCAACCTAGGGCTTTAATTTTTTCTTTCGTAATTTTTGAGGTATGCGGTCGTGCATTATCGTGCTGTAAAAACACTTGTCCACAATTAGCCAGTGTAGGTCTTTTTTTATTATTTCTGCATCTAAATGCTCTAGTTGATCACAATACACTTGGGCGTTAATTGTCTGTCCGGGTTTTAATGTTTCGAAATAAATTATTCTCTTGCAGTCCCACCAAACAGACAAAAGAACTTTTTTTGCAGTGAGCCCGGGCTTAGGGGTGGGTTTTGGTACCTGGCCCTTTGAAATCCATAGTTTCTTGCGTCTTTGGTTTGAATACAACACCCATTTTTCGTCACCAGTTACAAGATGTAGAAATGGAGTTTTGGTATTTAATTCCAATAACTCAGTGCACGCGTTTATACGCTCACCGAGATTCTCTTCACTTAATTCATGACGTATCCATTTTCCTTGTTTCCATGTCTTGCCGATTTTTTTATATGCTCTTGCACGCTTGACCATGAACATCCGAGTTGCTCCGCGAGTTCTTGAATCGTTGAAGTTGGATTTTGCTGAATCAGCTCAGTTAAAACATCGCTATCCATTTTAACAGGTCGACCACTTCCAGGGTTATTTTTTAGATCAAAATTGCGGGATTTAAATTGTTTAAACCCCCTCTGGCATTTACGAACATTCAAAATATCTCCCAGTAAATCACAAATATTTTTTAAAGCACATGTTGCACTTTCTTCGTGAAATGGTAAAGCATAATATTTCGAATAAATTCCTCATTCGGTATAAAGCTCTCCATTGTATATAGGGTTGTAAATGTTTTTGTTTAAAAGTCCTAATACACTTCAGGTATACGTAGTCAGAGAAACAACACAGAACACGTTGTAAAAGTTCGACTGCCGAAGCACAACTGACCACTCAAAAGCGATAACAAAAAAAAACGACATTCTTTTCCGGTACACCTAATAGATCCTAAATATTTTCAACTTCATGCACCTTGTCATGCATGTCGACCTTGAAATAAATATGCAAAGCGGTAAATGTTAACAATATTACAGAAATATACTATTCGTGCCAAAAAACTTCAAAAGTCATTTAGACTCGATAAGTTTTTTCTTCAAAATTATCTGTAGTTTTGAAATTAATCACTCAAGTCGAAGTAAAGTAACTTACTATATACATATGTTACAAAATTACTTTAATATTACACCCGTAATATTTAAAGTAATTTTGTTACCTGTTATCCGTTCGCTCTTAACCTATTAAGAGCAAACGGATCGCAATTGATAATCGGTACTAGAAAATTCCGATATCTAAAATATTGTTTCTAATAAAAGTAAACTACGTCGAGTATTAAATTAAATTATGAAAGATAATTGAATAAAATGTAATGATCTGTAGAAACTAAAGATGTGTGTTAACATTATTGTACGTCAATTAAAATTATAAATAATTACTATACTATCAATTGAAATTTACCAGAAGTGATTCGATTTAAGATGTTAGATGTAAAGAAAGCTGAAAATGAATGTTGCGAAATCTAGTCACGGTGATAGAAAAGTAAAAAATGTTCAAGTATAAGTAATGCGATATATTGGTGAACAAAGAAATATTAGGGCAAGTTTAGAAATTTTGCTATTTAGATAGTATTTTCTCAAGATGGTGGTATAGTTACGAGGGTCATTCAACGGCGTGTAGCGATAGCAAAGAAAATCAATGGGGCACTAAAAGAAATACTCGAACCGAACAATGTCAAAATCTGCTAGATAGTCCCCAACAGTATTTTATTACCACCTTTGACTCGAGAGGTGGAGCGTGGACATAAAATACTGAAGAGCCGAATAAATGCTGTAGAAATGCGTGCACTGAGAAGAATACACATGGAGTGACAGTGTATGGCACAATACGGAATGAAGTGATTAGAGATGAATATGAAAAGGCTGACGAGTTCAGTAAGATGAAAATGAGCACTCTGAGATGGTTTGGGCACGTGAAACGAATGAATGAAGAAAGAGTAACAATACAGTAAAAAGTGGATGGAATGCGTAGAGGAAGATTAAGGGAAGTATGGTTGAATCAAGTGAACGATATTTCGAAAGAAGGAAATGGAAAGAAATCGTAGTTGTAGGACAAGTTGTGTGGATGTGTAAGAGGCGAAATATGTATCAAAATAGGAAGATCTGGTGTTGTGTCCTCTGCCTACCCCAACAGGGAATCGGCCTGATGTGGTATGTATGTACGTATATTCTGTGAAAATTAAATCGTCATCCCGCGTACGGTTCACACTGGTGATCACTCTGCCAGCGACGGCACAGCACAGCTATTCGGTTTTTATACTCGTATATCAAAAAATTCAAAATAATTCGTGATTCTTTGGTAAATATTTTAAAACTTGCTCTTTCACGTAGCGATTTTGATAATTTTTCAAAAAGAACAAAATGTCAATTTATATGGTGGCAAATTAATTTTAGCGTCCCAAGAAACGAAATACAGCCGATAGGTTTTTATTCGCACGATCTTCCAGCAAATGTTGGTTGGATAAAGTTGGTAAGTATGCACACTAAATATATGTGAATTTTTTTCTTTCCACATTACTAAGCGATTGTTGACAAAGTTTTGAAAACGACACTATTATGTTGTATTCTCGTTAGATTCTTTCAGTGGACGGAAGTTATGATTATTTAAGGAATGTCACGATGCATAACATTTTGAAGTCTCCGCAAATTGGCCAGTTATTTTTGATATTATATTAGGGGGACCGAAAAGAAATTAAAAAAATTCATTCTATTACAAAAAATAAGTTTATTTAAGAAAATATTTAAAAACTAATCTAAAAAATAATGCCCATCGCTTTCTATAACCTCTCTAGTAATTTTTCAATACCAGATTTGTAGTATTCCTTAGATTTTTTATTGAAAGAGGTCTCGAAATGGTTTTTTATATCACGCACATTAATGAAATTTTTATCGCGTATTGAGTGTTCTAACGATCGAAATAAGTGGTAATCCGAAGGGGCAATATCCGGAGAATATGGTGGATGAGGTAAAAGTTCATTACCAAGCTCCGTAAATTTTTTTTGAGTTGATTTTGCTGCATGAGGCCGCGCGTTTTGTTGAAGTATTAGTTTATTTTTGTTTACTAAAAACAACCGCTTCTTTTTTAGTTTATTTGTTATTTTTTCAAATTGATGACAGTATATGTCGCCAGTAATTGTTTCGCCTGGTTTCAGTAGTTCAAATTTAATAACTCCGGCGATATCCCATCACACAAAGAAGTACCTTTTTTTTTACCGTTAGATACTGTTTCGTAGTAGGAATAGCTACCTGACCCGGTGAAAGCCATTGTCTTTTTCGTGTATGATTACTGTATAGAACCCATTTTTCGTCATATGTAACAATTCGCCGCAAAAAGGGTTCAGGTGCCTGGATAAGAGAGACGCGCAGATAGTACGTCACTGTTCTAGTGTAGTTAATGACAATTCATGAGGAACCCAAATTCCTTGTCTGTAACTTTTTCCTATGCGATGAAGGTGATACTGTATAGTTGGCCATGGACAGCTAAGCTTGCTTGATAATTCAGAGATGAATTGTCGAGGATCAAATTCCACTAAAAACGTCAGATCATCGTCTTTTTATAAAGGTCTTCCCGTTTTAGGAGCATCTTTGAGGTTCCTGTCACCATTTTAAAAATTAATTATCCACTTATGACACCTCAAGTGTCAATGCATACCCATACGTTTCGTAAATTTTCTGCGTCACTTCTTTCCCTTTCATTTTTTGATCAAACAAAAATATCATAAAATGACGCAAATTTTCTCTACCAATTGTTGGTCTCCACATTGTTTATTTAAATAACGGTAAAAACAATGGATTTACAAGTCTTAATTCACTAGCAACAAAAAATACGTGTTCATTGCACTGTTTCAACATAAACTGACTGTAAAATAGGGTGTCAAAATATTTTGATTTCTTTTCGGTCCTCCTAAGTAAGTCTGCATTTTCATAGGTTTCTTTTAAATGAACTGAGTGGGCAGTTTTTCAGTGGTTCCAACCCCTCAAAATAACATGTGTGTTGAATGTTATTCAATTATTTTTCTCAAAGAGAACTTAATACGTCCAATTGTGAAAACTCTATGTGAAAGAGAAAACTGGATATATTCATAATCAGAATACCGTTATTACTATAAAACAAAATTTTGCAAACCCCAAAATCGATGTTGGCCTATGTAATCTTTCAAGTAATAAATACATTTCAACAGTCGAAAAATCGTTACTTTAATGCATTCAATTAGGAAAAGACGTGCGACTGCACTGGGTGAAATGTGATGTCGAAAGTTTTAGATAGACAGTCTGTCCTATGCGAAAGGTGACTGACGGGAAATGAAATATGACATTTATTTTTAGTTAACATTACCTTTTATTCAAAATACACTCCTTGTGAGTCAGTACAATACTGGAAGCGGTTGTAAAATTTTCTGAAGCACTGAAGCTCATTCTTCGTAATTGCCTCCAAAATCGCGGTCGAAGCCTTCTGGAAACTTAAAATCATGTCGAAACGCTTTCATTTTATCGCCAATTTCAATTTCAGGAATAGCCAGAAGTCGCATGGAGCCAAATCAGGTGAATACAGGGGGTGATCAATACTTGTTTTGGCCGAGAAATCGCGTACAATCTTGCTTTTGTGCGCCGGTGCATCGTCGTGCAGCAAAGACCATGCCCTTTGTTCCCGGTATACGGGTCGATCTCGAAGAATCCTGGCCCGTAAACCATTAACACCCAAGTACATATCGGCATTCCCCATTTGACCTGGCGTGAATTGCTTATGGATAATTCCTTTGTAATCAAAGAAAACGGGGAGCAGTCTTGATTCGGCTCTTCTACATGTGCACTATTTCGGTTTCAGAGTTTGTGGACCCTTACATTCCGAGCTCTGGCGCTTTGTAAGTGGCTCATACTGAACGCACCACATTTCACCACCTGTTACTATGCTTGACATGAAGTCTGGATCCATATCAGCCGCTCTTTTCATGTATCTGCAGTGCTTCACTCTGCAAACTTTTTGATCATCAGTCAGTACATACCTTTTGTTTGTCCAAATTTTCCGTTAAAATGAGATGGACCGTGGATTTAGGTATTCCGGTGAGCTCCTCGATGAGCCTGTGTTAGTAGACGCACAACGATTGTTTTGAAGAATTTCAGCCACTTTTTAAACATTTCAATTCGAACTGTCAATGAAGGTCCAGACCGTTGATCATCTTCAATGCTCTCTCTGCCATCACGAAGTCTTGCATACCACTTAAAAACGTTCTTACGAATCATTGCTTCACTACCATAAACAGTTTGAATTATTTCAAAAGTTTCTAACCCAATTTAAAACAAAATTTAATATTGGCACGTTGCTCTATTGTTCCTTTTTCGACCAAGACTCGGAAGGTAATAAATTGTTACGTCATTACGAATGAATCAGCGATGCCAGCGCTTTGAAACTTGCGGGAGATAGTCAAAATGTGTTGCTAGTTAACTCATTTATTCATCCACAGATGGCGCTGGTGGTTCCGTGAAAATCAGTCACCTTTCCAATTGGACAGACTATGTTGTACGAATAAAAAATGGTGGACAAATGAGGATCTATTTAATAGAAATAAACAGGTCTAAATAAATCAAAATTCTCTAAAGAAAAAAATGGATTCAACGAACATGTTTATCAGAATTTGTGACCACAAACTGGCTTTAATTTAACTTATCGTAAAACATATTGAAATTCAGTGTTGGCCAATTTCGAAAAAAATAACACTTCCCACCGAGCGAAATATAAAATATACAAATGGCTGTCGTGAGTCTAACATCGATGTTATACGAGGCGTATCCAGAAAGTAAGTGTACTGAGGCTCTCACGACCGGATGGATTTTATTTTTCGACATGTTGACTACACTTCCGTGTAGCCTGACCCTTCCCCTCCGCAACGAGACCGGTTCAGTACGTTGAGAAGTGTCGACGCGACAACACGTTTCGTGAAAAATGTAAATCCAATCTCCCGCCAAGTGCGAAATACGGGGCGTCATCCGTTATCTCGTTTGGAAGGGAAAACCTCCGGTTGAGGTTTATAATGAGGTGAAAACTGCATATGGTGATAAAGCTATGAATCGTACGAGTGTGTACAAGTGGTGTCGCGAGTTTAAAAACGGTCGTACGTCTGTGCATGATGATCAGAGGAGCGGAAGACCTTCAATTGTGACTGACGAAATTGTTTTGAGACTGTCAAGGCATAATTTTAATTGAATATATGCCTCAAGGGGAGACCATCAACTCTGCAAGATACTGTGAGACCCTAAAAAATTGCGGAGGGCGATTCAGAACAAGAGGAGAGGCATGCTGACAAAGGGAGTCTGCCTGCTGCACGACAATGCCAGACCACACACGGCCAACGCTACGAAGGAACTGCTCGCCTCGTTTAAATGGGATGTCCTGAACCATCCCGCGCATTCCCCTGACCTAGCACCTTCAGATTATTATCTCTTTACCTCCCTGAAGCTGTACATGGGTGGAAAAAGGTTTTCAACCGACGAGGATGTAAAGGAGGAGATGGAGAAGTGGACGGAGGGGTTGGCGGGAAACTACTTCGAGGAAGGCATCAAAACGTTGATACCCCGCTTCACCACCTGCATTGAGAGGAATGGCGACTATGTCGAAAAATAGCTTACATATGTACTACGGTAACCACGTAATTTTTTTGTTTAAATAAAAAAATTGTAACCTACAAAAATTCAGTACACTTACTTTCTGGACTTACCTAGTATCTCCGTGGCCTAGTTATTTAAACTTGCCACCCGCAGGTTTTGGTTTTGATTCCCGTTGGTATCCAAAATATAAAAAGATCGATTCCAGTCTAGTTAAATAGTTTGTCTGGTAACAGTACTTACGCGCGCTATTTGTATTTAAGTCTTGTTAACTCGACTTACGGTAGGTAATATTGCCAACATGTATGGCGACGTACCGAGTTACGAGCCTACTCCAGCGACTCTTTATCTGCAGATTATTTAACTGAGCCGAATACAATTTGTCCGCATCACCAATTCGGATATGTTGAGATAGATGAGATGACCATATGAACGAAATTCCAATCGGAGAAATGACTAATTATATTCAAATGTTTAAAAGTACTTAAGATAGCTTTTCAAAAATTTGTATTTTAGGAAGACAAATATTCCCTTTTGTTCCATGTGTGTTGATGTACCTTGTCCTACATCGATGAAGTTACTTTACCTCTAGTACCGTTGGATCTTTTCCCTAGCGCCGTTTAGTGCTCGGCACGCAAAGTCATACTAATGGATTTTCATGTAACATATTTCTTAAGTGTTCAGATGGATCTTTTAGCCTTCCTTCACTCCATAAGAGTGTTTTTCTTGGTAACATTTTGGGAATGTTAAAATAAGAATACTGGTATTCCATTTCGGATTTGATTCCAAGTGCTGATAAATTTTCGACTTTTCAGTGTTTTTCAACCCTTTAATCGTTCCATCGACAAACCGACCAATCTGCTATTGCAGGGAAACAGCTAAGTTTTAAGCCAAGTTATTAGTAATCAACGTTACTCGAAGAGCGCTCTTAGTGCACCTTCAGTCCTCCCGTGGTTTAAGGGTTCATATAATTTTGACTTTGGCATTATACATTGTTTGATTAGGTTTAATGATCAGTGAAGAACTCGAAGTCAGCAGAACTCTTAAAATTATTCATGTTTTTCTAGGATTCTTTTCAGATTGCATTTTATGTCAGCCCTTCATTACGTTTAGAACATGCAACTCGATTCATTACAAATTTTGAGCATGAGTACAATTTTGAAAAAGTTGATAATGCAGTCTCGTCTTATTATTGTGTTATCGATATGGTTGATAACAAATTTAAATTATACTAAAAATCAATATATCATAGTATCGTTTTCAAAGCACTTTGTCAAATGATCGTTTCTATGTATTTTTTTCGCATTCGGCATAATTTTAATGAATAATTGCCAAAAATATTACAAAATGACATTCATAATTTTTCGAATCAATTTAGATGCTTCAGTTGTTGTTTACTATAGAGCACGAAATATTTTTGTCAGGCCGGCACGGAGCTTCATCGAGCGTTTCTATCCAGGTTTGTTTGACTTCACGGGACGCGAGATATACACGTACAACGATGATTGCAGTCGGCAGGTATTTCTTTTTTAATCTTAATTGAAATAATAGTTTGAGATAGTGTACTGGCACAATCTCACGTAATAACCTTAGCAAGATATTCTAAAGAATGGAAATAGTAGCAAATTAAAAATATTCAGTAATTAACACCTAAATTGGAAGGTGCACGTTACGCAATGGATGCATACTAGAGTAGTTTGAAAGTTTGGTAAATTTCCACGAGATTACGCCACAATTCACGAAGTGGCATCACTGCTGGCAAATAATCAAACGACCTCAAAATTTCGACCAGATGCGACGCGTAGTTAACGTTCGAGAGTCTGCCACCTGAATCGATCACGTGACATTTACCGCAATGATGAAGAAAAAAAAAAAGTTCCATATCGCCCTAAAACATTTTGTATTCAAAGTTAACAGTCGTGCATTTCAAAGTCGAGTTGGATGAAGTTCACTGGGACTCCGCACTAGTGTTGTAGACTATTTCTGGATAAATGAGTTTGACCGGGTCGTACATGCACCGAAGATGAATCGCGCTCCGGACGCCCAATTGCGTCCACCACGGAAGTAATCGTTGAAAAAATCCATGCTATCCTAATGTGCACAATATTCTATACAAAAATTTGAATATGGAAAAGCTGTCGACGCGATGAGTGCCGCGATTGTTGGCTTGACCAAAAATGCACTCGAAAGAACATTTCAACTCAGTGTTTGGCGATGTTGAATCGTGGTCTGAAAGACTTCTTGGGTTGATTTATGACGAACGAAACATAGATCCATCACTACACCAAAGTCAAAACAATTGACATCTGGTGCAAGTGTTCCGAAGAAGGCGAAGACGGGCCGTTTTGTTGACTGGGAAGGTGATGGCCACTGTTTTTTGGAATTCCGGATGATGACTTCTTTAAAAAGGGCAAGACAATAACGGGAGCCTTTTATGCAACATTATTGGACCGTTTGAAAGACAAATTGAATGAAAAACAACCAAGATTGACGATAGAAAAAGTGTTCTTCCACCAGGACAACGCGCAGTCCCACAAATCAACCGCCACAACGGCAAATTACATGAATTGGTTCCCCTTCCATCATATTCCCCGGCCTTGACCTCGTTCGACTTTTTCCTGTTCCTGAAATTGAAAACCCGACTCGGCGGGAAGGATTTTTTTGTCGAATCAGGATGTCATCGCCGCAGTGAATGACTATTTTGCAAAGTTTGACAAAATCTATTTTTCAGACGGGATTAAATAATTGAAAAATCGCTGGATCAAGTATATAGCCTTCAAAGGAGACTATGTTGAAAAATAGTCGTTTCAAAAAATAAATATACTATATATGCACAGGGTGTTCCGTGCCTCAACGTCAAGCCGGTATCGAGGAAGAGACCAGCTTATGACGGTTCAGAATTTTTAAAAAATCTTGAAAAAGCCTTATACTTTTCGAGTTATAGGCATTTCTTCGAAAATTGTGAAAGTAGCTACCCTGCGCCAAATGTTTATATGCTGTGACTACAAATTGCCATATTTTATGATTTTAATGGTTGTATCGCAATCCTAGATAACCCTGCTATTAGTCGGACTCCGATATAAAACAAAAAAACCTGCACGTTCGAAAAAAAATATGTTTTTGTCCGATCATAAAAATTAATATTTTTTGTCAGCTAACTTTAACTCATTACACTGTAAAAATAATGTACTACGCTAACCTGGCAAGTTACATCAAAAGATGGCCTGTTTAGTCAGGATTTCAAAATGATACAATACATACCTACTTCTTTAAAAATAATTTAAAAAAAATAATTTCCGTATTTAATGATGACACTTTTCAATGTAGCCTCACTATCTGTCTCATACTAACTCACGTCGAATTGTGACTATCTGTCTCACGCTCGTTCATGTCAAAATGGTGACACTAGCTGTCTTACTCTGACACGTTTATGCGCTTCATCATCTGTCGCTCAACTTATTGAATTTTATCTTTGATTATTGAAAAGTGTTGTCATTAAATACAGAAATTATTTTTAAAGGAGTAAGTAGTAGTTATGTATTGTACCATTTTGAAATCCTGACTAAACAGGCCATCTTTTGATGTAACTTGCCAGGTTAGGGTAGTACATTATTTTTACAGTATGATGAGTTAAAGTTAGCTGATAATAAATATTAATTTTTATGATCGGACAAAAACAATTTTTTTTTCGAACGTGCAGGTTTTTTTTTGTTTTATATCGGAGTCCGACTAATAGCAGGGTTATCTAGGATTGCGATACAACAATGAAAATCATAAAATATGGCAATTTGTGGTCACAGCATATAAACATTTGGCGCAGGGTAGCTACTTTCACAATTTTTGAAGAAATGCCTATAACTCGAAAAGTATAAGCCTTTTTCAAGATTTTTTTTAAATTCTGAACCGTCATAAGCTGGCCTTTTCCTCGATACCGGCTTGACGTTGAGGCACGGGACACCCTGTATATATATATTTTTTTAACTGCTTTCTTTTCGAACTAACTCGTATATGTGCAGTTTTAAAAGTGCTGCATTACATATGTACATCATTTGAACAAGCATTCCAAACTGAACTATCATGAAGTAGTAACGTTAGAATGTCATCGGTTCCGGAAACGAGAACAATTGATAAGATATACTCGTAAATAACATAAATATGAAAGTGCTTATATTTATCTTTATATATTTCATAAAATATCCATTTTTTATTCTTTCACAAATTGGTTTACAATTGGATCATGTCTAGAAAAATATTGATTCTCAATTAAAAAAACAAAGGATAAAAAAACAACATCATCGCATATTTGGATTTTTTTTACTTAATTGAGCGATGGAGTGCAATAGTGGCGAGTCACCACTGGTGATAATGATATTCTACAAATGTTGTCTAAAGTGCAACATTATTCGAGTTCCGGAATTTTCGTAAATTATCACATTTGTGTTATAACGTAATCAAATAAACAATACTAGTTCATAAACACAGCCAATTCCAAGTCTTTATTTGACTAGATATGACGGCAAAAACACGAAGTTGTAGATTAATATATCGTTCTCCGCACAAAAAATACTACGTCTGTTAACTCAAATTTACGATTGAACTTTATTTACTATTTAACTGCTAAACTTGAGTCTGTATTCAAGACTCGACATCAATTTCATAATACGAGCTACACAACATGGTGATGGCGTAATTGTAAATCTCTAGTGAAAGGTGTTTCTCCGTACTATTTCCATAATGATAAAATACGACTTTTCTACTATCTCGATTACCTATTTTAATGAGTGTTTTTTGTTGGTAATTATTAAAAATAAAAATGTGATTTCGGGCAAATATACATTTTATTATGGTTAGCCAAAGATATGGAGAATTTAAGGGATATTATATTAGTAAGAGAAGAGTAAGGGCAAAAGGGATTTGATTAGTATATTGATTAATGTGATCAATGAATTAAATGCGTTTAATGTTAATATTTATTGCGAATTCGTAGATAAATTTTGGTTTCTAGTTAATTTTGTAAACATGCTCTGTCCGCTTAGAATCCCTAGTTCTTGAATATCTTGGACAAAGAGAATAAATTCAATTTGTCGCATCCGCACTACGTATTGCGAGTATAAATGCGTGCCCCAACGATTCAATCAATGGTCGTGTTGATGCTCTTTAAATGTTTCTTTTTATTAAACAATTGCCCATGTTCTCGAAAAACAAGCATTGTATTGCATTTCTGGAATTTGACTAGTGTATTACTTACGTACATACCATATCCCTGCCGGGGTAGACAAATAGGACAAAGCACCATACTTTCCTTTTTCGACACACATCCTTATCCTCTTCTACATCCATGCACCTCATACGATTTCTCCGACTTTCTACGTTTCCTTCTTTCATAATATCATTCACTTGATCTAACCATGCTTTCCTTAGCCTTCCTCTCACACGTCTTCCGTTCACATTTGCACCATATATATGTTTTGTTAATATTTCTTTATTCATTCGTTCTACATGCGTGAATGTACAATATATAAATATTGAAAGACAAGGATGATATAACGCATCCTTCCTTTACCCCTTTCGAAATATTAAATAATTCAATTAAAATAACATTCACTCTAATTTCGGCGCATAGTAACGCAATACCACTTATTTACGTTCAACATCATATTCATTCAATATTTGCCATAGCTTATCTCTTATCACGTGGTCATATGCTTTTCCAAGTTCACAAACGCACAATATACTTTTTTTATATTTTGCCATACAAATGTGTACCAGCGCTAAAATCATTGAGCGGCTTGTATTACATTGTATGATTGATAATGGTTTTCTATGCATCCTTTCCATTTTACAAAACTGAGCCAAATTCATCGTTTACTTTTATTTGTTCTCGCATGTAACATACGAGTATAGTATGATATGAACACTTACTCGTATGTGTACCTACCTACTTTGTTACACGAAACTGAATTTGTATAAATAATAATACTAATTATTTATTTTGATCTAATAGATTATTTATGTAAACCCTTCAAATTGTCATAGATACGACATGGAGATTTATAAAATTTTAGATTTCAAATTAATCAAAATATATTACATGAAATTGCGGCACATAATTTCCGCGAATTTAAACGTCACAAAAAGTAATAAAAAAAAAATAAAATGCATACTTGTATTGAAAGCAAACTAAATTATTGTTTTACACCATGATTTATTATTCTGCTGCTTATCACAAATTATTCTAATACTATCAAGCAACTCAAAAATAGTGCTATGTAAAAAATCTACCTAAGGAAGGCTGCAGTCGATTAAGCCCGACAGTCGTCTTGGGACTTGGCCTTCGGAAATTTAGGTTTGATCTGTCAAGACTTTGCGCAGCTTAATAAACCAATGCACGCACGTGCGTCTTCCATGTGCAGTATGGCTGATACACAAGTGTGTGGCAAAAAATAAAAAAGTATATGTTATTGTGCGTTTGTGGACTTGCAAAACGCACATGACCACGTGATAAGAGATTAGCTATGGAAAATATTGATTGAATATGGTGTTTAACGTAAATGCGTGGTATTGCGTCATTATATGCCGAAAGTAGAACACGTATTAGAAAGAATGGAAGATTGCAACAAGTTGAGGAATTTTGCTATTTAGGTAGTTATAGTATATGATATTCTCAGATGTTGGAAGAGTGGAGAGGGATATCGAACGGCGTGTTAGGAATATTTTAAATCTGTAATGAGCTTGAGGAGAGTTTGCTCTCTACCATAAACGGCGCTATATAAATTTCCTTTTAATGTTATGTTAAGAGGGATATCGAACGACGTGTAGTTGTAGGAAACAAAGCCAATAGGGCACTAAAACATATACTCGAAATCGACTAAGATGATAATTCACAATAGTATTTTAGTGCCAACTTTAATGTATGGGAGTGAAACGTGAACGTGGAAAAAGTCAGAGAAGCCGAATAAATGCTGTAGAGATGCGCGCATTGGAAAGAATACATGGAGTGACAATGTATGACAGAATATGTCCATAAATTATAAGGGATGAATGTGAACTTAAGGTTGATGTGTTAAGTAAGATGAATAAGAGTACGTTGAGATGGTTTGGGCATGTAGAACGAATGAATGAAGAAATACTAACAAAACAGATATACAGTGCAAATGTCAGCGAAAGGTGTATGAGAGGAAGACCAAGAAAGTATGGTTAGATCGAGTGAATGATATTCTGAAGGAAGGAAATGTAGAAAGTCGGAGAAATGTTAGAGGTTGTATGAGAAGGTGTGTTGATGACTAAGGATGTATGTTGAATGAGAAAAATATGGTCATCTGTCCTCTGCCTACCTCGACAGGGAAATGGCGTATTGGTATGTATGTATGTATTTCGTAAAATTTGAATACTTGTATCTCCAGTGTTTTCGTTTTTGTGTTAGAAATAAATTTACAGCACATTAGTGCTGATAACATAGCAGACTTGGCGTATTATGAAAATCAAATGCATTGTATGATTAACATAATATACAGTACATTAGTGCTGATAACATGGCAGACTTGGCGTATTATGAAAATCAAATGCATTGTATGATTAACATAATATACAGTATATTAGTGCTGATAACATGGCAGACTTGGCGTATTATGAAAATCAAATGCATTGTATGATTAACATAATATACAGTATATTAGTGCTGATAACATGGCAGACTTGGCGTATTATGAAAATCAAATGCATTGTATGATTAACATAATATACAGTATATTAGTGCTGATAACATGGCAGACTTGGCGTATTATGAAAATCAAATGCATTGTATGATTAACATAATATACAGTACATTAGTGCTGATAACATGGCAGACTTGGCGTATTATGAAAATCAAATGCATTGTATGATTAATAAAAATGTACGTGAAATTATAAAAAGACCTTGGAATGCATGTTGCTCAAAATCATGGCAATTGAAAAGAGTGAAAGGAAAAAATAGTGCAATATTTGGATGAACAATATTTTTTTCATAATATGGAGTCCATATAAAAGAAATTGACGAGTCAAAGAATTCTGATATTTGTCAAGTGTGTTCTTAGATGACAGAAAGGTGGGACGAGAAATTATACCGCAAGTCGCAAATACTCGTAGGAACAAAGTTAATGTGGAACTAAAAAGCAATATTCTGAGGAGACTATTGTATAAAGATTTTGAAAAATTATGCTTCACAACAGCGTTTTAGTGCCAACATTGATTTAGGGAGTGAAACATGAATGTGGAAAATTGTGCAAATTAAACTGATCAAAATATGTGATGTGTCGGAAAAATGACAAGAAAAAATGTGAGCTAAAGATTTATTGTTAAGAAGAGTGAAAAGGAACTAGTTGAGGTGATTTGGTCATGTTGAACGAATAGGTAACGAAAGACTGACTAAACAAATTTCCAATGCAAGCATTATTGGCAGTCGCGGTAGAGGACGACCGAGGAAAGTAGTTGGAACAAGTGAATGAAATTTTGAAAAAGGAAGGTAATGAGTAAGAGAAACATAACGATCTGTTTGAGTGTATCGGTGTGGAGGATCCGAAGGAAGTATACCGTGATAGGAAAGTGTGGCACTATGTCGTATCTGCCTACCCCAACAGGAAAATGGCGCTGGGATATATTTTTGTATGTATGATTTTCATTCGCGTTACGGGTTAGAACTACGTATCATGATTCCATAGTAACGAATTTTCTTGCTGTTTGGCATTTGTCACCAAATACTAGACATTGAATTGGTGCAATCAAGAATTTAAAATTTCTACGAATTTTATATTAATGTTTTTTTTTATCATTTCTGTTATAATGATTTAGCTCAGTCAATTTCTAAACTAATACATGATTTAAATGTATGAATTTTGAGGAAGCAAAGGAAGTATGTCGTGACAGGAAAGATTGGCTCTCTTGTCTATGCCTACCCTAGCAGGAAATGGCGAGACGGTATGTATGTATCGATTTTTATTTTCGAGTATTCTACAAAATAATTTAATTAAAAATTTCATTGAAGAATCATGTATTATTTTAGAACAATGTTTATTAAATGAAAAACATGAGAAAATGTATGAAGAGTTATGTGAATGTGGAAAAGGTAAAGGTTGTGTGCGTCCATAGAAAGGCATGATTGCTGCCCGCTGTCTACCCCAAAAGGAGACATGGCATGATAGAATCTATGTACCATATGTAATTATGATAATATTGAATACGAGTACACAAGTCTCACACGGCTGACAGTGTACGGGTAATGTTCTGGATTATCACTAGGCCAGACCATAAATACTCGTATGAATGTCACACGAAGAAATATTGTAGAAAATAAATTTATTGTTGGAAGTTTCAACAGCGCTGTCCATAAATTGCAAACGGAGTAATTTGTTTTTAACGACACATCACGGAGAGTTGAAGAGTGCATTACGGAGGTCAAACGAGGGAAAACGTAGAATCGCTAAAAATGCGAAAGTCCGTCACCTTTAAGTATATTAAATTGAAAGATAAATAAAACACTAGATCCAGATATAATTTAATTGTATAATTTTCCTATTAGTTCAACCTGGTGAAATTGTGTCTTTACGTTTTTGAGCTTTTTGAATTACAACTCTTCCACCATCTAAAATGTCCAGAAACAAAGTTATAACATTTCAACTATAACATACGTGTGTATAAAGCCAGTTTACTTATGAGTGTCAATTATAAAAAACGTACCTATAGAGTCTCAGTTAGTAATTCGCTTGACAAATTTAACGTAAGTCAAGTTCCGTTCAGAGCAGAACCCGAACATCGTAAACTTGACTCCATTTCGGTTATTTTAAACTTTTCAGTTTTAGTTTCGTTTTACGTAGATTAATGAGGGAGCGCCATTTGTTTAGCTATAATCCGGCTATGCAAATAAATCTTCGGCGTAAATTGGCCCATGCCTTATGTTTAACTCCTAAAATTATGTTTAAAGAATACGTGTATATGACCTAAAACATATTGAATCTCTCGTAAAATATCCGAAGAAATTTCTGTGTTATATGAATGCGAGTAGCTCAGAACCAGTTTCCAACCGAGGAAACTATTATTTCAAGACGCTAGCCGCCAGCGCATGAAATGCATGACTAAATAAATACATCGATAGATAAACATTAATTTTATTTCCGAATTAAATGTGTTAACACTAATAAAAAATTTCTGGATAGTAAATTATGGTATTAGGAATTCCTGTAGTTCCATAAATGATACTGCTGCATAATAACTTTGCCGAGTTACGAAAAGTATTAGGTACATTCGTATGAAGAACCTGCCACTTGTTGATACGAGTATGTCATAGGAATGCATGACTGAATAACCTTCGTCAAGATAAGATGAACACAATCAAGGAGTTGAAAATTTCGTATAATAGTCAATATAATACGTTTCAATATTGCTGTATGACCTGATAATTTACTTATCACATACGCTACACCGATACCTCATATTATATGTGTTGCATGTTAATATATTTTTTACACTCGATTGCATATTTTCACAATCTGCAGACCTTGGTTGAAAGATTAAGCGAGAAATATATGTTATAAAAATCACATGGCATTGAGTATCAAAAAAGAAACAGCAAATGGTTAAGCTCCGTTGACCGAATTATTCTAAGAACTGCCAGACAAATTATGTAACTACCATACCATATAGGACAAACTAAATAGGATGTTATTCAGTGTTACAAATAAGGATAAACCCACGGTATATATTTGATGAACTACTGTGTGAATTTAGAAAAGAAAAAGCCAGAGCCGATACTATTTGAATATTTTGTTGACAGCTCGTAAACATT
Organism: Odontocerum albicorne; assembly: GCA_949825065.1. NCBI lineage: Eukaryota > Metazoa > Arthropoda > Insecta > Trichoptera > Odontoceridae > Odontocerum > Odontocerum albicorne. The sequence continues at coordinate 30,243,433 of OX463841.1, read as the reverse complement.
ATTTACACCTACGAAGATCATATAAGCCCACACTTGCACGATTTTGTATGTGCACTTCTGTCAACAGGGACACATCAAATTTCATATAAACCGTAGCACTCTCACCTGGGTCAAAACACATAAAGAAGTTGCATTTAATTCTGTGGTCTTAAATACGTGCATGGCATATAAGCATTAATAAAAAAATATTGCCTTGCCATATATGAGAGACAAATGGCAGATATGAACATTTTATTTTGTTTCTAGTAAGAGTTTTTTGATATATTTTAAAATTTAAAAAGGTGAGATTTAAAAAAAATGCGATTATAAATAGCGGTGAAAAGATCGAGAAAGGGCAGATATTATGGAGTTGTACAAAAATTGAATCAACATTACAGTACAGAACAGCATATAACGGTTTTTTTTTTCAAGATTATCAAAAAAAAAATTGCACATGCTATTTATTGGGCCAATTTTTTTACGTTGCGACTGAATGCGGTTAGTTGGAGACCGCTGATATAAGTATCTATGAAACGTTATACTGTATCACTTATGACATTTGTAACGCAATTATAATAAAACAAAAAACTGTCAACGGGTCTTGATTGTCCAAGAGGGGCAGGTTAATGTCAAAACTTTCACCGAGAAATGCTCCAATAATATTTTTGACGGTCGAATTATCTCACGTCGCTTGCTTAACATGGCCTCACCAACCGAAATTTTCTTTTTATTTCTCTATGCATAAACTCATCTATGCTCGTATCTACATAAATGAATATGGTCACATCACCAGAAAAGTGAGAGCGTTAGATTAGCAGCAATAAACGATCCGCATGAAAATATGAACTGAAACATAAGAATGATAAAAAATTTGCGCTGCGAGGGAAGGTCAGGACAGTTGTGCCTGGACTCGGGGCGCCAAGTCGGGCACCAAAAGAAATATGTTTTTGAAAACTATTCCTTAATATTGTCACACCTTGTCAACGCCATACAACAATGTCTGTTTGAGCACCTTCGGACATGTAAACTACAGTAAAAGCTCTTGAAATTTGAAACAATAGAATTGCTGGTGGTTACGCGAAAATAAAATCAATCACCATTGGACAGACTCAAGGTCTTGATATTGTAGACCACAGTGAAATAAAATTGAAAGCAAAATGCATTGTCATTATTAAATACGCCTACATGTCGTCACGCTGTTTCCCTGTCGGGGTAGGCAGATTCAAGAGAGCGCCAGAATTATATCGCGAAACATTTTTGGCCTCTTCCACATTCTCACACGACTTCTGCGATTTCTTAGACTACATTTCTTTCTTTTAAAATATTCACTTGATCCTACCATATTTTCCTAGGTATTGCTCGACCACGCCTTCCATTTAATTTATTAAAAGTTCTGATTTTTTTAAACATACGATTTCACAATACCCAAGCTTAGTACTAGATGACTACTAGGATTTTCCATTGTAGCCATTAATTTTTTTGGGTACTACCAGGAATTGACTCGAAACCCCCGGGTAAAGACGAACGTCTTACCGACTTGACTACAAAGATCGTTCTAGTCGGTAAAACGCTTGTTTTCATACCGGGAGAGAGATGATTGGTGTGCTGAGATATATAATTCCTTCGCTTAACTCTTGTCTGCTCATGTACTTGGGGCAAACAAAAAATAATAGTCAAGTGTATGCTCCTCAAGGTTACACTTGCATAGTATACTAAAATATGTAGGTTCATGACATTATCGCATTATACAAATTAAAGCGGTTTTTTTACTGAGATCTGTCGTCTTCTGAAACCATGATCTAAACTTCAAGATTGTATGATGTTCCACGAGTTCTTGCATTCAAACGTTGGCTTGTTTTTTAATAATACAAATAAAAGGACAATTTAATAAATTGTCCGAAAAGTTATTTCGTATTTTAGGTCAAATTCGAAGCGATTCACGTAACGGCTCGTAGACGGTTTTCAATATCACCAATGCCGAGACTTCGTATAAAGCTGTTTATACTCGACAAAAACAAATATCATTCGGTCATCAGTGGTAACCTTACAGAGGACACCATCTTCGAGTGTCATATCAGCATCACGGAATGTTTTAATCTACATTTGACACACGATCGTTTACTGCATCGTTGCCATAGACTGCATTTTTTGTGTTGTATAAATCTCGGCATTGCCTCAGCTCCAGTGGTTAGTTAGCATGCGTGCTTAGCATCCAGGCGTCCCGGATCAGGTTTCCGGTAGTTCCTCAACTGTTTTTACTTGGTCTTGATTCATCTAAATATATGGTCCTTTTGCTAATGATTGCCTTACAAACTTTTATAGTATTCTTGGGAGTATGAAATAGCGATGTAAAATTGATTTTCAGTTCCCTAATACGAATATAATAAACGCGCAACATTTAATACGATTAAGTTAATTATTGTAAGAGGTGTGAAGAGCAAGACCAACGAATAAATGTTGCGAAATCCAAATTCATGGTGATAGAAAAAAAGTTATTGCGATATATGGATGAGCAATAAAAGATAAGTAAGTTGAAGAAGTCTGCTATTTAGATAGTATTTTCTCAGACGATGTAAGAGTTACGAGGGGTATCGAAAGGCGTATAACGATAGGAAAGAAAGTAAACGGGACACTAAAACATCTATACTCGAACCAGACAGTATCAAAATCTGCCAAAGTTATAGTCCACAACAGTATTTTAGTATCACCTTTAATGTATGGGAGTGAAACATGGACGTGACTAAGACTGAAAAGATCCAAATAAATGCTGTAAAAATACGTGCACTTAAAATAATACATGGTGTGACACTATATGACAGAATACGGAATGAATTGATAAGGGTTGAATTTGAACTTACGGCTGATGTGTTGAGTAAGATAAAGAAGAGCACCTGTGATGGGTTGGCGCGTGGAACGAATGAATGAAGTAAGAACAAAACAAATATACAGTGCAAATGTGAGTGAAAGGCGTGGTAGAGAAATACCAAAGAAAGTATAGTTTGATCAAGTGAATGATGTTTTGAAAGACGTAAAATAAATAATGAGAAGGTGTATGAATGTGAAGGAGGATAAATATGGAAATCTAGCGCTCTATGTTATCTGCCATTAAAGAAACGGCGTGGTGGTATGTCTGTATCAAATACGATGTATGAATGAAAATTGTATTTTCCAACGAATGAAAGTAAATGTTTTTGAACATTTTCTTCTTATTTAATGAAATAAACTAATGTTGATACTCGTATATGGACGCATATACGAGTATATGCTTAACAAAATCGGAAGTCGGTAAAAGAAGTGTTTTATAGACGGTATTAAAATTAGTTCATTCCATAGGAGTATATGTCTGTATTTTCCGATTGCATTGATATCATTGTGAATTCTGCATAAGGGCACAAATTTATTAGTATGGTACTGGTACTCGTACATGAAGTGCTCGAGACGGAATACTAGCATCACAACCGGGAAAGATTTCCTTACAACACATACAGAAATAAGCACCGATCAATATTGGGCGAGCCAACGCAGAGCTGACGTTTGTAACGATTTGGCAAACATAGTTTTTTTTAGCTTCATGATTATTCAACGTAGGATTTTGCTACCTCTTTATTTTATAAATGAACTCATAAAAAAGCCAACATCACTAGGCTGAATTGCTGTATTAATAATATTATTACTAGTTTATAAAACACAAACAGCACGATCGATCAATTGTTTTACTGAGGCTCGACATTTTTTTTTTTATGTTATATCTAAAATAAAATAGAAGTAAACAAAATCGTCGTGATTATGAGATGAACTGACCGCCATTTACCTGTCATACACACGGATCAAGACTACGATTATAAACTCCACATTGGGCAACAGCTTCCTGCAACTTGGTCCTGACCAGCAGCACCAAGACGATGTGGGGGAGGGAGGGAGGAGATATCCTTCACACCAATATCAGTTAGGGCTAAATATATCTAACCGTGGTTTACCTTTGATTTGATCTAAAATGGACTGTTATTACTAACAAGAAAACCTGTCAGTTTTTCACTAATAAGCAGTCCATCCGAAAACGCATTGAAAAATATAAATTCCCTTTTTGATAAAAAGTTTTTTTGGATCAGGTCAAATGTAGAAAGCGGTAAAATATCTATTAAGCTCAATTTGAAGTTTTCATAAAAGTCCACTGAAAGAAAAAAATAACATTCCCGTATTTTCATTCTAAAATGTATAACATACATATTGACAACCCACATAGAAAGAACGAATGACGAAAATTTCAAGAAAAGAATGCAATTTCTTAAGAATGTTAAGTACAGCTAAGAAAACAGTAGCCTTAATAAGTAAAAACAATGTTAAAATAGTTATTAAGGGGGTATTCTCATTTGGATTCTTTTTTAAATCGTTTTTTTTTTTTTGATTTTTTTATAATCCTTTCTGAATCATTTCCAGTAAGAAATTTTCAAAATTCGAAAAGTTATGAGGGTTTAAAGTCGAGCGCGCCGGTCGAAAAATGATAAGGGCTTCGCAGATTTCGGGTCGTCTATTGTTATGGCAGCAGCCTTATTTTCCAAGAATTCTTGTCCAATAGGATTTCTTGGAATGATGAATTAATATTTACTTTGTCGGGATTTTTGAACAAGTTTATATATCCCTGGAATTGCTGATTAACAGTAAATTGAAAATATATGCTTTAATTCGTGTAAAAATCGCACTTGAAACTTTAAACGCGTTTCCTGAAATATCACTTTTTTTTTAAATATTCCCCATAACTCAAAAACTAATTAACCGATTTTAATGAATAAGTACTTATTCTCTTTCTTATACCTCCCTCTATAGCCGGTACCAGAATAATTTCAATCGATAAATTTTTTCGATTTTTTTCACTAGACAAAAAAAAAACGATTTTTAATTTCAATAAGTCGCCATTTTTTTTCTAATTATTTTTTTAATTATTCTGGTACCGGCTATAGTCACATGCTTTCTGAGTAAAATAGTTTTTTTTTTTTTAATTTTAGACCAACCGCCACAATCATGGGTATAATGCCCCTCCATGTACGGGCGGCCTTCTGACTTGATAACAAAAAAAAAAAAAATTTATAAAATATGAAAATGTTCTTAAAAGATAAATAAATATGTCTAAAAAAAATTTTAAAAATTATTCGTTCACTGAAAAAAAATGTCTTAAAAATTGTCGATTTTTCGGCCCATGAAATGAGAATACCCCCCCCCCCCCCTTAAATGTAAGAGGGCGTGAATTAGAGAGAAAAACTTATGGTTAAATACTGATATTTTCGCTATACATACCCCAGTATATGGAACAGTAGGACATTGTATGACAATGAAGAAATTTGCTGGAAAGACGGCGGGTTTATGCCCTGATGCCCGCCCCGTGCCTCTGAAATTCAAGATTTTCAAAAAGTCGCTCGTAGTTTTATATAATAAAAGCAAGATCGTATATATGTACTATTATTTCTACCGGACATCGGAATGTCCTAAATGTTGTATTCAAAATATAATTACATTTTGGGGTAGGTTAAACTTGACAATCTCAATATCTCCGATTACGATGTCCTAAAAATGATGAAAACGTCTATTTCACATTGGAATCGCAGTTTGATTGAGTGCTAACTAAATTGCATCGAGTTGTAAAGTTGTGGATTGACTGTGAGTTTCGGTAAAAGAAAAAGAGAGGAACTTGAATTGTAGTTGATGATGTTCTAAGATTATAATTAAATAAATATGCTCGTCGAGATAGCGGGACATACTCGCAAACCCCGACATGTATATGAACAAAAACTACAAAATAATATAATTCACAAACAAGTGATGACGCACGTTGATGGTTGTGATAAATGGTTTATCACTTATTCGTTTTATATCATTCGGAGAGCACTTGGTGGACTAAGAAACATCAGTATAGGGATAGTTCGTTGTACATCACCCAATATTCCAAAACATTTCGTTCATTCATACACATCAGCGCGCCTTTTAGATATCCACACCTTTCTATCTATCCATGCTTTTCCTCGGTCACATCCATCTCGTCGTGCATGCTTTCCTGTTTCTCATACCCTTCAGTTAAAATTCTCCAACTATCTCCTTTCACTTTTTCTTCGGTCTACCTCTTTATCGATCTCCATAAATTTCAGACATACACGTACAGTACCCGACGGTAAGTAATACACATCGGGCTTAAGACGGAGACTGTCGGCTAACTTCGGCTTTAAAGAGCGTCGTCTCTGTCATTCATACACGTATTCCGTCGCGATTTGTCAGTCGTCAAGCGTTCTAGGGCCAAAGCCGATTATGGCCGACAGTCTCTTTCTTAAGCCCGATGTATATTACTTACCGCCGAGTACTGTATATTTGTTTCGCAAGTCTCGCAACCCATTCTCAATATGGCCAAACTATCTCAATATAATTATTTGTTTGGTTTATTAAATATGTCGTAAGTCGAAAAAATTTCAAAACTCAAAGTTCTTAATCTCTCCAGTCAAATTGCCATGTTTTTTTCAAATTCATTCAAAATATGTTTTCCTTCATCCTCGGCAAATGCAAATATTATTTCGTAATATTTTTTACGTCACTCTGAAGGTGAAGACTGCAACGCCTTCGAAATGTCGGCCATCATTTAAACCAACTTAACATAGCATCATCTCTGAAAAAAAAATTGCAATTAATTTCTTCCTTTCTTTTAAGATAATATTTTATTGCTTTAAGCAATACAAATTCCACGATTAGTTTTATTTATCTATCGCCAGTAATTTTACCTATCTCTGTTTTAGAGCTAAAAAGTAAAAACGGCTTACTATCTAGAGTAGGTACTAATGATTCCCCAAACTGGATTATGAACCAATTTCCGGTGGGCCATTTTTTTTAAACGAAAAGTTGCTATTTATTTTTACATATTCCTACATTGTTGTTGTAATGCAAAAAATTAAGTTTGTTTATTTTTGTCAATTTGAGTATTATTAATCAATCTTTTGAACTTTTTGTATGATTGAGAAGGTGGCTACACAATAATATGAAATAATCATTTTGAAAAATATGTCTTATGATATACTTGTACTTGTGACAATTGTGCACTATTACTGGCATGAGTCTCGATCGGAAAAAGAAATATAGAGCAACGTGCCAACAGTAAATTTTGTTTTAAATTGGGTAAAAGTGCCACAGAAACTTTTGAAATGATTCAAACTTGATGGTAAAAAAAAACAATGAGTTGTAAGAAAGTGGCATGCATGATTTCGTGGTGGTAGAGAGAGCATTGAAGATGTTCAACGGCCTGGACCATCATTGACAGTTCGAATTGAAATGTTCAAAAAGTGGCTGAAATTCTTCAAAACGATCGTTGTGGGTCGACTAGGCTCATCGAGGAGCTCACTAGAATTCCTAAATTCACTGTCCATCTAATTTTAACGGAAACTTTGGGCAAACAAAAGGTCTGTACTGACTGATGATCAAAAAGTTTGCAGAGTGAAGCACTGCAGACATGAAAAGAGCGGCCAGGATTCTTTGAGATCGACCCGTATACCGGGAACAAAGGGCATGGTCTTTACTGTATGACGGTGCACCGGCGCACAAAAGCAAGATTGCACGCAATTTCTTGGCCAAAAAAGTATCGATCACTCCCCCCCCTCCCCACCGCATACGCCTGATTTGGCTCCATGCAACTTCTGGCTATTCCTGAAACAAATTGGCGATGAAAGAAAAGCGTTTCGACACGATTTCAGACATCCAGAAGGCTTTGACCGCGATTTTGGAGGTAATTTCGAAGAATGAGTTTCAGGAGTGCTTCAGAACATTTTACAACCGCTTCCAGTATTGTATTGACTCACAAGGAGTGTATTTTGAATAAAAGACAATGTACACTAAAAATAAACGACGTCTTGTATTTCATTTCCCGTTAGTCACCTTTCTCATTGGACAGACGTGAATATAAGATTTAATTAAACGAAAAATTACGTCCTAAGCCTTCATGTCCATTAAAGCTAGGTGGGTGGCGAAAGTTTTCATCCGAAAAATTGGCACTCTGACGAGAGAACAAGAACTTTGAATTATATCTAATATTTTCACAACAAAATATGGTAATCCTGTAAATACAACGGGCACAACACTCAGAAGGGTGAGTTGCCTTAAATAAAAAAATGATTACGTGCATCAGATATATTTCACTGGTTCCCAGTAGATTGGAATGCGGCTCAATCATATATCATAGAACCCGAAAGGAATCCAGAGCTTCTCGATAGTTGAGCGAGTCCAAAAGACTATGGATTTTGTATATACTCGTAGTTCTAACATATCTTACATTTTGATGGATATGCTTGGATATTACTTCTTAAGCGTTAGAAGGGATATATGCACCTGTTTATACATATATAAATTACTAACAGGAAAAATAGCATGCCATTTGTTGTTTGACAAACTTTTTTTTAATATACCGGACAATTATTTATGTCATCTTGATATAGATCGTTTTCGGTGCCGTGGTAATGTACAGTACCCGGCGGTAAGTAATACACATCGTTTGTAGAGTGTCGTCTCTGTCGCACGATGCGCTAACATTCCGACCCGGTAACGACTGACAAATCGCGACGGAACACGTGTATGAATCACAGAGACGACGCTCTACAAAAGATGTGTATTATTTACCGCCGGGTACTTGTATAAAGTTTTCTCATAGCATATGAAACAAATTATGAGTATAATTGTAATGTTCTTGTCTGATTTCAGGTAGAATTATTGATCTTACACCTTTTACCAATGTGCACGTTTATTCGTGAAACTATCGATTGTAAAAAGAGGGCTTGGTTTGGTTTTGTAATATCCAAGAAGATAGTACTTATTATTTTGGTTTACCTTTCCAGAAAATTTTATTTAATTGTGGTGTATTTGAATATCGTTTATTTGTATAAGTTATGCATATACCATTTCACTCTTTTTTCCAGGGAATGTTAATTAGGTATATTAGGTACTAAATTAAATATTGTTCATTATTTTAATTGATTTTCAGTATTTTGGTGTTTACACCAGCTGTGTTATTAATATTTATTTCCATGTTATGTATTGTATATTTTTTTTCATCTTCCACGTGTATTTTTTTGGTTTAAATTTATGTTGATTACATTTGTTTCGCAATTTTGTTACATTAATAAATCGTGCTGTATCATATACTACACATTTTATTTTTATATATTCCCAAAATGTTTACCGAACAATTTATGCTTATAATATTTATTTCTTTTGTTACAGCTGTGTATCTTCAGGAGAGTGGATCTTTTATGGACGCCCTCACTGCATCAGCGACAAATAAAAAGGAACCGAAACGTAGAAAACGGAAGCTAAGTGCGTCTAAAGACACTTCACAGAATGAATCTTCACCTCCTACATCTCCTAGTGGTAATTCTGGTCAGTCGCCAAGTTCTCCAACTGCGGAATCACCAAAACCCGCTCTAAGATTTTACCAAGATACTCTGGAAACTGAAGAGGAATCAAAACCTACACCCGTTGATCCTGCACCGTTACCGAAAAAGACAGAAGATGAATCTGCAAGTATCACGATGAAGAGCCCTCTTTTGTCTCCTCCTAGAACGACTTCAGTGTCTGAAGAAGTAGAAGAGTCCATAAAGATAGAAATTTCACAAAACGATAAAGTAAACGAAGAAATTTCGGTAACCGGAAACTTTAAGGGAGTTCTATGTTTGCACAAAAAAACAGGACCGAAAAAATCTGTTCGCTGGCGTGAAACTAGTTTAGAAGAAGTAAAATACTTTGAATTAGATGAAAACGAACGAGTTAATGTAACAAAAACCTTTTTAGATATGAAACAAATGGAACGCGTTCACGAAAGAGAATCATTCCAAAAGGCGAGAAATTTAGCAAATGATGATTTGATGGAAGAAAAGGTTTCTTGGCGTATATTGATTCCGATCGATGCTCCAGAAATCCAGTATGGCAAAAACAGCAAAGAAAAGGATATCCAACTTGCTAGAGAAAAATCGGTTTTACCCTGCCTATATTTTCAGAAATCTATGATCCCCGACTCCCCGTCGGAACCTGATAATGAAAACCACCCCACTACTGATCCCGTTATTATTCCTGTGGATGATTTATCTGGTAGTACGGACAACATCTTTGATTACCAACATACACCTTGGCCCGAACCTAAACTTAACCCAGTTCCGACACTTTCAACGGGAATGCCCGCGCCAAACATGTATAATCCTCTTCCTCCATTTGGCGCCGGATTTCCAAATCCGCCCATGGTAGCACCTGGATTCCAACCGGTACCTGGCGTAGGGCTCTGCGACTGGCCTATCAATGTCCCAGGTATGATGATGCCGGAAGGTATGGCCATGCCTGCAGAAATGTTTATGGGCCCTAACGCCGGACCGGGGCCTATGTTCCAAGGCCAAATGGGAGGGGAATTCCCTATGATGGATGGCATGAATATGAATGGGCCGATGTTCCCTCAAGTCTTTCCGGGTCCAATGGGTCACTTGCCTCCCAATGGACCGGGCCTTAATCGCCCGATGGGTCCACCTGGACCGGGAGGTCCCGTGGGCCCTCCGGGTGTGCCGTTCAATTTCGGTGGAAATCGGGGAGGGGGTAGTTCTGTTCGCGGACAAGGTCCTAACCGAGGTGGACATTGGCGAGGAAAGGGACCTGGAAATTGGAATGGCCCACCCAGGGGGGGTAGCAATCACAGAGGGAACAGTCGGTTATGCAGCCATTTCCAAAAAAAAGGCTTTTGTCGGCAAGGGGATAAGTGCCTTTTCTTACATCCAGGTGTTAATTGCCCTTATTGAGTGATACCGTACTATCCTAGTAATAATAATATAATAAATGACGTGCTGTGATTTGTCTATAATTTAGCTATTTAGTTAGACACTTATCGAGTCTATATAAAATACATATGTCGCAACACCACGAATTCGTAAGTTCACATTTTCGATGAACAGTAAATAGGTAGTTACATAGATAGTTATTATTTATCACCACGACTTTTGATGTATATATATATTTGTTGATATTTTTTTATAATTCAAACATATGTTTAGTATTGTTTATAAGTTGTATAATTTTCAGTGTTATTTTTAATGTTACTATAAAACAGGTGACGAGCACATCGACATCTATCGTTGTTTTTTTACATTTGTATATATGACTCTCGTTAATATACATAAAAGAGACGTTTACACATATGTGTTATACATTTTTATTTTCATTTTCCTCCTTTAAAGTTCGATGTTTGTTCCTGTTTTTATAAACAGCAATAAAAAAAAATGAATCTACCCGAAATATATATATTTTTTTCAATTTATTAAAAAATATTGGAAACTCGGCTCAATCCGCGATATTAGACCAAGATTTGCTCAAGTTGATTCGAGCAAATTGAACACAAAACTGCAAGTCGGCAAATAGTGTCAACACAAAACATGATCTAGCAATCTCGTGTATATTAACAATCAATATTTCATTTGTTTAACAACGTAAGATAACAAAATTTGTTGAAACAACGTATATTATTAATTGTCAACGTGAAACAAGCTAAGTGTCTATAACTCAACGTAAATACAAGGCGTATCCACAAAGTAAGTGTACTGAGGCTCTCACGACCGGATGGATTTTATTTTCGACATGTTGGCTACACTTCCGTGTAGCCTGACCCTTCCCCTCCGCAACGAGACCGGTTCGAGGTCAGTACGTTGAGAAGTGTCGACGCGACAACACGTTTCGTGAAAAATGTCAACCCAATCTCCCGCCAAGTGCGAAATTTTGTAAAAAGGCAAGAGTTTTTGAGGCGCTGCAAACTCCATGGAGATGAATTTCTCCGCTCCATCGTTACTGGAGATGAAACTCGGGTTGCACACTACACGCCTGAAACCAAAAGGCAGTCTCAACAGTGACGTCACACCTCTTCACCCTCCGCCAAAAAGTTCAAAACCACAATTTCAGCCAAGCAAATCGTGGCATCCGTGTTTTGGGACTGTCAAGGCATAATTTTAATTAAATATATGCCTCAAGGGGAGACCATCAACTCTGCAAGATACTGTGAGACCCTAAAAAAATTGCGGAGGGCGATTCAGAACAAGAGGAGAGGCATGCTGACAAAGGGAGTCTGCCTGCTGCATGACAATGCCAGACCACACACGGCCAACGCCACGAAGGAACTGCTCGCCTCGTTTAAATGGGATGTCCTGAACCATCCCGCGCATTCCCCTGGCCTAGCACCTTCAGATTACTATCTCTTTACCTCCCTGAAGCTGCACATGGGTGGAAAAAGGTTTTCAACCGACGAGGAGCTAAAGGAGGAGGTGGAGAAGTGGACGGAGGGGTTGGCGGGAAACTACTTCGAGGAAGGCATCAAAAAGTTGATACCCCGCTTCACCACCTGCATTGAGAGGAATGACGACTATGTCGAAAAATAGCTTACATATGTACTACAGTAACCACGTAATTTTTTTGTTTAAATAAAAAAAATTGTAACCTACAAAAATTCAGTACACTTACTTTCTGGATATGCTTCGTATATCGCAGCGGCGTACACATCTAAAACGGCCGTCGTATAAACTTACTCAAACTTTTTCATAAAACAGTAAACCTCCGAAAATTCTGATTTCCTGTGGTTTTTTCTTCAAATTACAGAACTTTAGCTATGGAGGAGTGGCTACAAGCGATACCATGGATCATATTTTAGGTTTTTACAATAAATATGAATAAATTCATGGATTTTTGTTAGTTAAGTAATCAGAACATGTAGATGAATAAACTAACAAAATGCTCATGTTAATATTCCTCATATTTGTTTTTTTTTTTCAAGTACTGCCTAAAGAATCCGATAAATTTAGACCATTCTGAAACCCGAGGAGTCCGGATGCTAAATACTATAATATAAAAAATCATATGTCGAAAGGAGACCTCCTTCCCGCACGATATACATAACCCGAGATCCTTACCCGCTTGATAGATATAACATATAGTAGTATTTTTAATTTTCCATAGAAATCCATCATAAAATTTGATAAACGTATCTAAAAAGTACATAAAAATCTTTATTCAATAGACTATTTTATTTTTCAAACTAAGTTTAAAACCATCAACAATGGTATGGGATAGTCATCTTAGATCCAGTGTGCAGCGAAACGATATACAAATTAAGGTGAAATGTGCGAACAAGCGTCTTGTCACGCTTTGGATTTTCTATTGCATAATATTGGGTGTACACATAAGTTGTGTCCGTTTTTTCCAATTTAAAAATGAGCACCAAAAGTAAAACAAAATGGTAAATGTTATACGTCATTCGAAAGAAAATTTTCTGCTCTACAAGATATTGTGTTTGCTTTTACGTTACATATATTATTTTATTTGATTGCAAGCCTTCAAAATGGAATGTCAAGTAGACGAAAGTGAGCATTTTCGACACCTCTTTCTATTCGCGTTCAATCGAGGGAATAAAGTTGCCAAAGCTGTTTGCGATATTTGCGAAGTGTACGGTGAAGATGCTATAAATGAAAGGACTTCGTCGATGGTTTTTGCGTTTCAAAGACGGTAATTGCGTTTCAAAGACGGGCGACCAGTGGACTTCGACGAGGACCGCTTAAACTATATTATTCATGAAGATCCCCTTCAAACCACCGTAGAATTGGCTGAGCAGATGAATTGTAGTCACATGACTGTATACCGCCATCTTAAATCAATGGGAAAAGTCCAGAAGTTCGGCGCTTGGGTTCCACATGTTTTGAGTGAAAACAACAAAAATCAACGTTCGACAATTTCTGCTGGTTTGCTCGCGCGTCATCCAGCTACGCATGGCCACAAGCAAAGGTTCCTTTACCGCATCATTACTGGTGATGAAAAATGGTTTGAAAATAATTATGAAAAAAAAATGGTGATGAAAAATGTTTGAAGGGGATCTTCATTAATAATATGGTTTAAGCGGTCTTCATCGAATTCCACTAGTCGTCCGGAACGCTCCATGTCTTTCAGGTCGAAATTACCGTCATTGAAACGCAAAAACCATCGACGAGCTGTCCTTACATTTATAGTATCTTCACCGTACACTTCGCAAATTTCGCGAGCAGCTTTGGCAGCTTTATTCCCTCGATTGAACGCAATCAGGAGGTGTCGAAAATGCTCACTTTCGTCTACTTGACATTCCATTTTGAAGGCTTGTAATCAAATAAAATAATATATGTACGTAAAAGCAAACACAATATATTCTAGAGCAGAAAATTTTCTTTCGAATGACGTATTATATTTACCATTTTGTTTTACTTTTGGTGCTCATTTTTAAATTGAAAAAAAAACGGACACAACTTATGTTAACACCTAATAGATTCACTTTCGGCCTATTTGAACTTTATAATTGAAGTATTCACCACGTTCATCTACTTCATACTATATATAAAAATTATTCTAATACACATTAAAATATGCCAATAACTTTATTATAATTACATATGGATTCAGTATAGGAATTAGACGAGTTAGAGCGAAAGAATATTTAGGGACAGGTGAAAAATAAACATAAGTTGTTTGATATATGTTATATACATATTTATATTGACAACGGTAACACCATCATCATAATATACTCGTATATTATACAAAGGGTCGGTCAATGGTTGATAGCGCAACATTTTGAAGTTGATCGTAAGCGTTTTAAGAATAATACAAAATACTCGTACCATCATTGTCATGACCGACGTCCATGTCCAAAATCACTAAAAATATTATTTGATGAGACCCGAGGTGACCAAAATTTAGAATTCGCAAATGAAAATAAAATATTTGCCACATAAGCGTTAATCGAACTCGTTAAAAATAACATGATAGAAATTAAAATAATTTTTTAAATATTTTCCTAACTTTCAACTACCATTTGTTGAAATTTATATGAGGTTAAAAAAATGTTATTTGAAAAAAGTATGACAAAAAAATACATATATGTACCTTTAAATGTTATTATTGTATCCCTAAATTACGGAATTCGGCACTGCACTGGAGGAGGATGCATTCTACCAGTTATGAGAATTGAGACAACTGCATGTTGAATAGTTTAAATAATTATATTTTTTTAGATTAGAATTTCTGTATATAGTGCGAGGGGCTGAGGTATGTTTATTCGATCTTTCGAGTAAAAAAAATATGTTACGGTCAATTTTGCATATATTCGTCCAATTAAAAATTTAAAAAAGATAGATAATTACGCTAATATCAATGTAAGCTTGAGATTAGCGACGTGTGTTTATTTAAATAAACTGCGTTATTGCTGTTCGTTGACAGGTCCGCAATATGAACCTACAAATAAACGTTGACGATGTAATATCCGCTACACTCCATGCTTATTCCATACAATTTATATCTTTCACAGTTTCAGTATCATTGATTAATTTCATAAAAAAATAAGTAGCGACCATGAATGAAGAAAATATAATAAATAAACACTAGCGCGTGCTTAATAAAATTGTACATATTATTTGGACGATTTTACAAAAATAATGAAAGGTGATTTTAACCTTAAAGAGATTTTTAAAAATATAAACGAATCTGGATCGTTTGAAATCTGTGTCGAGTATTAAAATGCGTTTTATCCGTTCTATGATGAACAAATCCAGAGTCGAATAGAACATTCCTACAAAATGTCAAAACACATATAATCATATTTCGTACGGCCAACCACCGATTTTAACGGCATTAACAGCTCCTGCCTGTCTGTAGGTCTATGGTTTATGTTTTCCGCTTCGTTCATAAGACATTCGGAATAGAATCAGACTTGTGCTCATATTATCTATCATGCAAGCTTGACAGTCTTCTATAGGAGCTCTATTAAATCCCGTTTGATGACTTAATTTAAAATAACACCATGATATTTGAAAAGAATCATAAACATTCGGCCCAATCTGTATTTCTTTCCTCGGCAGACTGTCTGAATTGAGAATTGGACGGTTAAGATCGTGAACAGATTTAGGATTACACATATATTTGTCGTCTTAAATTAAACAAAATCATTTAAGATTTGCTTTTAAATACTCGATATCTATCTACGTCAGTTTCATATTGACGTATCGGACCGCCCAGTAATAAGTCGCATTTTCTAATTTTAAAAGAGTTTTTTTGTCACTACAGTGGTGTTAAATGCTCAATCTATTGTAAAAGTATTACGGAGTGACCATGGACGGGAGCTCTAGAGGTTTGTGTTAGATTCCAAAGGATGAATATATTGGCTGTAATTGATTAAGATATTGGCCAAATGTCAATAATCATGAGTCCCTAAATGTATCTTATCGCTATGTTAGTAGTTAAGCTTAAGTATATGACAAATATCAAATCGCTACCATTAATTTATGATACCCGTTATGTCCAAATTCCTGTGGTGAGCGAGGGGGAGGCAGTTTTCTCGTTGGCTCTTGGCTAAGGGGGCACTAAGCCAGTCGGATTAAAATTTGTATTTTTTAAAGCTTTTCCTTAATTTTTGACGCCCTGTCGTCGTCATACTCTTTTTTAAAACACGATTCCAAATCATGTCTGTTTTTTTTTTGCTTTCGCGCGCATTTCGAACATGGAAACTACAGTAAAAACAATGAAACAAGAACTGATACGGTTTTTTTAAGAATACTACGAGAAAGTTTATAGATGTAGAAGAGACGAACGATGAGTGACGATGTAATATCCGCTACACTCAATTTTGCTCTTTGCCAAACCAGCAAGGAAACGGCATGATGGTTTGTATGTATACAGTTTGAACTAAATTATTACTGTTTTTAATATATTTCATAACTGAGAGCGTGTTTATAGTTGATTTTGTTATATGTGTAAAATATACGTAACATACGAGAACAAATAATAAAAATTGATTATGATGATTTATGCAAAATAACATATACACTAAAATTCATGTACAATCTTTGCTTTGGGCATTTGGGCTTCCTCCTTATCCACATACGGCACTTAGCTTACATTTAGCGGAAGGGGACGCAGGTGGTATGTATTGGCTACGCCACTGCTAAATTCTATTAAGTTTTTTTATTACTTTATTTCAATCATGTCCAAATTCAAGTACGTGTAAAATAGCATACTACGAGTATAATGGGAAACGGTATCGCTGATGTTCATTTCAAAATGATATTTCCTTAATGTATGAGTATTTCTCACCACATGATTACCATCACCCCATGCCCTATACCCGTAGGAGTAGGCACTTGATTCTATCCTGGCACACAGTTATCGTGTCTACCATGCCCATACCCATCTTGCATCCTCCTATAATAAAGCCTTTCACTATTCCTCTTTCAGAATTTGATTAATTTGTTCGTACCACATTTTTCTAAGTATACCCAAACTTCTCGTACCTTCCATACCACTCTTATTTATTATTTTTGTAAATCTTTCATCATTCGAGTTTTTTAAATTTTCATTGGTGATTGACATCACTGGTTATTGTAAATTCACTTTTTTTTAGTAATATCGTGTGTATATACAATAATATAATTGCTTAAAATATTGCTAGAAATGTTTTTAAATAGGAGTTTTCTGAAAATAGTATTATGGTGAAAACATTCTAAAAATAAGGTATATTTAGATATTAGTAATATTAAAATATATTTTTTAAGGAATACTTCTGATCATGCTCCAATTTTACATAAATTCTTCGAAAGTGGCATGAAAAATAATAATAGTTTTACTCTGAGATAGTTTAAAGATTAGTTGTTCTGGAGTCAAACTATAAATCTTTCGAAAAAAACGTTAGATCCGCACAAAAAGAAAGTTTTTATAGAAACCTAACCCCAATTCTGTTATTTCTAGATTAGTTTAAATTAAATGAAAACTGGATTATGTGTATATAAACAAATTAAAGTAAACCACAAGATCATTTAAGATAAAGTAAAGACTTGCGGTGATCCTTAGTGAGGTTCTGTCCATACGTATCGATTAATATGTTATATTGTTTCTTTTAAATTGATGAACACGGTGTGATCGTATCGCTAAACAAAGATGGAAATATGTGCATTTTAGTAAGCGCGAGTAAGATAACCTGTCTTAAAATAAAGGTTGTCTAATTTATTGTACCTGATCAAAAGCGAGCTCTTGCAAAATGTAAGCAGAACCTTGAATTAATTAACGTAGAATAAGACCGGATTCGTTTATAATCAGTGGCGGACTGGGCTGGCTAACGGAAGTTTCCCGGTGAGCCGATGTGCAAATCAACCGATATATTCAGTATACAATTTCAATTTAAAAAGTACAAAGTATTTGACATCAACGATGGGCTGGTTTTAATCCATTTTTTTAGACCTATTGGTATTGCCAGTCCGCCGCTGTTCATAACCGCGATAAAGCACTTGGACTTCCTATGGGCTGATTGTATCATGTCCACTGAACGGTAATGTAGATTTGTCAAACCAGATTGCCTAATACCATTAATCTTGACCGTTAGTTGGTGGAAGAGAAATTGGCACGAATTCGTTGCGGATTAAGTGTGAACTTAGGTATTAATTAGGCCCGAATCCATCGTCCGACCTAAATACTAATATATACCATATATGTAATCTCAAAATTTCGTGAGCTCCGAACTTTAAAGTGTGGTAATAAAACCACGTGACTCTCTTATTTAAGGAACCTACGACAAATTTGCACGAAATTTAACTTTAAATATTAATTTCTTCAGTAAAAAATTTTTGATTTAGAATTTAATGCTAAAATCGGGCTATGAATTCGGGCTTTAGTCGCATGAAAACGTTTGTGACATGAGTGTGAAAGTCAACTTTAGAACAGGTTAAATTTAATCAATTTGGACTCGCACTGGTATTACGAGTATGTCGAATTGAATGTGCAGGCGCGGGTCGGTCTCAGTTGTATATTTCGTATCGTAGCAGTTTGGCTAAAATATACGAGTGTTCCGACTCTATCTCCAGCACGCGTCACAATTACAAATGTTAAAAGTTTTGAATGATTTTAACAATACCATATATTTGTAACTTGATCAGCTATTATCTTATAATTATTAAGTAAATAAGTATTCAGAGTAGGTTCAAATCCGATCGTAGGCTGCCTTTGATCTGGCCGTGAGCAGCCTATAAATACACTAGATTTTCTGTTTTCTCAGTAACCCCGTCGTATAAGTTCGTTAATGAGTTTTTTAGCGAAGTTATTATTTTAAGTTGTTTTTATAAATTATTTCGAGTCATTGTATCTATAAAACTATTACCTACCTGTTTATATTCTTAATTATCGTGAAATAGAAATTTTCTACCTATAAACCTAATGTGTAAAATGAACACGTTATTCATTCATATTTGTAAATATGAGTAGATAATATAATTTAAATTATATTTATTATGTCTTTTATTCGTTATTTTTTTATTTCATACAAATTTCATTCATATTTGTAAATTGTATAATATTATGGATTTTTTAAAGAAATAAACTGAAATAAATGAAAGCTAAAATGTTTTATTTTCAAAACGCTCAAATAACCAAATCTGTGATGTCATTTGACAGGTGTATTCAACAGGTCGAAAGCCCTCCCAAATAATCTTATAATATTTTCGCCGCTAACATGATATCACCGAAAGGTGTGTTCAACAAGTCAAACTCCGTGCTCCTAAATAATCACATTGCATTTTGCCCCTTTACATAATATCACTGACGGCTGTATTCAACAAGTCGAACTCCTTGCTCCCAAATAATCTTATTGTATTTTGGACCACTCAATTTCATAACTAAAGGTGAAGCTATAAAAATCGTTTTTTTTATTATTGTTAATACTATACTATATAAGCAAGACTGAATTTAACTGTTTTGGACGAAAAATCTTGGTTGGCGCATTTGTTGAGAACGCCAGATTAGCATATAACGAAAATAATATTCAGTGCAATGTCCAGCGAAAAGACCTAAACGACTGTTGAACTGGGCATTTAAAACTTCCCTTAATGTGCTAAAAAATCCCGCCAGCCACGTTGCTGGACTCTAAGTGTACAGTTAAAAATGTACGAGTATGTTTTAAATTTAAATTATGCAAAATCTGCTAGGTTATTTTTTGTAATTAGCTATAAAAATCATTTCATTATGTATTAAAACGTCGAATAATATAAAATAAGTACAATAAATGATAAAATAAGAGCTGAAACAGAGAGACGACATTTATATAGGAATTTCGTTTGTACAGTGACTCATACGGTGTGCACAGAAATCAACCCCCCTCTCTTTCAGCGTATGCGTAATAGGGGTTTCCAGCCGTTTCATTTTTTTTTCATAAAATTATACAATAAAATGTATCATGTATTTTTTTTTAGCAATAAAAATATAATTCGAATTAAGACAAATAATATATAAACAAAATATAAAATGAATATACACATAAATTCAAAAATAATAGTATAAAAACAAACAAGTAAATCAAAACAATTAAATATGCAATTTGGAAAACATAAACACTACAGAAAATTAAAAAATAAGATAAACATATAATCAAAGTTTAATCCTGGGGAGAAAGTTATCGCAATTGGGGCACGAAATAACTTTTGTTTCTATTCTATGTACGAGGGTCATCCAGAAAGTAAGGTTACAACATTTATGTAGCATCGAAAAATGCTTGTATTTAATTGAAATTCACAGGATACTTCACAAATATATTTAACTATTTTTCAGCGTAATCGCCGTCGAGATCGAGACATTTCTGTAGTCGGGGCACCAGCTTTTGTATGCCAGTGTCATAGACCTCCGCCGCCAGCTCTTTCAGCCACTTCTTCACAGCTTCCTCGACCTCCTGATCGTTGGAAAATTGTTGGGGTGTATTGACCCACCCACGTCTCATCCCCCGTCACGATAGAGTCCAGAAAAGCTTCTCCCTCCTGTGCAAAACGATCCAAAAATTCACGCGCGGCGGTCACGTGATTTTGACGGTGCTCCGGTGTGAGCATTCTGGGCACCCATCTTGCACACAACTTCTTGTAACCAAGTTTTTCCGACACAATATCACCAAGGAGACTTCGAGAAATATCAGGAAATTCTTCGTGAAGGTCGTCAAGCGTCACACGGCACTTGTTCTTCAATTTTTTGCACAAGTTCGTCAGAAATCACAGTCTTGCCTCGTCGTGAGTATCAGTACGGCCTTCTCTGAACAACCTAACCCACTTCGTGACATGTTGTCGACTCATCACATCACTACCATAAACTTACACGCCAGGTGCGCCAACTTCGAAACAAAAAAAATCCCCCGGCCTCAGGAGCCCTTGTAACCTTACTTTCAGGATGACCCTCGTACTAAACACATAGGTGTTTGACAAATATTGCAGAATAACCTGGTTCTTTTTCTCGATTTTTTTTAACAAAACCCACAACTTCCTCTTTTGAGGACCTCACGGGGTGCCAACAAGGTATTATTTACTGATGTTTAGGGTATTGACTCGCCACAATATGTTTAAACAGTATTGAAAACATCTTGTCGCTGCTTGTGATATTTGATGCTGCTATTTTTCCTTTTTAGGATATTGGGCTTTGCCAATTCCAAACATAACTCTCTTATGAAATGTTTTCGGCGGCATTTATTATTTTGTTTCCACTCTGGATATTTATCTATCCATAAGAGGTATGCATTCAATGCAACCATATCTATAATTTCCATAAAAAGACGGAAAGGCCATCTTCTCGTTGACCTTGAGCAAGAGTACTCTCTAGTCATTTGGTCTCCCGTATCTAATCCAATTTTCGTATTATTATAATGATTTATAATTAGTGGCTTTTGTTTTTCTGAATTATCAATTTCTGCATCATTGAATTGAGTGGATAATAATAATACTGCTTTATTTTTTGTGGTACATACGAAACAAATATTTTATTTTCAGCAAAACCAAACATACTACTATGGATTGTTTTCTCTCTAGATGGTAAACATTCAAGTGGGATTTATCTTTTATTTTTTCGAAGCGTGCCAGTTAGAGTTAAACCTTGTAACAAAAGATCTTCGGCTAATTAGATGGAGGTAAAAAAATTATCTTTGGTTATCCCCCTGTTAGTTAGATGGAGGTAAAAAAAATATCTATGATTATCCCCATACTGCGGTTGAACCATTTCCATAACTACTCAGTGATCTTGATTTATCTCTCTGCGATTATTTATCATACCAGTATCATCATCATCACCATCACCATCAGCCTGTATCCATCCAATGCAGGATGTAGGCCTCTCCAAGTTGTCTCCACAAAATCCTGTCCTTTGCACATTGCTGCCACATAATACCTGCATGCTTACGTATTTCGTCCATCCAGCGCGCCTTAGGTCTTCTTACAGGCCTTTTTATACCTATTGGGTACCACTGGATTACTTCATACGTCCAACGATGGTCTGTTGCTCGGGCGATATGTCCAGCCCACTTCCACTTGAGTCTTTTTGCAACCTCTATAACATCTTCAACCTTTGTTTGGGCTCGTATCCACTCATTACGTTTTCGGTCTCTTCTGGTATAACCTAGCATGCACCTTTCCATGCTGCGTTGTGTTGTTTGGAGCTTTTGTAACATTCGTACCGATAAAGTCCAAGTCTCGCATCCATATGTTAGTACTGACAAGATGCATTGGTTAAATACCTTCCGTTTGAGGCAGATTGGGAGATTGCTCTTGAAGATGTAGTTTAGTCGTCCAAAGGAACTCCAAGCTAGTTTTGATCTTCTATTTATTTCATTTAAAGTACAGTCTTCAAATGTAATACTTTGTCCTAAGTAGAAATATTGTTGGACTTGTTCTAGCTGTGTACCGTCCACCTGGATAGTTGTGGCATCAGCAAAGCGGTTTAACATATATTTTGTTTTATCAATATTCATTTTTAAACCTGCTAATTTGCTTGCCTCTGCTAATTCCAGTATTTGGCTCTGCCAGTATAAACATGTAAATTTGTTATGTATGCCGTCGCAGAGTCAGCAGCAACCCAAATTTTGATGCCATATTTACCAGGTTTAGACTTCATGTACACGCGAAACGGACAATTCCCTCTAAAGTTTGCCAAACGTTCGTCTACAGTTATTTTTGAAGATGGAGAATAATTTCTCTTGCACGCATCCACAAACATTTTTAAAATCCACTTAATTGGTTCTAATTTATCTGAAGAAACCTGATATCTTCTCTTCATTTACAAACAGACAAAACATATATTTTATGAAACATACATTTATACTTGAATTTCTCAGTCCAGAATCTTCGGTGAGAATATTTGATGCCCTACGCCTTGAAGGTGGAGGTGGTAATGAACTCCATTCGAATCCATGTTTTGATGTAAATAATATTTCTTCGTCTTCTTCACTGGCCTCCAAATCAGAATCTACTTCATCCTGTACCTCGACAAAATCTTCTGATTCTGATATATTGCCTGTCGCCTCAAATTCCAAATCGCTATCGATATTTCCCGCCATCTCAATTATAATTTTTTTGAAAATGAAATAATAAAGAAAAATGTAACAAATATACATTTATCATAAAAAGAGTAACGGTACAATAGAACATACGTGAACATAACGGTACAATAGAACAGATGTAAAATATGAACTGTCAAATAAAGAATGGGTCATGCGCACTTTTTTGGTATACTTCCAAAAATTGTCGATTTAATATAAAATATTCATTTCTGTTGATATTTATAAATGTTTTTATTTTGTAATGACATCATTCAAATCATAGAGGTTTTGATGAGAAATACATAAAGTATGAAGACCCTGCAATCAGTATATTTAGAGAAATTAAATAAAATATAAGACCTGGTCACTCGCGTCCTATCACAGGGCGGCAAGTGTTAAAGCCATATAAGAGTATAAGACTTGGGGGTAATAGACATCGAATATTTCAGGAAACAAGTTAGGAGTAAGTCCTTAAAAATAAAAATGATAACTCTTTTGCCATGGAAGTACTCCAAAAAAGGGACTTTAATAAATGGCACAAAAAAAATAATATGTTCTGTTCCAAGATAAAATTCAAGAAGTGCTTTAAATTTACCAATTTTAGTGGAGCGTGTTTGTTGCAAATCTTCAATAAAAACGTATTGAAGAGCTCAATTTTGCTACCTACTCGTATATGATCTAATAGTTTAATCTTGCTACGATACTATCTAATTTTGCTCACATCGGAAAATAAGACGTCTTCATTGATGCGTCCAAAGGTTCTTAGGAATTTTCTCAATTTTGAGAGTTTTCGAGTGTGAGTGATCAGTGAGACATGTATCAGATGAGAAGCCAGGCGCCATGAGTACGGAATCCAGAGGGATTTGAAGTAATCATCATTTCTAGAAGGCTTTGCGATGTTATTGTTACATTTGTATATGGTTTAGAGAAGGGGTCGGCAGACTTTCTAGTGAGATGAGCCAAATATTAAATAAACAGAATCTCAAAATTTTCATAGAGCCACAACATTAATTTTCACTATAGTTATATAGATTTTAATGATGAAAAAAAACGAGATAAAATCAAGATTTTTATTTAAAACTCAAATTCACAATACAGTCGTAGGCTACATAGAAGAATATAATGTTACATATTGGAGTTATAAGCTTAGTAGTTCAGTGCACTACCTATAAAACAAGAAATCCTAAATAATAAAACATAAGAATAAGATTGTGCCGCTTGTGTTTGTTCATTGGCCGTTTTCATGCTCTTCTGATGAGGCTGCGTAGTGAAGGTGAAGCTGGAGTTGAAGAGTCGCACATGCCTATGAAAAGAGTCGCATGCCAGGGGTAGGCAAACCGCGGCTCGCGAGCCGCGGTTTGCCTACCCCTGGCTTAGGGGTATTTTTGAGAGGTTCGTTGACTGCATGGTTCTCAAGAGTTTACTAGATCCTTTTTCTTAAAGCACGTATCGAAATTTTCCATTATGAAGGTGATATTGAAGTAAGGGGTATGATCTTCGAGAAGTTTTTCAAACTCGTTAATATAATTATTATTTGGAGAATAGTACATCACTCCTTTACTCCACTATATGCATCAATAAAAACTCAAATGTAAAGCGCATATAAAATGGTTTCTAATTTACTTAAATTTTATCAGTATTGCAATAACGGAATTCAATACAAAATGGAGGACGGAGAAATCTCGCCTCAGAGAATATCAGTAGATAAAATTTTACATAATACAAAAAGTACCTCTACAAACTTTAAAAGCATATTGCTGTGAATGGGAACTTTGTATTTTCTTAAAGTTGATTTAAATGGGGATTAGTTTGAATTTATTTGAATTGAATTAGTTACTAAAAAAAATGTTACTGCACTATTTTCCTCTATTTTAATCACAGTTGATTCTTACTTTATTTTGTACGGGTGTCACTTTTGGACGTTGTCAGAAATGGTATGTTTTAGTCGTATTCCTCCGAATAATAATAAATGATAATGTTGAGGTTTGAAATGCCAAGAAAAAATAATAACTATCATAATAAATTGAAAAACTAATGCTTTAATTTATAAATCAACTGCGTTTTTCTAAAATATGATTTGCGTACATTTGTCAATTATTAATTTGTCGCTATAGCGGATAGGGCTCAATGGAACATCATCCTAAAATGTCCAGAAATTTATATGCATGGCAACCTTTAAACTGATCATATTATGTTTCAGGAGTGGCGGGGTGACTATCAAGGTAATCTAGGTGTTTTCACTGGAGCTTTGAAGATCCTTTTTTATCGTGCTGTGTGGTTGATTTTTGTTTTTGCAGATACACCGTTTGTCTTCTCACTGGATGGTGTTATTGTTAAAGAACGAAAAAGTTATCTGGTGCGATGGCAATGATTTTTTAAGTGCGAGATTTGCGTGTAGAGGTTTTTTCCGCCGAGGGGGCTCGTCGCCATTCGATTGAAAGAAACTTTCCGTAATGGGAAAAACATATGAACTTGGCAATAACGATATTATTCTCTTCTTGAAGAACAGTGGACTCTTATATATGGAGTATACGCCAGTATCAAATGATGAATAACGATATTATTTCCTTGCCATAAATCGTTATTAAATAAAAAAGTTAATTATATGTTTCGTTCAATAAACACTGTTAGGCCAAGGTGATCTATCGTTAGGTCTGTCAACGAAGTGTCAAACAGTCAAAGTCGTAGACTGTTCCTGGACTAGTTGTAGAATCTTGTTTGGATTAATCTTCCCGCGGTATTACGGTACGATATCAATATTTAAGGCCGTGTTTGTGTTTCGAGCTAATTTACGCAGTTAATTTAGAAATTATTAGGCATGAGTTTTTACCACGTCAAAGTCCATATTGTTTTTTACCGATGGCGAAACCGTTTGTCATTTGTGTTAGTAAAAATGCGTTTGTAACATAGGTATGCCTTTATAGTATTTTACGGTTGTGTGTACATTAATTTTCAAGCATGGAGGCTTCGTCTCCCTTAAATTTTGTTGATTCTTCACTCATGGAAGAAGACGAAATAAATTTCGAAATTGCCCGTGGAATTCACAAACGCGAATGGAAATTTTTAGTATTGGTTCCAGATCTGGATAAGTCTGAAATCGTATGCATTACTGGTGACTGTGAAGAATTAGGGAATTGGGTTTATAATAAAGTTGTATCCTTAAACAAAGAGAGTGATTCCCCATATTGGTCAGTAACACTTAAAATTCCATCTGATCGCGAAATACTCTTCCGATATTGTATTTGTGTTGTGTTTACTGATCCTTCTCAAATTATTGTACGCCAATGGGAAACGCATATTTCTCCGAGAAAAATCAGAAAAGAGTCTCTAACATTTCCCGAAGAACCTGATGTATTCGGTGAATACTGTGGCTGCCACAAAGTAGATAAAGGTTGGCTTACAAAGGGAACTGTCTTACAATTTAAATTTTATTCCAACCCATTTACATTTAGGTCAAAAGTTAGAGATGGTTCATTAAGCATTAAATTAACTCCGGTAAACTCCCAATTTAATTGTGATAATCAGCAAGTAACATTAACTGAAGAATCTTTGAATACTGATACCAATGATGTTGAGCCACCAAGTTGCATCATCGCAGAAGTGGCCACACTCAACAGTTCTGAGTCCAAATTCAAACCTCAAGATCAATTTGGCCATATTTTCAATTCCGAAGACTTCCTAATATTCAACATCACTCTGCCAAATAATCAAGCCATTATATATTTAGTGGATTTTTATAAATATAGTTCCAAGTTGTTCCATCATGATCCACCAATTCACATTGGATACAGCTATATTTTACCTAATGTCTTGAAGAAATCAGAAGGACAGTTGGAATTGCCCATTACTTGCAGTTCTAAGCATCGTCCTGTCGGAATGATGAATGTGGAATTTTTGGTGGTGCATCCGTTGTCTGAACCCCTGTGTGCTATGAAGCTATCAAATAAAAATCACTGGAGTGAATCGTGGACCGGGCTTGATGTGGGTCATCGCGGACTAGGATCCAGTTTCAAAACTAAAGAGTAAGTCATTTTAACTTTGTTTAACCTTTCCTTCCCTGTGTTGGGTATCTTCTACACGTTGCTTCTAATAACCATCAATATCTCTATAAATATAATAAATACAAGGTTAAGATTTTAGGTATTCCTCCATAATATATTTACGCATTGATTTAAAAAATAATATTAATAATAATCAGAATTTATCAACTACATCGTAAGTATTTCGTGAATATCGGAAACAAATTCGCATTTAAACGCTGTGAGTGCCTCGATCTTGGGTCTTGACGATAGGTGAAGAGTATGCGGGAAGCGCGACACTATATTCGCATCTCACTTTTGCATACGTCACTGAATAGCGAGGAGCTCAATTGTCTCAACCTCGCAAGTGTAAGCCACGCCCGAGTTAGCCACCAACCCTGCCGCGCCGCAGTAGCTGTTGAGCTGGCAACGAGACTAGATCTACGCCCGTTCCGTGAGCGTTGCCAGATGGTTTTTTAATGTTTTCAGCAAATAAATCTCAATTATTATAATTTTTAACGTCAATTATAATTAATTAAGGGGATTATCTATGAATGTTCTTATTTTTCCGATTTAAAATCGCTAATTTTTGATCGCGTACTCACTACCCAACACCGGAGCGCGCGTTTCAATTTTATCACCGTAAGGGAAGGGTTAATACAATTACAGTTTGTACAACATTGTTAATTTCTTGTGGGAATATAGTTATTGAGGGCTATAAAAAAGAAGCACTTTATTTAATATGAATTAGGAAAAATGCTTTTCAATAATGAGATTAATATGTGACAAAAAACATATTTAAACAACTCAAGCAAATACATGATAAAAATAATGTATTTTTCAATGAACTTATATATTTTTTATCCATTTGTGTTGTTAGTCTATCCATATATTGCTGTGTTGGACTGTACTAGTTTTTACTGGTGTCCTCTAGATATGACAAGGATGCTAGTAAAAACTAGTAAAATCCAGTTACTTGAAGAAAAATATTGACTTTCACAATGTTTTCACTCAAGTATTTTATTTGCTTTATGAAATGGCATATTTTCTAAGTTTTAAGGAATACCCTATGTATATTTTACAGAAGATAATTCAAATTTTATCTGATTTGAGATTTTTGAAGAAACAGACTGTCTTTTTTTATCAGCTTGAATTGAATGATTTTTTAAAGTTTGAAGTTGACTATGAAATACACTTTTTGCTAGTTTTGTACTTTGGTAAATACAGGATTGTGGTATACTTATACGATATTACAAAGAAACCAAAAAAATGCTTTGTGGATTGGATTCTTATAGTTAACTTCCATGAAACTGTCTTGGCCTTTGGAAATGAAAATGTTGATTTTCATATCTCAATTGTTTCAAAATATTAATTACACCAGTTTATAAGAATTATGAACATTAATTCCTTAAAATAGCTTTTGGATCCCTTTTAAAATGTAGTAAAACATGTAAGATTTTATAAAAACTTAGAAAATATTTCCATTTGAGATGTACAAAAATATGAGAAAGAACAAAATATCATCTTATAAATTGTAATGATAGGCATAGATGAATTGAGATGAATGACATAAGCATTGTGACATGGCGTTAAGCTACTATTGACATTCTGATGATACATTATAATTTTACAATTGACATTTTTGAACCACAGTAGATCACGGGTAACTGAAACCACAGAAAGAACTGCGCATAAGGGGGGAGTACTGTACTTTCTTTTATAATGGAATAAATGTTTTATTTTCAATATTACAGGAAATGTCATCTAAATTACATATTTATTGAAAATTCATCTCCATTTAATAAATTAGACATTTGGTTATGAGTAATGCATTTAATTTACATTTATTTTTTATATCGATATAAAGTGCATAAGATAATAAAATTGATATCATACTTATCTACAAGAATGTGTCGAAGTAAGTTAGTAATGATATGTATTAGACAATATAAAATCAATGATAACAAATAAAAACTAATGGACTAAAAAATCAAATAAAAGATTAATAAAAATCTAAATGAAATAATATTAGGTAAAATAAATAACAACAATTATTAAAAAACCATAATAGACTTGAAAAAACTTACAACAACATTGAGTAATAAAAACATATTTTTTGAAGTAAGTGTTAAAGCAATTTTTTAATATGGATTTCATACTTAAACCTTTTTTAAATAAGTTAACTGTAGAAATAATATATTTATGTAATTGCAACAGGAGTGACAAGACTTTGAATTTTTAATTTTATTATACAGGTGATTATATTAGAAAGAAGTATCTTTAGTTTTTTTCTGTTGTTACATTAAAGCAGGGATTCTCAATCTGATTGTATTTTTTCAGAAGTACAGCGATAAGAGAAAATACCATAGCTTCATTGAAAACTGCTGCAGCGAACGGAGCGGATTTGTTGGAATTTGATGTTCAGCTAAGCAAGGACTTGGTTCCTATTATTTATCATGATTTTTATGTCTGCATAGCATTGAAGAAGAAAAAACAATTTGATTACAATGAAATGCTTGAAATTCCTGTTAGAGATCTAACTTTAGATCAACTGCAAAAGTTAAAGGTGAGTATTTAATTTTCATTTCTTGTGAAATACAGTGATCCCTCCATTTATGATATACTGGTATATGGTTTCAGGAGAACATTAAGTAAATGAAAACTGCTGTAGGCCAGACAATTTTACACATTTTTATTATCAAAAATAATGTGTTTTTTGATAACAGATTGTAGAAATATATGATTCATCACAGTTTTCCGTAATGCTTAGATCACTTTTCCGTAATCAATCCATGTTCCGTAATGCTTAGATCACTTTTTTTAAATAAATCATACCAATTTTTAAAAACACTAAATTACAGTCAGGGTTGACACTACACTACTTTTAAAAAATATTGTATTTATCCACTATTTCATTCTATAGCTAGCTTCAGAAACTTGTTAAGAAACAAATTGATGTTGTCGATTTGTTTCTTAAGCAATTTTATTCACCAATTGAGTGTTTATAAAAAGCTAAAAGAAATCAGCTTCTGTCATGCCATTTATTGTTATTTTTACACCATATCTGCGAGAATTGAATGGATGAATTGTAGTAGTAAATGTGCTCGATTCCCAATGAAATACAGACCTACTTTCCAAAGAAGAAATTTCGTCCATTTCATCTATCTTGTTCATCTTTATAAACTAATTCAGAAGTGACTTTGTTGAATCGTGTTTTGGAATTTACCATAAACCAGATGATTTTTAGATGTTTTGTGAAAAATATGTATCTGAAAAACAAAACAATATTTATTCCATGAATGTTGAAATGTGAAATTTAATTTTAGCTAAAGAATATTTTTAATTAGGAAACATTTATAAAAGAAATGTAAAACAAAAATAATTATCTCACAGTGGTTCTATAGCCGATAATTTCCAATGAAAGGCGAGATAAACTTTTGTCTTTGTTTATTTAAAATGGCGACTAATTGCGGCGGGAAACTTGAAGCGATGAGTGACACTATATAACATTTTTATCCATAAAGAATGACCTGAATGTTTATTTAGCTTTGTATTCAATTGAAATGAGTATAATAAAGTTTAATCTTTCTTGACATATTTATTTGAAAAGGATTGTGGTATTAATAAATTAATAATATCTTAATAAACACAAACACATATTTATCATAAAAAGGTACTGCACTTAGGTCTATCTGGGTCGCTGAAAGTGACGCATTGAATCAGTTAATAACCGGGGCTATAGCATTATAGTTGATGATATATGTAATTTCAGGTATAAGTAATTAAAAAATCACTTATTGATTGATTCTTAGGTCTACCATGTTGTGGAAGGACGCACCAAGGAACCAAGATTTTTTGATGAAGATTTAGCTGAACATCAACCTTTTCCTTTACTCGCTGAGGTCTTAGAAGAAATAGAGCCAAACGTTGGTTTTAATATTGAAATTAAATGGTCCATGAAATTAGAGGATGGAACCACAGATCTTCAAAATTCAACCGATTTAAATTTATACATTGATAAGGTAATGAATACTTTTTTTCTTAATTTTTATTTAAGTGTTGTGGTGAAACCGTATTATCCGGTTTCTGGCTCAAATTTATAAGTATCATTTTACCGTTTCTGAGATATTTCAATTTAAAAGTTAAAACTCCTTCCAATATATGAGTATGTGCATCTAGGCACTTACATATCTTTCGACTGTGTAAAAATAATATTTCTAGTTAAAATATTAATTACAAATTTTTACGAAACGTGCACATTGGCCATTTGATGATAATTATTATCAATAAATTTTTTTTCTTAATTTTGCACCTATCAATTTGTGCAACGAACCCGAAAATATTTAAATGGTAATTATTTTTCTTGCTGAAAAATAATAGATACATTTATAGTTAATTTACTTTTCTAGTTGATTTGTGTTTATACTCGTAGTGGTTCTTTTAGCGTTTTGACGGGACTAGACTTTTAATTTGTATAGTAAATGTTTTGGATGTACTATCTATTTTTACTAAGCAGTTTTAATACTGAAAGTTGAAGCAAATTTTTATTTCTTGCTGGATATTTTATAGACCATATGTTAAAAAATATCTGTCTGTTTATATTTGTGATTTATGGTTGGCTTAATTCTTAAAATTTATTCCGTATAAACCTGCTCTTGCCACGTTTACTCAAATATCGCAAAATTATTAAAATGCAGGGTTAACATGCATATGCCCATATTTTCAGAGATATGTAATCTGATTCAGTACTTATCAATTTTAATTAGCTGTTCCTGGTGTATCCTAATCCCTTGTAGCAGATACCATATTTAAGATATAACAAACGAAAAGGGAGAAGGTCAAACATTCGAAATTTATATGATTCGATTACATCACTGGTTGACTCATTTCAGAATAGTGTGCAATATGGTACAATGTTATAATTACATGTCACTTTTATTGTACCTCTGTATACATTTCATACGTAATGAAATAATTTATTTCTTATTATAAATACTTATCTTAAAAATCTATAGGATATTATTGTATTGTTGTAATATTGCTTTTTATTATTTTATATTGCTATTAATTTAGTAGTGTAGGTTCAATCTTCTTTTTAATGCAGATCTTGGATCTGTTATGTTGCGAAAATTATTCTTGGTAGGTAGAATACCAGCTGTCTCTCCGCCTTTTAGGTGGCCTTCATGGCATGCGATATCTTGCAGGATCTGATGTGCCACTATGTATGAGATTCTGTCTCTGCCCATGTGTATATCTGATGTGAGTTTTTGACCCTATCTTTGAGAGATTTTCCAATGATTTCTTAATATTCACATCTCGAATATTGGAAGAAGGCTCTTTATTCTAGTTGTGTCGGCTCTGGTTTCAATATGGTCATGATTGACTTGACACGATTCACATGTGTTTACTCTTCCTATTATTTATCTTTTAAGACAACCAGATGCTGCAGTTGCCTTATTTATTTGTTCCCTCACTTCGTTGTAGAGATTATTGGGGCTGGTGATGTTGAGACATAAGTATTCAAATTCCATCACTTGCTTAACAGGCTTATTATCTATCACTAGTTTGCACCTACTCAACTATTTGGATATTGTTCAACTCTTTGTTTTGTTTGTTGCGATGATCATATTATACTTTTTAGCTCTTTGTTGAAATTTGTTCAAACTATCTATATTAAAACAATTCTATATCAATATTGTGTTTATTTTTTGTAACATGATTGATTTAAAAATACTTTCAGATACTGGAAGTGGTTCTACGTTCGAGTGTCTCGAGGAGGATTGTATTTTCTTGCTTCCATCCTGATGTGTGTACGATGATAAGACTGAAGCAGAATGTTTATCCAACCATGTTTCTCACGCAAGGTGTAACAGAAAAGTATCCCAGATTGCATGATATCCGCTGTAACTCTATTCAAGCAGCAGTAAATCATGCATTGAATGCTAGTCTTTTAGGGATTGTGGTTCACACTGAAGATTTGTTGCGTGATTCTTCTCAGGTAATAATTAAACAATATCTATGTTTTCAAATTTTAATTGGGTTAGTTCTCGGTTATTTTAGCAGTATTGTAGCTATTTATTAACAAGATTATTATTTTTTCAACAATTTGGTTGATTTCAAATTAAACATCTTAAGTAAGTCAATGTATTACACTTTCGTTATACAACTAAGTGGATTTATTACCATAAAACGATCTTTTCTAACTAACCAGAAAGATGTTAAACATGTTTCTGAAAAGTGTCCAATGCGAACCCTATTATAAACAAAAAGTTGATACCAATGAGAATCGAACCCATAACCCCCAGGCTAGAAAACAGACACCTTATCAAGTAGATCATGGTGGTTAGTTAACAATTAAGGATTGCATTTTAACTTAGAAAATCTCAGTTGTAATATAATTTTATTGTATTATACTTTCGTTGTATACAGAATAACCTGGCGAGCTTACCACCTTGTGCCTATCTCTTCCAACTGATCATAAAAGTGATAAACAAGCCTTAAGTGAAAATAAGACTAGAACCCTTTTTTGAAAATCTGGGTACCAATGGCGATTGAACCCGCATTCCCCGGGCTGGATGACAGACATCTTATCAACTAGGTCATGAAGGTCGTCATTGTAATAAAGCTCAAGAGACGTACACAGTATACATTCTTGCATCTTTTTCTAAAGAAATTTCAAATATATATATACAAATACAATTTTAAAAATGAACTATAAAGAGAAAAGATTTTATGACTGTTGGAATGAAAGTTTTTTTAGCGTTAACTGAAAACTTTACTGACAATGGTAGAGAGGAACATTACAACCTGTATCGTGAGGACAGTGTATTGAAAACTAATACAATTGCTAGATTGCATTGACTGAGATATCTACACCGCATGTGTGACAAAGATTCAGCAAAGAAGGTTTTACAAAAAGATAAGGCTTTGGAGAGTGAGAAGACTGAAACTTCAATAGGTATTCAGATATTTTCATGAAGGATTGTTACAATCTAGGTTTAATTAACTGAAATAGAGATGGCGCTGATTGAGACAGGCAGCCAAGACCCATCCTGGGTTATGGTACTGATAATCCATGATGATATATAGTACTGAAATAATTTTTCGAGAATCGTTTTCACTTTCATAAAAAATAATCAAGATTTATAGTATAATAAACACATACTTTATTGTTATCTTGATCAGTTTTCATTTTTCATAGGTTTTATTCTGAATTAAAGAAAATAAATTTTAAAAATCTCTCTTTTTATAAATTAGATTGTTTTTTGTGAATAATTAAAATTTATATCATTAATTTTTAGGTGAAATTAGTTATAGATGCAGGTCTTATAATATTTTCTTGGGGAGATGACAATAATAATAAAGAGACAATTCAACATCTCAAGAAACTGGGATTACATGGTGTTATTTTTGACAAGTTAGACCAATATTCAACCAAAGAAATTAAGGTAGGCACTTTTTATATAACCTCCTCGGACCCGCGGGTCCATTTCACTTTTTTTTTTAAATAAATGTGATGTATGCCTAAAATATGTATTTTTAAACTTGTGTAAGACCTTTTTTTTCACCAACCTCCCTGTAGGGGGTAGCGAGTGTATCATATGTTATATGATACACTGGGTCTGTACCAAAACATTCATCGTCATATATCAACAAAACACATACATTAAAAACTGCATTTGTTTATTTGAAAAATGTACATATTATTAAACAACATTTTGTAAAACGACATAATACAATTATTTTTACTCTTAAAACAAGGATAAGCTTGACATTCGAGACAAAACATACAATTATTAAAAAAATAAATTACATTTTGTGAAAACACAACATAATTG
This sequence comes from Odontocerum albicorne, assembly GCA_949825065.1. NCBI lineage: Eukaryota > Metazoa > Arthropoda > Insecta > Trichoptera > Odontoceridae > Odontocerum > Odontocerum albicorne. The sequence continues at coordinate 30,208,220 of OX463841.1, read as the reverse complement.
CGTTCACTCGAAAAACATAGGTAAATTTTACACTCGGGACAAAATACAATAGTTAATGATGAACATCCAGGAAGTCTACACCTGGATCTGTTGGGATCTTCTTTGTTTTTCATAACAGGAAGATGTGATACATTTCCTCTAATAAAATCAGTATTTCGTAAAGGATTAACACATCTTCTTTTTGCTTGAGGCACGTCGCCATCATTACCATCACTGTCACTGTCTCTTCTTAGTGTTTTTCCATTCGGTATTATTTTACAAGCTATGTTCCATTTAAATTAGTTGTAGTCCAAAATATCTTTCCGGTAGGATTTTTCTTGCTTGAGTGCGGTATTCAAGCCAGGCTGCGGCTGCTCCAAAATCGAAAAAAATGGTATATCATTCTGATGGTCCATTTGTTCGTCCTTTTCCTCATGGAATATTTAGATATCACTATCCAATAAGTCAACTCTGCCCATGAACTTGTAAGAGTCGACTACTTCTGGCTGTTTGATTTTAATATATTTTTTGTCCTTTTCCGACCATCTTTTACATTCCCTCATGGGTTCAATGGCTAATTTTGATGATGCTAAGTGAATTGCCCGACTGTCCAACCATTTTATGATCACCCTATTTTATCATCACCCCTAACTACCAAGTCACTAGAGCCACGTCCATTCTTTACCAACTGCTTGTCAGTGGTTAAATATATATCCTTTTTGGTAACCTATTTAGCTGCAAAGTGCCCACTGCATATATACTTCTTGAAAGCAACTTTTCTAAAAGAGGTATTGATGTCCATGTAGATTGTACTTCCAGATGATATCCATGTAGATTGTACTTCCAGATGGTAAACTATCAGCCAACTTTGAGACAAATTTTCCTCCAACATTAATCTCCAGGATCGAAAAGAGCGCTGACTCTACTGATGTTCCTTTTCCTTCATAAATGTAAAAATACAAAGGAATTCGTCTTGGAGTAGTCATGACAAATACCTTCAAATCTACAGGATTCGGTTTACCCCGAACTACTTGTCGATACTTGCAGGTTCCTTGGAAAGGTATCATTTGCTCGTCGATTGATATGTTTTGTGTTCAAGCATTACCTAAGCAACCTCTTTGAACACTTTGTAGGAGGGGCCGAACTTTCCAAAAGTAGTCGTTCTCTTTTTTTTCTTGACTACAGTATTATCGCCCACAGATTTAAGTTTTTTTCGAAATTAAAAAAAAACGGTCTCGTGACATACTGGTATTATCAGCCACAAGCGTTATCCTTGTTTCTTGTAACCAGTATTGACGAATTTGTGGAAAATTTAATAAGCTGATCACAAAAAAAGTTTTAATTTCTTCTACTGAAGTATCTATTGATCTTCCCATTCGCGTCAAATGCACTAAATTGTGCACATTGAGATATTTTGGAAAAAAGAGTCCTGAATGTATTGATTGAAATAATCTATGGAGTTTCTTATGTCAGAATCTTCAACATCTTGGAATGCCATCCTTTCTTGTGGCAACTCTGTTGGATGAAAATGGCTTACATGCTTCCAACGAGCCCTTGGATCATGATGTTATTGAGCCAAAGGAAAATCGTCATCATCGGATGATGTAATTTGAATGTCTTGGTCTTGGTTTTCTTCAAATTTAGGCTCCAAGGGTGGTCGAACTTCAAGATCGCAATCTTCTGTGTCGGATGTATCCGAGTTGCACTCCATATCAGAGTCATTGGGATCCATCGGAATAAGTAATTCCTCCAATATTTCGAGTTCATCAAGTCCTGTGACAACAAAAATGTACGTGTTAAGACCCGGAGTATCGTATATGTTACAATGCAAAAGATCATGAACTCCTCGGTTGTTATAGAATATTATATCATTTTTTGATCAAAGGTTTGTAGATACTTTACATTATAAATTGATAAAAATTGTTTTTAATATACAAATTAACACATACCAGAAATTTGAAGTAGACATTTTTTTAGATGAAATTTGGCAATTTCACTCCTCGAATGTCATGTGTTCACTGATGCAACCGGCGAAATTTTGAATGGGCCGGTAAAACAGTTTACTGCTGTGCGTGAGAAATCGGTCTCAATGAGGAAACTTAAATAGGATAGTGTAAATCATCTAAAAACTCGATGTATCAAATATGATACTCAGTGGCCGGAGAGGATAAATAACATTCATTACGAATAGAAATGCATGTAGGCATGATAGTATAGACAAGGAATGAAAATGTTTTGTTTTAGAATTCAAAAAGTTTTCAGTTTTTAGTAATTTTTGTTTGTCTTAATTTTCATTAGCCTTCCATATTTGGACTACACTATTAAGACAAAATCTACCTCTTTCTTTTGTAAGATTTATTTTTCATTATAGTTAAGATTTAATTTCTCTACTTGCTAGTCACATTTGATGACCAATTAAATTAATTCTATTTTAGGATATCTCTTTTGCATTATGCTTAAATTGTTTGCATCCGTGAGATGTGAACAAAAAGCTTTTATATAAGTTCTCAGTTCATAGCATGTAATGCATGACAGTTTTGTATTGCCACTATCCACTGTAAAGCACAATACGTCTGGCCCCAAGTGAAGTAAGACAGTGAAAAATAATATTCTTTCATATTAAATCTTTTAGATTTTCACATGATATATCAGATTTTTAAATAATCATAAAACGCGCTCTTTGTGAGTAAATTATTATATTTTGTTAATTTGCTAAAATAACAGGTCGGACCTACCCCTCTGGTCCCGAATGACAAACCGCTTTAGATATTCGGTAAAAGTCTGTTAATTAGAACAAGGATAATTTGTAATTAAAATTTTTAGTCATTTTCTAGGTCCTGAAATTGACTTTTCGTAATAAATTTTACTGATAATTTGAAAAACTGTGTATTTTGTAAGGTTTTTCGCCAAAAAAAGTTATGAATTCTAATAATTCGAAATTTTTCATGGATCCACATAGTAGTCGGGTCTGGCGGTGGAAACACAAGCGGGACGGGACGACTGGTGTATTATGTGTTGACGAGCGGGGTGCCCCCTATACCCAAAGATTCAATATTGAAATATCTCAAGATTTTTACCAATTTAAGTATGGGGAAGCCTACTAATTAAATAAGGAAACACTAAAAAGGATGTGATAATAATATAATTTCAGCATTTTTTGTTTAAGTGGTTTTTTTTTAAATCTATAATTTAGCAAATTTTCTCTGTTATGAAATTTTAATTTTGAGAAGAAATTTAAGTGTCGTGAACTTTGATTATTATGTTAAGAATGTGGTTTTGAGTATTCTTTTCATATAAATAATTACATTTTATTTTATTTTACATTTAATAATTTCACAACTGTGAAAATTTATTTCTCAAAAACTTTGAATCATAGTTCATAATATCGTAATCAAATGCGCGTGCCCAAATAAAAACCAGTGACATCATCATATTTATACTACGCATGCAAACATAACTTAATCTGCGTAAAAGTGACCATGTCAAAATCATATATCGTAAGTGAGATTTATAGTGTTTTTTTTAATTCGTATGGACTGGCTGCCCACGAAATATATTACGTATTTTAAAAAAATTAATTTACGATTAAATATGTTATTTAGTCTCAATATTGCGGAAAAATGTTGACAAAAATTTATTGACCTTACATTATTTTTATAGAAAGAAAAAATGCCCATGATATTCTCAGCCATTGAAAAGTGCCACAAAAATTCAAATTGTTGTTTTTTCCGAGTGATTGTGTGATCCGTAATTAGAATTTTTTTGTGAAACTTGCTCCCTTGAATTTCGAATTAACGGACTTTTACTGTATACATAATACTTAAAATGGAAACTTGAAAAAACATTTCTTTCATTCTAGCATTTCACTTTTTCAGTGATTTAATTTATAATTTATATTAAATGCTACTATGGTTCTTTTTTTCTTGAAAAATCTTACAAACCTTTTTTTTTTTTGACAGGAAAGTGTATTTTTAATGGAGGCACGAGAGACTCAGAAAGCATTATTGAATTCTACTGGAGAAGGTTCTCAGGGTGATATATCTTCCCATGGTGATATTTTCTATTCACCTATGACATTTGATGAGAGTTCTCATCCTCGACGATCAAATAACTTCTCTAATATATGTGATTAATAATTTAGTATTTCAATTGATTGTCTGGTTAATTTATGAAAATAAGGAAAAAATAGCTTATAAGTAGACAATTTTCCATCAAAACTACACATATATCAAGAATTGGAAATTATGACTACATAATACCCCAAAATATTTTAGTATCTCATTAGCCCTTTTAATCCCACGGGGCCGATTATCGGCCCCAACTGGTTTATGCGAAAAATTCCACGGGGCCAATTATCGGCCTCAAAGTTTTCATACAAGTTTTTATGTTGAATAAAAATTTTTTTTTTTTTTTATGAAATATGAAAATTACTTATTATTTTACACTCTACAGGGAGGTCTCCACAAAAAAATAGGTTTTAAAAGTAAATATTAACTGAGATAAAAAATAAAATATAAACTACTGTTTTTTTGCCAAAAATGCTTGGGATTCTTCGCACATTTTATGCAAAATATGCTGTGATTAAAAGGGTTAATGTTAATTATTCTTGTTATGTTTGGTGTTAAGACAGTGAGTGGAATTAAGATTCATATTGTGTTTGACTATAATTAAATTCCTTTATTATGTACTTTTTTTTCATTGTATTCTTTGAAATATAAATAAAACACATTTGTTTTATTTTTTAATGCTTATCTTTGATATAAAAAATAAATTATGTAGAAGGATATAAAAGTTTGCATTCATTATTGTAAAAAAATAATATATCCAGTAGGTGTAACACCTTTTTTTAATATGGAAATGGAGCGTCCCTATTTCTCTATGGTGATATAATACATAGTATCATATAATATAATAATTCATCATATTTATTATATAAATAATTTTTTTATTATGTATGTATTTATTGAAAATACTCATATTATTGATCTATTGAAGAACTTTTGAATAAACCTAAAAAAGTATTAAAACATATTCTTTCATTGTATTTTTTATGTATTTAATCAAAAGTTTTAGAATATTTTAAGGGTTTGATTTTTTTTTTAAATAAATATGTAATTTTATAAATGTTTTTGATCAGATACCGTAAAAATAATATTTCTAATCAAATAATAAAAACAAAAAATATAATATTTTATTTTATTTATTGATGTACGTTCCGGGAACATAAGACATGTCTGGATAGATTTAGATTAAATGCTTTTTGACTTAATAAAAACATAGTGTAAAAAATCATGTTATGATTTTTTCATGGGCCTGGAACCAAAAAGGGAAAGGGGCTAAAATTGGATATCATCTAGCGTGGACTGATTAGAAAATGCCTTTATCCACCTAACAGAAATGTCTTCCATGTGTCTATTTTTTTAAATTGTCATTCTAGTTGTGCTTACAGAGTTTAATAATGTTTGTTTTTATATCAACTCATAGCTATTTATTTATGTAGAAATATTTTTGAAAATTTTTTTTTTCTTCATAAAATTTTACTTTGACACAAGATTGTTACAATTTTAAGCATTTTACTATCATAATTCAGGATTTTTTTTCACTCAATGCATAAAAGTCTATCTTGTATCTTTTTGTTTAGATTATCTCAATTTTTAATTTACAAAGACTATCTTGTTAAAGATGCCATAAGTAAAGGGTCTTTCAAATTGAGCATGGTTTTATATTATTGAATAAAACACAGATGGCGTCGCGAACTTGCCTGGGTCTTGTGACATTTGAGAAGTGTTATGTATGACATTTATAAAAATGGAGTCGTATACAATACAACAACGCATTCAAATTGTTGAATTATTTTATGTAGTGTAATCTCCGGAAACGGTGATGCTAATTGGCCACCAAGATCATGTGATCTGACACTGTTGGACTATTTTCTCTGGGGTTACGTGAAAATGACCCCCAATCAATTCCTGAGCTGAAGGATAAAATTATTCCCGTTATTGGTGACTTAGAACCTCAATTATGCCAAAATGTCATCGTAATTTTGGACAAAAGAGTGGACATCTGTGGAGCTGCAAGAGGTGGACATTTGGCGGGTATTGTTTTTTGTGTTTAAATGTCATACATTATACTTCAATGACCGATAAAAGTTTTTTGAAATTAAAGCAAATTGTGTTTTATTCAAGAATTTAAAAAAATTTGAATTAAAAAAACCACTCAATTTGAAAGACCCTTTTATGATAAAATAAAAATGATATAAACATTCAGTATATCATTATATTACATTCAACCAGAAGTAGGCCAAATGAAAATGTATGTGAAGATAACGAAAACACATATAATATTTTATGAAATTGATTATGGTACCTTTTGAAAACTTAAAATAACAAGTTAGGTTAAATATATGGTGGAAATAGGGTCGGTTAAGTATTCAAATAAATTAAATGTACTTTTATCTTATAAATAAATGAAATCTGTTTTGCAGAGTTGTTTAAATTAGAGGATTTTGATCTCTCGGGTAGCAAAATACTTTGCTATTTTTTTTTCAAATATTGGTCAGTTTTGTCAGATAAGAAATTTCAGTGATTATTTTTTCTTGGAATTTTCATGAATTTATTACAATGAAGAAGTAAGATACACAATCTTGATTCTTAATCGTTTCTATTTTTACTGGCTTACAAAATGCCAAACCATGCGTTGGTTATGTAGATTTGTGTGCATTCAAAAGTAGTTTTTTGTTTACCTTTTCCATTGATGTTCAATCCTAAGATTTTTAAAATTGTGTTTGTTTTCTATTTTAGTATTTTAAATGTACTTCAATTAGATTATATTATGTATGACTCAAGAAATATAAATACACAATTTCTTAATATTAATGCACTAACATTTATTGTCAACTGAAAACATGGAATTCTGTTTCGGTCTTAGACTGATTTTATTTCCTTAAGACATGTGAACAACTAATATGTTTAATGTATTAAGTTGGTTTTATTACAGATCTAATATTGAACTCTGAAAAAAATAAAAAATATAACTTTCTGTAGACTGCTTCAAAAGCTTCTGTATGACTCATCTCATAAATTATGTGAAATATAAATAAATGAAAACAATTATTAGAAATAGCCTATAAAATGTTTTTGAGGTATTGGATTAAATGTAGAACAGATTTAATTCACAAGTCTAAATAAAAAAATCCTTTTTAGTGAATAAAAATAAATATGAATTTTAATTTGCTTAACAGCATTAGCCGGATGGTATAGGATTTGAATGGGTGTATGGTTATAACCAGGGCTGTGGAGTCGGAAGAAAAAAAACACGACTCCGACTCCGATTCCTATATTTACCAACAACACGACTCCGATTCCACAACTCCGACTCAAAAAAGCTCAATTTTATCAGGTTGTTTCCTACCTTTGCATATAGCCATTTTTTTCATGTTATACGGATAAAAATAAAACAAGATCAAACTTTAATAATTATTTATTAGAATTTATTCTTAAAAACAACATTGCTTCTATTAAATCTATATTCGTAGAGGCTCTCAAATCAGAATTGAGAATTTTAAGAGCGGAAAATAACCGCTCTATGGATACTTGGGTTGGCGGTAATGCTGTAACGATCAATGCTGAATCTTTTACGATTTCTAGATACCGCTGTATTGCCATTTCAACATTTAACTTATAAGTTCGGTCAATTTTTTCCATTATTTTCAATGCATCATAAAATTCAATTTTAAATTTTGAAATAGAGTCTCCTTCATCTATATTGGGACTGTGATTCAAACGAGGACGTTTTAGTTTATCTTGTTCATTGAGATATTTTTCTAAATCGTCAGATTCAGCGGTGTCGGATGAAGATGATGATACTTGGTGTACGCTGCCTGCTGTCGTCTCTTTTTCTAGTCGAAGGCCTTTCATACGAACGGTTAATTCAAACAGAGCGTTTTTAGCTCTATTTATTTGTTTTTCCGTCAATATGGATCGAACCATGGGGTTAACATAGATCCCAGCCAACAGAATTTTCTTTCGACGTGAGAAAGAAGGAAACAAACACATTTTCGTAGACTTTATGCATTAAATGGATCTCGGTGATTCACCATATCGGCGCGACTTGCGCCTGCAAGTTTAATATTCGTGCACAATACACATTCATTATAATAATACAAAAAAAATGTATTTTAAATTTTAACGAAAAAGTAGTCGGAGTCGCTCGTTTTTTACGACTCCTACTCCGACTCCGGGCCAAACACCGCGACTCCAACTCCGACTCCACAGCCCTGGTTATAACGTTTTCAGATTACAGTAAAAAATGTTTATCTTTTTATGAATATATATTTTAAGAGTATAATTTGCCCAAATTGCATAATAAAATATTTCTTGAAGGTAAATCAAATTCCTATGATCTTCATAAGCATACGAGGGTGGTTCCAGAAGTACCCGACCTGATGTATAGATGGCGGTTGTTGCTTTAAAAAATTACTATGGTAGAAAGTACTAAACTTAAGCTTAAGTTTCAAGTGTTAAGACGCTACGTTGTTTAGTATTTGTTTGGCAGCCATCAATAGTGAACGCTCTCAGTGAATTTGTAAACATGGAAAAAATTGGTCATCGTTATGTGATACAATACTTTCATTTGAAAGGTCTAAGTCCAACCAATATCAAAGCCGAGCTAGATTCTACTCTGGGGGAGTCTGCTCCTTCGTTTACAACAATAAAATATTAGGTGGCAGAATTTAAACGAGGCCGTATGAGCTGTCAAGACGAACATCGCAGTGGTGACCACGCCAGAAATGGTAAAGAAAATCCACAAAATGGTATTGGATGACCGTCGATTGAAAGTGCGCGAGCTAGCAGACATGGTAGGCATTTCAAAAAGTGCTGTACATCGCATATTGACTGAAAATTTGGACATGAGAAAGCTGTGCGCAAAATGGGTGCCGCGTTTGCTCACAATGGAACAAAAACAGCATCGTGAGGATGTTTCAATCGAGTGTTTGGCGATGTTTCACAGCAACAAAGCCGAGTTTTTGCGTCGATTCATAACCATGGATGAAACATGGGTCCATCACTTCACACTTGAGACGAAGGAACAGTCAAAGCAATGGACTGAAAGGGGAGAATCGGCTCCAAAAAAGGCGAAGACAGTTCCATCTGCAGGCAAGGTCATGGCGTCAGTTTTTTGGGATGCGCGTGGGATAATTTTCATTGATTATCTTCAAAAAGGAAAAACAATCAACGGCGAGTATTATGCGAACTTATTGCAGCGTTTGAGTGATGAATTCAAGAAAAAACGGCCGCATTTGGTGAAAAAGAAAGTGTTGTTTCATCAAGACAATGCACCAGTTCACACATCCGTTATCACGGTGGCCAAAATCAATGAATTAAAGTTCGAATTGCTTCCTCACGCACCCTATTTGCCAGATTTAGCCCCCTCGGATTATTTTCTTTTTCCAAACTTGAAAAAATGGCTCGGTGGTAAAAGATTTGCCAACAATGAAGAGGTGGAATCTGCGATTGATGGCTATTTTGAGGCGCTCAACGGTTCTCACTATAAACAGGGTATAGACGCTATTGAACATCGCTGGGAGTGTGTCGAGCTGAAAGGAGACTATGTTGAGAAATAAAAATATTTTTGCCCAAATTTTTTGTGTTTTCTTTGTTATCAAAATACTTTTGGGACTACCCTCGTAGATGCATGTTTTCAAAATACTCATAGATAAAAGCACATTTTACATTTCATATAATTTACCTAATATTTACTGTATTGTCATTATATTAAATGTATTTGTCATGTTTACAGCTGTGTATGTATGGTTATTAGTATGTATCAAAAGAACACATTTTCCTTAATATTTGTTACTATAAGTGTAAATGTATTTTTTATGAGTATTTCACTTAGCATGAAATGTTAACGCATAGCTTAAGATTGTAATATCCATCTTTTTGCTAAAATATACATACTTTTCACAATCTGTCATTTTATTTTATTTTCAAATTTTTAAGATTTTTTTATCAGTTTTAAAAATGGTATACTTGTAGTATTTATTACTATTGTATTATTCTTCAAAAAATAACCCACATTTTGTGATAATGCCCAAAAATGTATAAAAATATTAGGTGTACAAATAAGTTTCCGCCGTTTTTTATCAAAAATTGGGCATTTATTGTGAAAGAACGGAACCTCATGTTTTATTAGAAGTATTGCCCATCGCTTGCCACTACCTTTTCCCATCTTTCTGGCAGCATACGGATACAGCGTCGGAAGAATGCTTCATCTTTTGAGGCTATCCACGAATCGACCCAATTTTTGGTATCTTCATATGATGTGAAGTGCTGCTCAGACAGGTCATGCGTCATCGATCGAAACAAGTGAAAATCAGAAGGAGCAATGTCTGGTGAATACAGCGGGTGGGGTAAAACTTCCCAATTGATTGTTTCCAAAAAGGTTTTGACCGGCGCCGCAACATGTGGACGAGCATTATCATGCAGGAGAATAATTTTGTCGTGTCTGGAGTAGCAGTGGGCGCGCTTTTCCTCGAGTGCTCGACTCAATCTCATCAATTGTGCTCGGTAGACAGCCCCAGCAATGGTTTCGTTCGGTTTGAGCAACTCATAATACACGACACCAAGCTGATCCCACCAAATACACAACAAGAGTTTTTTTCCATGAATATTTGGCTTAGCTGTAGATGTTGAAGCATGGCCAGGGGTTCCCCATGATTTCTTCCTTTTTGGATTATCATAGTGGATCCATTTTTCATCACCAGTGACTATACGGTGCAGAAAACCCTTTCGTTTATGCCTGGCAAGCAGCATTTCACATGTGGAAAATCGGCGTTCAACGTTTCTCGGTGTCAGTTCATATGGAACCCAATTTCCTTGTTTTTGAATCATTCCCAATGATTTCAACCTATGTGAAATTGCTTGTTGAGTCACTCCTAATGTAAGTGCAAGTTCTTCTTGCGTTTGGCACGAATCTTGATCCAATAATACTTCCAATTCCGCGTCTTCGTACACTTTCGGCCTTCCGCTACGTTCTTTGTCTTCGATGTCAAATTCACCGTTCTTAAACTTTTGAAACCACTCACGACAACTTCTCTCACTTAAGGCAGCCTCACCATATGCTTCTACAAGCAATCGATGCGCCTCAGCTGCAGATTTCTTCAAATTGAAGAAGTAAATCAAAAGTTCCCGCAAATGACGCTTATTCGGCTCAAAACTTGACATTTTCGAACACAAAAAAATATGTTATACTGATAAAAATTCACTAATATTTCAAGGTCATGTTGTTGACAGATGTCCAACCTTACGATAATGACATTTTACATCTGACAATTTTAACCATAACTTACTGGTGGCGCCAACTTTTGTCAAACGGCGGTGACTTATTTGTACACCCAATAAATAAAATTTTTTATTTTGAATGCAATCTTAACACTATATAGGCTGCGCGGTTACACAGATAAATGTCGCCAGAGAAGGGTAATTTTTTTTAATTTAAAAAAAAACTTCATACATATATATTTGTGAAAAATGCAATATACGTGAAATAAATAAGAATTTTTAATTTTAAATTTTTTATTATTAGTGGCTTCTTTCGAGTGCCTTCAGTAAGAATAATTGTGGTTGCGCACGAAATACAATCAGAACAAATAATATAAATCGAAATACAATCGGAACAAATATTATTTTTCAAGTAATTTTGTTGTACACCCCTAATAATTTTAGAAATCATTTTGTATGTGATAGATAGATAAGGCTACTATTCAAAAGTATTTCACGATAAAAAAAAAAACGAAAATGGCGATTTGTACACAACGCAGCAAAAAATCTCATCAAGGTAGGGATTTTACGAAATTTTACAAAAGTCCGAATAACTTAGAAATGGTAAGGTTTTTACTGAGGTCAAGTTTTGATATTCTGGTAGGTCTTGACCCAATCTATTATCACCCTAAATATGATTCACTCAATACGTGACACCTGTATATTTATTTATCTATAGATCTAATTGTAGAAATATAATCTGGCGAGCGTATTCCCAAGTGGTCAGCTCTTCTAATCAACCAGACAGCAGTGAATCAAGACAGTTACATCCTCGGGGAAATTTAGAAAATGAAGCAATATTTTCACAGCTCTGTCCGTTATTTATTTAGTGACAATTATTTCGCCATGCTGTGTGGCTTTGTCAATGGTCTTTAAGCTTAATCACTCGGGGATCAGTTGGATTAAAACAGTCCATCAATTTCAATATCTTCGTCTTTATTCTTATGTTGCCTAATAATTGGTTGCCAAAGTAAACCCTACTCGTAAAAGTGTGAGGTACAATAATCAGATTAATAATAATGGGACACATACGTGTGTATACTTGGAGTATTCAAGGAGAGTATTCAAATCTGCTGAGATAAGACAGTTCACAACAGTGTTTCGATACCAACTTTCATTCGCTCTTGAGGAGAATTTTACTCTAAGGAGCGCTATTTAAATTGTCCTTTTATGATTATTATTATTATTATATTGGAGGGACAATGTACACATATGACAGAATATGTAATAAAATGATTAGAAGTATGTACTTGCTTATGAGAACAACATACTTCAAAATGAAATTTATGAAATCAAAATATCGATGAAGAATAACGGATAAACATTTGCAAGATTGTTTAAGGATAGATACTTGGAGCATGTAACCAAAAATCACAATAATAAAAAAAAAACAAATCTCATTATTGTTAACCAAAAACTATTGTTATTATGACTATTTTATTATAATAATTGTACTTTTTGTTTATTGTAATTTTTTGTAATAAAAGTCGTATGTTCCTTTTTTTTATCGACCAGTCCGTCATGCTAAAAAAGTTGCAAGTAGTCCTTCATTGATAAAGGTTGGGGACCGCTGCATTCTGGTCAAAAAATAAAATGATACATGGGTTGTGCCTTCGGCCAATAGTGGTTGACAAAAACGAAGTACAGTATCCGGCGGTAAGTAATACACATAGTTTGTAGAGCGTCATCTCTGTCACACGATGCGCTTTGTCAGGATATTATTTCATTATAAAAAGGTGTCACCCTAGTAGGGCGAGTTAATCATTGGGTAATTGTAAAACATTTTTCCTGGCACCCTGTCTGTATCGGATATAATAAACCGTATCATTCCCCGACGCCCCTCCGTCCCTCCCCCTCAACTGACAGTTGGGTGCAGGTGGAGTTACAAAAAACTTTCCATTATTAACGTGGAATAGATTTAGGTTTTTTTAATGAGTTGAAAAATGAGCACCAAAAGTAAAACAAAATGGTAAAGGTTATATGTCATTCGAAAGAAAATTTTCTGCTCTACAAGAATTGTGTTTGCTTTTACGTTACATATATTATTTTATTTGATTACAAGCCTTCAAGGGGATCTTCATGAATAATATGGTTTAAGCGGTCCTCATCGAAGTCCACTGGTCGTCCGGAACGCTCCATGTCTTTCGGGTCGAAATTACCGTCTTTGAAACGCAAAAATCATCCACAAGCTGCCCTTTCATTCATAGCATCTTCACCGTACATTCGCAAATATTGTGAGCAGCTTTATTCCCTCGATTGAACGCGAACAGAAGGAGTTGTCGAATATGCTCACTTTCATCTACTTGACATTCCATTTTGAATGCTTGTAATCAAATAAAATAATATATATAACGTGAAAGCAAACACAATATCTTGTAGAGAAGAAAATTTTCTTTCGAATGACGTATAACCTTTACTATTTTGTTTAATTTTTGGTGCTCATTTTTAAATTGGAAAAAAACGGACACAACTTATGTTAACACCCAATATTTAAATAAAGGAATATTGGCACGTTATTATGCCCAATTCCGAAAGTGAATTCTTTTATTTATAACTATGTAAATTCTCGGTGAAGTGTTTCTTTTAAAGGAAAGTTAGCAATCTAGTGGAGATACCGATTATTCGTTGTACGAAGATTGAGTGGTCTGGTGTCCTCAATAAGAGATGCGCTCCTTATCAAAGTGAAAATTTGTTCATTAATATTCATGAGAGACGGATCTTCCTCGGTACGATCACATACCATATACTTGTAACGTAGCTTACACGTGAAATCGCTGAAGCGATTTGAAAGTTCACGCTAGACGCGTCAGGCGTCTGAACTAGCAGAGAGGTATCTCTCCATCTGGCCGTGAGTTTTGCCATTTCCATAACCATCTACTCCGGCAACGATTTGCCATTGGACGAACGCCTCCCTTCTAGACCCTGTCACGACAACCCCTTTTCATTCCGGACGTGTCGCAGATTCCTGTACAGGCCTGGGTGGCTTGTATGATTTCATCAACGGTTTTCTTGCATGCACGTGCTGGACGCTAAAATCATAAAATATCAAAGGTCTTATTGTGTGAGAACTCGCAGAAAGAAGGTAGCTATATTTGATTGTATTAGAACTGTCTAACTTTGTGATTCCTTGTGTAAATTCTGATTCCTTATTATGCCCAGATGGTGTATATACTCCAGTACTGTGTATATACTCCAGTACTGTATATACTCCAGTACTGTGTCTGGGGTTCTAATGGGTAATAGGGCTACGATGGAGTATACTTTGCTGGAAAGTGTACCTCTACAAAATATCGTAATGCGCCATGTTGCAATACCACCAGCAACACTACTACCAAGTCCAATTCATTAGCGTCCTCGAGTGGTCTTTTGGCTCCGCGAACCCTGGGCAATGTGGCCACTGACATTAACATCAGTGTCATAGCAGATAATGAATGGGCGAATGGCGAGTCTCCGGCGCCACAAAACCGGATCCCCCCAGCTAAGGGAAGGTGACCCCTACAGAAAAACCCATCAGAGAAGGCAACGGGAAACCACTCTGATTATCTTTTCCCAGGCAATTCACTATGGCGAGGAACAAGACAGATGTCCTGGCTGCGGAATGTGAGGGAGTGGACCGGCATCCGGAGTGCAGAGGAACTGTTCCGGGCGGCTCAGGACCGAGACGGATTCGCCGAAGTGATCGCCAACGTTGGGGGGACCCGACAGGGCACTTAGAAGAAGACTGTGTCTACGACGTAGTCGTTGTAGAAATTGTCTAATCCTTTTTATGTGCTAAGTGAGCATGTGTTTGTTGACTTAGACCTGGCGATCCATCCTTTATGGTATTCGCATGTTTAAAGCTTAAGCGTAACGCTAGTAATTGCAATTCTTTATGTCCTGCTTTAACGGTGGGATCTTTTGAAATATAATTCATTTTAAATTACAGCTATGTGTGTTTTTAATTGTAACCATCCCTTGGACCAGCAGCTGTTTCGCTACCAAACACCTTTCGAATCTTGAGAATAAAGAGTACTGCTCAGTAAAACAAAGAAAAAAGAATTCCCGAATTGAGCTAGCCTGGGAATCAGTTGATGTGAGAGATTATTTAAAGTAAATTCAGTAAAACAAAATAACTTCCTATTTACCTGTCTCGCCCAGTTGCGAGTTGAATTGCCTATTCCTGTTTGAATTTCGCGGGTACGCAACAGCTGAGTGAATTGTTTTCTCTCTCTCTTAAAATAATGGCCGTGAACTCCTATATATGAAGGAGTATACGCCAGTGTCAAGTGATGTGAATTGTTTTGAAAATACGACTAGCATTCGTGTGGGGACCACAGAAGCTCGCTGGCCGTTTGACGGCTGTCAAAATTTGTCAATACGCATAACTCGTATTGAAATGATTTAAAGTAAAGAATAACTAATTCATTCTGCATAGCCAGACCATCCTTGGTATAAATCAAGGTTTGTGTAGTTTGTAACGGTAAATCTCGTGATTCTTGAAGTATTTTGAATTAAAATATAATATTTAAATATCTCATACATTGTAACACAGCAGAGACAGTCAACGACTGACAAATCGCGACGGAACACGTGTATGAATGATAGAGACAATGCTCTACAAACGATGTGTATTACTTATCGCCGGGTACTGTACAAGGGTACCGGACTGTAACCATTGACGGAATCGTGATACACATGTGATACCATCGACTAGTAATTATTGGCAAGGCCATGGTACGCATATGTATCATCGGGCATTGTAGTGTTAAGAATAAGTTTAATTACTGTCAACTTTTTCTTATATTTCTTTAGTTGTATATGCACAAAGCATAAAAAAGTTTTCATATTTCTGGATGTAACCTCGTAACAGTCCAAATAGGCAGCCCGGCCCCCTTTATATATGTTACCAGAAAAATATTTGATTTACTAGCCATGTATACCATATATGTCACAATTGTTTTTATTACCTACCCTGTGAATTCTACGAAATATTGATAAGAGAGAAATATCAATAAATTATTACGAGTAACTGAATGTACGAGGCGTATCCAGAAAGTAAGTGTACTGAGGCTCTCACGACCGGATGGATTTTATTTTCGACAGGTCAGGCTACACTTCCGTGTAGCCTGACCCTTCCCCTCCGCAACGAGATCGGTTCGAGGTCAGTACGTTGAGAAGTGTCGACGCGACAACACGTTTCGTGAAAAATGTCAACCCAATCTCCCGCCAAGTGCGAAATTTTGTAAAAAGGCAAGAGTTTTTGAGGCACTGCAAACTCCATGGAGAAAAATTTCTCCGCTTCATCGTTACTGGAGATGAAACTTGGGTTGCACACTACACGCCTGAAACCAAAAGGCAGTCTCAACAGTGGCGTCACACCTTTTCACCCTCCGCCAAAAAGTTAAAAACCACAATTTCAGCCAAGAAAATCATGGCATCCGTGTTTTGGGACTGTCAAGGCATAATTTTAATTGAATATATGCCTCAAGGGGAGACCATCAACTCTGCAAGATACTGTGAGACCCTAAAAAAATTACGGAGGGCGATTCAGAACAAGAGGAGAGGCATGCTGACAAAGGGAGTCTGCCTGCTGCATGACAATGCCAGACCACACACGGCCAACGCCACGAAGGAACTGCTCGCCTCGTTTAAATGGGATGTCCTGAACCATCCCACGCATTCCCCTGACCTAGCACCTTCAGATTACTATCTCTTTACATCCCTGAAGCTGTACATGGGTGGAAAAAGGTTTTCAACCGACGAGGAGCTAAAGGAGGAGGTGGAGAAGTGGACGGAGGGTTGGCGGGAAACTACTTCGAGGAAGGCATCAAAAAGTTGATACCCCGCTTCACCACCTGCATTGAGAGGAATGGCGACTATGTCGAAAAATAGCTTACATATGTACTACGGTAACCACGTAATTTTTTTGTTTAAATAAAAAAATTTGTAACCTACAAAATTCAGTACACTTATTTTCTGGATATGCCTCATATTTATGTTCAATAATTACATCAAAATTAGACTCTTATCAACCAAAAGAACAAATTGGATTCTGAACGAGATACAGTACTGGTGACCACCTGATCGAGAAATATTAGTAGAAAAAAACCTTTATATTACTTTTGTAGATTATGAAAATAATTCCTTGAAATATTGACTGTATTGTATTAAGTTATTGTATGTTAGTTGATGTTAGGTATAGTAAACTAATTGAACAAATTTATAGAAATATAGCATTAGTTATATACACATCCATGAAAGTACTAACAATTTCTATATGTAGAGATGACAGGGAGATACTATTTTAACATTTATAGAGAAATATATCATCACTTCTGCTTTGCCAATGACATTACTCTAATATCAGATGACTTGGATGAAATTATTGAGTAGCTTAAAATAGAATTTGCCAAAATCAGTCTCAATATTAATTTTAGTAAAAATATAATGACCAATGCTAATAAAAATAACTGAAACATGGCTGAGAAGTAAGTAATATTTATATCAGTCATAAAATAACTAACAGTTGGCAGAGATAACTGAAGTATAGAAATTATAAATATCCTTTCGGTAGCTTTCGGCAAACTTAGCTCAACATTTCAGAGCAGCATTAATCTTGCTTCATGCTTCTTCTGCAAAGTCCCAGTTTTACTTCCATACATTCAAGACCGGCACTAATACACTTATGTATTAGTACCGGCCTTGAATGTATGGAATTTTTGATGCCGAGTATAATTAATAATACTAGTTGCAACCCGTGAAATATGTATGTATGTATGTATGTATGTATGTATGTATGTATGTATGTATGTATGTATGTATGTATGTATGTATATATGTATGTATATATATATGTATATATATATGTATATATATATATATATATATATATATATATATATATATATATATATATATATATATATATATATATATATATATATATATATATATATATATATATTTATATATATATATATATATATATATATATATATATATATATATATATATATATATATATATATATATATATATATATGTATATATATATGTATATATACTGAAAACACGAGAGATAGACCGAACAACCAAACAGATGAACAGGTTCCTGAGTTCTTATTAGAGAAGTTGAAAAAACCATAAATAGTATGAAAAACGGAAAATCGGCAGGAGATGACGGCATAACAATAGAAATTCTTAAAGCAGCAGGAGATGAAATATATCCCGTCTTAGCAAAAATAATGACACATTGCATTAACAACGGGAAAATTCCCACAAAATGGAACACGGCAAAAAGTGATTCTCCTTCATAAGAAAGGAGACAAAAACGACTTAAAGAACTATAGACCCATCAGTCTCATGCCAATCATTTACAAAGTATTTACAAAAATAATAACAACTAGAATACAAAAACAGCTAGACGATATGCAACCAAGAGAACAAGCTGGATTTAGAAGTGGATATAGTACAATGGACCATATACACACAATGAGGCAAGTAATAGCAACATCGAATGAATATCGAAGACCCCTAAGCATGTGCTTCATAGACTTTGAAAAAGCATTCGACTCTGTAAAACACGAATACATATTTGAAGCACTCAGGAAACAAGGAATACAACCGGCTTATATAAGAATAATACAAAATATCTACCTAGAAGCAAAAGCAGTGGTGCATCTTCCAGAAAAAACAGAGGAAATAACAATTACAAAGGGAGTAAGACAAGGAGACGCGATGTCACCCAAACTCTTTACAGCTATACTAGAAGAAATATTTAAAACCTTAGACTGGGAAGGTATGGGCATAAAGATCGATGGCGAATATCTCTCTAACCTGAGATTCGCAGATGATATCACACTACTAAGCGAAACAAGAGAAGAACTGGAGAAAATGATTCAAGAGCTTAACTTAGCCAGCAATCGAGTGGGCTTAAAAATGAACCTCGCTAAAACCAAAGTAATGTTCAACCAATATACACGTGCATCAACGAGGCAAATTAAGATTGGCGACATAGCCTTAGAAGAAGTCCCCCACTATATATATTTAGGACAACAAATATCAGCAGACGGGAATATGATCAATGAAATTAACAGAAGAATAAAAATGGGCTGGAGCGCATTTGGAAGGAATAACAGAGTTTTCAGAGAAAATCTCCCGTTATGTCTAAAAAGCAAAGTCTTCGATCAATGCATCCTCCCGGTACTCACATACGGCTGTGAAACGTGGACCCTTAACCCAAAAATAATACAGCGCCTCGTCACTACACAAAGAAGCATGGAAAGAAGTATGCTGGGGATAACAAAAAGAGATAGAAAGACAATTACGTGGATAAGAAGCCAAACGAAGGTCACAGACATAATGGAAAGAATACTCAAAAGTCAATGGGAATGGGCAGGACACGTGGTGAGAAGGGAAGACAATAGATGGACTAAAAAGAGCACAGATTGGATACCACGAGAAACAATCAGACCGAGGAGAAGACCTCAAAACAGATGGGACAGACCCTTCGTAAAATTCGCAGGCGTGACCTGGCAAAGAGAGGCGAGAGACCGCAAGATATGGAAATCTTTGAAAAGCGCCTTTACCCAGCAGCGATCAAATCAAGACACAGAAGAACAATAAAGATTAAAACCAAACAAAACGACCAACAAGTAAATCTAAACCTGAACCCGACGTATTCACAAACTTTTATGCTAATTCATTCGAAAATAAATTACTACTTTAAATTAATATATATGCTCTCAACTACTGAGGCTACTAATGTATGTACTAATAATTCCTTCTTTCCAGCATTTTAATACCACACCAAGTGTACCAATATGGTTAAAATCGAAGCATTTCATGCTGAGACCAAATCACTAGGTGTCCTCCAAAGCTGTACGGCA
>OX463841.1:30036353-30185353 GCA_949825065.1 Odontocerum albicorne | reverse complement strand
CCTCCTGGTGGCTTGCAAAGAAGATGTTCCGTGACGAATTGGCAGGGGCACTGGAATGATTGACAATGCAAGCCCGGGGAGAGTGGTGACACCAGCAGCTTGCCAGCCAGAGCGCGACTGCCCCAGCGTGATATGTAGCGCAGATACAGGTGTACAGCCCTCTCCTGCAACAACTGGCTGTCAGTGCACGCCACGGCGCTTGAGCCAATTGGTGCAATGGGGGCAGCACGCGTGGGGGTCTCGCCGAGGTTTATTCCTCAGCAGTTCCTCTATGTACTGGCATGGACATAGAGCTTGGGACAAATGGCGTGGAGATGCCGGGTTGCCTCCATCCTCGTCCAATGTCCAATCCAGACGGTGGCGGAGGAAATCCTTTCCCCAACGTTGCAAGTAACGGAGAAATGCTTGTTCCGCTAACCCCTGTACATGCAAACCACCCATTACATCAATTTGCCATGTCATTTTGTGAATATAATTCTACATAGGCATTTTCACCATTACAATCTTGGTCCAGAGATATTAGAGTTAAAATATTAGAACTAAAGCTTAGTTTAACATTAAAAAACTAGACTACACTTTCAATCTAAAGAGTACATTGCTTTTTAAATTAAAATTTGAACAAGCAGATTTAAAAATCAAATATTTAATTAGTTTTAAAGTTACATGATATTTTCAAAGAAATCACATATATATTATGAGCAAAATAAGATATGAAACGAACATTATTCATTGTGTCAAATCTTAGTGCTAAATGTCCATTTTATTCACTGCGAGGCCTCATGTAATTGTAGTCAAGGGAGTGAGTCACTATCTGTTTAAATAGCTAAATGCTATATGAATTGTCTTAATACAAACGGGTATGTATTTGGTACATACCAAAACATCGTTTTCTAATTAATTCAAATTCACAAACAGTGAAATTTAGCAAATCTATTATTTACAGCATGTTGATGAAAATGACTAATAAACTCAATGTTAGGTTAGATCAAATGTTTTTTTGATTCTTAAACCATTGTCTAACAAGAAAATATGTTTTACACCTAAAAACCTGATTTAGGTATTTTAGACAGAAAGGTCAAAAAATTTGGTCATACATTGTGCTTTTTCAATGGGATATATTTATACATACGTGTATGTTTCTCATTTTACGATTTCCTGGTTTTTCCCATTAACATAGTTAATTGACTGTAGCTTTAAGTTTTTATGAATGACGTTTATAATTTTAGATTCAAGAGACAATTAAAAGCTGCTTGAAATAAAAAAAGCTTAAGAAATTGGAGAAACTAGAAGTACCTTTAGTTTCTTCACACTTTAGGGGCATGACGAAACATTTAAAAATCTTTTAAAAGTTATTTTGATTTTCATACCTCTAAATTTTGTGCGAAGCAGTTCAGTTACTAGAGATTTAAAAAATGCTACGGTCAGTATGAATTAACATTTTATAATGAAAAAGTAAATTACTTTATATTCAAAATACAATGATTCGTTACGCATTCAGTGACTCAGCAAATAATGTTCTACCTTCGAACGAAGACCCCCTACATAAGCATTTTGTTTACTTGTTAAGTTTTTCTTTCGTTCCTTTTCATATATTTATACAAAACATTATTTCACACTTTAGGAGTTTACACTTTTTGCCAGAATACCAAATTGTTTTATAACTGAAGGAAATATAATTATACAATAAGAAATAAGTTCAACTAAATCCTTAGAATTTTGCAATTTCAGTTTACTTAACACATCAGCCTTAAGTTCACATATGTTACATCCCTAATCACTTAATTCCGTATCTTTGTATATCCATACAATCTGTCATACATTGTGTCATTCCATATATTCTTCTCAATGCATGCATTTCTACAGCATTAATTTGGCTACTCTGTCTTTCTATGTCCACGTTTCACTCCTATATATCAAAGTTGACACCAAATTACTATTGTGGACTATCATCTTAACAGATTTTGATACTGTCCGGTGCGATTATATATGTTTTAGTGCCCCATTAACGCTTTTTCCTGCCGCTACACACCGTTCGATATTTCTCTAACTCTTCCAGCATCTGAGGAAATATTGGGTGTTAACATAAGTTGTGTCAGTTTTTTTCAAATTAAAAAATGAGCACCAAAAGTAAAACAAAATGGTAATGTTATACGTCATTCGAAAGATAATTTCTGCTCTACAAGATATTGTGTTTGCTCTTATGTTACATATATTATTTTATTTGATTACAAGCCTTCAAAATTGAATGTCAAGTAGACGAAAATGAGAATTTTCGACACCTTCTGTTCGCGTTCATTCGAGGGAATAAAGCTGCTCGCGATATTTGCAAATTGTACGGTGAAGATGCTATGAATGAAAGGACAGATGGTAGATGGCGGTATACAGTCATGTGACTACAATTCATCTGCTCAGCCAATTCTACGGTGGTTTGAAGGAGATCTTCATGAATAATATGGTTTAAGCGGTCCTCATCGAAGTCCACTGGTCGTCCGGAACGCTACATGTCTTTCAGGTTGAAATTACCGTCTTTGAAACGCAAAAAACATCGACGAGCTGTCCTTTCATTCATAGCATTTTCATTGTACACTTCGCAAATATCGCGAGCAGCTTTGGCAGCTTTATTCCCTCGATTCAATGGGAACAGAAGGTGTCGAAAATGCTCACTTGCGTCTACTTGACATTCCATTTTGAAGGCTTGTAATCAAATAAAATAATATATGTAACGTAAAAGCAAACACAATATCTTGTAGAGCAGAAAATTTTCTTTCGAATGACGTAAAACATTTACCATTTTGTTTTACTTTTGGCGCTCATTTTTAAATTTGAAAAAAAAACGGACACAACTTATGTTAACACCTAATACTATCCAAATAGCAAAATTCCTCAAGATGCTCTAATCTTGCAGGAAAATTTATATAGAGCAAACTGTCAAGGATAGGGATGAAGTGGCTGCGATAATAATATTAAAGAATAATAAGTAACATTTTATTTCATGATCAAATTATACGACAGTTAAATACGAAGCATATCCAGAAAGTAAGTGTACTGAATTTTTGTAGGTTACAATTTTTTTTATTTAACACTTTCGCTGCTAAAGACGCCCATGGGCATCAACACATTTTTTGTAGAGACGCTGATGACGCCCGTTGCGCGTCATTTGATTCCCTTTGTTTGTATGGTACCGAATATTTTAAGATTTTAAGGTTTCCGTAAGATTTTAAGGTTTCGAAAATACCGTAAGATTTTAAGGTTTACCTCTACACTATTCTATAAATACATATCGTAGTGAATGTGTTAAACAAAAAAATTACGTGGTTACCGTAGTACATATGTAAGCTATTTTTCGACATAGTCGCCATTCCTCTCAATGCAAGTGGTGAAGCGGGGTATCAACTTTTTGATGCCTTCCTCGAAGTAGTTTCCCGCCAACCCTCCGTCCACTTCTACACCTCCTCCTTTACCTCCTCGTCGGTTGAAAACCTTTTTCCACCCATGTGCAGCTTCAGGGAGGTAAAGAGATAGTAATCTGAAGGTGCTAGGTCAGGGGAATGCGCGGGATGGTTCAGGACATCCCATTTAAACGAGGCGAGCAGTTCCTTCGTGGCGTTGGCCGTGTGTGGTCTGGCATTGTCGTGCAGCAGGCAGACTCCCTTTGTCAGCATGCCTCTCCTCTTGTTCTGAATCGCCCTCCGCAATTTTTTTAGGGTCTCACAGTATCTTGCAGAGTTGATGGTCTCTCCTTGAGGCATATATTCAATTAAAATTATGCCTTGACAGTCCCAAAACACGGATGCCATGATTTTCTTGGCTGAAATTGTGGTTTTGAACTTTTTGGCGGAGGGTGAAGAGGTGTGACGCAACTGTTGAGACTGCCTTTTGGTTTCAAGCATGTAGTGTGCAACCCAAGTTTCATCTCCAGTAACGATGGAGCGGAGAAATTCATCTCCATGGAGTTTGCAGCGCCTCAAAAACTCTTGCCCGGCCTCCACTCGATTCAACTTGTGTTGGTCTGTCAGCTGTTTTGGGACCCACCTCGCGGACAGTTTCCGATATCCGAGGGTTTCTGTGATGGTTTCGTGTAGTAGAGATCTGGAGATTTGCGGAAACATCGCAGAAAGTTCATCCACAGTCAATCTGCGATCGTCACAGAGCGCATTTTCGATTTTTTCCACAATTTCGTCAGTCACAATTGAAGGTCTTCCGCTCCTCTGATCATCATGCACAGACGTACGACCGTTTTTAAACTCGCGACACCACTTGTACACACTCGTACGATTCACAGCTTTATCACCATATGCAGTTTTCACCTCATTATAAACCTCAACCGGAGGTTTTCCCTTCCAAACGAGATAACGGATGACGCCGTGTATTTCGCACTTGGCGGGAGATTGGATTGACATTTTTCACGAAACGTGTTGTCGCGTCGACACTTCTCAACGTATTGACCTCAAATCGGTCTCGTTGCGGAGGGGAAGGGTCAGGCTACACGGAAGTGTAGCCAACATGTCGAAAATAAAATCCATCCGGTCGTGAGAGCCTCAGTACACTTACTTTCTGGATATGCCTCGTACATAATAAAAAATTAGAAATATTGAAATTTTTATTATATAACAAAATAAAAATTAAAGAATAGCTATAAGTATAAAAATAAAATGAATTATGATTATACTCCTATTAATAGGTTAGTCAAAAAGTTTTGAAAGCGACATCTATGGAGCAGTAGAAAACCAAAATTTCTACGCCATTTTAATATTTCATCTTTCATAAGAACGTACTCAAAATTTCATTTTGATCTGTCAATTCATTCTTTGTTTACAAGCCATTTGAAGTTGACGTGTCAGTGTATTTTTTAATAATGGAAAAATCCGAATATCGTGCAGTGATTAAATTCTTTGTTTTGGAAGGTTTATCGGCTACTGAGATCCATGCAAAGATGATGAAAGTATTAAAGGAGTCTTCTCCTTCATTTCCAACCGTTTACCGATGGGTTTTGGAGTTTAAACGTGGCCGTACAAGCGTTGAAGACGATCCACGCTCAGGACGTCCAAAATGTGCATCAACACCAGAAATCATAGCGAAAATACAGGATATGGTTTTGGAAAATCATCGATCGACTGTGGATGTGATAGCTGACACCATAGGCATCTCACATGGAACAACATGGCATATGTTGGCTGAAGTTTTGGGTTTCAAAAAACTGTGTGCACAATGGGTGCCGCATTTGCTATCAATGCAACAAAAACACGTTCGAATGCGACTTTCTGAGCAACATTTGGAGCAATTTCGAAAGGATAAAAAGGATTTTCTGCGACGATTCATCACTATGGATGAGACTTGGGTCTACCACCATGATCCTGAATCAAAACAAGAGGCTAAGGAGTGGTGTGAACCAGGCACTTTGGCTCCGAAGCGAGTTCGTGTCCAGAAATCGGCCAAGAAGGTGTTAGCGTCAGTTTTTTGGGATGCAAAAGGAATTTTATTGATAGATTATCTCCAAACTGGTAAGACAATCAACTCTGATTATTATTGTGACCTTTTGGACCAGTTGGATGAAAAAATTTGTGAAAAAAGACCCGGTTTGCAGAAGAAAAAAATCATTTTTCATCAAGACAATGCACCTGCTCACACAGCTCAAAAAACGATCGCGAAAATCAGTGAATTGGGGTACGAATTGTTGCAGCATCCACCTTATTCGCCAAATTTAGCTCCCTCTGACTTCTGGCTGTTCTCACACCTCAAAAAATTCCTTCGTGGAAAGCATTTTTCATCAAACGAAGAGGTTATAGCCGTCGTAGAGGAGTATTTTGCAGGCCTTCCAGAAAGTCACTTCCGTGATGGGACAACAAAGTTGGAAGATCGTTGGACCAAGTGTATTGATCTTATGGGAGACTATACTGAGCAATAAAAGGGATTTCCCCCCAAAAAAAATGAATTTTCATTTCCGCTTTCAAAACTTTTTGACTAACCTAGTACAGTTAATGGTAAACTATGATAAATCAATTTAACTGACGATTAAAAAACATTTATGTCAAATAGGCACCGTAGAAAAAAAACAGATATTTTTAAAAGTGAAATATGAAAATGCTCTCAGCAGACTAAAAAATAATAAATTGTCAGAGTGTGATGGCATCCTGGCTGAGTTTCTGAAGACTATTGGAGAAAGGGGCATTGGTATTTTACATAATATATGCAATACCATATGGAATATTGGCTGTTGGCCACATCACTGGGTGGAGTCTCAATTTATTCTACTGCATAAAAAATGCGAACTTACAGAACAATATCTCTATCTCAGGCAAGCAAGGTTTTACTGCAAATTCTTAACCTATATCTGAAATATTTTACTGACAGACGAATTCCCAAGTAACGAGCGAATTTTGTTAAAGGATATGTATATATGAATTGCATTGTATATTATATAATAAATTATATTATATATAATAAATTGAATATGTACTTGCAAACCAATTCTAAGCATCCATCAACTAACTGAAAAGTGCAGGGAATTTAACATACGAGCAGTACTATGTTTTATAAACTACATCCAGGTCTTTGACTGCATCAAACGAAACAAATTATGGGAGGTATTTGTACAGATGGGTGTACCGATGCATCCTGTATCCTTAGTAGAAAGGTAAATTTGGACACTTTCTCCAACATTGTTCAACCTATATGGTGAATACATAATGAGAAGACATCAGAGGACTGAGATGGAGGAGTATAGTTTGGGGGTTGCCATGTATCAAACCTACGTTATGCAGATACTATATTTTTTGCCAAGTATTTTAATGAAATGTCAGTGCAAACTTGATGGGTAAAAAATGAAAGCAACTTAATGGGACTCAAAATTGATAAACAAAAATCATGGTCATTGATCAAAACAGCAAAATACAATTAATGCATCCACAAGATTTGGAGATCGTACATGATTTTGTTAATTTTGGGTATACAATTGCTGATGATGGTGGATGTGAAACTGAAATCAAAAGAAGAATAGGTATGGTGAAGATTGCTATGTTGAGTCTGAGATAGGACCTAGAGATACAGACACATCTTTCAAGCAGTGCAAATACGTCTTGTTAAAATCCAAATTTTCTCAATATTTCTGTATGCTTCAGAAACTTACAATAAAAGTCAGAGAAATCAAGGATAGACTCCTTCAAGATGTGGTGCTGAAGATGATAAATGGGTATTTCATGGATGGAACGAGAACGAATTTCTCTATTTTGGAAGAGCTTAATATCTCAGAGGCTTTCAGAATTGTGCACTCGTCACATTTTTCAGTCATATTTCACGCAAGGAGGGCATGGAGAGACTCATGTCACTGGCAATGTGGAGGTTCCCTGGCAATCAGGAGCAGAGGTAGAACACCTATGTGATGGAGCGACCAGGTGAAGAGTTCTACAGGTCTGTCTTTGCCACAGGCTTTTCGGACAATAGAATGCCGAGAGCACTGGAGAAGAATGTGTGCAAACGACAGCAATTTTGATGTGGATCACGTTCTTCAGCATTGAGGTCACAATGAAGATGAAAATAATATCAAATCTTTCACAAAGAAACAGTTATATAGTTGTAATTAAAACTGCATTTTCAGAAACATTACAACATGTATGTATGCATGTAATGTATTATACATATTATAATGAACATATTAATCAAAAACTCACCTGTTTTCTTGATAATCGTGTAGTCTGGCTGCCTTGAATTACAATATCATTAGCTGTAACATCCAATCTTCTCTCCCATCCTACAGGTATACTAGCACCTTCATCTCGTTCTATTACTTGTTTTAATTGAGTCACACATGGAGTTGAATCAAAATACATAAAACAGAGATTCACTTTGTGGCATGACATTTTTCCTCGATCATCCAATGCTAGTAACAATTTATGTTTCATGAGCTGCTTGTTGACTCTTCCGAGACATTTTTCTAATCCTCTAGCTAGCTGCAGTTTTAGCCACATACATATGAAAATTGCGGCAGCATTTAATAGCAACCATGCTACTCCCAAAGAGAAGAGAGTCAGTTTCTCAAAACCAGAGAATAATAAAGCCATGAGAACAATGAATGCCAATAGAATCCAGCATACTAAAACTCTTTTATAGCATACATTGTATAGAGTGAATCTGAAGTCATTCACAAGTAACTCCATGGCTTGCACATATTCTTCTACAGTGAGCTGGAAAAAACATTTTAAATTAAAATATGATATGAATAATAGTTTTAGTTAAACTATTATTCATATCATATTTTACCCACAAACTAATTGAGTCCCACAAACTAATTGAGTGAAGAGGGCACATTGGATTATTAAAAGTGATATTTGGGATGGGTTGAAAAAAAGAGACGAACATTAATCTATACTCGTATATAGTATGTATCAGGTCTGTAAATATGAAACCGGAATTTTTTTATAGAAAAAACACATTTATTGTATGAAAATGGTAAAAAATATTTTATTCAAAGTCTATTATTAGTAGTTTATTGTCCATCACTAGTTACACATTTTTCCCATCTCTAATAATTTGTGGATGCCACGCCAAAAAAACTGTTGCTCTTTTGAGGCAAACCAATCATCGAGCCATTTTCGTACATTTTCATAAGTGAAGCGCTGCTCGGCAAGTGCGTGTCCCATCGATGCAAATAAGTAGTAATCGGATGGAACCAAGTCTGGTCATATAGATAACACCCTTCTGATCCCACCAAATACAGAGCATTGTCTTCCGTCCATAGCGATTTGGCCTTGCAGTCGATGTCGCTGGTTTGCTTGGAGTTACCCATAATGTTTTACTCTTAGGATTCTCGAAATATATCCATTTTTCATCGCCAGTCACAATTCGATGGAGAAATGATTTTCTTTTGTACCTGGCGAGCAGCATTTCGAAGTGGTTTTTCGGTTTTCCTGCTGTCTTTCATTCAGTTTATGTGGAACCCATTTTCCCACCTTCTGGATCTTTCCCATGGCTTTCAAACGTATGGAGACGGCTTCCCATGTCACATTTAATTGATCCGCAAGTTGTTGCGTTTGAGCGTCATCCTCATCCAACAATGCTTGCAATTCGGCGTCTTCAAACTTTCTCGGTGGTCTTCCAGGTTCTTCATTTCTCACGTCAAAATCGCCACTTCATCCGTAAGCTTCGACAAGCATTCAATGCGATTCTGCAGCAGTTTTCTTCAAATGGTAACAGAAAATCAATGCTGTCTGCAAATCATAGTTTTCAGGCACAAAAACAGACATGTTCAACGCTATGAAAACATATGTAGTTGTATTAAACTTGTATTGTTGTGAGTTAAAAGCCTTTGACAAATGTAAACACAAGAAAAAGGCGCCAATGACGCGGTTTGACAGTCACTACATTGACAACTAGAGCCATCTATGAGCAAATTCCGGTTTCATATTTACAGACTTGGTGAATTTTTATAAAAATCATTAAAGTGGTCATTCAGTATACACCTGGGCCTCGTATAACACGGTCATATGGTTCCACAAAAACGTCGTATAATACAAATCCATATTATACGAGGTTTGAGGTTCATACAAAAATAGTCTTAGTGTTCCAAAAAATATCGAAGTTGGTTAATATCCTTTATTTTTTTATTAAACAATTGACAAAATATACATTTACATATTTAGTGAAAAAACTTTAATAACATACATATAATAGATCATTCATTCATCATCGCTATCACTAACAATTCTACTTGTTCAACTCTTTTTCGAAATCGGTTGTGAGTTTTCATCATCGAAGGACCAGGAGTATTTTTGGATTTAGCCTTTAAAAATTCTGTAATAAGCAATTGTCTCCCTTTAGCGTATAAATCTTTACGTATTTCGTGATAAGGGGCCAAAATGTTTTGTAATTTCCTCTTAAGTTTCAAACTTCTTTCCATTATGGGATCATTTTCTATAAAAAAATGCTCTAATTTATCAGCCAGTCGCAAGCCGTCGTTATTGTTTTTAATGTGAAACATGCGGCTATTTCACTGCAACTGCTTTTTGAGTCATTAATTATGGTAGGTTCATCCAACATTTCGACTAATTCTTCTTCGTTCAATGTACGATCCTCCAATATTTCTTCGATATCTTGAATATCAAAATCATCAAATCTTTCTCCACCAATACCACGACAAATGTTCATTGTCTTTTGGTATTCATCTTCTATTGGTGGTACAAAATTTTCTCCAGGGACTACTGGCCACAGCTTTTTCCAGCAAGCATTTAAAGTGGATTGTTTTATTTCTTTAACGGATCCAAAAACCATATCGACACAATTTCGAATAGAATTGTTTTCCAAGCTTGTATAACTGTTAAATTCTCATATCATCTAATATTTTTTCAAATGTTCGACAAATATAATACGCTTTAAATGTTGAAAATATTCCTTGGTCCAAGGGCTGTACTATAGACGTAGTGTTTGATGGTAAAAATAATATTTCAACATTTGGATGTTTCAAATCGAGCGGATGTCCTGGTGCATTGTCCAGTATCAATAATATTTTAAAA
Organism: Odontocerum albicorne; assembly: GCA_949825065.1. Classification (NCBI taxonomy): domain Eukaryota; kingdom Metazoa; phylum Arthropoda; class Insecta; order Trichoptera; family Odontoceridae; genus Odontocerum; species Odontocerum albicorne. The sequence goes on along the minus strand of OX463841.1, from coordinate 30,174,848 downwards.
TCAAGATTCTTTTTTCTCATATAAGTTTCTGCATCAGGTATAAAACATTTGTGAAACCAATCTTTAAAAATAATAACTGTGGTCCAAGCCTTTTTATTAACTCTCCAATAAACAGACAAATTCTTTTTGTCATATCCTTTCAGTGCTCGGGGGTTTAAAGACCAATTAATAAATAAAGACTTCATTATGAAATCTCCGGAAGAATTAGAACATAAGAGTAAAGATATTCTTTCTTTCGCCACCTTGAAACCCTTCGCATGTTTTTCGCTTTTTGATATGTAGGTTCTATGGGACATCTTTTTCCAGTACAATCCCGTTTCATCCGCATTGAATATCTGGTCTGGTGTGTAGACCTTATTTTTTATAATTTCGGTGAATTCTGAAGTAAATTTTTGACAGATTCTATGTCAGCCGATGCAATTTCTCCTCGAATTTTTATATTATGTAGTGAGAATCGCTTCTTAAAATTTTCAAACCATTCTCTACTAGCAGCAAAATCGTGAGATGATTGTTGATCTTCAGATGACGATTGTTCAGTTCTTTTTAAATTATCATAAATTTTTAGTGCTCTCTTTTGAATAATGTTTCTGTCTATAGGCATGTTTTTGTCATTGCAGTCTTCTATCCATAGCATAAGAGCCCTTTCCATCTTTTCTATTATTACTGAGCGTGTACGCGCAGTATTTTTCTTACTTATAGACGATCCTGCCAAAACTGTGGATCTATGGGTGTACCAAACCAAACATGTAAATAAATTTTTAATTTTTTTTTGAAACCGTGTTATATAAAGCGTGTTATACAAAAATATGCCACAATTCATCAACCGTGTTGTATAAACCCGCGTTATACGAGGCCTAAGTGTATTTTGTAACATGATAATATTCCATCATGATTAACAATTTAAACTTAGTTAAAATAATTTTCCAACATAGAAAATGTGAGGGATTATAACTTTTTTTTAAGCTATTGTAACTTTTTTGTGTACATATACAGGTATACCATAATTTTGAAATTATTTTTATATACTTTTTTGTAAAGGCCATATAAACCCATTCCAAGGGAAGAATCCGGTCCATGCATTGTAGTTTGGAGAACCCTGAATTAAACATTAAAATCTTAAATAATAATAAATAAACTTGATTATTGACATTTTCAAACAATTTTCATCTTATCGTATGGGTCGTGTTTTGCTCTAGTTTTAGATAGAGATTAGTTAGCCAGTCGACCATATCAATTATTCATTTTCATTGCCATGAACCTATTCATCTTGTGTATGCAATATGCATGGCCATTCCATGGAGCACGGAGTCAGTGGTGCACCATGAACCTGTTAAATGATTTATTAGGAAATATAGTAGGCATTGATTGACTGGGGAGTAGGCAGTGGTCAGTTCTCAACAGTATCCACAAAAACTAAGGTAGATGAAGGCAAATGTTGGAAAATAAGCTCTGTCCTATAGTTGGAAAATAAGCTCTGATAAATGTGAATGCAGTGTGGTGCAAACCTTACAAAACATTTTTGAACATTATCATTATGCAAAATTATTGTATTGTATTAAAATTTTGTTGTATACAGTACAATCTGGTGGATTTATTGTCATGCGGCAATTTCTCCTGACCAACGAGAAAGATTTTAAAGTGAAAATCAGACTCGAAACCTTTTTGAAAAATCGGTTAACAGAGGTAATCAAACCCGCAATCCTCGGGTTGGAAGTCAGACATCTAACTAGATCATGGTTGTAAATAGTTTAAAAATAATATAATATTATTAAATTAATTAAAGTAAATTGTAAAAGCAAAGAGCCCAAAAGGGCCTAAACGTGGTCTGGATGAAAATTTGCTCTATATTAAAAAGGAATATTACACAGTTATCGTTTTCTATACAAAAAATGGCATAGCCTTATTATTTTAGGCAAATAAGAGATGTACGAGTATGACAATAAGTTCGAAAGGATTGTCTACTATGCATTATGTCACTCACTCATTAATTATGTTGTTGCTGGCTGAAGTGGAGCAGGTTAAGAATGATAGATGAATAACTCTGCAAATCGAGGTAATCATTCACATTGTCAATCACTTCTCTTGTTTGGTCATTGTTATTGATAATTTTTTCTTTTGGTGGTATTTTATGTGAAGTATTTTGAACCATAATTAGCAATTACACAAACATGAAGACTTGTACGGCCTATTTGGTAAGACTGCCTTCTGCCTTCTGACCCGGGAGTTACGAGTTCAATTCCCGTTAGTGCCTATTTTTTTCACTTAAGGCTTCTTTAACATTTTTGATTGGTTAGAAGAAATTGTCATATGGCAATAAGCTTGCCAGATTGTAATACGAATATAAATAACTGGAACGAACTAGTGAAGGGAAAACAATAAATGCATCTAATAGCAAAAATCACACCATGTTACTGCAATTTGGTGGTAATATGCAAGTGCTGTTGACAGAGTATCAATTGGATGATGATGATTGTTGATGTTTTATATTATCTTTTTATTAATGATTTTTTTGTTATTTTTTCTCTATATGTAATTAATTCCTTTTCTTGTGTATTTTTTTTCCTCAGGAAATTTCTAAGTGATTTTTTATATGGGAATTACTTAAATTATTGTATTATTTATACGATAATTATAATATTTTTGTTCTTAAATCATGTTACATTGTATTGTACTACATTTTCCTTGTATACAGTACAACCTGGCGGGTTTATTGACATGTGGCAATATCTTCCAACTAACCAGAAATATGATAGAGGTTTTAGGTGAAAATTAGACTGGAATCCTTCCTTAAAAAATGGGTTCCAACAGTAATTGAACCCACAACCCCCAGTTAGAAAACAGGTGTCTTACCAACTAAGTTACAGAGTTCATCGGGTCAGGGGTGGGCTAGAGGGGGCTCAGGGGAGCTCACGTGAGCCCCTTGTTAATTTTGACTTGTATCAACAAGCCCCTTGTTAAATAAAGAAAAATGTAATATTCCTAGATCAAACCAGCAAACCTTTGCATCTGTATCATAGAACATCCTTCATCTTTTTGAAATTCCTCTTAAAGTAATTAATTTATTGCGGTTGCATATAAGGAAAAAGTCCCAACCAATTGTCTTGAGGATAATTAAATAATGCTTAAAAGGGTTGGATGTTTGACATATATTGCTTCCAGATGTTTGTTCCTCTAAACATTTTTGTGAAAGATGCCGAAATATGTACATTGTTTTGTGATAGGGGTATTTATTACTTTATACCATCATTGTTACAGGGTAGAACTTCAATTAAGGATCCCTATTCTGTGCTCCAGTTGCAGTCCAGTATTCTTTGTGAACGGTGTGTCTTTATTTGTTATTTTATCTGTGTATCATTAGAGTATTTTTAACATTTATTAAATTATTTCTTACATTAACTTTATACCCTACTGCATAATGTAGACACAGTACAATATTGCCACCTTAACAACATTGAACATAGTTGCGAAAGAAATATACTAAATATTGTGTGCAGTGTTATGTTTAATTGTGAAAGCTCAACTTATTAGATAAAGTTATCCTGAATGTATGATACATAAACTATGTAATATTTGATTGTTTTAATGATTATTGCGTATGATTGTATGGAAAGGCGATACAAATTATAGCCCATCCCCAAACGCCACTAACCAATAACTCTGAAACTAAGCGAGACCCATGTTAATATATTGGCAGCCTACCCCTGCGATGGGCGGTATCTACATTTGTATTTCAGAAAAATTGTATAAAATTGTAACCTATTATAACATTTCTAGATTGTTGCTATAAGTGGTTTTAAATTAAACCATAATTCAATACTTATTCAATTATGAAAATTTTAAATTGTCTCAAGTATAATTTGTTTTGCTTTCTTTAATACAACTTTCAACTTTTTTGAGCATTTATATTTACTTTTATTGTATACAATACTACCTGGAGGGTTTATTGTCACGTGTCAATCTCTTCCAACTAACCAGAAAGATGTTAAAAATACCTTAAGTGAAAACCACACATTTAATTTTTTTTTGGATACTAATGGGAATTTACCAGCAGCTCCCGGGATAGAAGACAGGCATTTTACCAACAAGCCACGGAGCAATATAACAGTACAATCAATTGAAGAAATAAACAAGGGATATACACAGGCCAAGTGCTTGATATGAATATACACATTTCATCCATGAGAAAGATTGGTTAATGATACATGAGCCTGTCAGTGTTTAACTTCATACACAAAAGAATTAAAATAGATTGTTTATTATATAAATAAGAGCGGACCGGGAGTCGGGTTGATTAATCCTATAACTTGCCTCTGCAAAAGCTTGGAATATTTCTTGCACTATACCGCTAAAAGGCAATTTTATTTTCAGTAACCTTTGAGAATCCAAGTAAATGCAATTAATATCTTTTTGGATGTGTCTATCATCAATATTGCCTGTTTAACATATTTCCTGCCGACCATGCAATATCGTGTGATGTACGATGTACGCTAGGGGCCATGGCTATCCATGCGATATAGTGTGGCGAGATACAGTAACTTGTACGAGCCAGTAGAGCTCCACAATATGAGCCCTGGTCACATTGGGAAGTATGACTATAGTTTGTGATGTAACAACTGACAAAATACGATACCATTTTTATTCATATAACTGCATATGATTGTCAACATAAAACCTCATGTTATCTATAACATAATCGTTTTTACATTGTTCATCCGCTTTTTACTCATAGGGGTGTATTAATTGGGCATTACCAGTAAAATTCATTACACATGGCTGATCAGATTTTTTTTTAGTAAATAGTAGGTTTTTAATTTTAATTATCTATACATAAAATAATTTTAATATCTATACGCCATAGTTGCATTCCATCAGCAACACTACCAATAGTCCTACTCCTAGCGTCCACGAGTGGCCTCTTAAGCCCCGCGAGCCCTGGGCAATGTGGTCACTGGCATATTACCATCAGTGCCATAGCAGATAGGAGAGGATGAATGTGCGAGTGTCCGGCGCCATAAAACCGGACCCCCCCGGCTAAGGGAGGGTGACCCCTACAGAAACACCTATCAGGGAAGGCAACGGGAAACCACCCTGATTATCATTCCCAGGATATCACTATGGAGAGACCTTCGCCAGAGTGATTGCCAACGTCGGGGGGACCTGACAGGGCACATCAAGAAGAAGATACATAAAATAACACACATCTGTACTAATTACAAGTATTTGTATAATTTTGAAATATAATTTTTTTGAGCATCTATTTCCTCCCCCTTATGTATTGATTCAGATATACCAGGGAAACAGCGGTAAATTAATGATATATAAAATAAATATTGGTATTGAATGAAACAATTACCGTTAAACCTTGCGCCATCAATTCTTCAGGAACAAGTTCTGGTCGAAATTGTGCTGCTGTAATCCATGGTAAATTGGTGTTAACAGGAAGAAGTGTAACAACAACATCTCCATTAGCTGAAATTTTAATTATTATTGTACAGTATAACACTTAGTTACTATTTTAATTATTATTGTACAGTATAACACTTAGTTACTATTTTAATTATTATTGTACAGTATAACACTTAGTTACTATTTTAATTATTATTGTACAGTATAACACTTAGTTACTATTTTTTTATAAAACTTAGTTAATATTTTTTTAGAGCATTCATTTTGTGAACTCTTCTCTAATACTACAATTTTTTTCTTACTAAATAATTTGTTTTTATCAGAAGATCGAAAATGACAGTTAAATTCACACAAATAGAGAACCATTATTTCACTAGTGGTTTTTTGGAACTATTGCAAAATAAAAGGTTCACTTGAAATTGTTATAAAAAATTAGATCATCTACGAGGCATATCCAGAAACTAAGTGTACTGAATTTTTGTAGGTTACAATTTTTTTTATTTAAACAAAAAAATTATGTGGTTACCGTAGTACATATGTAAGCTATTTTTCGACATAGTCTCCATTCCTCTCAATGCAGGTGGTGAAGCGGGGTACAACTTTTTGATACCTTCCTCAAAGTAGTTTCCCGCCAACCCCTCCGTCCACTTCTCCACCTCCTCCTTTACCTCCTCGTCGGTTGAAAACCTTTTTCCACCCATGTGCAGCTTCAGGGAGGTAAAGAGATAGTAATCTGAAGGTGCTAGGTCAGGGGAATGCGCGGGATGGTTCAGGACATCCCAAAGTTGTACCCCGCTTCACCACCTGCATTGAGAGGAATGAAGACTATGTCGAAAAATAGCTTACATATGTACTACGGTAACCACGTAATTTTTTTGTTTAAATAAAAAAAATTGTAACCTACAAAAATTCAGTACACTTAGTTTCTGGATATGCCTCGTAAATAGACCTCTAATATATGAAAATAAAATTTCTAAACGTAACAATAGAAAATATTTATGACCACTAAAAATCGTATTAACACTGACAAAAACGACCTATAATATAATTAAATAAGAAACATAAAATCTCATTTCATAAATACTATCCAGCAAATATAATTTTTTTTTTCATATTATCACTTTTAATAGTTAGGAATGTAGATTAACAAAAACATTCAGGCAAAAAGTGATAACGTTTAGTTTTTCATTTAAAAAACTAAACCGTATGCGAAATACGTATGGTACGAGGGTGGTTCCAGAAGTACCCGACCTGACGTATAGATGGCGGTTGTTGCTTTAAAAAATTACTATGGTAGAAAGTACTAAACTTATAAAGCTTAAGTTTCAAGTTTTAAGACGCTACGTTGTTTATTATTTGTTTGGCAGCCATCAATAGTGAACGCTCTCAGTGAATTTGTAAACATGGAAAAAATTGGTCATCGTTATGTGATACAATACTTTCATTTGAAAGGTCTAAGTCCAACCAATATCAAAGCCGAGCTAGATTCTACTCTGGGGGAGTCTGCTCCTTCGTTAACAACAATAAAATATTGGGTGGCAGAGTTTAAACGAGGCCGTACGAGCTGCCAAGACGAACATCGCAGTGGTCGACCAAATGAGGTGACCACGTCAGAAATGGTAAAGAAAATCCACAAAATGATATTGGATGACCGTCGATTGAAAGTGCGCGAGCTAGCAGACATGGTAGGCATTTCAAAAAGTGCTGTACATCGCATATTGACTGAAAATTTGGACATAAGAAAGCTGTGCACAAAATGGGTGCCGCGTTTGCTCACAATGGAAGAAAAACAGCATCGTGAGGATGTTTCAATCGAGTGTTTGGCGATGTTTCACAGCAATAAAGCAGAGTTTTTGCGTCGATTCATAACCATGGATGAAACCTGGGTCTATCACTTCACACCTGAGACGAAGGAACAGTCAAAACAATGGACTGAAAGCGGAGAATCGGCTCCAAAAAAGGCGAAGACAGTTCCATCTGCAGGCAAGGTCATGGCGTCAGTTTTTTGAGATGCGCGTGGGATAATTTTCATTGATTATCTTCAAAAAGGAAAAACAATCAATGGCGAGTATTATGCGAACTTATTGCAGCGCTTGAGTGATGAAATCAAGAAAAAACGGCCGCATTTGGCGAAAAAGTGTTGTTTCATCAAGACAATGCACCAGTTCACACATCCGTTATCGCGGTGGCCAAAATCAATTAATTAAAGTTCGAATTGCTTCCTCACGCACCCTATTTGCCAGATTTAGCCCCCTCGGATTATTTTCTTTTTCCAAACTTGAAAAAATGGCTCGGTGGTAAAAGATTTGCCAACAATGAAGAGGTGGAATCTGCGGTTGATGGCTATTTTGAGGCGCTCGACGGTTCTCACTATAAACAGGGTATCGAAGCTATTGAACATCGCTGGGAAAAGTGTGTCGAGCTGAAAGGAGACTATGTTGAGAAACAAAAATATTTTTTCCCAAATTTTTTGTGTTTTCTTTGTTAGGTCGGGTACTTTTGGGACTACCCTCGTATATCGTTCATCTAGTACTACCGTCATCCTTGATCAGTTTTTACCTTGGATAAAAAAATAAGCATTCAGTTATAAAGTTAATGTTATTATTCAGTTATAATTCATCACTTGGTAAATGGTTTGAAATACTAATAAAGTTACATTTGTATTTTTGTTGCAGTCTTTTTAAGAGTTATGTTTCAATAAATACATCATATATACCATCATACCATTTTTCTGTTGGGGTAGGCAGAAAGGACAAATTTGAACAGACAGGACACACCAAACTTTCCTATCATGACATACTTCCTTTGCTTCCTCCATATCTATAAATTATCTCATAAAACTTATTTTTGTCTTACGCCTTACCTTTCCTTCTTTCTCGTAATTTCATTCACTTAGTCCAACCATATTTTTCTCAGACATCCTCTACAATGCCTTAACATTTCTTATTGTCATGCATGGATATGCCGCATATTCTTTTTAGTACATTTATTAAGCTTCTTTCATTAATTTTCAACGTTCACTCCCATGCATCGACATTGGCACTAAAGGTAATGAAATGTTGGTACAGTGTTATGTTTCAACATTTTATTAACTTTAAAACATGGATATTACCTTTTACTGTTTTTGCAATAACAATCTGGGTATTGTATTAATAATTAAACGTTTTAAAATCAAAATATAATAGTTATGATAAAAAATTATAAAATAATTATTGAAATTTCTCTATTTGGATTCAATAAACTATTTTAAACCTAGACAAAGTTCATAATGATGATATCTTGAAATGGATGAATAAAGAAGTATTACCCACCATTACAAGGAAAATGTAAGAGTACTTTGGACATATAATGCGAGGAGAAAAATATGAGATATTGAGAGCATATTTTATAAATCAATAACAACAATGCTGGATAAATCTTAAAAAAATATTGATGAATAATTATAAAAGTGACAAGTAATATATTATGTTAATAGTGGTTCCTGTTTTTTTACAATTATTTTAAAATTTATAATACTTAGATTTTTAAATTCTATATATTTATAAAACGGTCAGAAGATGCACATAAAACATGTTAATAAGCAGCGCTTATTGTTATTGTATTATTGTGTTAAAGTTTTGTTACCGATTATGCTGAAAAACAAAGGATAATGAATCAGTCATTTCAGTATTGAAGATTCAGGATGACGGTGAACAATATGAATGAATAAGTGATTTATTTTAAAGTTTAATGAGCTTTGATTTTAGTATATGGAAAATCTCAATAATCTTATACTGCATAAATTTTTTACTGTATACAGTACAGCCTAGCAGGCTTATTGTCATGTGGCAATCTCTTCCAAACAACCAGAAAGCTGTTAAAGAAGTCTTAAGAAAAAACCAGACAGGATTTATATTTTATATAAATTGAGTTCTAATAGGCAAGTCGGAAGACTGCATCTTACCAACTAGGCCACAGAGGTCGTGTATTTAGAAATATTCATTACTAAAATAGTAAGGCTCATTGACAGTAACCACGGCATTGTATTCTGAAGGTAATACTACATTTGGTGTGGTATGTGTATATAATTATGAGTCATTTCATGAGTCTTACTCGCCCTGCGTATTAATATTTATCTATTGTTGTGAGTAATGTTTTTCAAATACTTTTCTTTCTTACGGAAAAATACATCATATAACAGCTTAAAAGACTCCATAACTCCTTAACAGATTCCTTAATTTTAATAAAATAAATAATCAATCTTTCATTTTATATTCGAGTAAAAGTGTGTGAAATGAAAACAGAATGAGTAATTTGAATATGTTATAACATAGATGAAATTAAGTAATAAAAGATCATCACCTGATATAATTTTTACTTAAAAATGCTTTATTCATAAATAAATGTTGTATCCACAATAAAATATAATATCCTTACGAGAAATATCAATCTCTTAAATAAATTATGATTAATTTTAAAATAGTACTAAGTTCCGAAAACTTAATTAAGTCAATTAATCTAAAATAATATGTAAATTATTTAAAAAAATAAGATGTTTAACTGCCATTGAATTGTTTAATTGAATTATTGTATTTATATAATAAAATTCATATGCCGTAAAAATCCATCTCATAATACATTTTTTTATTTATATTTAGCAGGTTTGAATGTAGAAAGATGATAAATACCGCATTCTATTTATTATATGATAAATTAAAAATTTTGTAAAAAAAATATTTTATGATTCAATGCTGAGATTTATTTCAAACAAACTGATGGTTAACATCTCAAAACAGGTTGAATGTCAGTTTTTGCATGTTCAATTAGGCTAATTTAATGTAATCATATATTGTGTATCAGGCAGACAACTTATCGAATATGGTTAAAAGTTGGTTAGCTAAAAGTTTGTACATTATCAAAAATAAACTTATCAGAGATTCGTGACAGTTTACATTTGTTGGCAGCAAATTTTTTATAGTTCCACATTTGAACATACCAATAGTAAAAACATTCTGATAAACGTCTGTGTGTACTTAGTGTTTCGTCACAGTTTATAACTCGATAACATTATTATAATATTGATGCAGTTACATTTAATTACAAATAATCAAATATATAAACTTCCAATTGTGAAAAAGTCACAGGGAAAACTCACCAAAACCTTGTCGAGTTGTAACCAAATTGACGTTTCTTTGAGGGGTGGTCGTGGGTTCTACTTCTGTGGGAATTTCTGTAGATCTCTCGAGATTTACGTGCACACTTTCCGTTTTTAATACGGCTGGTTTCTGAGATTCGGGTTTATCATCATCAAATTGTACCCATGCAGGACTTTTGGAAGCTGTTGACGGTGAAATGGAAGGCGAAGAAACTGGTGATGTCGAAATAGGTCCATCTTGGTTTGAAGGCACTGTTGCTCTTAGAGGATCCGGTCCCGTGCCGTTTGAAGCCTGGACACTCATGACGATAAACGCAAAAAACAAATAATTTTAAATTAATAACACATAAAGTTGTCAGAATTTGCGTACGTGTAATAAACATAAACAGACAGGTGGGCAAACCTGCGACACGCCCACGAACCCAACTAACCCCACATGCACTGAACGCGACCAACCAACAGTTTTCAACAACTTCGCCTGACCACAAGGTGTGACACAGGTAAATTGCTCACCTGACGGAAACCTTGCGAAGTATTTTAATTGAGAAAATAAATAAAACGTAATATAATAATTTTCCTCGTGGATTTCCAGTTTGATGGATATTCTTTTAAACGTTTTGAATGTTATTTATTCCCTAGCAAATCTATTTAAAAAACAGCTTTTATTCATATACTATATTGTTTTATTTCATTTTCTAGAAAGCAATGGTTCTACAATATTCTAAAGAACCTAGGAACAAAATTATACGCAACCGCCAAATTTAATTCAATTTGAAAAAAAATAATAATTTGCCGCGTTTTTATTTTGAATTAAAAATGCATAAACTTGTTTGTACAATATTTTAAATTACTTCAATTTCAAAGTTGAAATTTATAAAAAAACTCAATATATTTTTTAGTTGTTTATTTCATAAATGTGAATGCTTTAACTATTTGTCGACTAGATTAACGAATTCTCGGCCCTGATGAATTTTTATTTTAGTACGCCTGTATAGTATAATGTAGCGGACGTTACATTTACATATCTCACACCAATTCTCAGGGTATCAACAGACTCCGGGTTTTGTTACAATATAATTTCTCTGGGTTACGATAATTTTGTGATAAAGTCTAAAATTGACTTAAGAGTAAGTTGGTTATAGCTATTGTAGCGTCAGACTAATATGAAATATAATTTTGACTTTAGGTAAACATCCCAATTCCCCCAGTTTCTAACTTTTTCTCTATTTATAAAAAAACGTTAGTTACAATACCATTTTGACTGATTATTATATACTTATATTGTTCCTAAATTACTTTATTAAAATAAAATTACGTTTGTATTAAACATTAATATTAATTTGTATTAAAATTACGTAAATTAAACGTTAACAGAAAGTAATAAAAATATTTTTTGTATTTGCTTGTGTTTTGTTTTCTATAAACATCTTGTATTTTCCATTGAAGAAAACCTTTTTTTACTCACGAACAATCTCAGGGTTTACTTAAACTTAAATCTGGTCACCCTACTCACAAGTGAAAGGGGACTGGGACCTTTGTTATATATGTATGTTTGAATATTCACCTTTAAAAGAAAACGTCGATTTTTATAATTTTCATGTCTTTTGTAAGAGATGTTGAATGAGTTCACAAGTGTTTAATATATTTATAATACATTGAATAGGAAGGGCATCAATGCATGCAGTTAAAAGTATACAATATTAAATCAATAACTATAAGTGTTTACTCTTAAACATTAAATAATATGGCTAAAAAAACAAGTTTTGCAATAGGGATAAAAATGTGTATAGGTTAACGGTTCTAAAATGGATCGTTTTAAACTAGGATACATTGTTCATAGTTAAAAAATAAGTACGTACAGTTTTAATCATAAAATAACGAACATTAAAAAAATACGACTTCCATGATTTAGTTGGAAAGGTACTTGTCTTCCAGCTCGGGGGTTACGGTTTTAATTTCCGTTAAAAAACAAGTCAACGTCATTGATTGATCGCTTCGCAATTGTTAGGAATCAAAGCCTTTGTTAGCCCGATGTGTGAGTGTGGTCTGGAGGAGGAACACTCTTCATATATATTTAAACAGTTCGAAGCACTACTCCTCGAGCAACACGTACAATCTCCCTGTAAAAAATATTCATTTTGTTCCGTAATAATTCAAATGTTTTAGTTGTATTTTTTAAATTTATTTCCGATAGCGACACACATCTAAATTTAGGAAAAAATAAAATTTTGCATTCATAAAATTAATCATACAAAGGCCAAAAAACTCTGTGAATTGTCTACAAAAAAAAAAACCACAAAAAAAAAGTGTTTTTGTCTGATTTTTGCTTAAGGCTTCTTTGACATCTTTCTGGTTCGTAGAAAAAGATTGCCTCATGCCAAGCTCGTTTTACTGTATACAACCAAATTGTTATACAGTACAGTGCAAAATTATTGAAATTTTCTATATAAAACTGTCAGTCTATCAAACCTTAAAATCATTAATTCATTCCCATTTTTCTCCATCATCTTCAACGGATTGGATCTTCAATGCTGATACGATTCTTTTATATTTACTTTTGTTCTCAAGTATGATCGGTACATTTCCAAGTGTCTCTTGTATTTTTAATTTGACTTCATCAAGATCCATTACTCGTGATAGTTCACTATTACAAATCTTTCAAATTTGGCTTATATAAACTATTTTTAATAACACCATTGTGAGAAGTGTCAGGGTCTCTATCGATGGAGTAGGATGATGTTTCCTTTAGAAGATCCTTTTTAGCGTGTTGGGTGATTGATTTTTGTTTTATAGGTGAATCGACACGAAATAATACCCATCACCATCTGTTTCGCTTCACTGGATGGTGTTATTGTTAGAGCAAGAAGTTATTTGATGCGATGGGCAAGGATTTTTGGTTTTTCCGCCGAGAGAGCTCGTTGCCATTCTACAGAAAGAAGTAAACTCTCCATGATGGAAAAAAGTACGAACCGGACCAGATGAATTATATTTCTATGCCATAAATTGTAAATGCATAAAAAACCCCATCGTGTGTCTATGGATCATTATTTGACAGTGTTATCAATTACAGCAATTTGCCATAGATATTTTAGGACATAAGTCCAGCTGAGCTGTCATCAAATTAGGCGAAATTACGCTACTTTGGTTGATAATATCGATTTCAAATCATTCGTTAAAGAAAAAAATATAAATTAACTTAATATTTTAACTCTTCGATATGTGGAGTGATACACTTTTAATTGTGTTTATATCAATTTGCACAGCTTTTCTTGGAGAAGGTATATTTTTAGTACAATTTTTATCTTAGCCCTTGCACGTTTCAGCTTGGTTGTAGGTCACATTGTTATTATCAGTTCATTTTACTATATTTATAAAGAAACCTGCTCTAAATGTTTCGTGTTGTTGTGTGAGTATACAACTAAGAGTAATTAGTTTTTTGAGAGATCAGTAGTGGTATGACAGACTAGTTAAGGCTGTCTCGGTCTTCATTTATCGCTACATTAGGAGTTTTACTGAAATACGGGACAGCCAAATCGATATTATTTATGAAACACATTGAATATCAGACTCGTGTCGTGGGATACCAGGCCAGCACTGGTTATACCCGAATAAAGTTTAACCCTTTTAACCACAACACTTTTTAAAAGGTATATTTCAAAACACCTGTGTGACAAAAAATACGATGTCAAAGCTGGAAAAGATACGGAAGAGCAGAACTATCACCATCACGATGAAAATGCGCCTAGTTAAGTCTCTCGTCTTCGCAATATTCATGTATGGCGCGGAGACTTGGACTTTGAGAGCAAGCGAGAAACGTAGAATAGATGCATTTGAAATGTGATGCTGCAGAAAGATGTTACAAATTCCACGGACAGCAAGGTGAACTAATGTCTCCATTCTCAAAAAACTGAGAATCTCTGACAGTTTGTCGAGTCCTCCGATTCTTTGGGCACAATTCTCATGGCCAACGAGGCAGTTTGGAGAGGTTTGTGGTTACTGGAGGCGTGGAAGGATGACACACAAGAGGAAGAATCCCAATGTATTGGACTGACTGAGTGAGAGATGTAACTGGACTACCTTTAACAACTACCCTACCCTTCGAGCCGCAGAGTGGAGGGATGGATGGAGAGGTGTCCTCAGAGGCTATCGTGGGAGTCATGATGTTCAGTCATGAGCTACATGACAGGATGATGATGTAGATTTTTTGTAAAAAAATTGCACATATTTAAATGTTTAAAAAAATATTGAGTTGACAAACTTACACAAATGAAAATTCATAGGTGACAAAGACACAATGGTTCAGAAACACAAGCCTTTTCACAGGATTCAGGCCACATAGCAAAGGTACGTTGATAGATTGGTGCATTGGGGCTATACGGGTTAAGATTGCATATATATCACAATTGTTAGCGAGTTTTGATCAATGACATTAATTTGAAGCAAAATTGTTATAGGGATGATTAATGCGACTGAGATTACATTAACTAGACTCGTAATACTACTCCAGATCAACTAATAGGAGGTGCATGGCTGCACGGTAACGCACTGGACTTCGGTTATATCTATTCTTTAAAAAAAAAAAAGCTAAAAAAGTCAAGATTAGGTTTGCTAGTGTTTTTGAAAAAGTAAGATTGGTGTACCTGATTGATTGACTGATCTTATTAAAATTAATGTATAACTTATTTTTTTATTTATCGAAAAAATAAACAACATTGAAGTGTCCTTTACAAATACAGTAACATTTATAAAACAAAAGATAGAATATTAAAATCTTCAAAAAAAAAAGACAGTTTAATTTAGAATCTTTCAAAATATGGTGCATGAAAATACCAATGTATAGCACTACACCAAAAGTAAAAAAATAGAATTGGGCAATACAAGAAATAAGCAGGAAAGAATAAAATATCTTAAGAGCAAGGAAAACTAAATTATTGGAAAAAAATTTAAAATAAAATGTAAAACGTCGATTGAGAAATTGTCAGAGATGAACCGTCCTGAACTCACCAACATTTACATTAAAAATATTCGTGTTTATGGATATCTTAGTTTATTTTCTTTGGTAATGACAAATTACACACATAATAAAGGGTCAAATTTTTATTCATCAACAATATGTTGGTCATTTAATTTGTTGCTTTTGCATAAAACTTTCAAAGGCACAGCAGTTATTGTAACATTTCGTCGGAAATCCTTGCTTCAGTGTCCTTGCTGCAGTGTATGGCGAGTCAGGTGATTTCGTAGAAGATTCATACTTTAGCGATTGGCGCAGGTTTAAGGCACCCGGTAACGATGCGGCATGTCTTGTTCAGTGCAGTCTACTTGTTTAGTGTGGGCAGACTTATATCACACTGGGCAGATTTACTCAGTCATAGAGTTGCACAGCGTGAGGACTGATACCCTGGGAAGATGGGGGCTGGCAGCCCATGTGTTTACTATTAGTTTCTTCAGGATGTCATTTCTCGCTGCTGTCTTCGTCTTCGTGTTGGTGCTTATATGAAAGCGTACAGTCCAAGGTCACTCCGAGGTATCTTAGGTCGCTCACAAATCCCAATTGCCCTTTACCCCAATTAACATTTAGTGGTCTTCCTGCATCCTTATTTAGCAGATGAAATGCTGTCACAATTCCACTTAATATATGATATAAATATTTTTCTTTAATTTTAAATATTTGTTTTAATTCATGTTTCCAGGTTTAACATGGATTATGGTATACAGAACAGAAAAATACCAAAAACTTAAAACTGAAGTTGAAAAACAAAGTAAAAGATGTAAGTTATTTACTTTTTAATTTTTTTTATTGTATATACTAGGTTAGTCAAAAAGTTTTGAAAGCGGAAATGAAAATACATTTTTTTTGGGGGGAAATCACTTTTATTGCTCAGTATAGTCTCCCATAAGATCAATACACTTGGTCCAACGATCTTCCAACTTTGTTGTCCCATCACGGAAGTGACTTTCTGGAAGGCCTGCAAAATACTCCTCTACGACGGCTATAACCTCTTCGTTTGATGAAAAATGCTTTCCACGAAGGAATTTTTTGAGGTGTGAGAACAGCCAGAAGTCAGAGGGAGCTAAATTTGGCGAATAAGGTGGATGCTGCAACAATTCGTACCCCAATTCACTGATTTTCGCGATCGTTTTTTGAGCTGTGTGAGCAGGTGCATTGTCTTGATGAAAAATGATTTTTTTCTTCTGCAAACCGGGTCTTTTTTCACAAATTTTTTCATCCAACTGGTCCAAAAGGTCACAATAATAATCAGAGTTGATTGTCTTACCAGTTTGGAGATAATCTATCAATAAAATTCCTTTTGCATCCCAAAAAACTGACGCTAACACCTTCTTGGCCGATTTCTGGACACGAACTCGCTTCGGAGCCAAAGTGCCTGGTTCACACCACTCCTTAGCCTCTTGTTTTGATTCAGGATCATGGTGGTAGACCCAAGTCTCATCCATAGTGATGAATCGTCGCAGAAAATCCTTTTTATCCTTTCGAAATTGCTCCAAATGTTGCTCAGAAAGTCGCATTCGAACGTGTTTTTGTTGCATTGATAGCAAATGCGGCACCCATTGTGCACACAGTTTTTTGAAACCCAAAACTTCAGCCAAAATATGCCATGTTGTTCCATGTGAGATGCCTATGGTGTCAGCTATCACATCCACAGTCGATCGATGATTTTCCAAAACCATATCCTGTATTTTCGCTATGATTTCTGGTGTTGATGCACATTTTGGACGTCCTGAGCGTGGATCGTCTTCAACGCTTGTACGGCCACGTTTAAACTCCAAAACCCATCGGTAAACGGTTGGAAATGAAGGAGAAGACTCCTTTAATACTTTCATCATCTTTGCATGGATCTCAGTAGCCGATAAACCTTCCAAAACAAAGAATTTAATCACTGCACGATATTCGGATTTTTCCATTATTAAAAAATACACTGACACGTCAACTTCAAATGGCTTGTAAACAAAGAATGAATTAACAGATCGAAATGAAATTTTGAGTACGTTCTTATAAAAGATGAAATATTAAAATGGCGTTGAAATTTTGGTTTTCTACTGCTCCATAGATGTCGCTTTCAAAACTTTTTGACTAACCTAGTAGCATACCTTATTTTTCAAATACTGTACATTAGAGTTTAAGATCGAGACTTATCATAAAAGGTAGTGATTAGATTTTGGTTATATATTTGAGGTCAACTGCTAATGTTGCCGTATAAAAATGTAACCTAGGCTGTGTATTCATTCTTATGGTACTCTACAATATCTTCATACTAGTGATCCAGACATTTGGAGGAGTGTGGCTGGGACATAATATTGTCTGGCCCCATTCATTGAGTTTTCGGGTTCAGAACTATTGGAGTAGGCAGGTCATTCGCTGTCGGTTATAATACATGCTGATAATACTACCACACGTTAAGAGGCAAGTATAATCTGGATGACGGACTCTAAACCGGCTGGGTTCTTTTTTGTGTGCATTTACATACATATCATGCCATTTTCCTTTAAGGGTAGGCAGAAAGGACAAAGAAACATCTTCTCATGCAACTGCTACAATTTCTCTGACTTTTTACGTTTCCTTCTTTCAAAATATTATTCACTTGATTCGATCATACTTTGCTTGGACTTTCTCGCACATGCCTTCCACTTACATTTGCATTATATATTTGTTTTGTTAGTCTTTCTTCATTCATTTGTTCCACATGCCCAAACCATCTCAGATTAGTCTTCTTCATCTTACTCAACACAGCCTTAAGTTCATTTTCATCCCTAATCACTTCCTTCCGTATTTTATCATATATTGTCACCCCATGTATTCTTCTCAGTGCAGTCATTTCTACAGCATTTATTCATTTCCTTTCGGTCTGTTTCTTCGTTCACATTCACTCCCATACATGAAAGTTGGTACTTAAATACTGTTGTGAACTATCATAGCAAATTTTGATACTGTCCAGTGTGAGACACTGGAGATAGTTGAGTTTTGTGTTGAGAATGCTGCTTGGCATCTAGCTGGCGGAGACTCGACAAATCAGATGATCATCTTACATTCATTCTGTTTCCGGTTGTCAAATCGTTAACACTAAAATTATAGCTACTCTGTTAAAAGTTACAAAATACCAACAGTTTAAATCGACTTTCTTGTCAAAAATAAAATAATCATTAATATTGAAAACAGGTGAAGCACGTGAAATATTCTGTTGTGTATCGGATCGGCTAATTTGTTCCCGCTGTAAATTTTGACAGGTCAGTGTGAATCTACTTGTTAGTATATATCAGTGAGAAAGATTTTGTGAAGCAAGACATCGCTGCAAAATGTCCCAATTAACTTGCTTTAAGTGCGAAGAGCACATTAACTCATCCAGTGCTGAGAACACGCCTGGCGTGTCCATGTGAACATCTGCTTCATGCTCAGAACATGCGCGGCGTGTCCATGCCTAAATATGTTAGTGTATTATATCAGCATACGATATTCGTTCATTACTTCGGAAGATTCCGTTGCATTCAGGCGTTCGTGTGCAACGCATTGTAAAGTTGAGTTTACACCCGCAGTTGTAAATAATATTTTTTCTAGTTTTTATTCCGTTTGTTTTCATTGTGAGACTTGATAATAATAATAATTGGACTATTTCTCTTGCGCTGTTTTGTGAAAAGGCACTGCAAGGGATATTTATTGTAGATATATTTTGTTTATGTTTTCTAGTTATTTTCAATTTTGAACAAGTGACATAGTGAATTGTGAGCAAAAAGAAGTGCCTTTTGAAAAATATATTATAGTAATTTGTGTACATAGTGATATTTACTATCATATAAGTTTCTTTTTGATTTTACGAAAAAAATAATGTTTACCTTGAAAAATGAATCGCGCTCTAAAAGACAAAGGATTAAGGATAATATGGATGATTAATTTAGTGACGTTAGTGATGAGGAATTCACGATCATCGAGGACGATTCTGAATTTGAGTCAGATATTGAAAATGATGACAATATTCAAATTCAAACTGTTTCACAAACATCTAGAACACCAGACGTTAACTCTACGCAATGGTCGAATATAAAAAAAACAACCAGCCTCTATACCATTTTCAAAAATACCCGGGCTGAAAATTGAGATGTCAAGTAAAGAACCAATAGATTATTTTGATTTGATTTTCAATGAAGATTTATACAACCTTGTGACAACCCAAACCAATGTGTATGCTGTTGAAGTATTGCCGAAATCAGAAGGTGATACAAGCAGAATCACGCGATGGAAAAATGTCACTAAAGACGAAATGAGGCTGTGGTTGGGTTTACTACTACACACCGGAACAATACGTTTGAACCGGTTGAGTGACTACTGGAAGACGGACTACCTATTCAATTTACCGGCATTTTCGCAATTCATGTCAAGAAATTTTTACTTATCTTACGGGCACTACATTTCAACAATAATGAGGAAGATCTATCGAGCTTGGAAAAAATCAGGACAGTGATTGATTTTTCAATGAAAGAATGGAGGTAATTTATAATCCACACAGACAACTATCGATAGATAAATCGTTGGTTCTTTGAAGAGGCCGATTAATTTTTCGCCAATATATAAAAGGCAAAAAGTTCAAATATGGTTTAAAACTTGACACGTAAAACTAATTGTGTATGGTGGATCATCAGATGAAGAGTTAAGTGGCAAAGGCCACACTAATAAAGTCATTCACAAATTGCTAGAGGGGAAGACGGGAGCCGGATATTCAGTTTAAATGGATAATTTCTATAATAGTGTTCCTCTTACAAAAAAAAAATGTTGAACCAAAATGCATATGCCACAGGATACTACGAGCAAATAGAAAAGAAAAACCGATCGATGCTATATATAAAACAACTAATGAAAGGAGAAAGTGTGAATCAGTACACAGAAAATGGTATATGTGTTACCAAATGGAAAGACCGCCGAGAAGTCTTTATGATTTCTTCTGAAATTGATGGGGAGCTGTCTGATACTAAAAACAGACGTGGTAAAGTGGTTACAAAAACAAAATATGGTAATAAATTACAACAATCACACGGGCGGTATAAACTATTATGGCCAGATGTTAGCTTACTACCCGTGCAAAAGGAAAACATTAAGTTGGTACCAAAAGTTGGACATCATCTGTTCCAGATAATATTATTGAATTCTTGGCATTTATACAATGCAGACAATTCACAGTAAATGTCGTATGATTTCAGGTTATTTATAATCAAAAAGTTATTAGGTCCACCTCCATCATCATTCCGAGACAAACAGTACAATCAAAAACCAAGATACATCTGCCGAAGTTTTGTGAAAAAGACACTGACAATAAAACCGAAAGTCGCAGATGTAAGCAATGCTGGGATACAGCTAAGAAAATAAATGCTTCATTATTATTTTGTCCAGATTGCCCCACTCAACCTGGCCTTTGTTTGTTGCTAGGAGGAGCCTTGCTTCCAACTTTACCACAAATATTGAATTATTTTTTACTTTATTATTCTATAAACCTGACTTGATATGTATATTTTTTTGTTCTAAAAATGTCATAAAAACCTCCATTCAATACCATTACGGTATACGTCAAAATAGCAACATCACTCTTATCACACCAAAAAGTCACTCAAGTACATTTGATAAAAAAAAAAAGAGTGGGTATCTCATTTTGCGCCGAATTCCTAATGGACAAAATAAAAATAACATGAAAATAAACAAATTTGAAAAAGGACAAAAAAATATTTGTTTGAAAAATAAAAATTTATTTAAGAATATTTTTTACATGTGTAAACCCACCTTTACAGCATGGCCTTCGCTCTGATACGTCGAACAGATCAAAACTATACTGAATGAATTTTAAATACCTCGCTAACAATTTTTGAACCGGTGTAAAAGGGGACGATGTATAAATGATATAGTATATGTAAACAAATTTTACATTTATGAATATATATTTTCA
Source organism: Odontocerum albicorne (assembly GCA_949825065.1). Classification (NCBI taxonomy): domain Eukaryota; kingdom Metazoa; phylum Arthropoda; class Insecta; order Trichoptera; family Odontoceridae; genus Odontocerum; species Odontocerum albicorne. The sequence continues at coordinate 30,153,368 of OX463841.1, read as the reverse complement.
TAAATGTAGAATTTGCTTTACTTCCGTGAATATTTCACGGATTGAAACTAGTTTTTATTCAAATACATTGAGCACCGATCGGTTGTCATGTATTTTGTATCAGCAGTGAAAGAGTTAAGCAAGATATAGTGCTTAGATGTACTACTTGCGACAATATTTTTCATTATTCATGTCAGAACTATACAATAACAACATTCAAAAGACTCGTTAAAACTCAATTGTCAACATGGAAATGTTGCCAGTGCAAGAGTAACGAGTACTGTCAGCCCGAAAAAACCAAAATAGCAAACAAAAAATCTGAGCAAGACAAAAAACAATCTTTGTCAACTGAGCTGAACAAATTCAAGGACTCGATTGTTGATCTGATCAACAAGAAATTTGAGGAAATCAACATCTTATATTTGGGCATCAAACGGCAAAATGAGGAAGTCATGAAATCGGTTTCCTTCCTGTTATCAAAATATGATGAAATTTGTGATAGGGTTGCCTTGTGTGAGAAAAAGACTTCAGATATGGAATCGCTTCCAATGAAAAATTGGAAATGAGTGTTGAGTTTCTGGAGGCAAAGATTGATCTGCTTGAGTCAAAGAGTCTTGCAAGGAATATCAAAATAAGGGGATGCCCTGAGTCTCCCGAAGAGAAAATTGACGAAATATGGAGCAAGGTGACCAGTACAATAAATTTTAGCTGCCTCCCAGAATACGTAACGGAGATATCGAGAGCTTCAGTCAAATCCTCCCAGAAGAATCCCCGGCCTATAATTGTGACTTTCAAGGACGAAGCATACAGGAACACCATGCTGAATTTAGTCAAGACTTATAGGACTGCCAACAAGAATGGATCTGATAAACTTAATACAAAGGATCTGGGTTTGTCGCTGGTCAAGAGTCGGATATACATCTCGGAGCTCTCAACAAGACGATGTAAGCGTATGCTGAGTCTGACCAAGAAAGTTTGTGAAAGTAAAGGATATATAGTAAGTATGCCTGGATAAAGTCGGGTCGTGTGTATGCTAGAAGCGAGGATGGTTCTGCAATAATCTATTGGGGGTACAAATTAGTTCGGTCCGTTTTTTTGTGTTCAAAATTGCATTAATTTCTAAACAAAGTGAATGAACAGATCAATTAAAGTATTGTCCATCGCTGGCTACTACTTTTTCCCATCTCTCAGGCAATTTTCGAATTCCATCTCGAAAAAATGACTCGTCTTTTGAGGCGATCCAAGTTTGGAGCCAATTTTCGGTTTCTACGAAAGAAGTGAACCAGTGACCTGCCAAATCATGAGGCCGAGCGTTGTCATGAAGAAGAATAACTTTATCATGTCTTTGCTCGTATTCCGGCCATTTTTCTCGCAATGCACGGCTCAAACGAATTAATTGTAGCCAATACCGATCGCCCGTAATGGAATCACCAGGTTTCAGCACCTCATAGTAAACAACACCCCTTTGGTCCCACCAGATACAGAGCATGATCTTCGAACCATGTATGTTCAGTTTTGGTGTTGATGTTGAGGTCGATGGCAACGATTGATCGGGCTTAGCGTAGTATTTTTTGTTGGAGCAGCGTCACCATAAACTTCGACAAGCATTCGATGGGCTTCAGCTGCACTTCCAATTAAATCAGAAAATTAAAACCTCCCGCAAATGCTGCTTGGTTAACACAAAATTTGACATTTTCAACACTGTACAAAACAAAGTTTTTGCATGAAACTCAAAGCGATATATATTATTGGCAGATGTCTAACCTCTCTGAAACCGCCAAAATCGGCTGTCACTATGAACCATTCATAACAGCCAGAGCCATCTTTTGGAAACAGACCAAACTAATTTGTACTCCCAATACATAAGCAAAGAGTCAGACCTGTCTAAACTCTGACAAATGGATTCGATCTCTTTCATGGCGCCTCACAAAATGATTGAATCCGGACTTGTTTTTGTTGAGGTATGGTTCTGTTTTTTCATGAATGTTTTTTCCTTCTCCAAGGCTGTAAGCTTCTCTCTCCACGTACAATTTCATACAATTAGCATCCCTCGGACTTCTGATCAATTGTCTTTCTTGATAGTGATATTTCCTGTTAATTTTTTAAAAATTTCTACCTCTGTATATCTGCATCAGTTTCTTTATTGTATTATAGTTACAATCATTCATTTGCATACACACTTAAAATTTGTAAACACAAAAACTCAATCTTTTATCTTTCAATAATTTTCGTAATCACCAAACTAAGCCGCTTGCCTGAGGTTAAGTATGCTGGAAAAGAATGAAAATGCTGATGAGCTTATCAGCATAATTGGCTACCATGCGAGTAATGTCTCATCCTTTAGATCACTTATGAGTGATTATCGGCAACTAAAAATTATTCACCTGAACATACGCAGCTACGATAGAAACTTCGATGATTTTATTGTTTTTCTATCAGATCTAAATGCTGATTTTGACTTGATTATTCTAACGGAGTGTTGGATCAACCAAGATCGGAGGACAAGTTTCTGCCAAAACACTTACACGGTTATAACATACATAAATCTACACATAATATAACTCAGAATGAGGGAGTTGTGGTATATGCGAAAAAAGATCTTGAGATTACTGTCACTGAAATAAGCGTCACTGCTGCTAATGTGTTGAGGATGCAACTGGATATGCAGACTATAATTGCTGTTTATCGTCCTTCACATATGCATGATATTGAGTCCTTTTTGGTGGCTCTCGATCAGTTGATTAGTCAGAGTTCTCAGGAGGTGGTGCTTGTGGGGGATGTGAACATTGATATATTGATGGAAGATCAGAGAAATACCTTGAATTACCTAGAGCTAATAACTTTTTGGATTGATTCCTTTTATCACGACTCCCACACGCGTGATTTTAGGCTCGGGTTCCTGCATTGATCACACAATGGTGAGAACTCGGCAGAAGGCTAGAGCGGTGGTGTATGAGACAATTACTGACCATTACGCAATTATATTAGGGTTTTCAGAGGGGGCAAGTAGACAAAGAAGGATGGGCATGAAAAGTAAAATAATTACGAACATACCAGAGCTCTTGCACTCCCTTGATTCGGAGAATTGGCAGGATACTCTCAAGTCCCATAATGTAAATGAAGCTCTGGAGAGCTTTATTAATACTTTAAACTTCCATATCAACTCAGCCACACAGACAATACACATTAGAATCAGAAGGTACACAAAACTCAAACCTTGGATCACTGATGGATTGATTTATTGTATACGCAAAAGAGATCGTCTGCACTGGGAACTCAAGACATGCAGTGATCCACACTCAATAACATTTTACAAGCAATACAGAAATACATGCAAGAGACTCATCTAAAAGGCAAAGGAAAATTTCTATAGAATAAAAATTGAAGCCTCAAACAATGATCAAAAGATAATTTGGAGTGTTATCAGGGACATCACCGGTACAGTGAGAGAGAAAAATGCCCCTTCTACATTAAACATTGATGGCACAAAAATATCATTGACACTGGAACCACAAAAATTTTGTAGTGGCATTAACGAATATTTTCGCCAATGTAGGCAATAATCTCTCGCGTAACATAATTGATGGGAATAAAACGACTGAACATTGAGTCATTGAATAACGCTATTCTTCATTCTTTAAAGGTACCCGAATATACTTTTTGTCTGACGCCAATGTCGGAAAAAGAAGTTCTAGCTACTATTAATACACTTAAGGCAAGTAGCGCCCCGGGACCTGATCAGATTACATCTGCAATGGTAAAACACACTCAAAGATTTATAGCACTACCACTGAAACATGTAATAAATTTGAGTTTTAGAAGTGTAACTTTCCAAACTGCATTAAAACGTTCGCATATTGTCCCAATACACAAGGGAGGCTCAATGGACGATTTAAAAAATTATAGACCCATATCTTTATTAAGCATTCTCTCAAAAATTATTGAGAAAATAGTGAAGGACCGACTGATGAAATTTTTCAATATGCACAACATTATCTCTCCTAATCAGTTTGGGTTCCAAAAGAATGTGGGAACTGAAACTGCTTTGCTTAGTCTAGTAAACAGCGTTACCACTACTTTGGATAATAAGAAAGCATGTTTGGCAGTTTTTTTGGACCTTGCAAAGGCTTTTGATACAGTGTCTCACCAAATATTACTTACCAGATTGATGGAGGTGGGCATATGTGGGCACTCTTCTAGTTGGTTCTCTTCATACTTATCTGATAGAACTCAGAGTCAAATTGGGTGATAGTGTATTTGGTGAGCCTCTTTTTGTGAGATTCGGAGTACCCCAAGGTAGTGTTCTGGGACCTATATTGTTCTTGATATATGTCAATCAGTTGTGTAATCTTTCTATCAGGGGTAAGATTATTACTTTTGCGGACGACACGGTTCTTCTGTTCGAGGGCCGAACATGGGATGATGTATTTTCAAAGGCTAATGAAGAATTGCGTGTAGTTAAAGAATGGATGGACTCAAATTTATTGACTCTAAATTCCCAAAAAACTAAATACGAGGCATATCCAGAAACTAAGTGTACTGAATTTTTGTAGGTTACAATTTTTTTTATTTAAACAAAAAAAATACGTGGTTACCGTAATACATATGTAAGCTATTTTTCGACATAGTCGCCATTCCTCTCAATGCAGGTGGTGAAGCGGGGTATCAACTTTTTGATGCCTTCCTCGAAGTAGTTTCCCGCCAACCCCTCCGTCCACTTCTCCACCTCCTTCTTTGCCTCCTCGTCGGTTGAAAACCTTTTTCCACCCATGTGCAGCTTCAGGGAGGTAAAGAGATAGTAATCTGAAGGTGCTAGGTCAGGAGAATGCGCGGGATGGTTCAGGACATCCCATTTAAACGAGGCGAGCAGTTCCTTCGTGGCGTTGGCCGTGTGTGGTCTTGCATTGTCGTGCAGCAGGCAGACTCCCTTTGTCAGCATGCCTCTCCTCTTGTTCTGAATCGCCCTCCGTAATTTTTTTAGGGTCTCACAGTATCTTACAGAGTTGATGGTCTCCCCTTGAGGCATATATTCAATTAAAATTATGCCTTGACAGTCCCAAAACACGGATGCCATGATTTTCTTGGCTGAAATTGTGGTTTTGAACTTTTTGGCGGAGGGTGAAGAGGTGTGACGCCACTGTTGAGACTGCCTTTTGGTTTCAGGCGTGTAGTGTGCAACCCAAGTTTCATCTCCAGTAACGATGGAGCGGAGAAATTCATCTCCATGGAGTTTGCAGCGCCTCAAAAACTCTTGCCTTTTTACAAAATTTCGCACTTGGCGGGAGATTGGTTTGACATTTTTCACGAAACGTGTTGTCGCGTCGACACTTCTCATCGTACTGACCTCGAACCGGTCTCGTTGTGGAGGTGAAGGGTCAGGCGGAGGGGTCGAAATAAAATCCATCCGGTCGTGAGAGCCTCAGTACACTTACTTTCTGGATACGCCTCGTACATCACATTTAGCATATCTACAAGAACTCAAGCACCTACAAATAAATACATAACACTGCACACTTGTTCACCCATGGCTGACTGTAGTTGTGTTTCTTTGGAAAGGGTTGATAGTATAAAGTACCTCGGAGTTTATGTTGATCAGTTCCTTCGTTGAGAGGTCCATATTAACACTTTGAGCACAAAAATCAGAAAACTAGGATACACATTCCGTATGATTCTAAATGTGCTCAGTAAAAATATTCTTAAAAGTATATACTTCGCCTAATGTCAGTCAGCACTTTCCTACGGTATATCAGTTTGGGGGGGATGCACCTTAACCCAAAAGCACATATTGCAGGTTTCCCAAAAATTGATTGTGAAAATAATTAATAAACTTCCTGCCCGGTATCCCACGGCGGAGCTTTTCAGAGAGTATTGGGTCCTGAACATAGCCAATTTGCATCTCGAATCCATTCTCTGGCATTACCATTGAGAGGAAGGGAAGATGCAGACTCAGCAGAGACACGCATGGCAACTAATGAAATGTTCACCATCCCTAGAGTTAAAACCTCTTTTGCCCAAAGGCAATAATATGCTTATTTGGCTCCCACGACGTACAATGGCGTGCCGAATTCAATAAAGATAAAGGAAGGAAAACCATTTAGACAGTCGATTGGAGCGTAGTTGTTATTGCGACAGGATTTTGAGTACTTGGGCTTTCAGGATGAATGATGTGTGGAAAAGATTTGTGTGAGCTCTTGAGTGTGGGTTTCTTCTTGTTGTTTTGTATTTGTGTTTCTGTATATTTTTATTCTTATGATTGTGTGCGGTATATTATGGGATGAACATTTTTGGTTTTATTTTTGTTTCATTTTTGGTTTTACTTTTGTTTTTATTCTTATGATTGTGTGCGGTATATTATGGGATGAACAAGTTTGGTCTTTCTGGAGTGATGATGTGTGAAGAGTTTGATTCCGCATGATGTTTCCAGTTGTAATTGAGTGTCACTGTTTGTCAGGTTGATGAGAACGTGCAACGGGGTTTTGTTTTTGTGTAATAAAAAATCGGAAAGAAGTATCAATTTATTTTTTCATGCTAAATATCCTCAGTGAGATACAGGCAAAAGCCTAGTTTACTGGGGATACGACAAATGAAAGGCGACTAACCCAGATCCATTAAAATAATGTATGTCTAAATTAAATTACCTGTTGTTTTTTCGCAAATTATGTATATTTCTTGTCATGTGTAATAATAAAAAATAAATAAATAAAATTATTCACCAATGTAAGAGATTCACAGTCCTAGCCTAATGAGAGAGGGCGTGGTATGTCAGGCTGTGGAGTGACATAGATGGGGGTGTTTTGTTGCATCTTTGTGTTCTCGATGGAATTTATAGGGTAATGATGAGAAATAAAAATAGACAATTGGATTTTTCTATAATATATATTTTTATTTATAGTGGAAAGGCGCAAAGAAGTTCATGGAGATACACTGGATAAACAAATAAAAAAGAAAATTGAACGTGAAGAAGAAAGATTGAAAAACAATAATAGAGATTTATCATTAGTAAAAATGAAGTCTATGTTTGCAATTGGATTTGCTTTCACTGCACTATTAAGCATGTTTAATAATATGTGAGTATGAAATTGCTATTTTTTATATTTAGGTCCTTGAATAATTTAAGTTGTTATGTCTATTTTTAACGACTTGATAGCGGGCAAGTTTTTTAAAGTGATAATTGATTCCCAGCTCTATTGCAAAAATTCAGCAACCATTTAGTATTTCATTGCGTTTGTCTGGACGTCATATACAAAAATAAACTAAATTTATGGCAAAAGCATTTTAGATATTTTTATGTTTCTATGACTAATTTATCTTATTTTTTCAGATTTGATGGTCGTGTGGTAGCACGATTACCGTTTGCCCCAATATCATGGATTCAAGGTCTGAGCCATCGTAATTTGCCTGGAGACGATTTTACTGAATGTTCCTTCATATTTTTGTATATACTTTGTACAATGTCAATAAGGTGAGTGATAAATATACACTAAAATATTTATTTTTACATAGATTACATTTATATCTTTACTCTGGACACCATGTTAACTGTGTGGGCCCACAGGCTGGCTAAACTTGGTGAAGGAATACGGAGGTTGGTACACAACTCACTGTCCATTATCATGTTGATAATACTACTACACATTGAGAAATGTAACAATAACCATCTTACCTAACCTAAGTAGATTGAGACCCTTTTTTTTAAGGAATCAAACTTGAAACCTCCGGGTGGAAGGCAAGAATCCTTTACCAATGAGGCCATGGTCACTATGATCCCAATGTTGTATACATAGTGGACATAAGTAATACTATTCATACTTGATATTATATTGCATTGACATCATTGTAATTTACTGTGCTTTCTAATGAATTCTGGATAAAGTCATTTGTTTCTTCAATTACTATAATATGAAGGGTTATCAAAAACAAATCGCAAGTTTCTTTCAAAGAAATTGAAAGTAATGGATAGAAGTGAAGGAAATTATATAACTAACATCAGATGCTGTTTGCTTGCTATTAATGTACAGAATATAACACATCGATCAATAAGTCCCAGAACTAACCAACAGATGGCGCCTCTAATAACAAATTCATACCATCCTCAGTTAGTACCAGCCTTTAGAAGTTACGTGTCAAACTTTCATGACATTCCAACATTGTGTCATTGAGTTACAGTGGTTTTTGTGACGCTACTTTTGCTATTTTCAAAATAATGGAAAAAACCGAATTTCGTGTGTTGATAAAACATTGCTTTTTAATGGGAAAAAATACTGCTCCAACTCAGCGATGGCTTGAAAAGTGTTATCCGGGCTCTGCTCCGTCGAAAACAACCGTTTGTCGGTGGTATGCTGATTTCAAACGCGGTCGTACAGACACAAATGATGCTGAACGCTCTGGTCGTCCAAATGAGGCTGTTACACCAGAAAACATAAAAAAAACCCTCAAAATCGTGATGGAAAATCGCAAAGTAAAGTTGTGTGAGATAGCTGACATTCTGAAGATATCATTTGGTAGTGTTTATACTATTTTGCATGAACATTTATTTGGTCATGAAAAAGCTTTTTTCGAAATGGGTGCCGCGTTTGCTCACAATGGAACAGAAACAACAACGTATCGATGATTCAGAGCGCTGTTTGGCAGTTTACGCGAAATAAACAGGAGTTTTTGCGTCGGTATGTAACAATGGATAAAATTTGGATCCACCACTATACTCCGGAATCAAATCGGCAGTCAGCTGAGTGGAGCGCAGCCGGTGAAAGTCGTCCGAAGTGACCAAAAACTCAACAGTCGGCTGGAAAGGTTATGGCCTCCGTATTTTGGGATGCGCATGGTATAATATTCATCGATCACCTTGAAAAGGGAAAAACCATCAATAGCAAATATTACATAGCGTTATTGGAGCGTTTGAAGGCAGAAATTGCAAAAAAACGGCCCCATATGAAGATGAAAAAAGTTCTCTTTCATCCGGACAATGCACCGTGTCACAAGTCGATGGTAACGATGGCCAAATTATCCTTTCCACTTCGGATGATTATGTATTTTGCGCCACACAATAAACCACTACAGTTTATATTTTGCTTTTTTCTCCGCAAATGTATTGAAGTCCATATTCACTGTTATGTCTTATTCTATTGAGAATATGGCTAATGCGTTTAGTCTGTTTTGTTTTAATGCGGATTTTTAACCCATTTAGACCTAAAACTATTTTTTCAGAATTGTATGGAGTTTTTATTGTTAATGGAATTAAGAAGGTTCAGGAATCATAAGAAAAATACGAAAAAAATCATTCATGTAAGGCTTGCTGGGGATCACCTGTGCCATATATGATACGGTAGGCTCATGCGTATTCAAAAGTCAAAGTATGGCAGTTTATCTTTATTTAATTTTTATTATTACAATACTACAAACTTATATCTTACACTTACGATTTTTGTATACATCTTCAAATATATGCTATTTAATATTTATTTTTAGTTTGATAATGCAAGAAACACTGGACATGTAGTCCAACATTGCATTTTATGCATCTGGTGAAGCACTGTTTTTCGCAAAGTTCACATCTTGTTCGGTTACTTTGATCTATACTAAAATGATCTTAACTGTCATAACTTGCATCAGTCATCAGTGATGATGGTCTGCTTAGTCCTGGCTTACTACGAAGCTTATTTGTTTCTATAATAGCTGTTGCAATACGTCTCCTGAAAGACAAAAGATCCATCGTCCCACCTTTATCTCTGAAAAGCAATAAAAAATTTAGAACTGCTACATCAATGTAGTGTAAAGTGAGAGGCATGTACCACTTCTTTCCGCGGACATTAATCCTATACAAAAATATCGTTGAAAATCTATCTCAATAAAGCACTAGCGATCAAATTATTTCTAGAATATGGTGAGTTTTTCTTGTACATTCGCCTTCTACTCACTTGACAATATTCATTTTCAAGCAAAATTCCGATCGCATACTTGATTTCTGACGTTTTGACATCAGCAAGATTTTTCATTCAGAAGACTCAGTTATCAACAATTCATCTGTAAAAAATGACAAAAACCACTCAATTAGCGATATGAGTTGTTGGTTTCCACATAGTGTGTTTTGGGTAGTCATTTTGTTTCTCCAATGAAACTGCTTTTTTACTTTTTGGAATGGCTCACTAGATTCACCCTCAACTCTAGGCAGCTGTAGTTCAGCTTCAGTCCTTAGCATACTTGGTGGGAAAATATTGATGTTGAGATTATCTTCATCTCCAGTCTTCACCTGTCACTTTATTTTTAGCATTATCAGGTGGTAGCAAGAAAATATTGCCTTCTGTCTTTGTATTGCTCAAATCCTCATCCAAAAATGTTAATAATCTCAGTCTACGTTATAGATCTATAATAACAAAAAATACCACATGTTCATGAAAGTCATGAATTTCGTATTGTACGTAGTCCTACTGTACCTGATAGGGTACACCATATTTTAATATTAAAAACTCTAATAATAGTGGACTAGCATCAGTACCAGAAGTTTTAATTATGAGTTTATGCTAAAGTAAAATAGATAGTTACAAAAAAACACTTTTTTACCTTTTTGATGACATCCTAGAAAAAAGAAAAATTAACCCATGATTTAACTGTGTTTATATTCACTCTCCGATGAATTCCAGCACAATGAACTATTTGTATAGTATTGTTTATACCTTCTACTTGACACCAAGCTAAATCAATAGTATTGTTTATACCTTCTACTTGACACCAAGCTAAATCAATAGTATTGTTTATACCTTCTACTTGACACCAAGCTAAATCAATAGTATTGTTTATACCTTCTACTTGACACCAAGCTAAATCAATAACATGAAACTTGAGTGGGAACTTCAGATTTTTTTTAACCAACTGTCCGTATATGGGACAGTAGGTCTAAATGGGTTAATAAGTGTTGAATAGTTTCAATAATGAAAAACAGTTTGTTAATTGTGTGCATAAGTAAAATAATGTAAATATTTGGATATTAGTTTGCTAAGCTGTATCATTGAATAGTCGTGTCGTGGTTATCATTAGATTTAAAAAATGAACTGTAGTAAATGCGTTCTTCCATAAAACATTCATCTAAATTAGACTTGTATATATTTTTATTACCTATTTACGAATCTTTGGTCGCCCCCTTTGGCTTGGCTACATAAATGCCTAAATTTTCTTGTTGGCAAATGTGGTTCTGATACTCGTAGTATGTAAGAAGTGTAGGTAGGTTGTATATAAAAGTCATGATGAAAGTTATATAACAGTAATGCAATTACTTTTTTTTTTTTATATTCTAGACAAAATATCCAGAAGCTATTGGGTTTTGCTCCCTCTCGTGCTGCTTCGAAACAAGGAGGCGCATTGTTTGGTACAACACCAACGCAGTTCAAGTAGAAAAACTATATTCATTTAATATTTATTTACAATAATATAAATAACAATATTGTTGAATTACATATGTCTTAATTGTTTAAATAAATTGTTTTAAAATATGTTTGATTCATACATTGGCTTATTTACTAATAATCTGTCGAAACCTAATCTTGTCAAATCAATATTCTTGTATCCACTACCAATTATTAATTCGGAAATGGCTAAACCCACAGCAGGAGCTTGTTGAATACCTGTGAAAAAAACACCGATAATATGAATTTGATCATGTATATAATATTTAGAAAAGTGGTTTGCCTTCACCCTTTATCTCTATACACCAAAAAAAAGTATTATTAGAAATAGGTAAAATTTTGTGATGCCATTTTGTATTTATAATTTGATAAAGAAAAATGTGAAATACAAATTGCTTGCTAAATAAAAACAAATAATTTCTCACAAAATTTTTAAAAACGTATTCTTTGGAAAAATTGTCAAATTTTTCTTTATTGAACTTAACCTTAAATAAGTTTTACATGAATTGGTAAAATAGCCGCTAATACATGACATGAATTTATAATCAGTAGATTAATATGAGTAAAAATTCAAAGACAATTTATTTAAACACATTCTTTTAAGTTGTTTCCTGGTGTAGTGATATATTGATTTATTTTCAATAAATTTGCGCACAAATATTGTACAGTAAAAGCCATTTAAGTTTATGACTAACATAATACAACACATTTATTTACAAGACAACTGGGTAGAAATATGGGTAGCGTGTGCAGCTTTAGGAAGCATTTGGAGACAACCCTTTTTGAGAGGTCTTATCAAAATTTATGATGGTATATGAACACTACACTACACCTAAAGCCAAATGTGTTACTATCATATATCAGAAGATGTTTTAGTTCGTCAAAGGTTTCCTTGTAGTTCATCTTCTCCCGGTAAGTTTTTTGTTATTTTTTTACCAAATATGTTTTTCTGAACATATGCAGATGCGGAGAAGTGCCTAATCTAATGGCCACAGCCACTATCTTCCTATTCTCACATTCAACTTATTTATATTTGTTTTGTAATATTTGTAATTTGTTTATAATGGTGGGTTCAAATCCCGAGTTAGAGCGCCCCTTGACAGTTTGCTCTCTAAATGGTGCTATTTAAATTGTCCTTTTATTATTATTATATTTTATCACAAACAGAAAAAAATATTTCTTTAAAAAATCTCATCTTGATCATTTTACAAATTCTTTAACCAGTGCTTCTCCATTGATAATGTCTTAAGTTTTGGTGACATCGAAAAACCAGTGCAAAGCGAATCTTCTACCAAACAGTCGTAGTGAACGTTAAACCACGCAATTCAATGGGATTACTGTATTGGCAAATATTGTTAGAAACACATATTGAAACATTGCAGGCAAATGTGCGTAACCTTCAAAATACAAATTTTACAGTAGGGCAAAAAGATGTGTAAAATTTTAAGCACTAGAATGCATAGCAGTTAAAAAATATGTGGTCAAATTACAAACACTTCTTTAGCAACTAACAAGAGACAAGCTCTTAAAATGCTCCATTCATAGTAAATATCTTGATATCTGTCCAAACATCCGAGACAGCATTGCTGGCGCCAATGGTCAGGGGTCAGGCACATGGGAAATGTTATTAATTATTGGCATTCCTGGTTTTTAAATCTTATCCTTGCATTTGTTTAGTGGCACTTATGAGTTGCCTTATGACACAGGACTGTTGCCTTATGACACAGGACTATTGAGTAAAATTTGATAATGATACAATGCTATACAAGTAGTAATCTATTTATTATTGTTGTTCTTATTAAACAGTTCATTATTCGGTTTTTTGTCTCTACTGTTAAATTTATAATTTGAAGATTACACTTAGAATTTGTTCAAGTGTTAAGAAAATTGAACAAAAAGTCATACCATGACCACTAAATCCTGTGGCAAAATAGAAATTTCCATAATATGGATGATTTCCAATAATTCCATTTTCGTCAAAAGTATTGTACTCATAATAACCAGCCCATGAACCATTTACCTGAAAGAAAAATATTAAATTAAAATTTTAATTGAGAGAAACGAGTCATTTTATAAAGTTATTACATACATACATACCATCATTTGATTTTTCTGTCAAGGTAGGCAGATAAAAGAAATAAAGTTATTAGTCTACATAGATTTATGTAAGTAAATACAACAAAGATAATTTAATTAATTAATTTAAATATTGTAGAAACCTAGGTGCAAGATTGAAATTTGTTAATGTAATGGATGTTGAGATCTGACAATTGTTTAGAATTAGGGAATTTCTAAAAAAGCTACAATGATGTTGAATAATACGAGTATACGTAAATCAAATTTTCAATGATCTCTAATGCTTAAATATAGGTCACATCATCACAAGAAAGATGACTACAGTACAATAAGATGTTTTAAGTGTGCCCTAAAAATGTATCCACACTTTTACACTGTGCTATTGACTTGAATTACTACAGGAATTTGTTATACCACACATTCATGAGGAGGACTTTTATTTCCAGTAAGATAGTGCATCTTCCCACAACCATTGTGATCTTGATGAAAATTTGCCGAACAGAGGGATTGGACGTAATATAGCACTGAATACCCCCCACGCTTCCCAAAACTCACGCCAATGGACTTTTTTTATGGAAATTCATCAAAGATAAAGTTTATGGCACAAAACCAGCAACAGTTAATGATTTGAGGCAGTCATTGAAAGAGAATGTGTCCAAATACCAAAACAAATTATTCATGATGTTTACAATTCCACATTACCAGCAGTGTATGTACCAGAACGGCCATCAATTTGAGCACTTGCGATAACTAAAAAAATTCTATATCTGTCTTCTTCAATTTCGAGTTTTAATTCTAGATATACTTTAATAAATACTGAATTTAAAATTATTCAAAGTGTGTACACACATTTTTTTGGGACACCTGTATATATTGTTGGGTATTATCCATAGTTACAGACACCTACTGGGTGTCTTGGAACGTTTCCTCTGCGAATAAGAGGCGTCTACTGTACTTTCTTGTTAGTAAAACATTGTGAGCGCAAGCAAATAAGCTAATTACTAAAAGTAAACAATAGCTTTAAGTCACCATATGTTTTACATGTTAGTCACACTATATGATAAATGAAATATAAGGTAAAGCGGAAAAAATGACAATATTTTTTAATGCGACAAAAAATTGATTTAAACAAAAACCATACAATATTATTCCGTTAAATAATTTCCATTGTTACCGATGATCTTCCTCCACAGAATAGGCAGTTTTTAATACCTTATTCGTAAAATTCTGGCGGTTTTTCGGTAAAATATGACTCCAAGCGATTTCGGACTTGTTCGACATTCGTAATTTTTTTATCTCGAAGCGAATGTTCCATCAACTTAAAAAGATGGTAATCCGAAGGTGCAATATCAGGTGAATATGGTGGATGTTGCAGAACTTCTAAATCTAGCTCTCTTATTTTGTCCTGCGTAATCCTTGCTGTGTGTGGCCTTGCATTATCATGTTGTAGAATTCGTCTTTGATTGTTTACTAAAACTGATAGTTTTTTAAGCAGTTCTGCCTTTAATCTTTCTAATTGGGCACAATACACATCTGCTGTAACAGTCTGACCAGGCTTTAGTAATTCATAATGAATAACTCCCAAAACATCCCACCAAACACAAAGGAAAACCTTTTTCAGAGTCAATGTCGGCTGAGGGGTAGACACAGGTACCTGATTCGTCGAAAGCCATTATTTTTTTCTCCTCGGATTGGTGTAGAGGACCCGCTTCTCACCCCCAGTAACAATTCTTCTAAGAAACGGATCAGTTTCATATCTGGAGAGTAAAGATGAACAGATTGTTATTCGTTGTTCAATGGCCGTTGGAGAAAGTTCGTGCGGCTCCCAAATTCCTTGTCTATTTTGTTTTCCGAGCCTTTTCAAATAGTCCTTCACTGTTGATTATGGACAACCGATATCTTGTGACAATTCCTTGATGGTTTTACGCGGATCGGACCCCACTAATGAGTTTCAAGTGTCATCATCGATTTTAAGAGGTCTTCCTGATTTTGATTTGTCCTTTAATTTCCTTTCACCACTTTCAAACTTTTGAAACCATCTATGGCACTTTCGAGGATTCAAGATGTCTCCATAAATATCGCAGATGGTCTGGGTAGCTTCTTTTGACTTCAATCCTTTATCGGATAAAAACAGCATAAAATACCGCAAATGTGTCTCTTCAATCTCTGGCTTTTGCATTTTTGTACTATGGACCAAAACCAAAAAAGAATATCAAAACAGAAAGGATATTAATAGAGCTTCAAAACAATATCAACCATGACGTGTTAAACCAACGGTAACTGGTTTCAACATGACGCAAAATGAAAATTGACATTTCTTTTCGCTTTACCTAATAGATATCAAATCAAATAAATTATTACCAAAGAGACTGAAATATAGCGAAAATACATATAAACAAATAATGAAAACTGGTAACTATTTTCCGGAAGTAGTTTTTATTATAATAAAAGTTAGTTATAATAAAATTGAGTTTTTTCTGTTTATTGATGAATTTTAGATCCTTATCTACATAATTACTAAATGTCACATTGCACTGATTTAATCCTTCAAAAATAAATATTGGCCTGGTTGTAAAGAAATCTCATAGATAATTTTTTTCCATGTCATTTCTTCGTCTCTGTAGATATATTTGTAAAAATTCGTAATTTTGGAACAAATTAATATGAAAAGTCAGTTCTTGAAATTCAGCATAGTGCCATTGCATAAATCAGTCAAAATTTGGAAAAATTGTCTGTTAACCACAAAAATACACCATCTTAATTAGTTTATTTTTTTTTCCTGATTTTTAAATATAATACTAAATAAATGTATCGAAAACGTTGGCATATTACTTTGACTCCAGAAAATGCTGGGACCCTTTTAGCAAGATGTGGCCAAACATCAGTGTTGAAAAATTCATGGTCTACATCTAAATTGGAAATATCAGGTTCATTTTCCGGCGATGGTGCCCTGCCTCCAATAAAATTGTTTCCAGCTCCTTCTCGACGGAAGTAAGTCCCAGAGGGATCAAATACCATTGGTGTGTTGATTCCTGGCATGTTTGTATCTTGCGTATTAAAACAATAAACATAACGTTTTCTGAAAACGAAATCATATAATTTTAAGATTTTCATTCTAGAGGTAAAGGTACATACTAAAAATAGAGAATTCCACTTCTCATTACACAATAAATCATTAGACTTGATCGCATCTTTAAATCTAGTTTTTAATTATTGAATCACTGTAGAGAGAGGCACTTAAGAGTTTTCCATTTCAGATATTTTCCTATCTAAAAAAAATATTGCTATGCATTGAAGAAATTTCCATATTGGAATGTACACTTAACACATTGCAAGCGGTTACGTCACACAGTCGCTCAAGGCTGGAAGTGGGCCTTTTTTCACTATATCGCCGATTACTCTAGGTACTCGCTAAAATTTGTATAACTTTTACAGTTTTTATCGGATTTAAAAGTTTTTTCTTTATTTGTACTCACCAGTAGACTCTTTTCTTGTACATCAAAATTGAAAAAAAAAAATTTTTTGTCTTAAAACACTTAATTAAAAATATTATTATCATTACAGTTTTACTTATAAGAAAAAAAAACTTATAATGTAAATATCAGTTAAAAAAAACTCTTATCACTGCTAACTAATATTTAATAATGATACTAATATTTAATAATGTTTATAAGTGTGTGGTATCGTTCATAACAGGAACTTTTATGTAGTGGAACGTTACAATGGACACAAAAGTATCGAGTTCCACTGCGTTTTTTATGAGTGGAGCACACACGACATGGTCTAGTTGGATACTTTTATTTGCCGCGTGTTACTATATGACGTAATTTATAGGTTCGTAGCAATCAGTAGCAAAATATTTTTTTTGAACACGACTTTTGTAGTGACCCGCAATTTAAGCACAGACTACGTAAACATGAGAATTCTCGTGTTTCGCCTTTTACCGTTGGGCACCCGAACACGAGAATTGTCATGAGCCGCTTAGAACGCGTTAAAGAGTTTCACTGTAACAATCATGGAGCGATTAAGTCCTAAGATATGTTGTTTGATTTTGGAGAGAATTCATGTAGTTTATCTGAGAGAGATATAAATTTCTTGGGTGAACCTTTTGCAAAGAAAATCCTCCTTTTCTTTACAAAAATTACATTTTTTCCCACATTTATTAAGTATATATTTCTTTGGAAAATATCAATTAAAATTCACTTGTGGTAATGAAAAACTTTTTTTTTCAATTAAAAACTATAACAAATTGGACATAACCCAAAAAGTAACTATGGCACAAAGTTTAAAATATATAAAGAACTGCCACAAACGAGATCGTTAAAAAAAACATGGATACATACATACATATGTGTTAAGGAAACAAATAGTGTTAAAAAAAATTTGACAAGAGGCTTTTCGGGTGAGGTTTTCAAACATGTTTGATAGATTGTAATCTATTTTTCAAGATTCTCCATTTTATAAGTTATTTTAAGTCAATGATAGTTGGTATTAGGAATGGCCTCAATGTTGTTTTTCATTTTCAAGATAACACCACCTTAATGACGAAGGAAAACCTGGAACAGGCCACATACTAAACCCATCAGAATAGTGGTGTAGTCATCATCCTACAACTCCCCAACATGACAGCTGAACACAGATGACAGCTTAGGTGTTTCTAATAATATTCGGCATACATATATGTTTATACATCAATACCATCATGCCGTTTTCATTTTGGGGTAGGCAGAGAGGTAGGCCAAGTAGGGTTTTTATTTTTCAATGTTTCAACTGATGTTAACACGACAAATATTGGAATGTATTTATAAAATGACATACCTTGGTTCTACAGGTAAGGGAATGCAAAGAAGGCCTTCTCCATTGCCTATATTTGCCATTTTAGCAATTTGTCCAGAATGTGCTCCAGCTGCTATGATGCAAATAGCAAAGTTAATTTCCCTAACTCTATCATCTTTGGTTTTTACAAGCATTTTATTGATTTTTTGAAAAGTTCCTGCTGTTATACCTTTTCCATATACATAAGGATCATTCTTAGAAACAAAGTCAACAACTTCACCATTTACATAGTCAGCACCTAAGGATATAGCTTTGCGTTTAAATCCTTGTAATAGTGACCAGGGGTCAAACCAGCCTTCATTCTCTAATCCATGACAACCTGGAACATTTACAATTTGTATTACTTTAGGATCTTGAGAACTCATAATTGGAATATTTACTATTATAACACATCAATCAATAAGTCCTTGGACTAACTACTAAAACAACATTTGTTTGCCAAAATTCTTCTTTATTCATCAACATAGTCTCCTTCAAGAGTGATACGAAAGTTTGACACGTAACTTCTAAAGGTTGGTACTACCTGAGAATAGTATGGATTTGTTATTAGAGGCGCCATCTGTTGGTTAGTCCCGGGACTTATTGATCGATGTGTTAATGTGAAGGGGACTATGTTATATAAAGAATAATGAATGAAAATGGAGTACCTAGAGTTTTTGCAATAGGTTTTTTGTATTTTATAATTGATAAAAAGTATCAAGGAACATTGTTCAATTACATTTGAAATCACTAGACTGTATTCATGAAAATTATAAGAAAATTAGATAAAAATTATATATTTAATGAATCTTGAAAAGTTATAAAAAAAATTGTAATGGTAATTTAAAACCGAGAAGTTTTCGAAATTTATGCATAAAAAATTAAGAACTTGAAAAAAAAATCAAGACTTTCATTAACCTCCAAGTTTATGAGACTCATAAACCCTGTGGCATTTATAACAATAGGAAAATTAAATAAAAAACATTGAAATAAATTTACCTAGAACTATACCATCAGTGTTCAGCCAAGGAAATTTCGATTTAAGTGCAACATTACTTAAAAGTTCATTTTTGACATTGTATTGTTTTTGAATTTTAAAATTTTCCTCTAAAATCGGAGCTGTTTCTTCATTTGCTAATAATAAATAGCCATAAGGTGTAAATTGTATATCAACATCTTCCCCTAATGATTTTTTTATCTGTCTGAAAAAATTTGCACCAAACTGTGACATAAGTATATTTTCTGGGAGTGAAAATTGTTGTCTGAGTCCTCCAACCGATAATACAGTGGAACTTTTACAATACTGAAAAAAGTAGATAAAATAATTAGTAAAAAAGAAGATAAATGAAGGAAGCAAATCAACTTTCACATTATTTCTGTTTCTGAATTAATCAATGGATTTCAAAAAAATGTAGGGTCAATAGAGAAAACTATGATATTCTCTACTCTATTTAATTATATTCTCTATCAAAGTAAGATGCTAGACTCATGGAAGAACAGTGTACTTATATCTATATTTCAAGAAAAAGGAGACATACAAGAATGAAAAAACTTCCGTCCAATAAAGTGAATGTCTCATGCTATGAAATGGTTCGATAAGATAATTGAAAATAGATTAAAAAGTGAACAGGAGGAGAAAATATCAGTGCCAATTTGGGTGTATGCCGGGAAAAAGCACAACCGATGAGCACAATATACATACTGAGAAATACTCAAATAAAATACAAAAACGCTAGAAAGCCTCTACACATAATCTTTATTGATCTGGAAAAAGTGTACGATAGAGTCCTCAGGGAACTAATATGATGGTCACTTCACAGTTTAAATACCCTAGAGACATATATCCGCCTTATCAAATAAATGTATAATGATAGTAGAACAATCATTAGGATGACATGGGGAAATAGTAACGCGATCACGGTTACAGTTGGACTCCGCCAAGGCTTGAGCCCGCTTCTGATTAATATAGTCATGGAATACTTCACTAGGAAACTTCCTGAGAGAAATCCACAAAAACACGATATTGTTCTATGTGATAAAAATATTGGAATAATTCCAGAACAACTGGAAAAATGGAGACAAATTTTGGAGGAAAATGGATTAAAAATAAGCAGAGCCGAGACAACATATGCTAGGCAATCTGGATATGGACATTGGAATTACCAAACTCCAATCTGAAATCTACTAAGGCCACATTTATTCAAATATCTTGGTTCAATCATTTTGTTCAAACAGATGCAGGTGCTCCAGGATGTAAAAAACCAGAATAAAAATTACCTGGAACAAATGGAGAAAAATGATAGGAGTTATGTGTGACAGCAGGCTATCAATAAAGCTTAAAAGTAGGATCTATAAAGCAGTGATCAGGCCCGCTATATTACATGGAACCGAGTGTTGGCCTCTAAAGAAAAAAATGCTTGGCAATAATTAATATTGGCTAAAATAAACAAAATGTTCTTATTTCACGAATGGTACTTAACTTTGTAAACTAAAAAAAAAAATTCCCAATAAGCATGGACTAAAGCGTCAAAAAAGAAGTATCTCAATTTTTTTGAAACATTTTGATCAATATCACACCATATCCTGTAAGCAGCGGCGGTTGGTCTCGAGGTGCGTTAATGCGCTGAGCGAATATGAAATATCGCTGTCTCATGGTTTACTGTATGTCTCTGTCTGCCCTATATGAATCTGCGTTTCTGTCCGGTGCGTATTGGAGATCGCTCCGGTAGTATTGGCAAACTTGGCCGGTCAATTTGAAAGGAATATTTTTTTAAATTTTACTTTAAATTTTTTTGAATTTTCATTTAAATAAAACTACTCATACTTATTTGTCAGTATTCTTATACATATTTAATCTATACAAATATTTAAGATTTTTGGAAGTCATGTTTGCGAATATATTGGGTGTACAAATAAGTCACCGCCGTTTGACAAAAGTTGGCGCCACCAGTAAGTTATGGTTAAAATTGTCAGATGTAAAATGTCATTATCGTAAGGTTGGACATCTGTCAACAACATGACCTTGAAATATTAGTGAATTTTTATCAGTATAACATATTTTTTTGTGTTCGAAAATGTCAAGTTTTGAGCCGAATAAGCGTCATTTGCGGGAACTTTTGATTTACTTCTTCAATTTGAAGAAATCTGCAGCTGAGGCGCATCGATTGCTTGTAGAAGCATATGGTGAGGCTGCCTTAAGTGAGAGAAGTTGTCGTGAGTGGTTTCAAAAGTTTAAGAACGGTGAATTTGACATCGAAGACAAAGAACGTAGCGGAAGGCCGAAAGTGTACGAAGACGCGGAATTGGAAGTATTATTGGATCAAGATTCGTGCCAAACGCAAGAAGAACTTGCACTTACATTAGGAGTGACTCAACAAGCAATTTCACATGGGTTGAAATCATTGGGAATGATTCAGAAACAAAGAAATTGGGATTCATATGAACTGACACGGAGAAACTTTGAATGCCAATTTTCCACATGTGAAATGCTGCTTGCCAGGCATAAACGAAAGGGTTTTCTGCACCATATAGTCACTGGTGATGAAAAATGCATCCATTATGATAATCCAAAAAGGAAGAAATCATGGGGATCCCCTGGTCATGCTTCAACATCTACGGCTAAGCCAAATATTCATGGAAAAAAACTCTTGTTGTGTATTTGGTGGGATCAGCTTGGTGTCGTGTATTATGAGTTGCTCAAACCGAATGAAACCATTGCTGGGGCTGTCTACCGAACATAATTGATGAGATTGAGTCGAGCACTCGAGGAAAAGCGCGCCCACTACTACGCCAGACACGACAAAATTATTCTCCTGCATGATAATGCTAGTCCACATGTTGCGGCACCGGTCAAAACCTATTTGGAAACACTCAATTGAGAAGTTTTACCCCACCCGCTGTATTCACCAGACATTGCTCCTTCTGATTACCACTTGTTTTGATCGATGACGCATGGCCTGTCTGAGCAGCACTTCACATCATATGAAGATACCAAAAATTGAGTCGATTCGTGGATAGCCTCAAAAGATGATGATGATGACTGACGCGGTATTCGTATGCTGACAGAAAGATGGGGAAAAGTAGTGGCAAGCGATGGGTACTACTTCGAATAAAACATGAGGTTCCGTTCTTTCACAATAAATGCCCATTTTTTTATAAAAAACGGCGGAAACTTATTTGTACACCTAATATAATTTAATTATTGCGAATTATTTCTCCGTTTCAGCGCACCAACGCACCTCTAGACCAGCCGCCGCTGCCTATGAGTGGAACTAGATTTAAAAAACACTTGGGAAAAAAATAGTTATTTAATTTCAATTATTTTTGTAGTAAGTAAACTGTAAAGAAAAATTCTGATAGAAATACTGAAAATAATGTATGGAATGTTCAGGGTGCCTTTTGAAGTGGAAGAGGATGCTTATGCTTGTGAAAATATGTATGGTAAAAAATAAAAAGGTATATCGTGCTTTGTAGACTTGAAAAAAGCATATGTTTACGTGATAAAAGATAAGTTTTAGTAAATATTGAATGAATATGGTGTTGAATGTAAATTAATATGTGGTATTGCATCATTATATGCCGAAAGTAGATCATGTATTGGAGTGATCAGTGTCTTGACTGAGTGGTTTAATACTTCAAAAGGGGTAAAACCTGGTTGTTTAATATTTACATAGATTCATGTGTGAAGGAACTACAGAGGTCCTCTGGGTGGCATACAAATGTTAAATGGAAATGTATGTCGATTGGTGTATGCTGATGATGACATGATGGTGTTGGCAGAGAGCGAAGATGAATTGCAGAGTTTGATTAATAAATTGTATAAGAGATGCAAAAGAAAGATTGAGAATGAATGTTGTGAAATCTAAAGTCATAGTGATAGAAAAATAAATATATGGGTGAACAATGAAATATTGAAGCCAATTCAAGGAATTCTACTGTTTGGGTAGTATTTGTGAGGGATATTGAATGTCGTTTAGCGATAAGAAACAAAGTCAATGGATCACTAAAACATACATAACTGAACCAGACAGTATCAAAATTCACTATTTTCGTGCCAACTTTTGTGTATGGGAGTGAAATGTGGAAATGAAAAAAGACTGATAGGAGCCAAATAAATGCTGTAGAAATGTGTGCACTGAGAAGAATACATGGGGTGACAATGCATGAAAGAATACGGAATGAAGTGATAACGGAAAATATTAACTTATAGCTGATTTGTTTAATAAGATGTAGAAGACAACTCTGAGATTTTGGGCATGTGGAATGAATGAATGAGTGGAAGGCACGAGAGAGGAAGACCAAGGAAAGCATGGTCCGTAAAGAGGTGAAAGTGAATGATATTTTGAAAGACAGAAATAGTAGGAGTTGTATAGTATGTCGAAGTGTATAGTATGTCGAAGTATGTCGAGACAGGAAAGTTTGGCATTCTGTATTCTGCCTACTCCATCAGGGAGATGACATTATGGTGTGTATGTTTTTTTATTAGATCTGATTATTTTTGATATGATATAAATAAACAGCAATAATGGAGTTTATTAATGCTTTCGAATAACATACTTGTATAAGTCAATTGATATCAATTGCTTGAGGTCAATTACTACTTCTAATATTGCGCACAATATACATCTAAAATCTAGTTGTTTCCAGTCACCAATTGTCTATTGATTGAGGATGGATACACTTATAAAACTTGCCACCAATTGTAATGTTGTATTCCATCAAGAAAATAAATAAAATATAACATTGATAGCCCTTAGAGAAAAACATATAAAGAAGACTCTCGATTTTCTGGGATGGTAGGGAATAGAAAAGAATCCTGGATATTCTCCGAAAAAAATATTATAAAAAAAAAAGGGAAATAAATTAAAACAAAACTAGAGCACACCGCTATGTGATATGAAAATACAAAATAGAGGATATAAATAAGAGTATAAACAATTAAAAAGGTTATTTATAAATCAACTGCTATGTAAGCATAATTTAAATTTACAATTTGACATGATGCCCCCCCACCCGCTTGCATCAAAAGTAAATATAAGTGCACCCAAATAATAATTTGTGCACACATCATCGACCGGTATTTTTTGTTACATATTATCAATTTTACTAGTTTAATTTTCTAGTGTATATTATGTAATTGAATGAATGATTATTTTTACATTATTAATAATATTTAAAAATGTTACTAAAAAAAATCAGATTTTTTTACAGCCTGGATCAATCTACAACCCGGTTAACGCGACCTCAGATAATCAAGAGTCTACTGTATAGCGAAACCCCAAATACAGAACTTTAATTCGGGTTGGTCACATTTCATAACCTCAGCAATATAAAATCTGTACTGTAAATGTTAAAGGCTGGTAATAGATATCGTGGATGATGTGCATATATAAATAGCCAATAAAGTCTCTATGAACCAAAACACGTTGCTGCCTAGCATTCTCATTGCAAGCCTTGGGCTATGTTGTTACAGTTATAACTGTGATCATAATATAAGTGGAGTGGAGCGATAAGCGAGATTCCATAGAAATGGAATTCCGGACATTAGCATAGCATATAATCGGAAACAAGTAAGCAAGAACACCAAAGGCACCACAGAAGAGGCATATGGATGCAGATAATTTAGGAAACTGAAGCTCAATATGACCTTAAGTGCTTTGAAGAAGAACTTTTGTTAACATAATTTGTATAAATACATTTCTGGACAGTCTCAACAATTGAAACTCCTACTAATGATAATAATCTTGAGATATTTCAATATTAAAACTTTGGATATAGGGGGAGTCCCAGGAATGTAACCGCTTGCCAGCGCGTAATACATTAGTTGCCCCGCTGTCAGGGCTGGCTACGTGAATCCGTGATTTTCATTGAAAATTTTGAATTCACAAATACTTTTAGGCAAAAAACACCATGAATTAAGAAATATGGGTTTTTCAAACTAACAGAAAAATATCTTATAAAATGATGAGAATACAAATGATCCTCGTTCTAATTAATGGACTTTTACTGTATATGTAACAAATACAATTCACTTTAGAATTCTTTTTGATATATTGATTATTTTTTAGTCAAGATTTCCTTCAAATGCAAAAATATGCATAAATAATTAGAATTACATTCTTAATTTAGTGTTTATTTTTGTATAGTGGCTAAATTGAACTAAAAGTTAAAATTACTTTCTCTAATGTTAAGATTACAAGTGAACCTTAATCAATAAGTGGAACAAGGCAATTCTCTATTTTATAATGTAAAGTGGGTGTATGTATACTCACAGTTGGATCTTTTTCAATGACGGCAACATTTAAGCCGTCTCCAGTTTTTTCTTTCAACCAATATGCAATGGATGATCCCATAATTCCACCTCCTACAATAGCAACATCAACATAGGAAGGGAAATCTTCAATATCACTGTTATCATGTTCGTATGCTTTCAATTTTGGATTTTTTCTCAATCTTTGTATGTCATTGCCAAGAATCCTTAGAGTTCTTCTTAATGGGTTTTCCCGTGGTGGTTCTTTGTATTCTGAATAACATCTCATAAGTTGGAATGAAAAATTATTTCTGATTGTTTTTAAAAACATTGTGATATTTTTTATTTAAATACAATTTTTTTATATTGATTATTTTATTTCAAAATGTTAAGTTCTTCTTCCTGAAATAAAAAAAAGTAAAATTTGACTTCACAATATTTCAAATAATTGATAAAAATATTCTTGATGGGTGAACTTAAATTCAATAAACATTTATGTATGTAAATTATGTAATCTCTCGGAGAAAATCTCAATTGAACACAAAAGCTTACTATCTCAAAAGATAATTGCTTTGTAAAAAAAATGTCTGCATTTGATTCATATTGTATTACATTTTCGTTGTATACAGTACAACCTGGCGAGCTTATTGCCAGATGTGATAATCTTTTCCAGCCAACCGGAACATACCAACTTA
Organism: Odontocerum albicorne; assembly: GCA_949825065.1. Taxonomy (NCBI): domain Eukaryota; kingdom Metazoa; phylum Arthropoda; class Insecta; order Trichoptera; family Odontoceridae; genus Odontocerum; species Odontocerum albicorne. The sequence goes on along the minus strand of OX463841.1, from coordinate 30,127,158 downwards.
CAGGACGAATATCATGGCTAAACACTCAGTCACGCGTGGTATAGAGATATTGAACCAACTGAATGACACGGTTGATATATTCTCACTAATTAATTACTTCAGATTTAGGGGGCCGTTACATGAAAGTAATTGGGAAGCACTGATGTATAGTAATACGCCCATCGGGCGTATCATGTACATAAAATAATGAATAAATAATACATTTCAGTTAAAAAATCAAAGTTTCTAGTATTTCAAAAATTTTGATTCATGAAAAACAGTATTAGCTTTAGTGCCCTCAACAATGATGTCTACAAAGTGTTTTTCGAGGATATAATGTAGTAAAATTACAAACACGTGAGATGTTCAGAAAATTCGTAAGCATGATAAAGCATGTATTTGAGAAATATCCACACAATTATTTTATCAGACTTTTTTATCAAATAAGACTGCTAATGGCATATGTCAACAAAAATATGATAATATAGATAATTATGAAAAACAACATTACTCTTATCTTAAACCTTATCAAAAAAGAATTCTCAAGAGCCATCAATTTGTATTAAATACGTAACAATGATTATTGTTTTCCTGATAAAAATATTTTGCAAAATCATCTATGAAGAAATCCTTGAGCACAAATATTGGTGTTCTAATTGATTTTTAATCTATAATATAAAAAACAAATTCAAAAATATTGGTCTTCTAATCGATTTCTAATTTGCACCAGTCACCATTATTCAGTACAAATATTGGTGACTGGTGCAAATTCCATGATGTGATATTCTTCATCGGACAACATAAGTACTTTTCTGCTTTGATTTCAGGGCAATAAGAATTCATTTTGGTTTTAAATATTTCTGATGTTCTTATACACTGTGATTTACGAGGCATATCCAGAAAGTAAGTGTACTGAATTTTTGTAGGTTACAATTTTTTTTATTTAAACAAAAAAATTACGTGGTTACCGTAGTACATATGTAAGCTATTTTTCGACATAGTCGCCATTCCTCTCAATGCAGGTGGTGAAGCAGGGTATCAACTTTTTGATGCCTTCCTCCAAGTAGTTTCCCGCAAACCCCTCCGTCCACTTCTCCACCTCCTCCTTTACCTCCTCGTCGGTTGAAAACCTTTTTCCACCCATGTGCAGCTTAAGGGATGTAAAGAGATAGTAATCTGAAGGTATGGTTCAGGACATCCCATTTAAACGAGGCGAGCAGTTCCTTCGTGGCGTTGGCCGTGTGTGGTCTGGCATTGTCGTGCAGCAGGCAGACTCCCTTTGTCAGCATGCCTCTCCTCTTGTTCTGAATCGCCCTCCGCAATTTTTTTAGGGTCTCACAGTATCTTGCAGAGTGGATGGTCTCCCCTTGAGGCATATATTCAATTAAAATTATGCCTTGACAGTCCCAAAACACGGATGCCATGATTTTCTTGGCTGAAATTGTAGTTTTGAACTTTTTGGCGGAGGGTGAAGAGGTGTGACGTGACCGTTTTTAAACTCGCGACACCACTTGTACACACTCGTACGATTCATAGCTTTATCACCATATGCAGTTTTCACCTCATTATAAACCTCAACCGGAGGTTTTCCCTTCCAAACGAGATAACGGATGACGCCGCGTATTTCGCACTTGGCGGGAGATTGGATTGACATTTTTCACGAAACGTGTTGTCGCGTCGACACTTCTCAACGTACTGACCTCGAACCGGTCTCGTTGCGGAGGGGAAGGGTCAGGCTACACGGAAGTGTAGCCAACATGTCGAAAATAAAATCCATCCGGTCGTGAGAGCCTCAGTACACTTACTTTCTGGATACGCATAGTATATTCATTCTCTGCTAACACTGCCATAGAATTAGAATACAGCAGTCCACATACATTCTGGTTTGACGTTTTTATATTGGGAGTACAAATTAGTTAGGTCCGTTTCCAAAAGATGGCTCTGGCTGTTATGAATGGTTCATAGTGACAGCCGATTTTGGCGGTTTCAGAGAGGTTAGACATCTACCAATAATATTCAGTTTATATCGCTTTGAGTTTCATGCAAACACCTTGTTTTGTACAGTGTTGAAAATGTCGAATTTTGTGTTAACCAAGCAGCATTTGCGGGAGGTTTTAAATTTCTGCTTTAATTGGAAGAAAAGTGCAGCTGAAGCCCATCGAATGCTTGTCGAAGTTTATGGTGACGCTACTTCAACTGATAAATCATGTAGGGAATGGTTTCGACGTTTCAAGGATGGAGATTTCAGCGTCGAAGACATGCCTCGCTATGGACAGCCAAAAAAATTTGAGGATAAAGAATTAGAGGCATTACTCGAAGATCAGAGTCAAACGCAAGAGGAGCTTGCAGAATCATTGGGAGTGACTCAACAAGCCGTTTCCGTATGATTGATTGGTAATGATTCAAAAACAAGGAAATTGGGTGCCTTATGAACTGAAACCGAGAGACGTTGAAAGGCGATTGAAATTGAAAGGCAATTCAACCCAATGACTATAGAGTGCAAACATGATGTAAATATTGAATACCCAGGGAACATTACACATTTAACCCTTTTGTCTAATGTTATTCTTAGCAATCATGCGATGTGATAAGTAAACACACTCACCCTTGACTTAAAATGGACCTTTTCTATGTATTTTTAAATGACTGATGTTTTTTTATTTCGTATTTCCACCACTTAAAAATAATAATGAAATTGATCAAATTTGAAATATGCGCAACCATAATGCATATTTTGTGATTGGAGGTAATTATAAGCCGAGTTTCAATATCAAGAACCAATATATGGGATATAATATTTAATTTTTGTATTGTTCATTTTAATGTACAATTGCTAAGAAAATAGTTTTACTATGTAATGCAGACAAAATTTGTGCGAAATATTCGAAAATTGCAGAATAAATAATAAATTTAGTATAACACATTTATCCTATAAAATTGATTTTTTTTCTCACTAAAATAGACCTCTAATTGCAGATTTAACAGCAAGTTTTCTGATTTGTTGTCTTTATTAATTCTTATTGTATTTTGATACAAAAAAAACATTTATTTATTATCTCTTATCAAATAATTTAACATTAAAGACACAAATTCTACTAACTGTCAAACAAAGAAAGAGTGGAATAAAGAAAATTATATATCTAGTTTTAATGTGATTTAAACCTAAATCTAGTTCTAACTAGTAACTAAGCATTTCACACTTCTCAACTTTAATTTATTTATTGAACTAAATTTACACTCATCATCATAAAGTTGGATGTCAGTTTGCATAAATGATAACGTGAGATAATGGCGTCTTTTAATTTTATGGGGAATTATATTATTATTTAAACTTACTCCATACATACCGACACACCATTTTCCTGTTGGGGTAGGCAGAAAGGACAGAGCACCAAACTTTCTTAGCACAACATACTTCCTTCATATCTATATATACGAGTATCTTCTCATACAGCTCCTTCTGTTACTCTAAATTTATCTTCCTTTTTTCAAAATTTTATTCACTTGACCCGATCATACTTTTCTCAGTTATCCTCTACTACGACTCCCACTTATGCTTGCACTATAAATTTAAGTCAATTTTTCGTCACCCATGTTTTCAACACATCCAAAACACCTCAACATGCTCTTTTTCACCTTACTTAACACATCACTTTTAGCATATATCTATTCCTTATATTTGTATTTCTTATTCTGTCACACATTGACCCACCACATATTCTTCTTAATGCACGCATTTCCACTCCAATTACTCGCAAATTTATTTCTGTATACATAAAATGATAGGAATTTATTGTATAGGATTACAAAGAAAAAGTTTATTTGTAGAAATATGTTTGATATTTTGTATGAGTGCCGTCTGAGATGGGAGGACGTGGTGTGTCTGGATGGGATGGCTGTGGATTGAACTGGATGGCGACAATGTATGATATTCCTGTGTTCCTGATTGAACATTTAGGGCATAGTTTTTTAAACTTATGGTTCGGGGCTCAAAATTGGATTGGTTGGCATTTTGATTGGGTTGTGAAATATTTCTTATATACACATACACACATGCAGAAAGAAGACAGTGCCAGACTTTACATCGATACACCTCATACAGCTCTTGCGATTCCTCTGACTTTACATTTCCTTCTTTTAAAATATCGTACACTCGATCCAATCATACCTTCTTTGGTTTTCCTCTACCACGCCTCCCACTCACGTTTGCACTTATGTTTATTTTGTTAGTCTTTCTTCATTCATTTGTTCCACATACCCAAACTGTCTCAGAGTGATGTTCTTTATCTTGTTTAACACATTTGCAACATACTTTCTCAACACACAAAATTCTCATATTTTTGCATAATAACATAGGACAAATTATAGATGTACAAAAATCGTTTGAAAAACTTTTAGAGACTAGAAGAGATTAACTCATTGAAATACGATGAAAGTGACGATGTACTTCGTTACAGTTTCAACAAAAACACAAAATCTGGGTGCATTCTGGTTGAAATTAAAAAGTCAATATTAGTAAGCAAAGCACAGAAAGTATAATACTACTGCCCTTTACAATAACATGCACGTACGAGTCAGAGCTATCTTTACAGCTCTAAGTATAACAAAAAACAAATTGTGAAACATACTGGAACCTGAATATGACCTCCAGTGCAGCCTAGCTAATATAACATCAAGATTTGACGAGCTTCCAAAACATATTTAAAGTTAAGGTTTACATTAATAAAATTTATTGTCACCAATATAAGTAACGTACTTTGTTTTATTAAAATATAAAATGTGTTTAATTGTTATCTACATGTGCGATTTTATTAATCTTTACTTGGATTAGAAAACAAAAACTAATTCCCTAATCTCAATCATGACTCGAGAGAAATTTTATTATTTATTTAATAACAATTTACAGCATAGAAATATAATCTTTATTGTCAGGTTTGTACTTTTATCAATTTATGGAGAATTTAAATGTATCTGTAGAATGACGACGAGCCCTTTTGGCAGCAAAAACAACCTCTCCACGACAACTATCTTAACAATAACACTATTCAGTGAGGATACACAGATAGTGCCTCTATAAAAAGAAAAATCAACTACCCAACATGAAAAAAAGAATATTCAAAGCTCCAATGAAAATGGCATCCTGACCCATCAATAGGCAACCCACCACCCATTACATTTTTTTTATAAGTGTTATCAATCACTAAGCTATATTAATGAAAAATTGCCTTTTAATATTGTTAAAATAAATATAATGGCTGCCTGCAAAAATTGTAAAAATTATGATCACGCATAAAAATATGAAGACATGTATGACATATCATCTGCTACAGTAGATAGCGCCTAATGACAGTAGTGTGTCAGAACTGTGGCGGTATTTCTGTTACTTGCAATCTAACATTGTTCTTTATAGACACAACCTGTCACTGCTCATTTATTTATTCTATTAAGCCATTTTATTCTAAAGTATACAAATGGCGAATTTATTGGCATACAGAGATATCTTCCAAGGAACTAGACAAGAGTTACTCAGATTTGTCCTAATTGCCTACATTAATTGGTTACATTATTTCCAAAAAGAAAAATATTCAACACATTTAAAGCATTAAAACTGATTATTATTAAAAACTTTGAACATGTGTCTAAATATATGTCAGATGTGTCATTGTCAATGGTCCCTTGTTATGATATATTATTATGCTTCAGTATATCCTACATTCAGACCTTTAAAGCCATCTGAATTTAAGAGTGCTTATTAGGTGTCTTTCATAAATTCAAAACAATATGTTCCTAAGATATTTTATTACAAAACAGCGGCTATACAAGTGACTAGTTTTATATCATAATTCTTATTAATAAGAATTTTTATTTCATATAATAAAAATTGAATATCTGTCATTGCTTAGCTCTGAAAGATCTCAACAGAGATAATACATAGATGTCAAGATTTGTTACTATTTAGAGTATAGTAGAGTAAAAGCACAATTTAGATTTGATTATTGTAAAATTCGATCAATTATTTAATACACACAATTAATAAATTTGCAGTTTTGTTTATAAAATAGTTCAATATAACTGTTAATAAAATAAATTTCAAGTGCGTGAATAAAAATAAACTTACCAAATATTTTTTATCTTATTATAAAACAAATAAATATGTATATATTCATATTTTTATGACACAAAGTATATCAAATTTAAAGTTTAATCGAAGATTAAATTAATGGAAAAGATAATAAACCCTTAAAATCACAATTTTTTAAAGTTTGTCAAATATCACAGTGATATAACCTATTACCGACAGCAAGAACGCAGAACTGCTACACAGATCACACTTGCTCGCGAGGCATGAATCTTCTTCTTCTTGTCTGATTTATTGTGACGTTTATATTTCAGGGTTGTGGAGTCGGAGTCGGAGCCGGAGTCGTGGAGTCGGAACATTTTAGGCGGAGTCGGAGTCGGAAAAAATCGACCGACTCCGACTCCGTTTAATTATTTTAACATTTTCTTTAACTTTATTTTCCGCGCTTAAAATGATTAAATCAGATTTAAGAGCTTCCATAAATCCTGACTTAATAGAAGCAATTCTTTTTTTGAGATCTAATTCCATTTAGACCACGAATAGGAAATAAGATTTATATAAAGTATATTTACTTTCAAAAATCTTATCTTGTGTTCTATTCAATATTGAATCAAAATAATAATAAACAATATTAAAAGATTTAGTTAACGTATGAAAACAAATGAAGCAACCTTTTTATTTTAAAGTGTTTTGTTATTTTTTTTAATACCTACCTGTGTTGTTTTTCTAATTATTTTAAAAGTTTTATTTAATTCTTTTTTTAAATATTAATATATATTTTTCATATTATTTTTGTGTGAAGATATTGCTTAATGCGTATTGTTTATATATTTTTTTATTAAATTGTTTTATTTGTGTACGAAAATAATTAATTTTTTATTTATACCTGTATCCATTATTAATAAGCCAATATAAATACATTAGGTAGACGCAGTAAATTATAAAATAAAATAAAAATTGAAGTCAGAGTCAACAGTTGGAGTCGGAGTATAAAATAAAGCCGGAGTCGGAGTCGGTAAATTTTCATCCGACTCCACAGCCCTGTTATATTTACATGCTGGGTAATTTATCACGTGTATTAAATCGCGAAATCTCAAGGATTTTAATGTATAAACTTTATTATTGCAAAAATATTCTACAAAAGGTCAACATGTAAAAAAATATTCAATGAGGTAGCTAACTGGCACGGCTTTCAAGGAAAAATATAAGAGATTTATATTATAAATCTCTCAATGAATGGCAAATTACTTGACCTTTGTCCTAAAATATATAGTTGGATGATCGGAAAAAATGATTTAAAGCAATAAATTCACCAGATTTCTTTACATGAAAGTGTTAAATAAATAAATATGTATTTTCATCAATGATAAGGAAAAACGTATTGACTTGATTTATTTCGCATAAATATTTTACTACTACTTCGCCTGCATTCCCAGCTTGGAATACGCGGAGGTCACAAATTATCTTTACACCTGCTGATCGACCGTTTAAAGTATCCACTGTGTAAGGGTAGTGTCAAAAGTTTTTTGGTAGTTGAGGAAAAACAAATATTTTAAGTAGACGAGTGATCAGCCTTGCACTTCTGAAATGTTCATCCAACATTCATTCATATAGTATTCTTCAAAATGTCCTGGTGAATGTATTTGTGTAAATGTATCTGGTGAGATGGGTAGAATTTTGGAAGTTGTAGATATGTTGTTCTTCTCGCCGAGAGGGTTTGTCGTCATTCTACAGAAAAAAATCAACTCTCTGTAATGGAGAAAAGGTACGAATCTGGCCAAAAGGATTATATTTATATGCTTTAAAATATGATTAAATTAAAAAATAAGCAATAAGGCAAGGAGGGGCGAGGTGTCTTTCGACGGAACAGGATAGCGTTTTCATTACAGCTTTATATGTTATATATATATATTTTTTCCTGTTGGCTGCTTTTTTTATCGAGGCACTGCACCATCTGTGTATTCTCACTGAATGGTGTTATTGTTAAGGTAGTTGTCGAGGTGAGGTTCTTTTTCCCGCCAAGAGGGCTCGTCACTATTTTACAGAAATAAGAACTCTCCGTTGTGGGAAAAATGTAGAAATCTTACCATAAGGATATTTCCATGGCATAAATTCTGATTAAATAAACAAATCAATAGCGTACAACACTTCTTGAATAATGGCCGAGAACTCCTTATATGAAGGAGTAAATACATCATAAAGTACAGCGTCATTTCACGAGGTACATCCCTTGACACTGGCGTATACTCCTTCATGTACAGGAGTTCACGCCATTATTCAAGAAGAAGAAGAAGAAGGTAAATGCGTTTTTCCTAACGCATATCCAAATAGTCAGTACCGCGTGGGAACGACTCCGAACACAAGTGCATGCATAACACTCACTATTGCTTGTGAGACCTCTCCCATTGGCTTATTTTAAAATTCTATGTTGTACTTTGTGGTCCTCGAGAAATTCATAGACACATTTACAAAACAAACTAGTCCTGTCAATGTTGCTGTCAAATGTTAACTATAGAACGTGGGAAGATCATAACCATGTGTTTTGAATAATTTGTTTTGAATTTAATATTTTATAAGAATTCACTGTGTACTAATAACTATATTTATTTATGGAAAATAGCAAATTCTTTTACTATGGATTCCAAGTACACATCATTTGAAAATAACAGCCTTAAGAGGAAATTTCAGCCCAAGAAAAATAATATTTATTTATCAAAAAAGAAAGTAAAGATAGAAAATGATACTCAAGTCGTTACTGAGTCTACGCCCTCAGTAAAGTCTTCATCGAAAGTTTCTTTATTGGAACAAAGAAGAAACTTGCCTGTTTACGGTGTTCGTAGGAGGTTAGTAGTTTTTTTATAAATTACGTTGATTTATATTTTCTTTCATATAAAAAGCAGAAACAGATATTTGTAACAGATGCAGATTGTTATTATACTGTAGAGATCGATCGTAACGGGATTACAATAAGTAACACTGTCAAGAAAATATTTTTCCATATAAAATATTGTAGTAATAATTTAAGTTAACTATCAAATTGATTAAAAAATCTATGCTAGTTGAATTGTGTTTAATGTGTAAAAATCTTCGTGCCCATTTTTATTCCATATGTAACTTTTTGTATGTCCTCAATATGTATTGATTGTGGTACAAATCATCCTACTTTGGGTAGATTGCCTATTAAAAAAAAATTATATATATGGATGCAATGGAATAAAAAATGGTCAGAAAAGCCAATATAGGTTTACCAAGTTTATTTGTATAGGTCTTTTTCAATATAAGTTGTATTTTTGATTTCAGATTACTTGAAGAAATTCGAAAAAATGATACCATCATCATTATTGGTGAAACCGGTAGTGGTAAAACTACACAAATTCCACAATTAATCCACGAGACTCGGATGGAAGGAGCAGGAATGGTAGGAATTACTCAACCTAGAAGAGTTGCGGCAATTTCTGTCGCGATGAGAGTTTCAAAAGAAATGGATACTAATGTTGGAGAGTTTGTTGGGTATTTATTTTTGTAAATTATTAATTATTCATCCTAAAATTGGTTTCTAAACGGATAAAATTTCCCATCATTATTATTTTTTATTAAATAATCTGAATGCATATAATCTTTAAGTCAGATGCCTGATTTTCATCAATGACATGACAGGATCTTTAACATTTCACCAATATTCAAAACATATTTTAAAATATTAAAATTCATTGTAAAGGAATGAGCCTATGTACAAGTATGTTATATAATAAGATTTTTAAATATATCAAAGATTGTTGAAGAAAAAGCTACATAGTGTTAAAATGTGGTATCATCTGCGTAGCAGAGATTAGATATTTCTCGAAAATGCACCACTGTTTCAACCGGACACAAACTGAATCTATAAATAAGTTAACATAAAAGTTCAAGTTGATATTCATTGTGTGATTTGATCATTCAAGGGTAGTTTGAAAAGTTTGGTAAAAAAGTAAGTAAAAATAACTTTTTAGAAAAAACTTTTTTATTTTTCAAGTCTCCTGAGCTACAAACTTGAATTAACGATTTTTTTATTTTTTCATCCCATCTGAAAAATATGTTTTGCCAAACTATGCAAAATAGTCATTTATTGCGGTGATGACATCCTTATTTGACGAAAATATTTTCCCGAGTCAATTTTTTAATTTCGGGAACAGGAAGAAGTCACACAGGGCTAAGTCTGGAAAATATAGGGGATGAGGAACCAATTTGAAGCCCAATCTTACCATTATGACTTGATTTGTGGGACAGCACATTGTCCTAGTGGAAGAGTATTTTTTTGCGTGCCAATTTTGGCCGTTTTCCCTTCAATTCGTCTTTCAAATGATTCAATAATGCTACATTATTGGCTCCCTTTACTGTCTTGCCCTTTTTCAGGTAGTCATTCATGATGATTCCTTGGGAATTCCAAAAATAGTGGCCATTACCTTCTCAGCTGACAAAATGTTCTTTGCCTTCTTTGACGTACTTTTACCAGTTGTTGTCCATTATTTTGATTGTTGTTTGAACTCTGGTATGTAGTGGTGGATCCAAGTTTCGTCCACAGTCACGAATTTACGCAAAAGGTCATTTGAATTGCAACTTAACATTGCCAAACACTTCATTGAAATGTTGTTTCGAATGTGGTTTTAGTCGACAGTCAATAATCATGTCACCTATCGCCCAGACAGTTTTTTCATATTCAATTTTTGGTGTAGGATATTATGCACCCGTTCACTTGAGATGCCCACAGCCTCAGCAATATCGTGCACATGTAATGTATAATGAACTTCATCCGAATTGGTTTTGATCTGCGTGGCTGTTAACTCCTTCAAATAAAAATGTTATTACGGTACGTTACTAGTTTTTTTAATTTTTGCAGCAAATGTCAAAGTGATCGATCCAGGTGGCTGTTAAATGTTAACTACGCCTTGCATCTATCCAAAATTTTAATAGAGGTCACTAGAGAAATGATACTTGCCAGCAGTGATGTCACTTTATGAATTGTGGCACCATCTCATGGAAATTTATCAAACTTTTCAAACTATCCTCACATTGAAAATACAATTTTCTCCATTAATCATTAATTACATTAAAAATAAATAATTATTGTGATTTTTTCTTTGTTACTTTTCAAGATACACAGTACGGTTTGAAGATGCAACTTCTCAAAAAACTAAAGTTAAATATATGACAGATGGCATGTTACTGAGGGAAGCCATGCTTGATCCTTTACTAATGGCATACTCAATACTGATATTAGACGAGGCCCACGAGAGGACTGTGAGCACTGATGTATTATTTGGAATCATTAAACAAGCTCAAAAAGATAGGAAAGCTAAAAGCCTCCTCAATTTAAAGGTAATATTTATATGTTTCTTAATTCATTTGTAATTAAGATAAATTATATAAAATTTTTATCTATATACATCATTTTTACGTTTTTTGTTAAATTCACAATGCATTAACCAATACAATCAATACATTAACCTTTTTTTATCAAGTTTAATATATGTATATATTATACTAAACAAAACATACCAAATAATATTTTCATTAGAAAGTGCATACTTTTTAAGATCTCACTATGAAATAATAAACTTCTGATAATGTACTTCCATCCAACACAATTTTAGTTGCATCAGAAACAAAAGGATTCTATAAAATTTCTCTATCCTGATTGGTATGCAGCCTCATATCCCATGTCCTTCAACATTAGGTTAATGTACATAAAGTGTTTAGCAATTTATATATACAGGTGCGTTTTATTTTCCAGGCCGATTTTGCTTGGCCCTCATTTTCATTTGGCTGTCATTTGTCAGTTCATATATGACAGTCGTGGAGAGTGTTCGATAACAATTTATTTTGGAGCATCTAACTTCGCAAAATCATGTTGAAGTTATTAAAACATTTTATTTGAATAATTGTGAATACGCGAAGAAAATTGCGTGTTTTTTTTTGGTTTAAATCATGTGCCAAGCAAGTAATGAATAATTTTGAAAATTTGCATACACTGGGAGATACAGCATAGTCTGGGCGACAACGTAGCCAATATACGCCAGAAAAGATTGATGCAGTGAGGCAGTGTTGGTGAACGTCGGTGCACCTCTCATTGACACCGTGCACAAGAATTGGGAATGTCTCCATCTTCTCTTCTCCCTGGCTCCATCCCAACTCATTGTCTGCAAAGACTGTTGGGGTCAGCTCTCCTTGTCCTCAGGTTGTATGCTCTTCTGTCCCGGACTACGTCCCCCAGGCCGTGTTTCTGCATCAGGTTATCTTTTTGCACCACCCATGAATTCTTTGGTCTTCCTCTGGTTGTTATTCGAGGAAGATCCATGGAGATTGCCTGGTTCACAATGTGATCGGGTGCTCTGCGTCTGCTCTACGTGCCCATACCATCTCAATCGCCTCTCCATCTTGCTGTTGATGTCTGTAACACCTAGGCTTCCACGAATGCGTGAGTTTTTTATTTTGTCTCTTAGGGACACACCAGCTGACCATCTTAGTATGCGCATTTCAGCAGTTTGTAGTTGCCTAGAGTAAGAGTTATACATCATCCAGCATTCGGAGCCATAGAGGAGTGCGGGTTTGACAATCGTTTGGTATACTTTTCCTTTTAACTTTACTGGCATTTTCGGATCACATAGAACTCCCGTCATTGATCTAAATTTAATCCACCCCACACTAATTCTATGTGTTACATCTGCTGCACATCCTCCATCGCTATGGATGAGTGACCCAAGATACTTAATGGGAATGTCTCCATCATGTTTGTTAAAACTTACCAAAAAAGATTTGCATTTTTATCCGTATAAAATTCAATTGACACAAGAGTTACAGGAAAATGACCATAAACGGCGGCGAGATTGGAGTGCTTGGGTTTTATAGGTCGGTATAGATGATCACCATTTTTAGAAAAAAATCATCATGAGCGACAAGGCACATTTCGACTTGGCTGGCTTTGTTAATAAACAGAATAGCCATTATTGGGGCACTAAAAATCCTCAATTGATACACCAACGACCATTACACCCTCGTAGAGTGACTGTATGGTGCACCATTTGGGCCGGCGGCATCATTGGGCCATATTTCTTTGAGGATGCTAAAGACAATGCTGTAACAGTTACTAGTGATCGCTATCGTGACATCTTGGTAAACTTTCTTGTGCCCGAATTGGATCAATTGGGTCTACAGCTAATGTGGTTTCAACAGGACGGTGCCACATCACACACAGCTCGTGCTACGATGCAAATTTTGTGAGAAACTTTTCCCGGCCGAATAATGTCAAAAAGTGGTGATATCGACTGACCCCCTTCATCCCCTGATTTGACCGCCCCCGATTATTGCCTATGGGGGTACTTGAAGGGAAAGGTGTACACCAACAAACCAACCACAATCCCGATGCTTAAGGACAACATTTGAAAATAAATTGCTGAACTAACACCAGAAGTCTGCGAGAATGTTATGAAAAATATGCGTGAAAGAGCTCGCATTTGTGCCATGGCCAGAGGCGGCCACTTGACCGGCATTATACTCCATACATAATGGTAAAGATCATTTAATCAATCAATTTATAAATTATAAAATTGTGTTTCATTTAAAAGTTATTAAAAAAAACACATCGGCCTGGAACATAAAACGCACCTGTATAAAATATAATATTTTTGTTTTAGAAAATAAAAGCATTCAGAAGAATGCATCAAAACAAGATTTTATGTATATAATAAAGTTTAAAATGATAATTTTTAAATACAAATTCTCATAACATATAAACAGTTGAATTGGAAAAAGTTTTAAAAATTAAGTTTTTTTATTTTCACCAAACAACCATTTGTCGGTGGCATGCTGATTTCAAACGCGGTCGTACAGACACAAATGATGCTGAACGCTCCGGTCGGACAAATGAGGCTGTTACACCAGAAAACATAAAAAAAAACCTCAAAATCGTGATGGAAAATTTCAAAGTAAAGTTGCGTGAGATAGCTGACATCCTGAAAATATCATTTGGTAGTGTTTACACTATTTTGCATGAACATTTGGTCATGAAAAAGCATTTTTCGAAATGGGTGCCGCGTTTACTCATAATGGAACAGAAACAACAACGCATCGATGATTCAGAGCTGTTTGGCACTGTTAACGCGAAATAAACAGGAGTTTTTGCGTCGGTATGTGACAATGGATAAAACTTGAATCCTCCACTATACTCCGGAATCAAATCGGCAGTCAGCTGAGTGGAGAGCAGCCGGTGAAAGTCGTCCGAAGTGACCAAAAACTCAACAGTCGGCTGGAAAGGTTATGGCCTCCGTATTTTGGGATGCGCATGGTATAATATTCATCGATCACCTTGAAAAGGGAAAAACCATCAATAGCAAATATTACATAGCGTTATTGGAGCGTTTGAAGGCAGAAATTGCAAAAAAACGGCCCCATATGAAGATGAAAAAAGTTCTCTTTCATCCGGATAATGCACCGTGTCACAAGTCGATGGTAACGATGGCCAAATTGCATGAATTGAATTTCAAATTGCTTCCGCACCCACCGTATTCTCCAGATTTGGCCCCCAGCGACTATTGGGTGTTCGCAGACCTCAAAAAGATGCTCCAGGGAAAGAGATTTGGCTTCAATGAAGAAATGATTGCTGAAACTAATGCCTATTTTGAAACCAAAGATAAATTGTTCTACACGGCTGGCATAGAAAAGTTAGGAAAGCGTTGGAATGAATGTATCGCTCTTGAAAAAGACTAACATAATATGTATGTTGATGAATAAAGAAGAATTTTGGCAAACAAATGTTGTTTTAGTAGTTAGTCCCGGACCTTATTGATCAATATGTGACATGAAAGAATTTACAAGTAAATAATTTGAAATATAATAAAACCTTAAAAAACGGGACGAATATATTTTACAACACAATATTTGTTTATTTTTATTTTGTTCATGATTTGTGTTTGTTTCTTCTGTTAGTAAATAAAAATTTCACAGTTTTTTAGGGTTTCAAGAAATTCGAAGTATATTTGTGATGGTTTTAGTTCAGTTTTATTACTAGGGTAATCAGAATGCTTCTAAATAGTAATAATAATAAAAGGACAATTTATACTTAGAGAGCAGACTCTCCTCGAGGGCGCTCTAACCATGCATGTCCACCATAAAGTATATCAAGTAATCAATATTATGCCATACATTGTATTAATATTAGATGTTATTAGAGAAAATCAAGGATTGTTTTCTCCTATTTTAGGAATTTTATTATTAATATCATTTGAATAATTAATTTCTTGTTCTTTGCAATTAGAACCCGAATCAGAAAAGTCTTGAAATTAATCATCACTGCTTTCATTCATAATTTTGTCTGCTTTCATTTTATGTTGACTTTCAGTAAGAATCTTCCTCAATTTCTCGCCATTTTCAAGCTTTTTTTCTTCCCTCTACTTGTTGATGATTCATTAATTTTTGACAAGTTAGAATCAAATTTTACTTTATTAGTTTAGATCACAGGCTATGTGATAAGTTGAATTGATTTTTTGCTGCAAACAAATTAGCCAACTTATAATAAAAATGTAAAATTTTAATGACTATACAACTTCAAACAAAATGTTAGAAAGTAAATTCTATATCCAAAATGAAAGAATGCAATGTGCATACGAAATTCTTCAGAAAAATCCACTCAGAAACGTAAAATAGGTGGGAAACTTAAAATAAATGATAAGAATATTGACGCATGGCAAGACGTAAATTTAATAATAATTAACTGAATTAATAGACGTCGCATAGTTTTGCATCATGTATAAATATTGAATTTATAGTTCTGACTAGCTACAACATACTTAGAAGTTATTCCATGGATGCCAAATTAATTACAAAGTATATTCTAAAAAATACCTGGTTGAGACCACGGGATGCACATAGCAGCAAAGGTGTTAAGGAATGAGATTCAAGAAATCATGTACCCTTCAGCTTCAGCTGTCTGGAAGACTGTGAATGACTACTCTTTCATTGTATATAGTACAACCTGGAAGGTTCATTGCCATGCAGCAATTTCTTTCAACCAACCAGAAAGGTGGGAAAGGTGGTATAGTATAGGATGAGCATCCTATCCACCGGGTTCCTTGTGGGTCATACAACAGCACAGTTCTTGGCCAGCTACAAATTATTTATTTAAAATTATGTTTTCTTTCAGATTATTGTTATGTCAGCCACAATGGATGTAGATGTGTTTAGTTCATATATGAATAAATGCCCAGTAGTATATCTTGAGGGTCGCACATTTCCTGTAACTATTTATCATATGAAGCAACAGCCAAATGATTATCAGCAGGCAGCGCTTTGTACAATTTTTCAAATTCATAAGGAAGCTCCAATCAAGTAATATTTTTTTTTTTGAACATCTTTCGTCAAGTTTTTTAATGATTTCTTATATAAGGTTAAGTTATTAAACAAGTAGACTAGTTCTGTTGATAAAACAATGCCATGGAAAGGAGTGGCGGGGCATTAACTTTAGACAATCATTATTTATATATTTATTTAGTGCTGTATACAAGTACATCTGGTGAATTTATTGCTTTAAAGCTATTTATTCTTGTTAACCAGCTTTTGTTTCATAATTATAGTATTATTGATATTCATGCAAATGTGAGAGGAAAGTGTGCTAGAGGAAGACCAAGGAAAGTATGGTTGGATCAAGTGAATGATATTCTAAAAGAAGGAAACGTAGAAAGTTTGAGAAATCATAGAAGTTGTATGGATGTAAAATGAGGCTAAGGATGTGTCGAGATAGGAAAGTCTGGCTCTCTTTCCTCTCTGCCTACCACGATAGGGAGATGGTGTGATGTTATGTATGACTGTGCCTTAAAGTTAGTAAATTAAAATAATATTTGATTAATAGTTAACTAAAATTAAAAAAATATGAATCCCAAGGAAATAGGGTTTAGGTCAGGAATTGTAAAGTTTAAAATGAGGAGTATTTTGAAGTAAAAAATGCTACTTTAGTATTTTTTTATATGATAAAGATGAAGCACATCTGATGAGTCAGGAAGATTGTTCCAAAGATGAGCAAGATATTCGAATATGTGATCAATTTTTAGGTTTAAAATAGACAAGTCTCTAAAGGTTTCAATGTATTATAACATAGTTAGTTAGCTGTTAGGCATTGTTTTTCTCATGCATTAGAAAAAATATTAGTTTGAAAATTTCAATGTATTATAACATAGTTAGTTAGCTGTTAGGCATTGTTTTTCTCATGCATTAGAAAAAATATTAGTTTGAAAATTTAGTGAAGTATAATTTGAACTAAATGACTAGCAAATATTTTCGAATGCTAAAATAGGAAAAATGCATGTTATGTGCTCCTATGTTTGAGTGGCACTACATTTTTTGTACAGGTCGAGAGGATGCCAAAAAAGGGAACCTTTTGGACACCCATGTATGTCACAAATTGAAGAAAAATATTTCGAATTGATGGATAATTCAGCATCTGAATGATTTTCTAAAATAGTCCCTATTGGAAGACTCTTTGGATAAACAGCCTGTTAAATAAATTCTACCTTATGGTTTAGGGAAAACATTTTTTTCCTCCATCAGGAGACCCACTCAGTTTCATGCACTCAGTGACATCCACTCAGTGTTCTCAATTATGCAGTTTTTGACCGAGGAAAACATCCCAGTATTTGGGTTTCTTATCAAACCCAGCTCTATGTGACTTTTTCCGAAAGTTAAGTCTGTACTAAACCTGTTTTGAGTAAGTAACTGAGGTGGAAAAAAAAGTATGTAGATTCAGAAGAGGAGTCTAGTAAAGGGAAAGTAATTAAATGTAAATTTCCTCATTAAACGAAAGTAACAGTCTCATTTTTAAATAAACATTACACCTCTTTAAAAAGATCTCTTTAAAAAGCATTTAATCGTCTTCAATAATTATGGTTATAAATTTATTTAAAATCAATTAGTTTTATTTTGCTGGACAATTGTAAATTAGTTTTACAAAGTAAACCAATATTTTTTTAAATGTATGATTTTTTTTACAGAGATGATATTTTAGTTTTTTTAACTGGACAAGAAGAGATTGAAACACTGGCATATAATATTAGACAAATATCTAAGGTAAGTTTTGTATATTATCTCATTTAAACAAATACATATATTGACTTATTTTTTATCACATATTTGTTCTATCATACTGTTTTTGTTTTTTAAAGGAAGTTGGAGGGGGAGAAATTAAAGTTTGCCCCTTGTTTGCAAGTTTACCACAGGCACAACAACTTCAAGTATTTCAACCTCAGCCTTTAAATGTTAGAAAAGTTATTCTTGCAACTAATATAGCAGAAACATCAATAACAATACCTAATATTAAATGTGTAATTGATACTGGTGTTGTTAAAAACCGGTAAGCACTATTTTTTTAATCAATCAAACACCCCGTTTGTTCTGTTACAAGTACAGGGTTGCCATAAAACATCTCTCATCTCACCTTAGGTCAAGAATGTAAATCTCCCTATCATAACACCGGTGGGTGGTGTATGATGGAGTATAGTTTTTAATGTATGGTAGTTTTGCATATTTTTTTTGTAATAAATTAATATTATCGTAAAAAAGATCCCACAAATAAAACTCATATTTGATATTTATCTAAAACTTCAAATGAGAGTACTATATTCTATCATCTGAAGAAAATATAAATGCTGTAAAATGTGTGCTTTATGAATAAATTCAGTCTGAAATATATTACATTCAACCCTACCAGAACTAACAGATGTAAGGACTACCTAAAAATCTCAAAATACAGGTCCAAATATCTCAAAAATAATATTCAACAATGGTGCTGTCAATAATCACCACTTATTATGGCCATTAGTTTTTGTTCTAGTAAAAAAAAAATAGCAATAATAAAATCAGCGTATATGCATTAAGTCATAATATACTTTGATCTTGTTGATTTTTATCAAAAAAATCCATTGGATTAAATTAGAAATCATTAAATACCAACTAAATCATTAAATACCAACTAAATCATTAAATACCAACTAGTAATCATTAAATTGATCTAAATGTGATTATATTTTTCGGAATTGTTGCAAAGATCAGATCGCCTAAATGATGGCTGATTCGAAGCATTTCGAAGGTGTAGCAAACCTTCATATTCATGGTGATAACAAAAAACGTTACAAAATAGAGTAAGCACTTAAGAAGCACCCAACTAGTCGTCCGCACTCTAGACTGCAATGTGAATACGTGTTTGGCCCATTCAGCAACGTAAATACATTCACAGCGACCAGTGCAAGACTTTTTTTTGACATCACCCTCAGGATGAAAGCTGCAATGCCTTCGAAATGTCAGCTATCGTTTAAATAATGTAATAATAAAAGGACAATGTATAAAGCGCTGCTTAAAGAGCAGAATCTTTTTTAGGGTGCTCTAACTCGGGATTCGAACCCATTATTTTTGACCGATTAAAAGTATAGCGAAAGAAATACATGCAAGTTGAGTATAAGGATAGAAAGGTGGGGGCTGCGGTAATAAGATTAGGTACTTTCCCACATCTGCATATGTTTGGAAAAATATATTTGGTAAGAAAACCACAGAAAACTTACCAAGGGAAGATGAAGACAATGAAACACATTCGGCTTTAGGTGTAGTATACTGTATAATAATAATAAAAGGACAATTTATATAGCACTGTTTACCACTCAAAGTCGCTCTATTTCAGGATTCAAACCCACTCATAAATTTTAATAAAAACTCTTAAAAAGGGTTGTATTCAGGTGTTTCCTAAAGCTGCACACGCCAGCCACATCTCTTAACACCTCGAGGCAGACTATTCCATGCCACGGAGCCAGCAATGGTAAAATCCCTATCATAATACACCGCCTTATTGAATCAATTTGGAACAATCCGATGAAGACTAAATCAAC
Organism: Odontocerum albicorne; assembly: GCA_949825065.1. NCBI lineage: Eukaryota > Metazoa > Arthropoda > Insecta > Trichoptera > Odontoceridae > Odontocerum > Odontocerum albicorne. The sequence continues at coordinate 30,107,202 of OX463841.1, read as the reverse complement.
TTCAAAATTCTACTCTTTAAAGAAACATCTCAGACACAGACTTGAAAGATACAATGAATACATCCCAAGTCAATATAGCAACAACTCCGAAAATCACTTTTATGTAGTGGAAAACAGCCAAGAAAATTGAAACATATCTGTGATTATACATATTGGCAAAATACGAGGCATATCCAGAAACTAAGTGTACTGAATTTTAGTAGATTACAATTTTTTTTATTTAAACAAAAAAATTACGTGGTTACCGTAGTACATATGTAAGCTATTTTTTGATATAGTCGTCATTCCTCTCAATGGAGGTGGTGAAGCGGGGTATCAACTTTTTGATGCCTTCCTCGAAGTAGTTTCCCGCCAACTCCTCCGTCCACTTCTCCACCTCCTCCTTTACCTCCTCGTCGGTTGAAAACCTTTTTCCACCCATGTGCAGCTTCAGGGAGGTAAAGAGATAGTAATCTGAAGGTGCTAGGTCAGGGGAATGCGCAGGATGGTTCAGGAAATCCCATTTAAACGAGGCGAGCAGTTCATTCGTGGCGTTGGCCGCGTGTGGTCTGGCATTTTCGTGCAGCAGGCAGACTCCCTTTGTCAGCATGCCTCTCCTCTTGTTCTGAATCGCCCTCCGCAATTTTTTTAGGGTCTCACAGTATCTTGCAGAGTTGGTCTCCCCTTGAGGCATATATTCAATTAAAATTATGCCTTGACAGTCCCAAAACACGGATGCCATGATTTTCTTGACTGAAATTGTGATTTTGAACTTTTTGGCCGAGGGTGAAGAGGTGTGACGCCACTGTTGAGACTGCCTTTTGGTTTCAGGCGTGTACTGTGCAACCCAAGTTTCATCTCCAGTAACGATGGAGCGGAGAAATTCATCTCCATGGAGTTTGCAGCGCCTCAAAAACTCTTGCCCGGCCTCCACTCGATTCAACTTGTGTTGGTCTGTCAGCTGTTTTGGGACCCACCTCGCGGACAGTTTCCGATATCCGAGGGTTTCTGTGATGGTTTCGTGTAGTAGAGATCTGGAGATTTGCGGAAACATCGCAGAAAGTTCATCCACAGTCAATCTGCGATCGTCACAGAGCGCATTTTCGATTTTTTCCACAATTTCGTCAGTCACAATTGAAGGTCTTCCGCTCCTCTGATCATCATGCACAGACGTACGACCGTTTTTAAACTCGCGACACCACGTGTACACACTCGTACGATTCATAGCTTTATCACCATATGCAGTTTTCACCTCATTATAAACCTCAACCGGAGGTTTTCCCTTCCAAACGAGATAACGGATGACGCCGCGTATTTCGCACTTGGTGGGAGATTCGATTGACATTTTTCACGAAACATGTTGTCGCGTCGACACTTTTAAACGTACTGACCTCGAACCGGTCTAGTTGCGGAGGGGAAGGGTCTGGCTACACGGAAGTGTAGCCAACATGTCGAAAATAAAATCCATCCGGTCGTGAGAGCCTCAGTACACTTACTTTCTGGATACGCCTCGTAATATGAAATTCATATGTCAAGCAATAAATATTCTAGGTAAATATTGGGAGTACAAATTAGTTCGGTCCGTTTCAAAAGATGGCTCTGGCTGTTATAAATGGTTCTTGATTGCCGACAGCCGATTTTGGCGGTTTCAGAGAGGTTAGATATCTGCCAATAATATTCAGTTTATATCGCTTTGAGTTTCATGCAAAAAGCTTGTTTTGTACAGTGTTGAAAATGTCGAATTTCGTGTTAACCAAGCAGCATTTGCAGTTTTAATTTTCTGCTTTAATTGGAAGAAAAGTGCAGCTAAAGCCCATCGAATGCTTGTCGAAGTTTATGGTGACGCTGTTCCTACTGATAAATCATGTAGGGAATGGTTTCGACGTTTCAAGGATGGAGATTTCAGTGTCGAAGACAAACCTCGCTCTGGACAGCCAAAAAAATTCGAGGACAAAGAATTAGAGGCATTACTCGAAGAAGATCAGAGTCAAACGCAAGAGGAGCTTGCAGAATCATTGGGAGTGACTCAACAAGCCGTTTCCGTACGATTGAGAGTCATGGGAATGATTCAAAAACAAGGAAGTGCCTTATGAACTGAAACCAAGAGACGTTGAAAGGCGATTTTTCACTTGCGAGCAGCTGATTCAAAGGTAACAAAGAAAAGGTTTTTTGCATCGGATTGTAACTGGAGATGAGAAGTCGATATTCTACGACAACCCCAAGAAGAAAAAATACTACGCTAAGCCCGGTCAATCGTTGCCATCGACCTCAACATCAACACCAAAACCGAACATACATGGTTCGAAGATCATGCTCTGTATCTGGTGGGACCAAAGGGGTGTTGTTTACTATGAGGTGCTGAAACCTGGCGATTCCATTACGGGCGATCGGTATCGGCTACAATTAATTCGTTTGAGCCGTGCATTGCGAGAAAAACAGCCGGAATACGAGCAAAGACATGATAAAGTTATTCTTCTTCATGACAACGCTCGGCCTCATGTCGCAAAAGTCTTAAAAAAATATTTGGAAACGCTCAAATGGGATGTTTTACCGCACCCGCTGTATTCTCTGGACATTGCTCCTTCTGATTACTGGTTGTTCTGAAGAATGCAGCACGATTTGGCAGGTCACCGGTTCACTTCTTTCGTAGAAACCGAAAATTGGCTCCAAACTTGGATCGCCTTAAAAGACGAGTCATTTTTTCGAGATGGAATTCGATAATTGCCTGAGAGATGGGAAAAAGTAGTAGCCAGCGATGGACAATACTTTAATTGATCTGTTAATTCATTATGTTTAGAAATAAATGCATTTTTGAACACAAAAAAACGGATCGAACTAATTTGTACACCCAATAGATTTGAAATTTGGATTCGTAAAAAATTCTTGATTGCATCTTAATCATATTCAAATTAAATAATATAAATAGTGCACCAGAAACTTCTGAGTTTTAAAAAATGTTTTTAAATTGATTGAGTTTTTAAAAAAATGTATTTTTTCATTATTATTGAATTGTATTGGGTATTAATATAAGTTGTGTTCGTTTTTTCCAAATGAAGAGAACAAGAGGACACAACAAAAAAAAATTACAACAAATTAGTCAATAATGTATTCTTCTTCGTTATTTACAACTTCTTGCCAACGTTCTACAAGTTTTTCAATGCCTGTGCGGTAAAACCATCCAGTCTTGACTCGAGGAATTCGTCCAACTATGTTCGCAATTCGACGTCATTATTGAAGGAAACGCCGCGCAAATTGTTTGAAAGCAACTGGAAAAGGTGGAAATCTGATGGCGCGAGGTCTGGAGAATATGGAGGGTGCGGCAGGACTTCCCAACCAAGCGTTTGAATGGCATTTTTCGTAATGTTGGCGATATGAGGGCGGGCGTTATCGTGTTGCAGAATAACGCCATATTGCCGATCTGGCCTTTTTTTGTTGAATTGCAATCTTGAACTGCTGCATTTGCAGAACGTATAGCTCCGCGTTGACTGTCTGATTGCGTTCAAGTATCTCGTAGTGGATGACGCCTTGCCAATCCCACCAGATGCAAATCATCGTCTTGTGCGGATGCAAACCTTGTTTTGCTCTGGGCGTTGCTTGTTGACCATAACTCACCCATTCTTTCCGTTTCTTCATATTCACATAAAGCCACCATTTTTCATCACCAGTAATGATGCGGTAAAGGAACCTTTGCTTGTGGCCATACGTAGCTCGATGATGCACGAGCAAACCATCAGAAATTGTCGAACGTTGGTTTTTGTTGTTTTCACTCAAAACATGTGGAACCCAAGCGCAGAACTTCTGGACTTTTCCCATTGATTTAAGATGGCGGTATACAGTCATGTGACTACAATTCGTCTGCTCAGCCAATTCTACAGTGGTTTGAAGGGGATCTTCATGAATAATATGGTTAGAGCGGTCTTCATCGAAGTCCACCGGTCATCCGGAACGCTCCATGTCTTTCAGGTCGAAATTACCGTTTTTGAAATGCAAAAACCATCGACGAGTTGTCCTTTCATTCATAGCATCTTCACCGTACACTTAGCAAATATAGCGAGCAGCTTTGGCAGCTTTATTCCCTTGATTGAACGCGAACAGAAGGAGGTGTCGAAAATGTTCACTTTCGTCTACTTGACATTCCATTTTGAAGCATGTAATCAAATAAAATAATATATGTAACGTAAAAGCACACAATATCTTGTAGAGCAGAAAATTTTCTTTCGAATGACGTTTTACTTTTGGTGCTCATTTTTAAATTTGGAAAAAAACGGACAAAACTTTGTTAACACCTAATACATAAATAAAATATTAGTTTTATTGCAAAATAGTTTTTCAACATTAATATACTTAAAATAGAACATTCATATTGAATAATAGTTTTGTCAAAAGTTACTACTACCACTTACACTCTCAGGATTGAGTATGCGGAAGTCACCGCTCCACCACCTTTCCACCGCTCAGCAATTTGCTGTTTAATATGTGGAGGGCACGTGATTCGTAGTTTATCTTCGCATGTGTTGGAAATTCTGCCACATATGGAGAGGCAACAAAACTTCCAACAACTCTATTGCATGTGAGAATTATTACCAGATGAACTCTTAAATCAGACTGGGACTCTTATGTTTAAATACCTTTGGACACTAAACGTGTAACCCTAATGTGGAGGACTAGCACCTTACCAACCAGGCCACATAAATTATTAATGTGTGTTTGATAACTGTGCTATAAACAAGGTAACTATTTTAGAAATTTCTATTTAATCTTATAATTTTGGTTTTGCAGGAAGTGCCATGGATGTGCGGAAGTACTGCGTGTTGAGCCGTGCTCTCAAGCTGCTTGTTGGCAACGGGCGGGACGTGCAGGTCGGGATAGCCCAGGGCGCTGCTATCGACTATTCACTGCTGCAAACTTTGCCTCGAGGCCTCCTCACACCACCCCCCCTATCATGCGGTCACCTTTGGCACCTACACTTCTTCAACTTTTGACCCTTGGAGTTGATCCTGCTACATTTGATCTTATTGACAAACCTCCTATGGAAGCAGTGAGACAAGCTTTGCATCTCTTGAAACAATTAGGTAAAATTATGAATATATCTACGAGGGCGGTCCGATAAGTACTTAGCCTCACCGCCCCATGGCACCATTATCGCGAGCAATTTTTTATCGCGTAGTACATTCTCGTTGACAGCTACTGTCAAAATTTCAGATGAATCGGATACGTAGTTTTGTTTTGACCGCGTGTGGAAGCGAGTGTGTCCGCAGATTTGAGAAAAATGGAAAAAGAGCAATATCGGTCGGTGATTCGATTCTAGTTTTTGAAAGGGAAATCGCGCAGCGAAATCAAAGAGCGCTTGGATGCTGTGTACGGTGACTCTTCTCCTTCGATGGCAACCGTAAAAAATTGGTTTAACGAGTTTCAACGTGGTCACACGTCGGTTTTTGATGAGCCATGCCCAGGTGCCCCGAAAACGGCTACCACGGAGGATAACGTGACAAAAATCCACAATCTCGTATTGGCAGACCGCGGATTGAAGGTGCGCGAGATAGCTGAGACAGTAGGCATCTCAAAAGACCGCGTGGGTCATATCCTGCATGAAGTATTGGGCATGAGAAAGCTGTCGGCGCGATGGGTGCCGCGTTTGCTCACTCCGGACAACAAGCGCAACCGTGAGACCACTTTAGAGCAGTGTTTGACAATGTTTAAGCGCAATCCGAAGGAGTTTCTGCGTCATTTCGTGACCGTCGACGAAACATGGATACACTGGTACACACCCGAGACCGAGGAACAGTCAAAATAGTGGACTTCACCCGGCGAACGTGCTCCGAAGAAGGCGAAGACTGTCCTGTCGGCCGGAAAGGTGATGGCCACCGTTTTCTGGGATTCAAAAGGTGTGATCTACATCGACTTCCTGGAGAAGGGCAAAACGGTCACAGGGCTCTATTATGCCGAATTATTGGGCCGATTCGACGCCGAATTGCAGAAAAAACGGCCCCATTTGGCAAAGAAAAAGTGCTCTTCCATCATGACAACACACCGGCTCACACCTCCGCCGTCGCCACGGCCAAATTGGTAGAATTAGGCTACGAATTGCTGCCCCATCCACCGTATTCTCCGGATTTGGCCCCGTGCGACTTCTTTTTGTTTCCAAATTTGCAAAAGTCACTCGCCGGGCAGAAATTTGAGTCAAATGAGGAGGTTATCGCCGCCACGGAGGCCTACTTTGCAGACCTCCAGAAAACGTATTTTTCAGACGGGTTAAAGAAGTTGGAGCATCGCTGGGTCAAGTGTATCGAACTCAAAGGAGATTATGTTGAGAAATAAATCGCCACTTTTCCAAATTTTTTGTTATTCTTTTGTAGGCTAAGCACTTATCGGACCACCCTCGTATGTATTAAATATTAAAACTAAACATACACAAATTTTATGAATTCAATCATTTATTTTAATATAGTTTTTTTTTATCAAAACCAATATGAAGTACTATTTCTGTTCTTTGTTAACTATTCATAAACATAATCATAGATGTAGATGTAGATGTATATGTACGAGTATATGTATATGTAACTTCGACAAGCATTCGATGGGCTTTAGCTGCACTTTTCTTCCAATTAAAGCTGAAAATTAAAACCTCCCGCAAATGTTGCGTGGTTAACACAAAATTCGACATTTTCAACACTGTACAAAACAAGGTTTTTGCATGAAACTCAAAGCGATATAAACTGAATATTATTGGTAGATGTCTAACCTCTCTGAAACCGCCAAAATCGGCTGTCACTATGAACCATTTATAACAGCCAGAACCATCTTTTGGAAACGGACCAAACTAATTTGTACTCCCAACATATAAAACATGCATGGTACTCGTACGTATCACAGAGAGAAAAAAATGATATATGAGAAAATATAGGAATTTTAAAAACAGAAAACGTGACTGTTTTTATTTTTTTTAGGTGCCATAACAGGAGCTGAAAATCCATCTTTAACACACATAGGAAAAAAAATGGCCATTTTCCCAATAGATCCAAGATTTGGAAAAGTTTTGTTGAGTGCTAATGATTTGGGCTGCCTTGAAGAAGTATGTAATAGTTTTTTATATTGTATAAAATTTGATTCAAAATTATTTTTCTATGTTTGAATAATTTTATATTGGTGAATTTAAGTTCATCGTTTACCCTTTAATTTAAAAAAAATTTATTTACTTGAGAAATATCAGGTCTGTAAATATGAAACCGGATTTTTTTTATAGAAAATACACATTTATTGTATGAAAATGGTAAAAAATATTTTATTCAAAATATTGCCCATCGCTAGCTACACATTTTCCCCATCTCTCTGGTAATTTGTAGATGCCTCGCCAAAAAAACTGTTGCTCTTTTGAGGCAAGCCAATCATCGAGCCATTTTCGTAAGAAGTGATGCGCTGCTCAGCAAGTGCGTGTCCTATTGATACATAAGTAGTAATCGCATGGAGCCAAATCTGGTGAGTAGGCCGTATGCGAAAGTATTTGCCAACTAAACGCCTCAATCGTTTCCTTGACCGGTTTTGCTGTGTGCGATGGTGCATTATCATGAAGCAAAATCACTTTGTGTTGCCTCTTTTAATATTCTGGTCGTTTTTCACGCAACGCTTGGTTCAAATCCATCATTTGTTGTCGGTAGGGTTCAGTATTAACGGTTTCGCCAGGTTTTAGCAGCTCATAACACCCTTTTGATCCCACCAAACACAGAGCATTGCCTTCCGTCCATAGCGATTTGGCCTTGCAGTCGATGTCGCTGGTTTGGTTGGAGTTACCCATGATCTTTTACGCTTAAGATTCTCGAAATATATTCATAGTTTTCAGGCACAAAAACAGACATGTTCAACGCTATGAAAACATATTATGTAGTTGTATTAAACTTGTATTGTTGTGAGTTAAAAGTATTTGATAAATGTAAACACAAGAAAAAGGCTCCAATGACGCGGTTTGACAGTCACTACATTGACAACTAGACCCACCTATGAGCAAATTCCGGTTTCATATTTACAGACCTGGTAATACGTGCTGCATTGTCGTAAATTACCTGCTATTCTACCTTCATAGGAAACATAAGTCTTTATCAACTATATTGGTTCAGTAATAAGGCACTCTAGGTATTTATTATTTGCCGATGATTTAAAGGTCTTCAGTAAAATTTCACCTTATGAAGACTGTTTACTCCTTCAGTCAGACTTGAACGCCATTTGGGAGTGGAGATTATGATTATGCAAGTTCTTTAAAAAAGCAATTTTCAAAGTGTTTTCTTATTTTTTGATAATCATGATTTTGTCATATTTTGATGTAAGTAATACTTTTTCTTTAAGATTTTAACAATTGTTGCCTTGCTGTCGACTGATGGAATTTTCCACAGTCCCGTGAGTAGAAGAGATGAAGCTTCTAGAGCTAAAGCCAAGTTCACATCACAACTAGGAGATCATATTACTTTACTCAATGTTCACAAAGAGTTTTTAAATACACAGAATAAGAAGGTATGTGGTATAATCATAAATAATATCTAGAAATTAAGGTTCCAAGATGAAATAGCTACTTTTCAAAATCTAAATAGTTATTTGACAAGTGATTAAATATGTATGATGTAATCAAAGATTAAATTATTTCTTACTTTTAAATTAAATAAGTTTTCAAATGTTTTGTGTAAGGATATTTGAGATAACAACTCTTTTAATAACATTTTAATCAAGTATGACCAAAATCATATTTTTCTCAAAAACCCTCAAATCTCAAAAAACATATTTTGTAGTATGAAATATCAATACATATACAAATGATGCAACAAAGTCATTTTCAAACTATTATTGAAATGAACTTTTTATTTTCATTACTTAAAATTAACTTTTTTGGATATAAAATATCTGTGCTTTAAACAGTAGATAAGATGAATGATAAATTATTTTTTTATATAAGTGTACAAGGTAATGTAGTGAATTCCATAGTTTTAATTCATGAACTCTTGCATTAAATTGCACTGTAGAAAATTTATAAAATATCTCAAAAATTTCTTTGTGTGTTTATTTTGGCTTATTATTTTTGATAAATTGAAACAATTAGTATTTAAATATTCCTGATTTATATATAAAATGTTTGTAATTGAAAAACTGTCTATATTTATAAAAATCATAATTTTACATTCTTAGCAAAATAACATCTATCAATAAGTTAGTAAGTAGCAAATAAAATCTATGAATTGATTCAAAAAGTAAAAGAGCATGCATGAAGGTAAAAATAATATTCTAACTTTTGAGCTGTCTTAACCTTTCAATATTAAGATAACTATAGTTCAGAAAATCTAGGATGAGTTGTGTGACAGTTCACAAATTTGTCCCGAAAATGTGGCAGTTTGTTAAAATCACATAATATTTGGTGACGTTTGTCAAAAGTCAGTACATTAGTCTGCATTGGCTAGGGATGGGGTATTTGATAATTGGATTTTCGATTTTTTTTATACATAAAATTAAATGTTCGTAATTAGTATTAATCCATAGTGGATCTTGGCCTATTTAAAGATACATACAAATCATACAATACATTAAAAAGTCAGTATAATGAAAATTATGAATTAAAACGTCAGTTTAGAGAATTTTTTTTTATTTAAACATAAAACTTACATTTTAGTCCGGAGTGTCTCCTTGATTCCTTGAAACCGGTAGGGTTATACCGTTACAAAAAGTGGAATAAACAGTGTTTGATAAAACAAATTACAATGTCTTTAAACCTCCACAATATTAATGCCTTAACTATAAATAATATAAAAAAATATAATTATTATTTTACCACCACTTGATTAGTTTTGGAGATTTTATTTTATTAATATTGAAATTATCATAGCTTGAATTCTAATTAAGAGAAAAAATGGTTTCTTAATATTTCACACTTCATACGATAAGCCATTTAAACAATCATTATCATCATCATTTCCATCGCGCTATTTCCCTATCTGAATAAGCAAAGCGAACAAATCTCCACATTATTATGTCCTGGTACACATATTTCGTTTCTGCCACGTCCATACATCTGTCTCATTACGTATGTCCAACTATTATTAAGGATTTTTTCAGAATTTAATTAATTTGGTCATGCCATAACAATCTAGGTCTAACCAAAATTCTCGTACATTTTTACAACTCGCATAGATTATTTTTATCAATATTTCGTCATTTTAAATGAAAATTTTATTTGCATATTTTTTTAAAAGTACTCAAATAACATAATTTTTTTTTGTATTAAATAAAAAAACTCATAAACAACACGAAATTAAAGGAATGAATTTGATATATATTTACATTTTCATTCCTGCAAACGAAAAACAGTATTTTAAAATAAATTTTTATTCTTTCAAAAATAAAATTCCCAAAGCGATTGTTTACCAAATAATTAGTTGTAAGAATTGTTATCTAGTTATAAGTAGTATGTAGTTAGTTCATAGTTATAAATTATATATTGCCTCTCAAGTTTTCCTTGAAAAAAATACTTTTATTGTACTCCAATTGAAAGAGATATCCTATGTATTATAATATTATCTATTTAATTCTTCTCACATAAATTTCAAGGCATCAAGTATTTAGGATTTAGTATCAAATAAAATATTTCCAATTGACAAAGCAACCTTAAATCATCCATTAAATGAGGACTTGATATTATATAATATTAGGTCTACCGGAAAGTTTTGTATTCTCCCAGTTTTCAATACTCTTGGCTTTTCGTAAAAAATCGCATCTCTTGAGGGCAATGTCTGTGCGCTCCATTAAAATTTTCCTTTTGTCACATCTCCTATACTTAAAGCCAATGCTTTTCAGTACTTTACTGAGAGAAGGCCCGCTGCCTTGAAATACTCCGTTAGCTTGTAGAGATCTCATCAGTTTTTGGTGTGTCAGTAGTTCATTGCGTTCGTAGTAGGCGTATACGTGATTCCGTATCGTTACCAAATCAAAGTTATCCGATTTAGTTACTGGGCATCGTCTTTGTCTTATCTTATTCGGTGTTGATAATTTGTTTTCTCCCTTCGACGATTCACCGTACTTCTCCTTTGCAATCCGAGATACAGTAGATTTCCCGAGCCTCAGCTACGCGATCACGAACATTCTCTAGAGGCATTTTGGTTTTCGCGTTCAAAATAATCGCGCAAACGCACCACAAACTCACGCGTTTCACTGTTGAGAATAGTTTTTTTTTGTCTTTTCGGCATGGTAGAATACCAATAACAAAATATAACAAAACAATAAAGTAAAACTCAACAAATAAACAGTAACAGTACAATATTAACAAAAAATTACAACAACGAGGCACGGAACGATCTAAAACACGGGGCACATACAAGGCGTCAGCACTCGTACTGATTTGATAGATGCGGAGACGCTACACCAAACGGCCATTTCAAATTTTATTGTTGCCATTGTTGTTGTTTTGTACATGTAATTTTTTGACAATCATTATTTTCGTATGGTATTATTTTTATTTCATTAATTGAACAAAATTCATGCTAATATTCGATTAAATTCGAATAAGATTCGATTTATAAAAAAATCGATTTTACTCAAGTTAGTCACAACGTTTGTAGTGACTAACTTGAGTAAAATCGATTTTAATTAAATGTTCGTTTTAGTATTAATTCATAGTGGATCTTGGCCTATTTAAAGATACATTAGAAAGTCAGTATTATGAAAATTAGGAATTAAAACGTCAGTTTTGAGAAAAACAATTGTTCGATTTATAAAAAAACTATTCGATTTGTAAAAAAAAAACGATTTTACCCCATCCCTTTCAGAAACGTTTAAAACGTCGCACAACTCATCCTAAACTTTCTGAAGTATAGATAATAAAAGTGTATTATTTTCAGAAATGGTGCCGTGAAAATTTTTTGAAATACCACAATCTTGTGCATGCCCAAGAAGTAAGAAAACAACTGCTTGAGCTTTGTCAGAGATACAAAATGCAAATTCAATCATGTGGACAGGTGATTGAAAAGGTAGGTTTATTCAATGTATTTTTGGGTAAATTTTATACTGTTTTTTATAATTTTTACTGTTGAATACTACATTATTAAAATGGTATTTAAGTTCAGTTGTTCTAAGCTTCTCATAGATACATGTAGCCTGCGGATAACACGGACCTATAAATATTGCAGATAATGTACTGCTCACAATAGCCGGCAATGGAAAATTACTACAATTCATCTTGTTTTAACCGAGGGAGTTATTTCGGAGGGCTAATCTTATGTGCAGTTTAATTTTCAGGCTGCAGTTGATGTTCCCAGAATGTGAACCTAAAAATGAAATAATAAAGCGTGTAGCTATGATTTTTTTTAGGGTGAAACAGAGATGACAATCTGATAGAGGCAAATTATCAAGCTTCAGTTGATAAATCTTCATGGTTGGTCTTGATTGTATCCATCTATAATTTGCATACTCCTGAATGATGAAACCTACTCGGAGCTACTACTAGCAAATCTTCCATGATAACGATTTATAGTATTGGGATCAACATTTCACATTATGGACATTCAATTTATTTATCTTTATTCCCAATATAGGCTTAGCCCAAATTCATTGAAATTTTCAATTATAAAAAATTGTTTACATATTTCAAAAGATAAAATATTCAAGTTAATTAAAATAAGTTGATGAGTACTTTAGAACTTCTCCAGTCAAAAAAACTTTTACTTTTGACAATGTGATATGAAATATGTCAATATCCAGTAGTTCTGTTCATAAGAGTTAAGGCTCTTTCAACAGGCATAGCTGCTGGGAGACCCGTTCTTGCTTGTATGATTGAGAACAGTGTTGTGTAATTGTTAGGAACATTTAACGCTAATCTTTCTAGTAATGCTGGACAGCTTACAACTCTTCGAATGAGCCTGAAAAAGTGTCAGAAGCCGAAGATTTTTTCATATGTTCAAGGAATTATATCCAAGCATGCCTCAATGTTGATTCTTTGTAAAATATGTAGGGTAAAACTGGGCTGGTTGAGTAGATGAGTGAGTTGGGTCATGTCTATATCTTAGTAATTGAAAGGCACCCACAGTTAGGAGACGTAAATGAAAGAATGAGTCATAATTATAATTAAAATTTTAACAAATTCATGAATATATTAAGTTTAAAAAGTATTTAAGAAGTACAGATTTATATGAGGATATGATTAAAGTTGACCTGTGAGAGGTTTTGAGTAGCTTTTCTTTATATACAATCATAGTTCACTATATCTTGTGATATACTCGTACAATATAACGATAGGAATATAAAGATGATGTATCTCCTAGACATACTTTTGTATGTGCTAGATTGCATCCTGCAAGATAAACCTCTCAAAACTCAGGCAATTTGACACCCTTTTAATCTCACATTATTTTGAATTAATAGTATCAAAGCTCTCATCAAAGAAAAGATGAATAGTTTTTTAGAAATTGTAAAAAATATTTTTTATTGAAGTAAACAGAATCTGGGCATGTGTTAAGCGTCATCAGCGCTTTTCCCTTTTACAGTGAACCAATCCATTTCCCAAACTTTCAATGATGTGATAGACAAATTGTATCATTGTTTTAGGATTTCCTTCTCTTATATTTTCTTTGTACAAAATATATGTATTATGTACCATTCTGCACATAATATTGGATGCTACTTTTTTCAATACTTCACTGTCCTTCTTTCATCTAAGTAGGTGTACAGCATGTGTCTGATGTGTCTATTCCCCTCATAATTTTTTTGACTCGCCGATTACAGCAAGTTTTTCTGATGTTTGTGTTTTACCACTTCTTGTGGATATTTCTTTGTCTGCAGCCACCTATTGCCAGTTTTTTCTAATTGATCCAGTAATATAAATACCTTAACCATTGCATCATAGGTATTTATTTGTACAAAAAATTGTCAATAGATTGTATCTCTTGTTTAGTTAGTTTCCGATTTGCAGCAATTTCATGATGGCGTACCATAAACCTTTTTCTTTATCTGCCGTATAATCAGAACTGTACATAAGTCCCATGTACTTAAATTTTAGAAACTGAATCGCATATCATTCAAAATTTTATTCCCTATCGATAGTGGTGCTTATTGGGTATACAGTGCAGTAAGCCAGTTTTATTTTTTGTCCGAAAATTATGACTAAATTTAACCAAGCAACTAACATAAACAAACTTTGTAATAAATTGGTAAAACTATATTATACTATATTAAAACTATACAAATATTGCGACTACAAATATATTAAACTAAAAATAGAGTATAAAAATCCTCCCACTGCTTGATTCAGCGCTGTGAGATCCCACAGTAGTTAATGTACTGGTATAAAGGCATAACATGTGTCGTTGGTGTTTTGTTCCATATTATAAGTTTTAAATCTAGAAGTGCCTTAGCTTTCTCCATGTCAAGTTTTAAATTACATGTTGATTTTGCATTCAATAAAAGAGGTATATTGAATACTCGTATAGACTGAGCAGTTCTGCCTCTTGCTAGCAACGTTGCTGCAATACCTGTAGATGTAACAGATGTAACTCATATCATATGGAGTAAAGTTGAGTACATATATGTCTTTCTTATCCCAGCTACTCCATCAAGAAAAAAGCAGTTTAGTTTGTTGAGTCATTTAAATATACAACCTCAAAGACAGCGTTGAGTACAATTAATTTTTTGTTGTGTTCAATTTTTCTGTATTTTTTGTCACTTAAGTTTTTTCTTCTAAAATCTGATGTCATTATATTAGTAGATTGAAAATGTAGTTTTTGAATGTTTAACCCTGAGAGATCGGCGCACTGCTATAGCAGTGGAAGATTTTTGTTCTACTAGTGCTGCGCACTGCTATAGCAGTGCTTGATGTAAGTGCTGATGTAAGTGATGTAAGTACTAGTGTTGCGCACTGCTATTGCAGTGCTTGACTTCACAACTAAATATTCGATAATTTTACTATGACAGAGTATTTGCAAATAAGTTCATTGTATGTAGGAACCTTTTCTCAATGACTAAACAAAATAACATATTTTTTGACTAGATAGTTTAGTTTTTATAGATCTTTTTTTGCGACCTTAACTTTACAATAATATCCGCCATTCGACCCTTTTAATTACACACTCTCATCCCGGCTTTAGCGACGTATGCACACCTGTTTGTGCGTCACGGTCAGTACGATTTATTGAAGTTGTAGGGTGCACATAATTCTGTTGACAGAATAAAACGTTTTGATTATTTTACAAAATAATTACGTGTAAAATTATTTCATTATTTTGGTGTTTATTTTGTTAACTGAACGTAAATGATTAGACGTCTATTTCTAAAACGTGCGCCCATTTCTATTGGCTGAATTGAACATTTCAATTTTCATCAAGTTTTTCTGGTCTATTTTTTTTATTTGTGACATTTATACATAACT
Organism: Odontocerum albicorne; assembly: GCA_949825065.1. NCBI lineage: Eukaryota > Metazoa > Arthropoda > Insecta > Trichoptera > Odontoceridae > Odontocerum > Odontocerum albicorne. Next base: position 30,091,838 of record OX463841.1, on the reverse strand, counting down.
TAGGAATTTATTTTGTGTACATAATTTATAGTGACTAAATTGCGTTATTTTCCTTCATCATCCATTATTTTATATTATCGTGTTTTTTTGTGAAGTGTTCTCAAAAACTTGTTTTTTATTTCGGAAAATATCTACCTAAACATCGAAATGGGTGAAGAGCAACCAGACAACTTCATTTTGGATCCTGATTCTGATTGTTTGATAAATGACGACAAGGATTACATAATACAAGATTTGGATAAGGTAGAAACAGCGGTGCGCAACAATGATGAAATAGTCCATAGTGATGAACTCCGTACAGAACCATCGGTAGAACCTGTCTTTGATAATTTCAATCCACAGTGGGAATATAATATAAATTTTCAGCAGCAAATTCATAATTTCAAAGAACAATCAGGATTGAGGAATTGTGAATTGACTGAAGAGAGTCGCAAAAGCGACTTTTTCGAATTATTTTTAAATCGGGCTGTAATGAGTCATATTGCTGTGGAAATAAATAGGTTTTATGAGAATGTGAAGAAACAAAAACAATTGGCACCGCATTCAAGACTGCATAAGTGGAAAGACGTAAACGCCGAAGAAATGTACACATTTTTTGCTCTTACTATGTTGATGGTTAGAACGAAAAAGTCCAAAATAAGCCAATATTGGATTACAAACAGAAGATCGATAATAACACCTATTTTTAATGAAGTAATGCCGCGCCGCGTGATAGACATCTATCAATATTAAGTATGTTGCATTTTTCAAATGACGACGAGAAAATTCCTGGTGACTGTGTTTACAAAATTAGGAATTTTATCGAATCTGTGTGCATTAACTTTAAATATTATTTTTATCCGTATGAAAATGTGACAATCGACGAATCAATGTTGCTGTTCAAGGGGAGGTGAATCTTCAAACAATATATGCCAGCCAAACGGCACAAATTTGGTATAAAGCTGTTTGTTTTATGTGACGCACATACTGGGTATATACTGGACTTTTTTTATATATTGTGGTGCTAACTCAGAAGGTGTTTCAGTAGATATAGCCCAACCATTATCGAAACAACTGGGAGTGTCAGGCAAAGTGGTCACTTCATTGTTAAATGATTTTTTGGGTAAAGGACACACCTTGTTTGTAGACAATTGGTATACAAGTCCCCTTTTATTTTTTACTTGCATAGTAAAAAAACAAACGCCTGTGGAACAGTTAAAAAGACTCGAAAGTATATGCCGAAATTCACCCCCGTAAAAAAAGGTGAAGTCAATTTCAAAGCAGCTGACTGTGAACTTGTAGTAAAATGGCACGATAAACGCGAAGTTCACATGCTAACAACTGCACACGATGCAACAATGATGGCGACAGGTAAAACTGACTGGAAGACAAAAGAGCCCATCATAAAGCCAAAATGTGTGGTAGCCTATAATTAGTCCATGGGCACTGTTGACAGGTCCGATATGCTTATTACTTACGTGGAATGTATACGAAAAACTGTCAAATGGTACAAAAAGGTCACCTTCCGAACCATTGATATAATATTATTAAATGCACATGCGATGTACAAGCATAAAACAAAAAAAGAAATAGGACTAACTGATTTTCATTTAGAGGTTATTGAACAGCTGATTGAAAAATATGCTACTCCTGGGTCTCAACGAACCAGCCGAGGTGGTGATCATCCACTTCGGCTCACAGCCAGACATTTTCTCTCTGATATACCAGTTACTGAGAATTCAAAAAGAAAAGCTATATACCGCGAGTGCCATGTTTGCAATAACTCGACCAAACATCCAAAACAATGGGTCCAGGCACGTTTTTGTTGTGCTGAATGCTCTGTTGGATTATGCCCTACAACATGTTTTACGACTTACCATACACTTCTTCACTATTGAAATTTTCGTTTTACCATCACGCAATAATCCCATCCCGCTAATGATAACATATAGACACCCTATACCTTCCAGACAATAATGCGAGTGTATTGTTGATGGATGTGCTATTATAAATTTGAGTGTTTGGATGCTCTCCGGAAATGTTTATTTTATAATTATTTTGTTTGAAAAACTTTGTGACTTTTGTGTGAATCTTGTAGTTAATACTATTCTTTATACGTGAGCTGCAGTTTGTTAGTGAATATAACTTTGTGAACCCATATAATGAGTTCATATTTCCAAAAATTCCAGTTTTATGAGATAATTTTATTTTTAAGTTATTAAAAATGATATTGCGATTATGAAAATCACATTTTTATTCATTTAGAATACAAGGGTACATATTCTAAAATATATTTATGTTGTAAAAATATTTTATTTTTGTTTTTTTGTTGTTTAAAATAAATATTTATCACGAACGTCCGAACGCTTTAGATAGACAATTATATTTTTTTCTCGTATGGCTCTCAGGGTTAAACTTTACTTTTAGAACATTTAATTTATTTCTGCTAGAGCATGTAAGTACTAGAGCATATAAATGTAATATAAAACAAATTATATTTAAATATACAATGGATACAGCATAAGTACATACTAAAATTTAGTTGTGATTAATCCTCACAATTGATATATCTTGAAATTTGCATTGAAGCATAAAAATACTAAATGAAACAATAAATATGATACATTTAATACTTATACAATGCCTCAGAATATTAAATATAGGTATATCAGAGTTAAAAAATACTAAAATTATCAATAAAAAATTTCATAGTATCTTTGTGAAAAACAATCAATAATTTTTTTTCACTTTATTCTTTTGTTTAATTATGAAATTTTTTGATTTCAATTCTAAATTTAAAAATAATTAATACTTTTTCTATGGATACCTTAGCGAATCATATAAAAATAAGATACTTTTGGTCTGTATATACACTACCGCCCATAAGTCTTCACCACCCCCTAATAATTGAGTCATTCGCGTAATTATGCAAAATTATGCTTAAAAATAAATAAAATAATTATAACCGTTTTGTATTGTATTTAACTGAAATCACATGTGTTTCGATGGAGATTGGAATTTGGGAGGCCTTTTGTTCAAAAACCATCTTCTTACAAAACAGTCACCGTTCGCTATTGTTTGTCATTCAGAAGTTCAAGCAAGCTAAACCCTGTATTGTGTTAGGTTTACAGGTAGTAGGGATGACAATTCACCGTTACGTGAATTCTTTATCTAATTTACTTTTAGCTTTCAGTCTTCAAAAATCCTTTAGAAAGTGCACTGTGTTCGTTTCAAAATTTTCAAAAATCTTGTTTTCAAAATTGTCAAAACTCGAAAATATTATACAGAAATCCGTTTAATGATGGTCGCTTTTTCCAATATGGGTAAAAGTGTTAGTGAAATTGCCAGAGAAATGGAGATTTCTATGAGAACACTTGGCAGTTTTTTGAAAAAATACGCTTTGGGATGATAAAAACCGATCAGGAAGGCCAAAAGTCCTGTTCAATTGCCACCAAAACCCCAAACCATAACAGAGCCTCCTACGTGTTTCACTGAAGGCACAATACATTGTTCTGATGCCCTCTCTCCCTCAAATCTTCGAATGAAAATTTTTCGCCTGGAGTCAAAAACTTCATATTTTGATCGTCGCTCCATAGAACATTTTTCCAATCTTGAGTTGTCCATGACTGATGTTGTTTAGCCCATTCGAGTCTCTTCTTCTTATTTGCAGCACTTAATAATGGTTTCTTCATAGCGATTCGACTGTGGAGACCAGCTTCCTTCAGGCGTCACTTGACGGTAGAAATGCCTATTGGATGATCTCTTTCTTGGTTAATTTTCTTAGTTTCTTTCTTAGTTAATAGTCAATTCAGGCGCTGTAAGACATCTGTTCATCTTACTTGCGATCACGAGCATCCGATTCTCTCTTTCATTGGTGACTTTTGGCCTCCTCCAAACGCCCTGTCAAAGCGTACTTTTTCAAAAAATGGCCAACTGTTCTCCTAGGAATCTTCATTTTTCTGGCAATTTCACTAACATTTTTACCCATATTCGAAAAAGCGACCATCATTGAACGGATTTCTGTATAATATTTTCGAGTTTTGACTATTTTAATACCAGATTTTGGAAAATTTTGAAACGAACACAGTGCACTTTATCAAGAACTTTTGAAGACTGAAAGCTAAAAGTTAATTAGATAAAGAATTCACGTAACGGTGAATTGTCATCCCTACTACCTGTAAACCTAACACAATAAAGGGTTTAGCTTGCTTGGACTCCTGAATGACAAACAATAGCAAATGGTGACTGTTTTGTAAGAAACTGGTTTTTGAACAAAAGGCCTCCCAAATAGAACAAAAGGCCTCCCAAGAACAAAAGGTCTTCATCGATACACACGTGATTTCTGTTAAATACAATGGGAAACAGTTATAATTATTTTATTTATTTTTCAGCGTAATATTGCATAATTACGCGAATAACTCAATTATTAAGGGGTGGCGAAGACTTGTGGGCGGTAGTGTATATCCTATAAATATCCAAACAGTCAGAAATCATCCGATGAAGGAGTAAGGCATCCTACTAACTTGCGTGAATCAAAATTAATTACAAATAAAATTTAAGCCAAGTAAGTTTTTTCAGATGTGGAATCCAAACAAAATTTAAAACATTCTACTTTATCCGAAATGTGAGTTACTTCTATACTCATGGTGACAATATTTGGAAATTAATTCATTTAATTATAATCATTTCCATTAAGCTGATATAATATATGACTGTATACTGAGTGGCAGAGTGCCTATCAGTGGAACGGGTTGACTTTTTCATTGGAGATTTAAAGATCCTTTTTTTTCATGTTGGGAGATTATAAAGGCATCATCTGTGTCTGCTCACTGTAGGGTGTTTTTGTTGAACTAGATTTAGTCATTTTTGCAATAGGTGAGGATTTTTGAAGTTGTGGGTAGGTTGTTTTTCCCATTTTCCCAAGTCTTTTCGTAATGGGAGAAAAGTTCAAACCTGGCAATAAGGATTTTATATCCATGCCATAAATTGTTATAAAAAAATATAAAAATTGATATTATAATAAAAATACTATATAAATATCTGTATGTGTTGTGCTTTTGCATGTGCATATGTTTTTGTAAAAAAAATATGGTCTTTATAATTTATAGTCTTGAATGGCATTTTTTACAGGTTATGAAAAGTTTAGTATCAGGACTATTTATGAACACGGCGTGGTTACGTAACGGTGTGAATTCTTCAAGTGGAGGCCGATACATGACTGCTTCAAGTCTTCCTGCTTCCATTCACCCAGCTTCAGTTCTGCACGGGATTTCTCCTGCACCTCCATGTTTACTCTATACTGAACTGATCCATACACAGAGAACATATATCAGTACTATATCTGTTTTGCAACCAGAGTGGCTTCATGAAATCGCTCCAGAATTTGCAAGAAAGTGTAGAATACTGAATTGATTATAGAAACATAATAACTAAGTGGCCTTGCACACATACTCGTAAGTGTATGTTTTTAAATTAATATGAGACAAATTTTTGTATAAAATATATTGATATTTGTTGATTTGAATATATGTTTATTTTTAATATTTATTTTTAATTACCTCTATTATACCTGAAAACTATGAAAACAATATTCTTTGACTTAATAATTGATTATTACTACAGCATATTCACTTTTTTTAGAATGATCTCTTCCCATTTGAATGTGCTGTTACATAGCCAATACATGTTTACTGATGCTAAAATTTATTCCTATGCTAGAATTGTTCAAAATTTTAGATACTCAGAGTTAAACCGAATAAATAGTTCTAAATCTTGCTTGTTTTCAGAGTAACTTGCCTTATTTTATGGAATAAAATTCCTCTGGAGTCTCGGGAGGACTGAGAACATTGACACTTTTAATACTTCTTAAGGTGATAGTACTTTAAATATGTTACAGCAAATCACATGCACCCTTGGAGTGAATTAGCTCATTAAAGTCATAGAAATTCTGCTTATTCTTCTTGAATAATGGCCGTGGACTCCTATACATATATATATATAGGAGTATACACCAGTGCCAAGTGATGTCCATTTCGTAGAATCTCGTTAGTTTTGTTTACATGGGCAACATATTGGGACATTTGAGTTACCGTGTCCATAGTTGGTATTTTGAGTATACTAAAAGTAACTTGGCTCAAGACTACTGTTATATAGTGAGATACTATGGAGTGAAACTATTTTATAACTAAACTACATGATTTATAACTAAAAGAATATTTACAATATGATGAAAATTAGACATGTATTAAGTGAGCAAATTATTTATAAAAGGTTAGTCCGTAAATTTGTGTATATTTTTGAACATTTTTGAAATAATGCAAAGAAAACATATTTAACTATTGGGAGTACAAATTAGTTAGCAAGAGGAGCTTGCAGAATCATTGGGAGTGACTCAACAAGCCGTTTCCGTACGATTGAGAGCCATGGGAATGATTCAAAAACAAGGAAATTGGGTGCCTTATGAACTGAAACCGAGAGACGTTGAAAGGCGAGTTTTCACTTGCGAGCAGCTGATTCAAAGGCAACAAAGAAAAGGTTTTTGCATCGGATTGTAACTGGAGATGAGAAGTGGATATTCTACGACAACCCCAAGAAGAAGAAATACTACGCTAAGCCCGGTCAATTGTTGCCATCGACCTCAACATCAACACCAAAACCGAACATACATGGTTCGAAAATCATGCTCTGTATCTGGTGGGACCAAAGGGGTGTTGTTTACTATGAGGTGCTGAAACCTGGCGATTCCATTACGGGCGATCGGTATCGGCTACAATTAATTCGTTTGAGCCGTGCATTGCGAGAAAAACGGCCGGAATACGAGCAAAGACATGATAAAGTTATTCTTCTTCATGACAACGCTCGGCCTCATGTCGCAAAAGTCGTAAAAAAATATTTGGAAACGCTCAAATGGGATGTTTTACCGCACCCGCTGTATTCCCTGGACATTGCTCCTTCTGATTACTGGTTGTTCCGAAGGATGCAGCACGATTTGGCAGGTCACCGGTTCACTTCTTTCGTAGAAACCGAAAATTGGCTCCAAACTTGGATTGCCTCAAAAGATGAGTAATTTTTTCGAGATGGAATTCGAAAATTGCCTGAGACATGGGAAAAAGTAGTAGCCAGCGATGGACAATACTTTAATTGATCTGTTCATTCATTTTGTTTAGAAATAAATGCATTTTTGAACACAAAAAAACGGACCGAACTAATTTGTACACCCAATATTTTAATCAATGATATATTTTCCTTCATTATCAACAACTTGTTGACATCTTATAGGTAATTTTTTAGTTCTATTTGTATAAAATGACTGGTTTTGATGTAATTAACTGGAAATTTCTTTTTCCACTTCATTTTTATTTTTTAGTATTTTTCCCAATAAAAAAAATGAAGAGCCAGAAATATTGTGTTGATACAAAAGTTCATCCCGTTTTTGGTGCTAGATGGCGTTGTATTGTAAAACTGAAGTGTTATTAACTTCACACGTGTTAAGTTTTGATGTTTGACCGAAGGAATTTTAGCAAGTACTCGGGGAAAAAAATTGTGTTATTTGGTTGTATTCTTTTACATTTTGTTAAACATTAAAAATGGCAAAAAATAAGGAGCATTTTTGACATAAATATTATGCTTTTTTATTTCCGGAAAGGCAAGAATGCTTCGCAGACGCAAACGAAGATATGTGCTGTGTACGGTGAGGGTGCCGTTAACGATTCCACGTGCCATATGTGGTTCAGAAAGTTAAGTAAAAACAATTTTAATCTTAGCGATGCACCACGTTCTGAACGACCAGCAGAGGCTGATGGCGACGAATTTCTGCTTGCGGTTATCGATTGAAGCGCAACGAAATCGATCAATTTTTAAAGTGGATGATTACAGGTGATGAAAAATGAATTGTGTATAATAATGTTAAGTGTAAGAGATCATGGTCTAAGCGCGGAGATGCCCTTTCAACCAGCGCCAAAGCCAGTTTACATCCGAAGAAGGTTATGCTATGCATTTGGTGGAACTGGAAGGGAATAGTTTATTATGACCGGTTACTTGAAAACCAGACCATTAATTCGGAGAAATACTGTTCACAACTAAGTGAATTAAAGCGAGCGATCGACCAGAAGTGGCCTGAATTAGCCAACAGAAAGGGTATTGCGTTCCATCAAGACAATACTAGACCACACGTGTCTGGCCACCCGACACAAACTTTTACAATTTAACTGGGATGTTTTGGTCCATCTACCGTACTCGCCTGACCTTGCGCCCTCCAACTAATTTATTTAGATTTCTTCAAAACAGTTTAGATGGTAAAAACTTTTCTTCCTTGGAAGTCTAGAAAAATCACCTGGATCAGTTCTTCAGCCAGAAACCTCAAATCTTCTATGAGCGCGAGATTATGCAGCACCAGAGATATGGAGAAAGGTCATCCAACAGAATGGCACATACTGTATTGATTAAATGTAATTTTTAGTAAATAAAAATTTTCTTCAATTTTTGTATAAAAAGTGGGATGAAATTTTGCATTAACCCAATAAATGATAGTCACTTGGGGCAATATTTAGAGAATAAGAGCGATGAGGCAGGAGCTCTCAATTGAAGTCTTTAATATTTTATATTGTCCATACCGTGTGCGGTCTAGCATTATCATGGTGGAACAAAACTTTTTGATATACACTAATCACGGGCGTTTTTTAATCAATGCTGAGTTTAAACGTGAAAGCTGTTGACATCTGCATTAATCGTTTAATAAGGTTATAAGAGTTCAAAGTGGGTGACACCGGATATGTATATCCCACCAAATAAACAAAAGTATCTTTTTTGGATGTAATTCTTGCTTTTCTGTTGGTAATGGCTTCTTATTCTTATTTGTGCACCATCTTTTTCTTTGCCGTATTACAATACAGTATCCACTTTTCATCACCTGTCAAAATGCGATCAAGAAACGGCTCCCGTTCAAAGTGGATTAAGAGAGTACAGATATTTTATTTGTTGCTGGCAATTGGCTTTCGATAGCTCACTTTCCAAGCTTGGATACCTCTCCTATTTCCTTCTTCTTGATGTGCCCTGTCAGGTCCCCCCGACGTTGGCAATCACTCTGGCGAAGGCTTCTCTGTCTTGCGCGACCCGGAACAGCTCCTCCACACGTCTCATTCCGGTCCAGTCTCTTATATTTCGCAGCCAAGACGTTTGCCTTCTCTCTCCATAGTGATATCCTGGGAATGATAATCAGGGTGGTTTCCCGTTGCCTTCCCTGATAGGTGTTTCTGTAGGGGTCACCCTCCCTTAGCCGGGGGGGTCCGGTTTTATGGCGCCGGACACTCGCACATTCATCCTCTCCTATCTGCTATGGCACTGATGGTAATATGCCAGTGACCACATTGCCCAGGGCTCGCGGGGCTTAAGAGGCCACTCGTGGACGCTAGGAGTAGGACTATTGGTAGTGTTGCTGATGGAATGCAACTATGGCGTTACGCGGTATTTTATAGGCACACATTTTCCGGCAAAACATGCACCACCGCGACCCTACCAAACTTTGAGCCCCCCTATTTCCTTAAGGTGATGAAATACTGTTCCATAAGATGAATTAATCCTTTTTGTAATTTGATCCACTGTTAGTTGGATCCTAACGGTCAGTTTGCTTGGTCCCGCGTATTTGTCGGCCATTTTGTTCAGTCACAGTAAATTCTTCCGATGGAGAGGTCGTCGCGGGCTCCCGCCACACAACGTCCGTGCGAGATCTGCGCGGTCATCCGTTTTTTGACTGCAGAACAATACCGCCGCGAATATCCATCGGAAGCTCGTGGAAGTTTATGGTAGTGATGTGATGAGTCGACAACATGTCACGAAGTGGGTTAGGTTGTTCAGAGAAGTCCGTACTGATAAGACGAGGCAAGGCAGTGATTTCTGAAGAACTTGTGCAAAAAATTGAAGAACAAGTGCGAAATGACCGCCATGACGCTTGACGACCTTCACGAAGAATTTCCTAACATTTCTCAAAGTGTCCTTGGTGATATTGTGTCGGAAAAATTTGGTTACAAGAAGTTGTGTGCGAGATGGGTGCCCAGAATGCCCACACTGGAGCACCGTCAAAATCGCGTGACTGCCGCGCGTGAATTTTTGGACCGATTTGCACAGGAGGGAGAAGCTTTTCTGGACTCTATCGTGACGGGGGATGAGACGTGTGTGTGTCACTACACCCCAACAAGTTTCCAACGATCAGCAGGTTGAGGAAGCTGTGAAGAACTGGCTGAAAGAGCTGGCGGTGGAGGTCTATGACACTGCATACAAAAGCTGATGCCCCGACTACAGAAATTTCTCGATCTCGATTACGTTGAAAGATAGTTTAATATATTTGTGAAGTATCCTGTGGATTTCAATTAAATATAAGCATTTTTCGATCCTACTTAAATGTTGTAACCTTACTTTCTGGATGACCCTCGTACATAACATACTCGTACATTATACAAAAATAATGACATTATTTTTTATTACAACGAATTTCATACTTATTGATTTTTTTGTAAGTACAATATATAATTTGAATGCAGAGGTAATCTGAAAGCATTTAATTGGGGTAATTGTGAAAAAAAATACTACAACCAGATGTGAAAAGAAAACACGCATTGAACCAACAAAAAAATGTATTTGTATAGTAATAAACATAAAATAGTTTTAACAATAAAAAATAGTTTTAACAATCAAAATTATTAATTAAGGCACATAAATCAAACAATATTTTAAATAAAAACAATTATCAATGGTCACTTCTTTCAGTGCGAGATTTGAGTTTATTTTCGCTTACTTAATTTTTCTAAATCTATTTCAATAGTTGAAGTTGCACTGATTTTCGTCAGTTATTGACACTCTATTTTTATTTATATTATATTTCATTTTGGAAAAAAAAGCTTCACAAACATATGTAGATCCAAAGGCCCTAATATTTTTTTGGGCAAAACATCTTATATTAGGAAATTTTGTTGTTGTTATGTACTTACTATAAAATTCTATTATTGGAATCATGGGGTATATATTTTTTAGTTCAATATTGCATTGTAGGTCGAATAATTCCATTTTTAAGGTTTCTGAAACTGTGGAAACATCAACACCAAATGGAGAACTGAACATCTCAAATGCTTTCTCATAATTTACCAGTTCTTTAAAACAACAATTAAAGGCTACTATAAGTTTTCTTATTTCGTCAGAAAATTTTGAAAAATTATTATTATGCCATTCTTTCAACAATGGAAAATGTTGCACATTATTATTTTTAAGTTGGCTCTCAAACAATAATAATTTCATTTGGAATGCTTTAATCAAATTGCAAGCATCGGTAATTAAATTATTCTGATTAATAATTCTTAACTAATTATTCTGATTAATAATTAACACCACGAATAAAAACTGCAAGCTGTGAAGTGTCTGAAATATCTGTGCTTTCGAAAAAGAATATGCTTTTTAATATTGTTACGCAAGTTAACAACTATTCACAACTTCTGAAATATCATTAATGCGACGAGTTATAGTTTGGCACGATAGACTTAAGCTTGAAAATAATTTACTTTTATCGGATAAAATATCCATTACAATGGCTTGAACACAATTTTTTTTTCTAATTCCCCGTCCGAAAATGGCTTAATTATTTTGCAATTAACAATGCGACAGAATAACTTGCTTTGACGATATTGGATGATTGTTGTAACGATGAACCGAACATACTTTGTTGAGCTTTTTGAGATTTAAGACTGGTAAGCTTATATTTTCTCACTTCCGCTATGTCACTATGTTTCGTTTCATGATGACTTTTAACATTGAATTCTTTAAAAGCAGCTACCGTTTCTCTACAAATTAAACACATTAATTTGGAGTTATGCGTTATGAAGAAATAATCGGCATCCCAACGGCTGCAAGCAGACTGCGAGTTCTTGAACACGGGAAATATAAATCAGCAGAATCTATGCATTTCGTATTTTTCACATAATTATAGAAACGTTATTGGTTTTAATTACTTAAATATGATTTAAAATACATTCTGAAGTACCCGATACTTTAAAAAAACATTATTCGTCAAATATGACTGCGGGCGGCACGTAAGGGTGCCGCGGGCCGCGGATTGGCCAGGCCTGGTTTAGAGAAACCCTGTTTATTCCACTTTATATGCTCAATCTATTATTATGCCTAATCTAGGACAGGTAGGTTTCATAATACAAAACAAAAAATCAAAGATATCTTTGACTTAGAACAATCATAGAAATTAAAAATTACTCTTAAACAGAAAATTGATTTTACGATTAAAATTTGAATCTCAATAATATTTAACTCCGTGGATCAAACGATTAATAAATTAAAATCATCACCTCTAACTCAGTCACATCAGGTATTTTCTTTAAATATTCCCTGGCGGTCTTTACAGCAAAAGTGTAGTGTGTGGTGTTCATATACATAATAATACATGAATGTTATAATCATAAATTTTCTTCGAATTATAGCTCGTGGAAGTCATGAGTCGAATATGAGCTCTTTCTTTTTCAGGTTGGTAATCCAGATGAGGCAGATTTCAGGTAATTGGTAATTCAGATACTTACAAAGATGGCATTGAATAATAAGGTTCTAAATAGAAAACATTGGCAACATGCACGGTGGGAAAGGTGACTGGTTTTATTTTCGTATAACCATCTGTGGATGAATAAATGAGTAAACTAGCAACACACTTCAACTGTCTTTCCTAAAAGTACCAAAGCGCTGGCATCGCTGGTTCATGCGTAATGACGTTTCAATTGACAGTACCTTATGACTCTCGATCGGAAAAGGAACAATGGAGCAACGTGCCAACATTAAATTTTGTTTTAAATTGGGTAAAACTACCACAGTGACTTTTGAAATAATTCAAACTTGCTATGATAGTGAAGCAATGAGTCCTAAGAACGTTTTTAAGTGGCATGCAAGATTTCGTGACGGTAGAGAGAGCATTGAAGATGATCCACAGCCTGGACCATCATTGACAGTTCGAATTGAAGAAAATGTTCAAAAAGTGGCAGAAATTCTTCGAAATGATCATTGTGCATCTACTAGGCTCATTGAGGAACTCATTGGAATTCCTAAATCCACTGTCCATCTCATTTTAACGGAAAATTTGGGCAAACGAAAGGTCTGTACTGACTGACGATCAAAAAATTTGCCGAGTGGAGCACTGCAGATACATGAAATGAGCTGCTGATGTGGATCCAAACTTCATGTCATGAATTGTAACAGGTGATGAAACATGGTGTTTTCAGTATGAGCCACTTTCAAAGCACCAGAGCTCGGAATGGAAGGGTCCACAATCTCAGAAACCGAAAAAAGTGCGCATGCGGAAGAGCCGAATCAAGACTCTGCTCACCATTTTCTTTGATTCCAAAGGAATTATCCATAAGGAATTCATGCCAGAAGGTCAAATGGTGAACGTCGATGTGTTCTTGGGTGTTTTGAATCATTTATGGGCGAGGATTCTTCGAGTTCGACCCGAATACTCGGTACAAGCGGTATGGTCTTTGTTGCACAATTCACCGGAGCATAAAAGCAAGATTGTTCACGATTTCTTGGTCAAAAAAGGTATCGGTCACTCCCCGTATTCGCCTGATTTGGCTCGCGAAAGGAAAGCGTTTCGACACAATTTAAAACAATCCAGAAGGCTTCGACTGCGATTTTGGAGGCAATTCCAAAGGATGAGTTTCAGGAGTGCTTCAGAAAGTTTTACAACCGCTTTCAGTATTGTATTGACTCACGAGGAGTGTATTTTGAATAAATTAACTAAAAATAAACAATGTCTTGTATTTTATTTCCCATCAGTCACCTTTCACATTGGACATAATGGACATTTAGTGTATATTAAAAGCTTTCACTAGTTCTACACAAATAGTATCGAATAATGCTTTTACAAGCTTTAAGTTCTAAATAGATAACATTCAATCAATCAACAATGGCTCTACAACCCAGGTCGGGTCTTGGCCTCCTTTAAAGCACGCCTCCATGACTGGCGGTCCTGTGCTGCTGTTCGCCAGTTCTGGATGCCAATGAGCTGCGCATCCCTATTGACACCATCCAGCCATCGAAGCTTCGGCCTTCCTGGCTTTCTTCGACCCCCCGGTGTGCCATTCAAGAGCCTTCTCGGAATGTCTTCCTCACTCATTCGCTGCACGTGTCCAGCCCACCTGAGTCTCCCAATTAAAATCTCTTGTGTTATGGTAGGGTCTCCATACAGACCGTACAGCTCCTGATTATACCTGATACGCCATTCTCCGTTATTGCAAATGGGGCCATATATTTTGCGCAGAATCTTCCTCTCAAATGTCCCTAGAGCCCTCATGTCCACTCTACTTAGAGTCCAACATTCTGAGCCATAGGTGAGCACAGGTCGGATGAGTGTTTTATAAAGTAGAGTTTTGGTTTTTCTAGAGAGATGTCGTGATTTCATGTACCTCTGCAGTCCAAAATAGCATCGGTTTGCAGCTATTAATCTTCGATTTATTTCAGTGGAAACATCGTTCTTACTTGTCACCATGGTACCGAGATACACAAATTCAGAAACGGTTTGGAAGGTAAAGTTGTCTATTTGTAGACTTATTGGGTTTTGGCGTCCATTTACGGGCATATATTTTGTTTTGGTCTCACTGACTACTAAGCCTAGGTTTTTTGCTGATGCTGCTAGTGCTCGGAAGGCATTTATAAGTTCATGTTCCGACCTCGCTATGATGTCAATGTCATCTGCATAAGCCAGGAGCTGCACAGATTTACTGAATATATGGCCTGTTGTTTGTATGCCGCTATCCCTAATGGCCTTTTCCAAAGCCATATTAAACAGCGTACACGCCAAAGCATCTCCTTGTCTAAGTCCATTAAATGTTTTAAGAGGTTCAGACAGATCCCCTTGCACTCTGACACGGCACTCAACGTTGGACATTGTAAGCCTGACTAGGTTAATGAGTTTGACAGGAATATTAAATTCAGCCATAGCTTCATAGAGTTTTGTCCTATTGACCGTGTCGTAGGCAGCCTTAAAGTCTATGAAGAGGTGGTATGTATCAATGTTGAACTCTACAGTCTTTTCCAATATATGTCTAAGTGAAAACATTTGATCTATTGTTGACCTTCCCCTACGAAATCCAGTTTGGTATTTTCCAATTATGCATTCGGAGTATTTCTGCAATCTATTACAAAGAATGTTTGAGAGTATTTTATATGCTATATTTAAAAGGGTGATACCCCTATAATTGGAGCAACTCATGGGGTCTCCTTTTTTGAGCAGGGGACATATTATACCACAATTCCACTCATTTGGTAGTATTTCGTAGTGCCAGATGTCACAGATGATTTTGTGAATATGATTGTGGAGAGCCTCGCCACCATGCTTGAACACCTCAGCGGGTAGATTATCACATCCAGGTGCTTTGTTATTATGGAGATTCTTTATGGCAATTGAAATCTCAGCCAAGGTTGGGGATGGCTCATTATCATCAACATCAGTGGTGTCGTATTCTACTTGTTGGTTCCCGCTTGTTGCTCCATGTTGGTTACCATTCAAAAGGACGTCGAAGTATTCCACCCATCGATCCAGAACCTTTTGCCTGTCGTTTAAAATATTTCCCCGACCATCATAACACATAGTTGTTCTAGGCTTAAACTCTTTCCGTTGGTTGTTGATTTTACGATAGAAAAGTCTGGTGTTATTCTGTGAATGCGACAGTTCTGCTTCCTTTATTTGGTTTTCCAGGTATACACGCTTCTTCTTTCTGTGCAATTTCTTCTCTTTCCTCCTTAACTCTTTATACTCCAGCACAGCTTGTCGTGTATGATGCCGTTTTTGCATCCTGAGATATGCTTCATTTTTTTCATTAGTAGCATGTTGGCATTCAGCATCAAACCATTCTTCTCGTAGTGGTGCCTGCCTATTTCCCAGAACCTCATTAGCAGTGGAGGTGACTACAGATTTAACAGTCTCCCAGTGTGTATTGACATCATCCTGGTCCAGGTTCATATTCATATCGGCATCGTCCAATCTTGAACCGATCAATGTTTTGAATTGTTCTGCAGTTTCTGGTGCTTTTAAATGGTCTGTATTAATCCGGGTTGAACGTGTACCCCTCCGTTTTTTCGCATTGGAAATCCTACATCGAACCCTTGCTATTACTAAGTAATGGTCAGAGTCTACATTTGCTCCGCGATATGTTCGTGTATCCATTAAGTTGGATCTATGCCTGGCGTCAATTAAGAGGTGATCTATTTGATTGACATTTCTTCCATCCATCAAAATAGATAACATTGGCAACATATATTAAAATATTTCACTAGTCCTACACCAATGATAATGAATAACACGTTGAAAAGCTTTGACTAGTTCTAAATAGAAGGCATTTACTAGAAATTTTAAAAAACTTTGCTTAGTCCCACAAAGATAGCTTTTAAAAGCGTTAAACTAGTTCTAAATAGATGACATTGACTAGAAATTTTAAAGTTTTTCATTAGTCCTACGAAGCTGGCACTGAATATTACTTTTAAGAGCTTTGACTAGTTTTAAATATATGGCATTGACGAGAAATGTTAATACTTTTATCTAGTCTTACAAAGGTGACACTGAATAATACTTTTTTAAGGTTTGACTAGTTCTATATAGATAATTTTGAAAAGAAATGTTAAAAACTTTGACAAGTCTTACAATGATGGCATTGTCTAGTCCTACAAAGATGACATTGACTATACTTTCATAGTGTTGACTAGTTCTAAAAAGATGACATTGACGAGAAATGTTAAAACCTTTGCCTAGTCCTACTAAGACGACATTGAGAATACTTTTAATAGGTTAGACTAGTTAAAAAATAAATTACATTTGCAACACATGTTAAGACTTTTGACTTGTCCTACAAATACAGCATTGAAGTTTTGACTAGTTCTAAAAAGTTTTGACTAGTTCTAAAAAGATGGCATTGACTAGAATTTTTTCAAGCTTTCATTAGTCCTACAAACATGGCATTGGATATACTTTGATAGCGTTGAGTAGTTATAAAAAGATGACATTGACGAGAAATGTTAAAATCTGTCACTAGTCCTACAAAGATGGCATTGAGTAAAATTTACCTTAAATTTTTTGACTAGTTGTTAATAGATGACATTAACAAGAAATATGTATACCAGCAATACGGAGATTATTGGTACTATCATTCTGGATTCCTTTTTAACTGAAGTCATATCACAAACACTGTATGCACAAAATACCATTGTCAAAAATTCTAATTAATTGTATCAAGTTTTGGTATTTTTTATGCTATACTTTTATTTAAAATTTTTATTCAAATGAAGTCACAATGACGATCTTTGTGGCCAGGTTGATAAGACATCTGTTTTCCTGCCCGAGGGTTGCGAGTTTGATTCTCGTTGGTTTGCAAGCTTTTTCAAAAAGCATGCCACAGTCCATTTAAGTCTAGTTAGTTGGAAGAGATTACCTTAAGGCAATAAACCCGAGATGTACCCTACACAGAAAAAAAATTAATATATGAAGGATATATTTTGTATTACACTTTTGTTGCATACAGTACAACCTGATGGGTTATTGTCATGTGGAAATCTCTTATAAGCAGCCAGAAAGGTTTTAAACAAGCCTTTAATGAAAACCAGACATGAACCCTTTTTGAAAAATCTGGTTATCAACGGGAGTCGAATCGCAACTCTCGGGCTGGAAGACAGGCGTCATACCAACTAGGTCACGCAGGTTGTATTTTGCTGCCAAAAAGATAAACCTCTATGTACAGCTGAATATACGAGGCGTATCCAGAAAGTAAGTGTACTGAGGCTCTCACGACCGGATGGATTTTATTTTCGACATGTTGGCTACACTTCCGTGTAGCCTGACCCTTCCCCTCCGCAACGAGACCGGTTCGAGGTCAGTACGTTGAGAAGTGTCGACGCGACAACACGTTTCGTGAAAAATGTAAATCCAATCTCCCGCCAAGTGCGAAATACGCGGCGTCATCCGTTATCTCGTTTGGAATGGAAAACCTGCGGTTGAGGTTTATAATGAGGTGAAAACTGCATATGGTGATAAAGCTATGAATCGTACGAGTGTGTACAAGTGGTGTCGCGAGTTTAAAAATGGTCGTACGTCTGTGCATGATGATCAGAGGAGCGGAAGACCTTCAATTGTGACTGACGAAATTGTTTTGGGACTGTCAAGGCATAATTTTAATTGAATATATGCCTCAAGGGGAGACCATCAACTCTGCAAGATACTGTGAGACCCTAAAAAAATTGCGGAGGGCGATTCAGAACAAGAGGAGAGGCATGCTGACAAAGGGAGTCTGCCTGCTGCACGACAATGCCAGACCACACACGGCCAACGCCACGAAGGAACTGCTCGTCTCGTTTAAATGGGATGTCCTGAACCATCCCGCGCATTCCCCTGACCTAGCACCTTCAGATTACTATCTCTTTACCTCCCTGAAGCTGCACATGGGTGGAAAAAGGTTTTCAACCGACGAGGAGGTAAAGGAGGAGGTGGAGAAATGGACGGAGGGGTTGGCGGGAAACTACTTCGAGGAAGGCATCAAAAAGTTGATACCCCGCTTCACCACCTGCATTGAGAGGAATGGCGACTATGTCGAAAAATAGCTTACATACGTACGAGTACTACGGTAACCACGTAATTTTTTTGTTTAAATAAAAAAAAATGTAACCTACAAAAATTCAGTACACTTACTTTCTGGACTTACCTAGTATTAAGATTTATAATGCTTTGAAATTTTTTACAATCTAGGAAAATTATAAACTAAATAATGTATTTGGTTATTGTTTCACCTATAGTCTCTCTAAGCATTCTTTCAATTCTGGGAATGTTACATTTAAAGAATATACGAATATATAATTTTGTGTTGATTTTCTGATTATTCTTTACAATCTAAAAATGTTCTAGTCAACATTCGTCCTATATCGTGGAACATAAGAAATGCCTGTATTTCTTCAGTTAATTCTAGGGACAAAGAAGTTTATTTTTTCCAAGAGTGCAGTGGATTCGATTCTACAATTTAAAACTTTGTATAAGAAAACGGAGTCTAGATATGAATCATATATTTCAGAAAGCCCATTATTCCAGAGGATTAACTTATTGGGAAATTTAAAAAAAGTGTGTAAGTACCTACTGTTAAATTTTGGAAGAAATGTATTTTCTTGTTCAAAGGAGAAATATAGTTTTTATGTTAGTGGATATAATAAGAAGAAAAAAGAACTAAATTTTCGCCTTTTTACATATTTTTTTATTTTTTCAAGTTGTTGGATTTTTGGTGTTTCTATAATACACACATTTTTAGGTGAATCTAGAAATAAAAAATATTGTTTTATATCAAATTAAATATTTATTTCTCGAAAATATATTTTAAATATTCAATTATCATCATCTAGGCTACCATCTAACTCGCGGTCACACGTCGGCCAATAGAAAATTTCTGTATAAAATGCCGAAATTTGTTCCTCATCTGGCATACATGTTACCTTTCAAGTTTTTTGATGTCTTGCTTTTTTTTAATATTGATTAGTATACAAGCATCCGCGTATGCTTTCCTTATGGGAAAACTAATAGAATCTCTGTTACTATTACGTAGCCTAAAGGAATTTACCTGAAATCCATCAATGAACTCCTTTGCGGTGACAAGACCTTCATGTTCATATGAATGGATGAAGTGCCGAAACTGTGATATTTTAAAGCTGACCTTTTGTTCTCTCTTGTTTCTGCCAAGTGATTCGTTTGAGAGCATTGTCTTCTTATAATACGCAGATCACCAATTTTTTAAATTGAATATTTGATTTGTATTAGGCAACACTAATGTAAAACGCTTCAATGTCTTTTTCTGAAGACAGTATTAGCTCAGCATACTGCTTGGAGATATAAACCCTATCGCTTTTTTTTATTTTGCTTTTGAGCACAGAGAAGTCCCTATCGCAGGGTAAAAAAGAAAGTCCTCTTGTAAGATAATATTGCTCAACTGTTTTAAATCTCTTTGTTGAAATTAATGCTGAGAAAAACCTTATAATAGTGTGATTTCTGTTTTGGGCAGCGCATGCATCGGAAAAAAATGTGAGTTTTCTATTTTTTTGGAATTACGGATCACTGTTGAGATACTGTAGTATACTATAAATGAAACCACTTCGTTGGGTACTTAGGTTCCTACACCCTCATGATATACATAGAATGTAGCCTTGTCATCTTTAAGATTATAAATACACAGGACATTAACAGTCAGTTGTCCCACGTAGAAAGTTTCTTGAACTGGAATCGGAGGTAGTTGCAAGTTTTGCATGTAATCGATGCAAATACCACAAGTTTTTTTTTATCGGATTTGCACTTTTCCGAAATTTATTTCAGTTTGGTATAACATTTGTTGGCTCTTCTCACATGAACAGCCTTTTCAGCAGCTGCCACAGTCAGTTGAAAAACAATTTCTTCTATGGCTGCGTTGATTTTTTAATTTAATTAATTAATTTATTTAATTAATTTAATTAATTTCTTCACACTGTATTGCAGAAACACCAAACTTCCCGGAGTTTTGGGGTTTCTGATATACATGTGTTTTTTGGATATATATTTGGTCCATTTAATTGAAGAATTTTCGGTGTTTGTCTTCACTATAAGATGTGTCTACCCCCCCCAAACAATGAAAATTCTTAGAAAAGTGAAATTCGAAAAAAATGTTAGTTTTGGGGTTTCTGAAATACGTGATTCATATATGTTATAGTAAGCACCGGTCTTAAAAGGGTTCTTCCATCACCCAAATTGAGACCGCGTTTATCAATAACTATCTGTGTCGATCGAAAACTTGACTGAATTCGACCACTTCATGAAATATGATATCTGATAGATAGGATTTCAAGTCTGTCAAATACTAAGACATTTCTTGCATATGTCATCTACGTGTTCTGAGGGAAATCTTAACAGTTGTATGAAAAAGTTTATGGATGTGGAAGAGGCTAAGATGTGTGTGTGTCGAGATAGGAAAGTCTTGTGCTCTGTCGACCACAATAGGGAAATGGCTTGATGGTACGTATGTAGGATATAAAGTGGAATCAGAGCAAATCACTAATTGAATTGTAAAAATCATCAGGTAAGCCAAAAGCTCTCCATGAGCTGTATAGATAAACGTGTTTCTGAAAATTCTTGACCATTTTAAAATATCTTTTACTTTCAATACCACCATTTACCAGTGATATAAAGCTGCGAAGTTGGCCATGGAAAAGCAATGTTGACAGCTCTTGGTCAACAATGATTGTTATGTAAGCCTAACAAAACTAAAGAAAACCACTTGACAGACTAAGACAGGCATTAAGAAAACGTGCAGTAAGATTAGCTTAGAAGAGATAAACTGTGAGGATTAAGCGAGTGACCGATTGGATTGAAAAAAAAACCACCCGATAGGTTAAAGGTCCACTTGAGTTGTAGGTGGGAATAGGTGTTGAAAAAAAACGAATATTTTCTAACTTTCTTGGCATTTTTGGATGTATTAAGAATTGATATTTTAAATTTCTCTGTGCCAATAACTTGACTGAACAAATCGCAAGTGGTATGTTATAACAGTAGCCACCTGTTGGTAAATGTCGTTTGTAAACGTAGCGCCAAGTACCTGAAGACCTATTCTACTTGACCTGAGGCAGAATGGGCGATTTGTTTGATGAAGAGAATTCATGCAATTGTCACAGAACCGCAATTTGGGAAGCCATCACCATTCCCTCGATTACATTAGTATTGTTTCAATTATTCTCTAGTTTCTATCTAGTATTATTTGCCACATTAATAAAACGAGGACTAAAGTAATCTGATTTTAAGAAAAAATCTTCGAAACCTTTTCGTTGTATTTAATTTCAGAGAAGTTTTTTTGAATAAGAATAGTGAGTAGATAATTGACGAAGCTCTATTTCATAATCTAACCATATTGTACCCTTCAACATATTCGAATTTATGTTGAGAAGCGCGGCCAGGAGATAATATTGCTTTCAGCCCCAATAACCGAGACTTTGTGTTAATAATCACTGGGGAAGGCACACAATTCGCAGTAGGCCATAATATGTATAATGAATATTGTCAATAATCGAACCTTCGTGTTAAGAACCATTGAAGAGAGCACATCATTCATAGTAGGCCATAATACGTATCAACATACTACCACTCTTTAACAGGCAACAACACTCATACACGACTAACGTGCGCGAGTGTTGTTACCAGACGAATTTCTGAGCAAGACTTGGACCTCTTAACTTTTTTGACTACCATCAGGAATCGAACCCGCCTCCCCGAACGAAGACAAGCATTCAACTAGACAACTGAGGTCGTCATTATTTCATAATTAAAATTCACCTTAAAATAATTTCGTTTTTGAATTTACAAAAAGCTGCTTAAATAATAAATAAACGTCGTGTATAGCGCGCTGTTTAGTAAAAAGCAACTCTTCAAAGTCGTGTTTTTTAATTTATGGAGTCAATAAGTAACATTCAGGTAGTCTAAAAATATTTTTTTGGAGGCTGTGTTTAGATATTTATAAAATGTCAATACCTCCGTGGCCTTATGGCAAGATGCCTTTCTTCCAGCCCGGGAGTTTGAAGTTCGAATTCCGTTTTTTTCCATTTTTTCAAAGGGTTAAAAAAATCTTTGTGATTGGTTGGAAGAGTTGCTACATGGCAATAAACCTACCAGGTTGTAATGTATGCATCAACATTATTTGTCAGTAGTTTTTTAATCTCTCGGGATCTAGACCACAATTAAATATCGGGAGCTTATCAAATAAATATTGCATTTTATTACACTTTTGTTGTATACAGTATAACCTAAAGGGTTAATTTCTACGTGGCATTCACTTCCAATCAACTTGAAATATGTTAAAGATACCTAAAGTGAAAAGCAGACTAGAACCCTTTTTAAAATAAATTGAGTACCACCGGGAATCGAATCCGCAACACTCGGGTTGAATGATAGGCGTCTTACCAACTAAGCCACGGGTGTGGTAATATATTATTGATTTTTGCATAAATTATTTTTTAATAGATAATAAGTAAATCTGAAATAATAAAATACATATGATATGAATATTTTATAAAATCGCAAATATGTTCCAAAAGGGTAATGGCGTGATATTTTTTTTTTATATAAATGTTTTTATGTATTGTTAATATTAATGATACATGGGTGTACCTGTTGAAAAATTAAAATTTGATAATAGTCGTATGATCTAAGGTTATCCTTGATCTAATCTAAGGTTGACTTTGATCATGTAGGGCTTCATACGTTTTACTTAATAACATAATGATAACAACCCTAATGTAACTATTGGGAAAGAAAGGTGTGCATGAAAGGTTGTGCGAGGTAGCCATAAATAAGATATGGATTTACGATAAGCTCAAGTGTCAATATTTGTATCGTAATACATCAAAGTTTAAAAACGTTTAAGCAACAACATAATGGAGCCTCTGTCATCGATATCTTCAATATCTTAAAAAAATAAAAAAATAATGGATATTGAACTTTCCCAGTTAGCGGAGTTAGTTGCTTTTCTGAAATATAATATTTATATTTTATCAGATACATACACACTCATTCCTAATCACTTCATTACATAATCTGTCATACGTTGTAACTCCGTATATTATTCTCACTGTACACATGTCTATAGCATTTTCCACGTCCACGTTTCACTTCCATACATCTAAATTGGCACTAAAATACTATTATGGACTATATTATCTCAATCTGCCATCTTAGCAGATTTTGATACTGTGCAGTTCGAGTATATAACATATGGTATGTCTTAGTGCCCCATTTACTTTTTAATTCATATCGCTACACGCCGTTCAATATCACTCTTAACTCTTCCATCGTCTGAGAAAATATTACCCAAATGGCAAAATTCTTCAACTTTGTTCAACCTTTCATTATTCACTCATATATCGCATTTAATTTTCCTTTAACACTTCTCTATCACCATAACCTTGGATTTCGTAATATTTATTATCAGATTTTTCTCTTCGCAACTCTCGTAAAATTTGCCAATCAAACTCTGCAATTCATTTTCACTCTTCGCCAACACTATCGTGTCATCAGCATACAGTAATCCGCATACGTTCCTGTCCGACAATTGTATGACGCCAATTGGTCTTTGTAGTTCCTTCACACATGAATCTATAAAAATATTGAACAACCAAGGTGACATAACGCATCCTTGTTTCACCCCTTTTGAAATATTAAATCATCCAGTTTAGGTACTGTCCACTCTAATATATGCTCTACTTTCGGGTACAATGAGGCAATACTAAGTATTCATTTACATTTAACACCATATTTCTTTAATATTTTCCATAGCTTGTCCCTTATCACGCTGGCATGTGCACAAACGCGTAATATATTTTTTTATGTTTTGCCATACATTTTCCCATAAGTATACGGAAAGAGAAAACCTTATCCAAGCATCCTCTTCTATTTAAAGGCAACCTGAGCATCGCCTCACTTTCTTATCACTCTTTCTATCAGAATTTTTCAGTTCAGTTTACTTACTATACTTAGCAAACTAATAGCTCTGTAACTTCCTCATTCCATTTTTGCGCAGTTACCTTTATATAACGAAACAATTTATGCACCTCTCCAATCTCTCGGTGTGTAGTCAGATTCCCAATTTTTTTTTAAAACTTACCCACCCAGCCTTACCCACTCGATCATTCGTTCAGTTTCATACACCATTAGTTCTGTGATCACATCGTCGTAATCTGACCTCTTTCCTTCATCACTATTTTCTTCTCTTATTCTCCATGCTATATTTTTCCCTTTCACACAGTCTATAACTTCCTTGTTCCATCATGCATCCCCTTTTTTATATTCAACTTTCGCCTTGTAACAAACATCTTTTGCTGTTTCCACTAGTCCACTAGTATACTTTTCATACTCATCCATACAATAAAACCCATATATTAATTAAGTTAAATGCAGGCTGTAAACAAACGATTTGATCATATATTATATATATTTTTGAACCTGACTCTGTCTATTTAACCCAATCGAAGTTGGTTACAGTTGAGGAAAGAAAAAAATACAATTTTTAAATATACATAAATCTTGTTAAATCCCAAATTTATTTCATCTTACAAATTAAATTAGACAGCAAACATTTATTTCAATGTTTTCAAATACGTTAATGATATAAATGGGGAACAATAATATAAATAAGCTATAAATAGTTTACGAAAATAATACCTATGTTTTACAATGTTTTATTTAAGTAACATCTTATTGCGATATGTTATGAAATAAATAAAAATAACACAATATATTTTAAAATTTATGGTAGACATAATAGTATTATAGGTACGTAACTACTGAATACAGTGAATATCGGGTAACGGTTTTCAAACTTTTAACCCTTTAATTAATTCCGTTGGATTACTAAAAGCCTGGATGTTACAATGTATGACTCTTACTCCGGTAGCTCAGTATAGGTAAAACAAGGCTCAATAAGATCTCAAGATGTCGTGGGAAGAGGTAGGCATTCGTCAGTGCTTGGGTAGGTATAAATACATAATGAAACACATTTGCTGTTAATTGGTTATATATTTAATCCTGACGAGCTGATACTCCGTCAGGAAAATCAAATGGGCAGATTATTCTCTGCTACTCCGCTAGCCTTTCAGATGGACAGGCAGTCGAAGCAATTTATTATCAGGGGTAATCTCACAACAGTCCGTTGCGGATTGTGCAATTCTCAAAGATTAGATATCGCCAATCTCTAGAATACTCAATTATCACCATAAAATGACAAGCAAAAGAGGATAAATAAGGTTGATCTTACTCCAATACAAGACACAATGTATTATCCCAGATCCGCTTCAAGTGTATGACCAGGTCGACTCGTATATGGCCCTCTGACCTTATACTGTTACTACAGGGCCGCTGATGTGAAGAAATTCCCTCAGTGGTTGCCGACCGCCAATTCGTGCCGTAGTACAGTCACACGACTCGGTCCAGCCTTGAAGACTCCAGAATCTGGCGCGCACTCGATATTGCTGATAGAATCAGTTAACTTTGATCCGCGAATGAGTTGTACGCCTAACTCGAGATCGTCGTTTGATAAAATATGATTGTAAAACAAATTAATAAAACGAGGACTAAAGTAATCTGATTTTAAGAAAAAATCTTCGAAACCTTTTCGTTGTATTTAATTTCAGAGAAGTTTTTTTGAATAAGAATAGTGAGTAGATAATTGACGAAGCTCTATTTCATAATCTAACCATATTGTACCCTTCAACATATTCGAATTTATGTTGAGAAGCGCGGCCAGGAGATAATATTGCTTTCAGCCCCAATAACCGAGACTTTGTGTTAATAATCACTGGGGAAGGCACACAATTCGCAGTAGGCCATAATATGTATAATGAATATTGTCAATAATCGAACCTTCGTGTTAAGAACCATTGAAGAGAGCACATCATTCATAGTAGGCCATAATACGTATCAACATACTACCACTCTTTAACAGGCAACAACACTCATACACGACTAACGTGCGCGAGTGTTGTTACCAGACGAATTTCTGAGCAAGACTTGGACCTCTTAACTTTTTTGACTACCATCAGGAATCGAACCCGCCTCCCCGAACGAAGACAAGCATTCAACTAGACAACTGAGGTCGTCATTATTTCATAATTAAAATTCACCTTAAAATAATTTCGTTTTTGAATTTACAAAAAGCTGCTTAAATAATAAATAAACGTCGTGTATAGCGCGCTGTTTAGTAAAAAGCAACTCTTCAAAGTCGTGTTTTTTAATTTATGGAGTCAATAAGTAACATTCAGGTAGTCTAAAAATATTTTTTTGGAGGCTGTGTTTAGATATTTATAAAATGTCAATACCTCCGTGGCCTTATGGCAAGATGCCTTTCTTCCAGCCCGGGAGTTTGAAGTTCGAATTCCGTTTTTTTCCATTTTTTCAAAGGGTTAAAAAAATCTTTGTGATTGGTTGGAAGAGTTGCTACATGGCAATAAACCTACCAGGTTGTAATGTATGCATCAACATTATTTGTCAGTAGTTTTTTAATCTCTCGGGATCTAGACCACAATTAAATATCGGGAGCTTATCAAATAAATATTGCATTTTATTACACTTTTGTTGTATACAGTATAACCTAAAGGGTTAATTTCTACGTGGCATTCACTTCCAATCAACTTGAAATATGTTAAAGATACCTAAAGTGAAAAGCAGACTAGAACCCTTTTTAAAATAAATTGAGTACCACCGGGAATCGAATCCGCAACACTCGGGTTGAATGATAGGCGTCTTACCAACTAAGCCACGGGTGTGGTAATATATTATTGATTTTTGCATAAATTATTTTTTAATAGATAATAAGTAAATCTGAAATAATAAAATACATATGATATGAATATTTTATAAAATCGCAAATATGTTCCAAAAGGGTAATGGCGTGATATTTTTTTTTTATATAAATGTTTTTATGTATTGTTAATATTAATGATACATGGGTGTACCTGTTGAAAAATTAAAATTTGATAATAGTCGTATGATCTAAGGTTATCCTTGATCTAATCTAAGGTTGACTTTGATCATGTAGGGCTTCATACGTTTTACTTAATAACATAATGATAACAACCCTAATGTAACTATTGGGAAAGAAAGGTGTGCATGAAAGGTTGTGCGAGGTAGCCATAAATAAGATATGGATTTACGATAAGCTCAAGTGTCAATATTTGTATCGTAATACATCAAAGTTTAAAAACGTTTAAGCAACAACATAATGGAGCCTCTGTCATCGATATCTTCAATATCTTAAAAAAATAAAAAAATAATGGATATTGAACTTTCCCAGTTAGCGGAGTTAGTTGCTTTTCTGAAATATAATATTTATATTTTATCAGATACATACACACTCATTCCTAATCACTTCATTACATAATCTGTCATACGTTGTAACTCCGTATATTATTCTCACTGTACACATGTCTATAGCATTTTCCACGTCCACGTTTCACTTCCATACATCTAAATTGGCACTAAAATACTATTATGGACTATATTATCTCAATCTGCCATCTTAGCAGATTTTGATACTGTGCAGTTCGAGTATATAACATATGGTATGTCTTAGTGCCCCATTTACTTTTTAATTCATATCGCTACACGCCGTTCAATATCACTCTTAACTCTTCCATCGTCTGAGAAAATATTACCCAAATGGCAAAATTCTTCAACTTTGTTCAACCTTTCATTATTCACTCATATATCGCATTTAATTTTCCTTTAACACTTCTCTATCACCATAACCTTGGATTTCGTAATATTTATTATCAGATTTTTCTCTTCGCAACTCTCGTAAAATTTGCCAATCAAACTCTGCAATTCATTTTCACTCTTCGCCAACACTATCGTGTCATCAGCATACAGTAATCCGCATACGTTCCTGTCCGACAATTGTATGACGCCAATTGGTCTTTGTAGTTCCTTCACACATGAATCTATAAAAATATTGAACAACCAAGGTGACATAACGCATCCTTGTTTCACCCCTTTTGAAATATTAAATCATCCAGTTTAGGTACTGTCCACTCTAATATATGCTCTACTTTCGGGTACAATGAGGCAATACTAAGTATTCATTTACATTTAACACCATATTTCTTTAATATTTTCCATAGCTTGTCCCTTATCACGCTGGCATGTGCACAAACGCGTAATATATTTTTTTATGTTTTGCCATACATTTTCCCATAAGTATACGGAAAGAGAAAACCTTATCCAAGCATCCTCTTCTATTTAAAGGCAACCTGAGCATCGCCTCACTTTCTTATCACTCTTTCTATCAGAATTTTTCAGTTCAGTTTACTTACTATACTTAGCAAACTAATAGCTCTGTAACTTCCTCATTCCATTTTTGCGCAGTTACCTTTATATAACGAAACAATTTATGCACCTCTCCAATCTCTCGGTGTGTAGTCAGATTCCCAATTTTTTTTTAAAACTTACCCACCCAGCCTTACCCACTCGATCATTCGTTCAGTTTCATACACCATTAGTTCTGTGATCACATCGTCGTAATCTGACCTCTTTCCTTCATCACTATTTTCTTCTCTTATTCTCCATGCTATATTTTTCCCTTTCACACAGTCTATAACTTCCTTGTTCCATCATGCATCCCCTTTTTTATATTCAACTTTCGCCTTGTAACAAACATCTTTTGCTGTTTCCACTAGTCCACTAGTATACTTTTCATACTCATCCATACAATAAAACCCATATATTAATTAAGTTAAATGCAGGCTGTAAACAAACGATTTGATCATATATTATATATATTTTTGAACCTGACTCTGTCTATTTAACCCAATCGAAGTTGGTTACAGTTGAGGAAAGAAAAAAATACAATTTTTAAATATACATAAATCTTGTTAAATCCCAAATTTATTTCATCTTACAAATTAAATTAGACAGCAAACATTTATTTCAATGTTTTCAAATACGTTAATGATATAAATGGGGAACAATAATATAAATAAGCTATAAATAGTTTACGAAAATAATACCTATGTTTTACAATGTTTTATTTAAGTAACATCTTATTGCGATATGTTATGAAATAAATAAAAATAACACAATATATTTTAAAATTTATGGTAGACATAATAGTATTATAGGTACGTAACTACTGAATACAGTGAATATCGGGTAACGGTTTTCAAACTTTTAACCCTTTAATTAATTCCGTTGGATTACTAAAAGCCTGGATGTTACAATGTATGACTCTTACTCCGGTAGCTCAGTATAGGTAAAACAAGGCTCAATAAGATCTCAAGATGTCGTGGGAAGAGGTAGGCATTCGTCAGTGCTTGGGTAGGTATAAATACATAATGAAACACATTTGCTGTTAATTGGTTATATATTTAATCCTGACGAGCTGATACTCCGTCAGGAAAATCAAATGGGCAGATTATTCTCTGCTACTCCGCTAGCCTTTCAGATGGACAGGCAGTCGAAGCAATTTATTATCAGGGGTAATCTCACAACAGTCCGTTGCGGATTGTGCAATTCTCAAAGATTAGATATCGCCAATCTCTAGAATACTCAATTATCACCATAAAATGACAAGCAAAAGAGGATAAATAAGGTTGATCTTACTCCAATACAAGACACAATGTATTATCCCAGATCCGCTTCAAGTGTATGACCAGGTCGACTCGTATATGGCCCTCTGACCTTATACTGTTACTACAGGGCCGCTGATGTGAAGAAATTCCCTCAGTGGTTGCCGACCGCCAATTCGTGCCGTAGTACAGTCACACGACTCGGTCCAGCCTTGAAGACTCCAGAATCTGGCGCGCACTCGATATTGCTGATAGAATCAGTTAACTTTGATCCGCGAATGAGTTGTACGCCTAACTCGAGATCGTCGTTTGGACAACAGTCCAGAATCTGCTCAATCAAAAGACTGAGATGAAACAAGATCCCCGTATGTAGATTATCCAGAATTTACCGGACAAATTGTATCAAATTAAGAATGAACAATCAAATGTGAGAAAAGCTTGTTCAAGTTCGCGAAACGGCGTTAAGACGAAAATGATGATGGCTAGACAACTTCGTGGCGAGAAAGAATCTCGGAAGATCGCGGTCCCTTAATTTAAGGGATCTCAGCCAAGCGCCGCCATTTTGGAACTCTATAGAAAGTCCCTCGCGACCGTTAAAAAAATCATAAATCTTTTCGTCCGGCCGAACGTTATTTTGCCAATGAATAGTCTATTTAAACTTTCACAGCGTAATTAAGTCGAGAATCCTTTTTGTATAACATCCGGTGAAACTTATTGTTTAAGAGACAATACTGGACCCTTCTTTTTTGAATGTATCTCGAGTGAATTGTTATTCTCAGCCGTTGTTTTCAATATTTAACTATGTCCGTAATAAATTAAGCGCGACGTATTTCTTTAGAAAGGAGAAGAGAAATTTTTTGACCCTTTCTTCTCGCCTAACAATCGCGATCATAAAAGCGCCTTCGCCCTCGAAATATATCTTGCGCAAAGTTTTATTGTCTTTTCTTAGTAACAATAGTTATCTGTGACTGCAATAAAACAGATCGTAGACGGAACACCAATTACAGATCTTTACAAAGACAAACGTTCT
The DNA here is from genome assembly GCA_949825065.1 of Odontocerum albicorne. Lineage (NCBI taxonomy): Eukaryota > Metazoa > Arthropoda > Insecta > Trichoptera > Odontoceridae > Odontocerum > Odontocerum albicorne. Next base: position 30,060,703 of record OX463841.1, on the reverse strand, counting down.
GCATTCTTTTGAAAAAAGCGAAGAGAAATTTGACACTGAGCCATGTTACAATAGAAGCTCGTCTCCTTTGTTTTTGATTCTCCCGGTTCACTATTTTTAATGGTTATTTTTAACTGCAATAAACTAATTGGTTGACCGTACCCAAGTCCTGACACGGTTCTAATAATAAATTTAAAAAGTTTCCGATACATTCGGAACATTTTGTTTTATTACTGACTTTAACTGGTATAAAAAAAGAGATTGATATGATAAAATATTTCTCCATGTACACAATTGTCTATTTATATATTTTTATTTGAAACAACAATTAATAAGTCAAATGATCTGCCTCTCGACACTGCACCATACACTTGTCCGTGATAAAACATTGATTTTGGTAAATACAATCATATTTTATCAAATGTTTGATACTGCGATTTGCGATGCGGTGCATTAATCAATGCGATTTATTAATCATCGAAAAAGCCTAATTAATCGGAAATTGCATTCCTTAAAACTGAAAGGTAATGTCTGCTATCAGACGGAATCGGTGGTATATTTGATATTAGTACTGTGTGATAGTTTGCTGAATTTATTATATTCACTTCGATTATATCATAGGTTCCTAACCTTTTTTGGCCTACCATCCCCTTCGAAAAAAAAAATACTCACCGCCCGCCCCCTTTTCAGAAAAAAAAACACATCGACTCCCGTTCTTGAAATCAGTAATGTAACCCATAATTTTCCAACTTTTTGGGTCACAGCCCAGTTTTTCAAACAGTGATTCGATGGCGCCCCTCTTAGGTGAAGTATATTATATTATATGTTATATTGAAAAACAAGGACAGATTTTGAATATTACTGCATTAAAAGATATTAACATATTGGTGTATTGCTCAAAGTTTGATTAACAAATACGAGTATTATTAAAAACAATTATATAATATTATTGGTGAGAGGGCTGAGATTGGTGTAATGACACAATTTTTTTTATATTTGGTGCCATATTTATCATCAGCAATCTTAAATCGCCGCGTTCTACTATTGACAATCTGTTTCTTTTCTTTGTTAGTAAATTGTTGACTACGCTAAATCCTTTTTCTGCTAAATGTGATGATGGGAATGCAATGAAAAACTTCTTTGGTGCAGCCCATAAAGCCGGATATAATACTAGAATTTTGCTTTGAAGCCAAAATTCTTGATATCCATTTTTTTATTTCAATTTTAACTCTTCATTTGTTGACAATTCTATCAACCCCTCCTGCAGTGATAATTCTGCTGTTTGTAGATTTGAGAAAGGTTCTAGGATCCAATCTGGAATGATCATGTTGAGGACCTCCTGAAATCTATTTGTAAAATCTTATTTAAGTGCTTCCAAATGCTGGCAAAATACCACAATGTCATCATCATTTGTTTCCACAGAGAAAAGATTTGGAAACTGATCGAATTGTCTTCGACCCAAATTTTGTTTGTACAAGGCAAGTTTTGACACGAACGCAGAAATAATTGCCTTTGCTGTGATCAAATTCAAATCATCTCCTTGCAGCTGTAGATTCGTTTCATTAAATTTTCTTCAAAAAATCAGTCAGAGAACTCTTCACATCCTCGGACATTTCGTCGATTTGTCTCTGTACTGTATTATTGCTTGATGGGATTTTCTTAATAATTTCAGACGGTGGCTTGTTCAGTACAGTACGCGGAACCTCACTCATAGCTGGCAGTAGGGTAAAAGTGAGGCAAACGGACATGGGGGCATACGGACATGACCTAAGCCAATGACGTGTCAGCTGTTAAACCAGGAGCCGACATCTTAGTTCGTTGTTAGTACTTGAGGAAGGGACATTCACGCTGAGAATACTAACAAAATTAGCTCAAAATAGAGCAATCTGTGTGAATTGTGTTGTTTCAATCGTAAGAAGTGTACAAAAAAGGTACGTGAAATAACGTGATTGTTATATTTTTGATGTAGATTATTTATAACTGACGCATTTTGCACACGGATGGACTTTTTGGTTATGTCTAACAAATATGTATTCCTCCCGCATTCTTCCATATGATTCGTTATTTATGGCGACATCTCTGATTGTGATTTATAACAACTTTTATATTTTTAGCGTTTACGGGGCTGACGGACACTTCGTTTGGGGGCAAACGGACATGAACTATTAATAGCAGTTTTTATCATTTCTATACAGAATAATGGTACGAAACCGACTAAGAACCACTGATAGATGTACTTGGAATGATGACGATATGAAACAAGCAATAAATGCAGTAAAAAAAGATAAGATATCCCCAAGTTCCGCAACAAAACTATTTCTGGTACCACGTTATACTCGTACTTTGAGGCGACGAATTGAAAAGGATGAGGATATGAAGAAATTCGGTCAGCATACCGTTTTATCTGCAGAAACGGAATCAGATTTTGTTAAATATCTTTTGAAATTAGATAGTAATGGCTTTGGGTTGACGATCCGAGACTTGCAAAGTCTTGGTTATCACTTTGTATTTGCAAATGGAATAAGGCACCAATTTAATAATTCAACACAGACATCAGGAGCAGAATGGGTAAGATAATTTTTATCAAGACATCCAATATTGAGCACACGCATTGTTGAGCAGTTGTCTTATGCTCGAGCTAAAGGTCTTAACCGAAAACAGGTTAATACTTTTTATAAAACTTTAAAAGACCTCATGATTTCGCTGTTTTTATTGGATCAACCTTCAAAAATATTTAATTGAGATGAGTCGGGCTTACAGTAAAGTTGTCTCCCGACGTGGAAAAAGGTATGTAATGTGTCAAGGAAAGACCACAGGAGAAAAGGGAGAAACAATTTCAATAATGGTTTGTGGTTCAGCTTCTGGTAACATTTTGCCACCATTTGTTATTATGAAAGGTAAAAGATTCAAACCAGAGTTTAACGTTGGAATGCCTCCTGGTACCAAAGTTCTATGGCGTTTTGGTAAAGAGGTACAAGTCATCAATTACTTATTTGTCAGTTTGAAGTTTTGCAACACTTGTATTCCTGAAATACATACCTCAGGTAAATTTTAAAGGTAAACTTTGAATACATAAATTATTTATGTATTAAAAGTTTACCTTTAAAATTTACCTGGAATACAAGTGTTGCAAAACTTCAAACTGACAAATAAGTAATCGATGACTTGTACCTCTTTACCAAAACGCCATAGAGTTGTTCTGTCTGAAAGTGACTACATGAAGTGGGAGCAATTTTCTTTATTAATTTGTCATGAATTTATTTATTTAATTAACGACACAACAGTGTCTTTATATACAAATGAACATGTGACAGGTTATAAAGTACTTAAGATTATTGACAAATAATACAAAACTTTATCTTAAACTAACATGAAGATACAAAAAGCAGTAGTAATAATAAATTACAGTTATTGTTTTAAAATTATTTAATAATTATATGTATATTTAAGTTCAATATATGTTATGTATGTATACCACAAAATATTACCAAACTTCATCAAGCAGACTTACGTAATTGTCGAAGACTTATTTTATAGAGGTAAAGAACTCAGATTTTTTTTAGTGGAATAACGCATACATAGAACAAATATTGGATTTTTTGAGAATTTTGTGGGAATTTTATGGATATAGAAAACACATGGCCTCATCAGTAGAACGAGATTCAAGTTGCTTTGCAGAATTAAAACCTTCCTACATGTTGATGCAGGGCTACTCAACTCCAGAGGCAAAGTATTGTCCTTAATGTTTTGTTTATATTACGTTATTTATATTAAATAAAGGACAGCACCAAGTTAGTAGCTGTTTCTAAATATTGTTGTGATATTCTGGCGAATACTATATATACTTATATTAAAAATTTCTAAATTGTTGCAAAACTCGTTTCCAAGTCTTTGCATACGAATTATAGAGGAGTTGATTTTATAATTAGTATAGCAATTTTCGGTATAAAAGGGATTGAGCTGTCTTGTGGATCTAGTGGGAATACGAAATGAAATGCTCGTGAGTAAGTGAGGTGCATTAATCACTGAGTGAATGATTTTGTATAGCAGTACTATATCGGCTGTTTTTCTTCTGTCACACAGCTTCAAGAGTTTCATTGCATTTAATAAGTTGGGATAATTTCTTTGTTCATGTGGTATTCCAAGTTTAAAATTTATGAATCTTAGAAATTTGTTTTGTACACGTTCTAAAGTTTGTGCATGGGCGGCGTAATGAGGAGACCATATTGATGAGTTGTAGTCAAGGCGGCTACGTACCAATGAGCAGTACAGCAGTTTTAATGTTCGAAAGTCCGAGAAATGTTGGCCAGTTCTTAGTACAAATCCCAAGATTTTTGAACTCTCCCGAGTGATTTTGTTCACATGTTCTATAAATGAAAGTTTTTCATCAAATATAATTCCTATGTCCCTTATATAAGCTACACGTTTTAATATATATTGATTTAGCGAATACTCGTGATTAATTGGATTTTTATTTCTATAAAAACTAATGGACTCACATTTACTCAGGTTTAAGTGCAGTTTATTGGTGGTACACCATTGTTGTAATTTATTTAAATTTTCTTGTAATTTAAGGCAATCAGCATTACTATTTTTGACTTTGAACATTTTTAAATCATCAACAAAAAGTAAAATCTCTACATCACTAAGTGTGTCAACTATGTCATTAACGAATAAGAGAAATAATATTGGTTCTAGACGCGATCCTTGGGGTACACCGCTTGTAGCTGTGAAGGGATATGAAAGACAACCGTCGATTTTGACAGTAAGTATTCGGTTTCTAATGTAGCTTTCGATCCAGTCTAAGAGCGGGCTAACTATTCCTAAAGCTTTTAGTTTACTTAATAGAATATGATGTGATACTTTGTCAAATGCTTTACTGAAATCTGTGTAAATTGAGTCCACTTGTTTTCCATTTGACAACGAATTGAAAATATAGTTTTCATATTCGAGTAGATTAGTCAGTGTGGATCTACCTGAAATAAATCCATGCTATTGAGTGATAATAATTTTGCGAATCGAATCAACAATTTTGCCTAGGATAAGACTCTCGAATAATTTAGGAATCGTTGATTGTATACAAATCGGTCTATAATTTGAAACATCGCTTTTGTCCCCTTTCTTGTATATTGGCGTGAAAAAACTTGATTTCCATATTTGTGGAAATCGACCTTTCACCAATGATTTATTAAATAGAATTTGCAACGGATATGCTAAAACTGATACACAGTTTTTCAAAAAAATGGGAGGTACATTGTCAGGACCCGCATACTTAAATAAGTCAAGTTTTTTTTAAACTACTTCGTCCAAGGTGACGAAGCATGAAGAAAGGTTAACAGTATTGGAATATAAAGGTGTGGGATTAGATACAATTGATCATTTCATTAGTCTTAACCCGCCGGGTAATGTAATACTTATCTTGGATGGTCATTGATCTCACTGCTCTGATTCACTGACTTTGGAAAAGGTTTTTCAAAACAATATTCATATAATTTGCCTATCGCCTCATACCACACACAAGCTCCAACCGCTGGATGTAGCTTTCTTTAAGCCGCTGAAGACATACTTCAATGAAGTTTGCCGAAAATTTGTTGGAACTTATCCAGAAAAGCCCATTGATAAATCGGTGTTTGGTCAAATATTAAAAGAAACTTGGTTACGTTCGGTTACTGTGGGAAATATTGTAAATGTATTTAAGGCATGCGGAATTTATCCTTTAGATTGGAATGCATTACCCGATCATATATTTTTATCATCTATTGTACGTGCTGCAAGTAAAGATCAAAACACGCCAAATATTATGGAAGAAGGTAGAGTATGTCATGATGCTCAAGAAGATGTTGCTGTGGAACAGAACACCAGTCACAAAACTGAAAAGCGAGAGGAATAAGGTGTCTCCTGTATATGACATTCTACCTGAATTAATCCTACAACAAAGTTTTGAAAACATTAGTCCAATACCCAGTTCTTCTGGCGTTGCGGTAAAAAAAGACGAGTTAACGAAAGTAAATGCAACCTATTGAGTAGCCCAAAATTTATCCAAGAGTTAAAGAAAAAGAAACTGTTGATGAATATAAAAATTGAAAAGAAAAATAATAATAAAAATACAAGATGCACTAAAAAACATACCAAGGGAAAAAATAAAGTAATAAAAAGTACGCCTTGCAGAAAATGCTCAAGGATGTACAAGACTGATGAGGACAGGGTTCAATGCCTTCCATGCAAAGCCTGGTATCACGAATACTGCGTTGCTAACAGCGATGAACCTTTTTTTGTTTGTGAGAACTGTTCTAGTGACATAAGTGACTAAAACTTGATAAAGTGGTTCACAATTTTATATTACTTCATAATGTTCGTTTGCCCCACATGTTCGGGGCAAACGGACACTTCGTTCATGTCATGGTTTTTGTTTAATTTGAATAAAGGTTGATTGTTTTTCTCACTTTTTTTTCTTTTTTACATACATCAATGATTACACTGCAGAATAATAAAGAAAATTGGTTTGTAGCACTTCGTTTGAAATAAATATATCAGTAAAACCAACTAGGGTGTCCGTTTGCCCCACTGTTACCCTATCAATTCTTATCCAAGAGTGTGCGGTTTTCCCGATTTAGCAATAAGCAAGGAAATGTTGTAAGAGGCACGCAACTCATCATCGTCTTGTTTCGATGCTGCTGAAAACATACCAGCTAAAGTTGGACGTCTCGAATGTTGTTCTTTGAGCATTTGAAAGTAAGATAAATTTTATCTTTTCTGTCAGGATGTATTTTGGTAAAATGTTCTTCTAATTGTGAAGGTTTCATGGCTTAATTTGAGAAAACTCTCTGGGAAATCAGGCACATTGGTAATGCATTGTTTGAGGGTGACTGAATAAAACCACATTTCAAATATTCGACATTATATTGTCTCCATTTTTTCTTTGCATCCGACATGGGTCTATCTGTAAAAATAAAAACAATAATAAAAATCTCCTGTGGCCACCACAGGACCAACCATCACCATATTAAATAAATTTATTATTATAATTTAATTATTTAAATAAATTTTAAATTTAAATTTATGTAAGCTACTTTATGAATATTTTGCAACAGAGAAATTTTTTGTACAAAATTATTTAAATTTATTTAAATTATGTAAATATAAATTTTAAAAGATAGTTTTAAATTACGTTACCGCCATGGAAACGATATCCAAAATAAGAAAATGTTGAAAAAATATGAAAAATTTATTAAGCTATATCGAAAAATGCTAGAAATTAAAGTTGTTAGTCATAACTTATTTAATAACTTTTGATAAATAATTTTTTTCAAATAATTTCTCTGTTGCAAAATAACTGACATAACAGTGCCATCAGTAAACTGGCACTTCCGGTTGCCAGGTCTCTACCAAAAGTTGATAGAATTGAGATATTCACGTCCGAAGCTTCAATATGAAATTTCATAACAATCCGTTCGACCAAATTTGCACAAATTGGCGCACAGACAGACAGACAAGCATACAGATGGACGGACATCACGCCAAAATAATTGATTCGTGTTACTATGAGCCTAATTCGTGCTTATATGTAAAAATATCGAAATGTCAAAATTGGTATGATTACAATATCTCCCTTATAATATGTGATATGACGGTCGGTAATAAAACAATAATAATAATAAAATTAGCTGTGATATAGCTGTGAAATTAGCTGTGATTTTAGCTGTGATGATATTTACAATAGGTCTAGGTGCCATTACATAATCCTTTTGAATGTATTAAATTCTTAAGTAGCATGATTATCGCTCCCACTTTCAGGCATTATTTGTGAGGTGTCATCCCAATTGGTATGAGACTGATTACGGATTAAGTTTATATGAATTGTTTCTTATTCCTGATGAGTATAAAAATCCATCGACTTGTCGGTCAGTGGATAAGTCGTGTAGATTCGTGATTAAGGAATGAGATCACTTCGTTACACGTCTTGCTTAGTAAAGTACTTCTCTATATTCACAAAATGATGTTTTTTTGCATTGTTTCGCCTTTCTATAAAAAAATATTCTGGTTTATTGGTTGCAGTTATGATTCACCTTTCCATTAAAATGATTGAAATCAAAATGTTGCATTGTATAGGTAGAAAATTAAAAATACTAAAAAGCAGTAATAAACAAATAATTCAAATCCTCTCACTTTTTGACCACTGATCGAATTTATTCAACGACATAATATTCAGAATGACCAATGGCTAGACGATCCTGCTGCACGTTATCTAAAAACCTTTGTCTCGGTCTACCAAGTATCCTTCCGTGTTGTTGGGCTTGCATAACAATTTAAGGTTTACCGTTTCAACTTAGATCTGCTTATATAGCCTACCTATGCCAACCTTCCAACTTTGTGTCGGTGGTAATAATTGGTTGTCTCGTAGTTTGTTAACTTGCACCTTATTGAACTCTCAAGCAGGAGTATTTGTTTACGCATACTTTTAATAAAAGAGTCTCGTGCCTTTGCCATTTCTATTGACTTCAGACGGCCATACAACTCATGTAGAGCTTAAGTCTCCCAGATAATTTTTCTCTAATCTTATTGGTAACTCCCTGTCTTCTCTTAATATCCCTTCCTTCCTGAATTCGCAAGATCTTGCTGAATGCTTTTCCACATGACATTATTTTGTGTTGTCGGGCTTAAATAATGATTTTTGTTAACCGTGTCAACTGAGATTTGCCTTTTCGGCAAATCTCAGTTGACACGGTTATGGGTATTTCATAACCGTGTTGACTGAGATTAACCGACACGAAATCGGTATTTCAACATGTGAAAAGTTAATGTCCCGTTAATTTTCGAATTTCTTCTTTAGATCTCAGTTTTTATTCTTCTGTTGCCTGTTTTGGGCCTAATATATTTCGTAGTAGTCGGTTTTCGAAGCATAGTAATTTTTTTTTGTCTTTAAGTGACATAATCGACACTTCAAACCCATATGTTACTACAGGTAAAAAAAGTCTCAGTTGGATATTCCGAGATAGAGCATAATAGCTCTGCAGGTTATGAAGTGCTGCGGCTGTTCTGGTTGTACTTTGGATCCTTGTTTGGATATCCATGCTCAGGGGCATAACCAGGTATTAAAGTGCGCCCCTTACGTAAAACAATACTTCTATCTTTGATAGCGATTTTTTTATTGAACATGTATATTATTTAGGTAGGTATGTATAAATGTACCTAAAAATATTTAGTTCAACAGTGCTCGGTTACTATCAACATATTTAGATAATATTAGGTGTTAACATAAGTTGTGTCCGTTTTTTTCCAAATTTAAAAATGAGCACCAAAAGTAAAACAAAATGGTAAAAGTTATATGTCATTCGAAAGAAACTTTTCTGCTCTACAAGATATTGTGTTTGCTTTTACGTTACATGTATTATTTTATTTGATTACAAGCCTTCAAAATGAAATGTCAAGTAGACGAAAGTGAGCATTTTCGACACCTCCTTCTGTTCGCGTTCAATCGAGGGAATAAAAGTGCCAAAGCTGTTCGCGCTATTTGCGAAGTGTACGGTGAAGATGTTATGAATGAAAGGACAGCTCGTCGATGGCTTTTTCGTTTCAAAGACGGTAATTGCGACCTGAAAGACATGGAGCGTTCCGGACGACTAGTGGACTTCGATGAGGACCGCTAAAACCATATTATTCATGAAGATCCCCTTCAAACCACCGTAGAATTGGCTGAGCAGATGAATTGTAGTTACATGACTGTATAGGCATTGAAATCGGACATGCATTGAAAAACTTGTAGAACGTTGGCAAGAAGTTGTAAATAATGAAGGAGAATACATTATTGACTAATTTGTTGTAAAATAATGAAACAGAATACATTATTGACTATTTTGCTGTAATTTTTTTTGTTGTGTTCTCTTGTTCTCTTAATTTGGAAAAAAACTTTAACACCCAATACAAACGGAATAAAAAATGTAATAAAAAAATATGAATTCAAAACTGTCGTGCCGAACTCATGTTTTGGGTTTGATGTAAACGATAGGCAGTACGATTAGGTATACTAGTATATTTACCGTTTTACTGCCGGTTTTTTTTTTCAATGCTATAAATCGTCTATATATAGACTCTCAGCACTCTAACGGTTAAAGATTAATATATCCGGGAAATTTAGCTTTGTTAATAACATCGTCTTTTTTTTTATATTTTTGAAAATGATGTGCACATATTTGGTTACTAATAGTTTCTGAAAAAAGTTTCGTCAACCAGTGGTTCTCAATACTTAATTGTAACTGGTTTTTGATTTTAGAAAATTGTCAATTTTAATTTTTTGCATATTCAACAAAGCTCCAGTTCTAGGCTGCTACCTCTCTACCCCACCCATTGTTCCGCCACTGTCCATGTCCGCCTATTTTTTGTTAGTGAGATTATTTTCCAAGTATGTGAACTTTTTAATCTCTTCAATCGCATTCTCTCTCATCGTGACGGGACTGAAGGGTAGCCTTCTTCAATAATTTAATTTTGGAGAGCGCATACTCGCAAATGAATAAAATTAAACTGGCTATTTATTCAGTTATCTTAAGAAGAAAACTGCAACGTTTTCAAAATGTCGGCGTCATAAGTTAAACCACGGGTTAAAATACTTCGAAAAACCTTATCCAACTGATACGAAGAACCGCGAAAGCTTCAAAACATATTTGACTATTTATTAGGTGTTAACATAAGCTGTGTCCATATTTTTTTCAAATTTAAAAATGAGCACCAAAAGTAAAACAAAATGGTTAAGGTTATACGTCATTCGAAAGAAACTTTTCTGCTCTACAAGATATTGTGTTTGATTTTACGTTACATATATTATTTTATTTGATTACAAGCCTTCAAAATGGAATGTCAAGTAGACGAAAGTGAGCATTATCGACACCTCCTTCTGTTCGCGTTCAATCGAGGGAATAAAGCTGCCAAAGCTGCTCGCAATATTTGCGAAGTGTACGGTGAAGATGCTATGAATGAAAGGACAGCTCGTCGATGGTTTTTGCGTTTCAAAGACGGTAATTGCGACCTGAAAGGCATGGAGCGTTCCGGTCGACCAATGGACTTCGATGAGGACCGCTTAAACCATATTAGTCACGAAGATCCCCTTCAAACCGCCGCACCGTATTCAGATTGACCAATCTAGAGGGACAAAATTATTTTTCATATCATTTGACATAATTATGTTACATTTTAATAACTAGAGGCTTAGAAAATATGAACAAATGGTTTTTAATTTAATAATAGGTTTTTAATTTATCAAATACACCAAAATACATTGAGAATAAGACTAATTTAGAAACGTTAAACACTTAATACTTATAATTATGAAAAAAATATACAAAAATAACTTTTTTTTAATAGCATTAGAAAATCGCTTTCATACACATGTTTAACTTTTTTGGGTATTTTTCTAATAAGACGGATCAGAAGAAACTACAATAATAAATATTTAAATAAAGCGTAATTTATCCTAGCACGCGAAGTTTTTAAAGTGTGATGTTGCCTAATTTTTCTAATTTATGTATTTTTGGCCTCTGATGCCGTTTGTCCAGACATTTGTCCAATAGGAATCAAAGAAGAATCGATGATTTCAGCACCGTGCATCACTATTTTGTGCAAGGCTGCAGGCATATTGTACCACGAGTATAATGATATGTATAACATTTTTGTTTCCTTAGCGTAATTTTCAAATTTTGCTGTTCAAAATATATGTTATAATTATGCTTCTGGATAACAATTGTTCTTTTCTCTTCTAAAACCCGATCAAATGATGGATATAAATTGAAACCTCTTTCAGAAGCTTCCTGTGGGATATTTTTATACTACATTACCGTAAATTTGTTTGCATTGAAGAATGCTAAAGCTTCTTCTGGGGAGTCAACATTTTGTGTTGGAGTTGTGAAAATTTGTTTCTTGGCCTTTTTATAACTCGTTGCTCTTCTTGGTGATGTGAACATATATTGTATTGAAGAACGAAGAAGAAGAAGAACATATCTTGTATCTTAGTGAACATATCTTGTATTGAATTTGCCCCATCACGTCTACCACTGACTCGACTACTAAGTGCAGCTTCATATGTCAATTATTCCTTCTCGTAGCTGGTAACCAAATCACGTACTTTTCTCCTTTTTGATTCGGATGAACATTCTTGAAATATTTTAGCTGTATGGCCTGCCTTATTAATTGTCTGCATTGGAGAAGAAAAATCTAAATCTTCATGCATCCAAAGTTGGTAGAGTTTGAAAAAAAAGTTCAAACGTCTTTGTTTTTGTACATATTTTTGACGAATTTTGCTCACATTCGGTTTTTACAATTTTTTTTAATCATATAGCTTCTGCTTCTTTATCATCTTCAATATTGTAAAACGTTTTTACAAACTCATAAACACGCTGAATGCGCTGTTTTGAAGGGTTAGAACGCCATACTTAAAAAACAGTAATTTTCCGAAGTCTGGTCCCTGTAACAAAAAAAAAATATATATTTAAAAAACGCACACTATCGCAGTAAATGGCAATACTTTTTATTTAAAGAATAAATAAGATTATTTTTTAAACTTAGTTTCATAGCCTTGCGACATCTTGCGCACAACCTTACATCTTGTTAAACTTTGAACTCAATAAAATGCATAGGATGAAATTTCATGAATTTGTTATTGTTATAAAAATAATCTATAGTTTATATAAATTAATATAATTATGACATAAATTAATGAATAAATAGCTGTAGAACATGATGCCATCACAAAAATTATTTTTAATAACTTTTTAAAACACTTAACATGCACAAACTTCGGAAGTCAGGAATGTACTAATATAAATATTTTATACCTGCGACACAAAGCGTCACTTTGTCCCGTCATAAAAAAATAAAATAAGGGTTTCTTGAAAAATCTGGCAATTGCATCTTATCAATAGGTTTGTTTGACACACTAAAACGGCATTTTTTATGTGAAGTATTGATTTTCATTTTTAGGATTTTGTCCCTCTAGATTGGTCAATCCGAAAACTGTGCGCCGTAGAATTGGCTGAGCAGATGAATTGTAGTCACATGACTGTATTCACACTCATTCACACACATTCACACCTCGTCCACATTCACACATCTCGTTATATATATACTCTTCTGTTTTTCCCCTTTCTTGTCTTTCCCTCAAATAAAACTTCTCGAACTATCTTCTTTTACTCTTTTGTTGATCTACCTTTTCAACCCCTATTAATTTTAGACATGTATATATAGTTGTTTCATAAGCCTTTCTTAACTTATTCTCTTATTGTAGTCAAACCATCTCAAGATTCCTTTTTGTATTTTATTACGTTTCCGTTGTATACAGTATAGTTTATTGTCATGTGACAATCTCTTACGACCATCCAGAAATATGTTAAATACGCTTGAAATGGAAACAAGACTAGAACCGTACTTAAAAAATAAATTAGGTTTGACGGGAATCAAACCCGTAACTCCCGAGTTGAAAAAAAAGACCTCCGTGACCTAGTGGTAAGACACTTGTCTGCCGACCCGGAGGTTGCGGGTTCGATCCCCGCTGGAACCCAGATTTTTTTAAATAGGATTCCAGTCTGGTTAACACTTAGGGCCTATAAAAACATATTTCTGGTTGGTCGGAAGAGATTGCCACATGGCAATAAACTCGCCAGGTAAAAAAAAAATCTTCATACCGAGTAAGTCACGGAGGAACATCGTAATACGGGTTATTATTATACACACGGTGCATATGTATTTATAATAAAATAAAACAATGTTTGTAGTATTTGGCAAGTTTAAAAGTTAACAAATAGTCCAAAAAACATCAATGAATTTATTTTTCAAAATTAGACAAGTCTTTTGAAACAGAAACGAGTTTATTAGACAAGTCTTTTGAAAGAGAATGAATTAAAATCGAAATCGTTTCGAAGAAACATGGTAAATACAAGCGATTTCGAGTTATAAATAATTGGAAGCTTGTTTGCGAGATTTCAAATAACCAAAACTGAAAGTGGGTCAACAGGTGGTGTTACCTAGTGGCTGCTTCTCCTCACACAGTTTGGAATGCTTTTCACGTAAATGCTTTTTTTCGGCAGCATCTCTTTAAACCGCTATGGAAAAGAGAAAACATTTCAGGGAATATCCAACTCTAGTCAAATGGAAATATTCTGGCGAGAGAAACTACTAATGGAAAAGTAACCCGTATTGCGTATGTGCAACTTTTCATATTTGAAGTTGATTTTGGAAACGTTCGCGTGCACTAGAAAGATATTGTGAAAGGGAACGAAAATGAGAAAACATTGTTTTTTAAATTTCCTTCCACATTTTTTGGTTTTGCATACGTGTTTGTATTCTAACATGAAAGAAATTTTTTATCTTCGTTTATTTCTACAGTGTAAAGACTTCTAAGCTCGAGAGTTTTGTGAAACAGTTTCTTCCATAATTGTCACGTTAAATATTCAGCTTTATGACTTCTTTATCAATCTGTGGCTTTATGATAGAATACCTCAGGCCAGTGTGTTGTTTACCTTTCCTGAGCCCTTTTTTCAATGCGGAATTCGCGGGAAGCTTGAAAAGAAACTCATTACACACGTGAAAAGAGGATTCCCGCGCTTTCTACGGAGGGGCATATCAGCCGCTGGGGAAATGAGCCGGCCGTTTGTTTCACTTCGCGGTGAGTAGCGGTGCTCCGTAATGGTCTGTTTACATTAATTTACGATTCATAGGCAATCGGGGTAAGGTCGTTCGGGAGTCGCGATTCAAGTTTTGAAAGCGCCCGCATCGGGAAGGCTTTCAATCACGGCGCCCCCGTTGTGGGTGCGCGCGCCGCCGATCGACCGGCGCGGGCGAGGGCGGCTCGGGGCGGGAGCGCCGGGACATCCGAGTGCTCGCACGCCCGTCGCCGTAGAAGCACGCGCCGCGGCCGTCCCGCGCCGCTCCACTCGCGCTCGCCGTACACTGCTACCATACTCTTATCTTCGTACCCGAGCCCCCGAGGCTGCGATGTTTATATTTCGATGTCGAAAAGTTGTCGCTGCAATTTAGCGAGACAGGGTGAATCGATAAGGCGTGTTGAAAAAACACTTTATAAACTTTATAAAAAATACTTTTTTATTTCGCGCTTACATTAAAAAATGACGGTGATGATAGTGTATACAGTCACGTCGTGAGGAAGATAAATGGATGTATCGCAACACCCTCCGATACGCTTGTCTCTGCTCCTTGTTTGTTTCTGGAGATAGCTGATAACACGAGTCGACTTGCCCGCGTGAGGGACATACACATATTGTGGAATTTCAAAATTCTATCGCAGTTTTCTTGAACTTATTCTGTCTGTATATTTCGGCGAAATTGAATTCGGTTGGAATAATAAATCTCGATGAATTAAGTGTAACGTCTTGAAAAAATATTTAAAAATTGTCTTGAAATACACATAATTAAAATAAAAGTTATTCTATGTTACATTTAAGAGTAAACATTTTAACAATTTGTAGAAGTTTGCATATGGTTAATTGAAATAATTTAGATGTTCCGATAAACCTGAAATAACTAATATATTATATGTCATTGTTCAATTACAAACTTTAAAAAGTTACTATTGGAGGAATTGCCCGTTTATAAATAAGTGTAGATTATATTATTTGTACGAATATATGCCATCGAAGTGTTTCGAGGATTTAGAATCTTTATCATTATGTTATATTGAATGTTATTATATTGACAAAAGAATACTGGTTAAATTTACATAAGCTTAATCGGTTTAAATTGGCGTGTTCGGTAATTGTTTGGTGAGAGCGGGAAGGATTAGCTCATCGTGTGATAAGGATGAACTTATAAGGTGACTTTGATAAGACAGCATCATCAGTGGTGGCCCGCAGGGAAATCACTCGGAGTTTATGCGGATGTTACACACCTGACAAGATACTATAGGTAAGCACTTGTACGAATTTCATCTCAGCTAAAATACCAATGTTAGGTAAAATATTTTAGGTAGTAAACTGAATATATTTTCGACAAAGGAAATCTTTTCTTATCGTTACTCGAAATATTCTGTCATAATAATATAACACGAGAAATCTTTTTTATGGAAAAATCTAAATAAAGGAATGTTTTTTATTTTTTAAATTGAAATGTATAATTTTTATACAATGAAAATATTTCTTTTGCATATTGAAAATATGTGATAAATGAACCTAAGAATATCAAAAAGTAAGTTGACATTGACTGTGATTGAAAAGTAAGTTGACATTGACTGTGATTGAAAAGTAAGTTGACATTGACTGTGATTGAAAAATATTGTCTAAAAGATGAACGCTTGCATGGTTGATTACGTTATTGGCTTTTCATTCGGGAGATACGTGCCCTGAGCATCCCTGTGAACATCATCCAGTCAACGAAGTTTCGATCATCTAGGTCTTCTTTGTTCCCACGATGAACACTTCGTTACATATTCGGATGCATGCATGCGGTGCACATGACCAGCAGACCTCAGTCTTTCTACCATTACATGTTGATTCATGCTCGCTTATGAAAGATCTTTCAAGCTCATCGATTTTTTTCGAAGCCAGACACTTAGCCTTGGATACTTGAAAAAAAAGTGCATGCCAAAGTTAATATTATTATGAAACTTGTCTCTTATGCCACGGAGTTCTTGATGGGCTTTAGTTTTAGAGATAATATCGTTAAATTTTCTTGCTTTTGTTAGTTTCCGCTTGCTATTGATATTATCCAGCAGTTCTATCCATACATAATTACTGGTCGGAGTCAAGTTTTATGCACGATGAATTTCCTGTATCTAGGCAGGTGACGGGATATCGGACGGAACATCATTTTCTATTCGACATTAATTTTAAAATGAATCCTTAAAATATTCCAATCCTTCCGACTTCCAATAAACTAAGTCATCTATCACTATCACTTAGCTACGGAGTCTTCAACAATATGCGCATCTCGAAGTTATTACTATTTCTGGTTCTGATATTTCCATGATGATTCCAATGACTACCTCCGATGCTATCTACCTAGTGAAGTACTTTAGTTTCGATGATGATTCCGATGACTACCTCCGATGCTATCTACCTAGTGAAGTACTTTAGTTTCGATGATGATTCCGATGACTACCTCCGATGCTATCTACCTAGTGAAGTACTTTAGTTTCGATGATGATTCCGATGACTACCTCCGATGCTATCTACCTAGTGAAGTACTTTAGTTTCTGTGATTTCGTACAATTTTTGGCCATCTCGGTCTTCTGCTTTTTGTATTATGAACTTAAAAACTAGATCATTGATAGGCGTGGGTTCGAATCTTTATGATGGGAAATATATGGTATAACTTCAGGTATATATCTCTGGTATTGAAAATATTTCCCTTAAGCTAGGGTACGTGTTAAAATAATAAGTATTTGTTCAAAAATCTAATTTTTCTATTGAAAAATAAACAAATTGACCAATTTGTAATTCAAAACACGAGAATCTGAAAAATTGTTCAAATTGCGTGACATTGTTATCTTTAATACAATATTAATACATAAGTATGTTTCAGCTCACACAAGCTCCTGATATCATTTTCTACGGGACTCCTCCCCATACCGACCAATGATCTAGTTCAATCATTTTCTTCTCGGTCGACCACTCTGCTGTCTTTGCACTCATGTAACGTGTACACTTTATGTCATTCTCTTTGGACAACTAAACTACTTCAAAACTCCCTTGGGATTCTGTCCAATACAGTTTCTTCTCTATCACACTGCTCCAATACTCGTCTTTCCGTTTTATTTATGTTGTCAGTCGTTTCTAAAACATTTCGCGTGAATTTCTTTCCCTTTACGTTTCTGCACTAGACAATTCAAATATCCCGTAAATAAACGTTATTTTTTTATTTTGTTGTTGTTTTAATATAATAAAGAAAGTGTTGTAACATTCTACTCACACACGTTTTAAGAGAATAAAGAAAGTGTTATAATATTGTACTCGCATATATTTTAAGAGAATAAAGAAAGCGTTATAACATTTTACTTGCATATGTTTTAAAATAATAAAGAAAATGTTATAACATTGTACTCGCATATGTTTTAAGATAATAAAGAAAGTGTTATAACATTGTACTCGCATATGTTTTAAGAGAATAAAGAAAGTGTTATAACATTGTACTCGCATATGAAACTCAAATGAAAAAAATAACTACTAATGAAATAAGTGTTTTCACTTTTAATTTTCAAAAGTCTCAATGATAAAACTTTTTGCAAAGCATCGCTATAAAACTTCTATCCTTTCTAATGTATCATTTAAGCAAGCTTAAATTGTTCTAAAAAAGTATTTTCAGTTGGTAAGGAAAAGTTCTGCAATAAAATTTACTTTAAAAATTCTGAAACTCTGTCGGGTTTTCTGTAACAGATATAGTTATGCAAATACGAAGTACGTATTCTATCAAAGATACGCAAAGGATGGTAGTATTAATATGCTTTTACGATCGAATTTTGTTTGCAAATTCCCGTTAACAGTGGCCGCCTTCCGCATAACTGCTTCCGAATGTGTCTCCAGGGCCTTTCGCTTCACCCACTTCAGGCAGGAGTAACTTCCTCCTAAATGCTGAGGATCTCCTGTGCACTGGATGATTCTGCATATACGAGTATCTCAGATTCAGCTAAGCACTTTGAAAACTACCACAAGTTATTTCTTTTAAACCTTAATATCATTCAAACCTCAAAAATATTAATACCAAACTAAATTGAATTATTGTTAAAGGTTTACAATTGCTTTGTTAAATTATTTCGTGATACTAATTAAATTGTAAAATTATGGTGAAACAAATAATTCACGAAACTAAAAACGTGCAATACATAAATTGACTGAATTTATAGTTACCGATCTGAAATAAATTTAATATATTTTTCTCTTAAATTTGACATATTTTTAGGTATAAATTATAAAACTATAGAATAAAAAAATAATAGATTTTTTAACGAAGGCGGCCATTATTGATATATTTTGAGTATCGTAAATATCATTAAAGATAACTTTTAGACTTGAAATTGCTTTTCGTAGTTGAACAAAGAAGTAACATATCTATGGTTTTTTTTTCGTTTCGTTTGCTATTAAATGCATATTTAACAACACCAGTCATTATTTTTTGTGATATTTTGGTGAATTAAAATTTACCAATATAAGAAAACACGAAGTTTTAGATCTTACAAATATATTTTTTTATATTTTCTTGTCAGTCCTCTCTCTTTACAGAACACGATGATGATGATTCGCGGCGGTAAATCTCATAACGGGTTTTGCCCTGATTGATAAAAGCTCTCTCTGTCTTTCGTGCCATCCTCCTCCAGTTTCTAGATCTGAGTGTCCGGCAGTACTAAACTTCATGTATACCTTTTGGTTGATAAAGTTGTTCCGTTTTACCTGCTTTATTCTTATAGTTCAAAAGTTTCTGTCTCGAAGAAGTTAGAACGTGTATGGGCAGATACCATACCAGTTTCACCCATTGCATGGTCAGGCGATGTTACAGTTAAAATTTGATACCTCTACTCTCAGCAGTATGTCAACTAGAACCGATAAAAGACGTGTTATTTCGCAATATTCTGAAATATTAAAAATCGAATATCGCGTGATTATCAAGTTTTTATCAAAAGAAGGGCAAAGCCTGACAGAAATTTAAACGATGTTTAGATTCCAGCTTCATTTAATAACTGCCAAGCTTTTCCCTACTTTTGAAAGAAACTTGATAACCGCGTGATATTCAATTTTTAACAATTCAGAATATAACGAATCAACACGTCTTCTATCGTCTTGATGTGACATCATGTTGAGGGAAGAGGTATGAAATTTTAGCGTGATATCTGTATATATACGCTCTTACTTGTGCAGGATGAAATCTTATGGACCTAAGTAGTATGTTCTTACTTATATAGATTGTCTTTATTGGGATAGTCTATAATATTTTTATTTTCTGTATTTTTATTAGACTTAGGTTTCGAAAACATCCGACATTTCCTTCAGGTAAATTGAAGCAAAAGCCAATGTTTAATTTTTATTTTAAAGTGCAATATATTATATGATCATGCTATTTATTTTTAGGGCGTATATTAGTGACCGAAGTCACTCCATAGACGCGTGTTTTTCACTGTGACGCCTCTTATTAAGTGTCATATTAAGAGTCTCTTGAAGGTTTCAATGTTTTCAGTTTTCCGAGATTCGCGATTCGGAAACAAGATTTAAATAAATGGAACTCTGCCTAAACCGCGGATTGTGCTCTCAGCATGTGAACACTCGTGATCGAGTATGATTGTCAATCATACTGTGCATGTATTGGTTTATTTTGCGCAAACTAGTGCACTTCAGCAATCACACATTCTTGACATATCAAATCCAAATTTCCGCCGGCAGGGAGATAAAACATCCAAGACGGTAGACAAGTTTAAACTGCTCCAGCCCCTTCGTAGACAGACATTTACAAGGCGTTATTTTTATTTTGCTTAAACCACTATGAGAATTTTTGATAAACATCATATAAGGTACTGAAAAACATAAATTCAGGTGTAAAATGATCTAAGAGCAAAATCGGTCTAGGAATAAATCCGCGTGCGAGTGCTAGTACCTTTTAACATGCAGGGTAGCATTGCCAACACATGCGAGTTCCATGTTTATTTCAGTGCCGTTTAACCCAAATACTTGACTGATAGGTTGAAAACAATATTGTCTTGCAGCCACGCTCTTCGATGTATCCGAATTACCAGTTCAGATATGTTGAAGTGTACCATACGGATAAAAAATAAATCGATATAATCTGGTCACCTGTAGAATTAATAACTTTTTATTAATAATTGAAGTATGAGTACAAAGCAATTATACAAATGAGCCTTACACTATAATAATTCAGGTTATCAGTTGCCCAGGGGCAACACTCCTTGCGTCCCCAACCCTTGCAAACATTTATCAAGGATAAAAAAAGCTTTCCATCTTGTTCCCGCCTAACCAGAAATTGGGTGTGGGAACAGGGTTACTTATAGCAGCTAAGACGAAATGCTATAAAGAACGGCGAGGTAACCTCGCTCCTGGAAACAATGATATACGGGCCTAACCCATTCCAACGTGTAAAAATGTATTTAAAATTCCCTTTCCTTACACATTTACATACCTACATGACGAATTGTAATATCGCATATTGAATGCAAAACTGTTACAAGTCAAAACAACTTAAATTGACGATAATTTTTTAAATATATCTAATGTGACGACCTCGTAAGACACATGTCTTCTAGCTCAGGGGGTTGCGGATTCGATTCCCGTTGGAATTGTTTTTTTTAAAGTTTTGCTGTCTGAATTTCACTGAATGCTCCTTTCTCGTTAGTTGGAATAGATTGTCACATAGCAATTAAGTCTGTCAGATTGTATTGTATACAACCAAAATGTGATACAATAAGATATTTTTAATATTTGATAACCTACTCGACATAGTTGGTAAACATCAAACTTGAAAGTTTCGGGGTCAATTCCCGAAATGGAACTCAAAAATATCCCAGTCTGGATATTTTTGAGTTCCATTTAGGGAATTCGGGACCCAAATGCTTTAACATATTTCTGATTAGTTGGATGAAATTGCTGTATGGCATTAAACCCATGATTGAGTTATAATGTATACGACACACACGTCTTAAACAATAATACAATGATACGGCATGCAACAAGAATTAACACTTTGAAGAATGCTAATGGCATGAGATAAAAGTATTATATAAAATAAATATCAAATGTTTCTACGAAGTCTTTATTGTAGTTGGAATGTGACAAAATATACATTATTTAAAATAAAATTTTGTTACGTTATGATTATTATTCTTTGCTAAAAATATAATAATAAAACTTAAATTGTTCCCTACTTTTAATATTATACATATCATAGTGTTACATTAAACGCAGTTTACAATGTAACATTTTGTGACTTCCATGCCCGCTAACTAGATGCTGCGGTCTTTAAACATTGTTCGGGAATTTTCCTTACCAACCTCATTGTAACTACCATCCTTCCTTATTATTCTGTCGTTATAAACTAAATATCTGCCAACACATCAGAGGTATCGTTATTAATTTAAGTTATTTCGTGAATAGCGTACTTGTTGTCATTTTAAACATCTGAATTATTTATATGTAGATACGCTTAAGAAGTTACATTTATAAATTCTAAAATAAAGCGCTCTTGAGGGGATACATTATTATAAAAAGGTGTTATGAATTTTTATTTCTTATCAATATCCCCTTTTCTACATTTTTTTCTGTAAGAGACCTTCGTGACCTAGTTGGTAAGATGTCTTCTAACGCGGGAGACCATTCTTGAGACAAATTCTCGTTGGAACTCATCTTGATTTTATAAAGGGCTGTAGTCTGACTTTCACTTAAGGCTTCTTAGTTGGCAAGACGCTGGTCTTCCACCCGGGGAGCTAGAGTTCAACTCCTGATGATGCCTAATTACTAGACTAGTGAAATAGTTCGTCTGGTAACAATACTCGCGCACTAAACGTGTACGAGTGTTGTTGCCTGTCCACATGCTATATTATTTCCAACACGTGCGATAGCAAAATATGAGTTACTTGCCTACTCCATTGGCTGTAAGCCTCAATGCTCGATTATTGGTGTCGAAGACAATATTGTCTCCCAGCCACGTTCTTCAACATTTCCGCATCATCAATTTGGATTTGTCGAGGAGTACCATTCAAATGAATGTATCAAAAATAGATATAAATGTTTGGTTAAAAGTAATTTTATAAAAATTTGGACTTATCACAGTTTCGCATTACAGGTGCGATATGTTTTAAGAAATATGGTGTGGGTGTTGAAATGATTAAACGTAGAGATACGAAATATTTTGTTCAAATAAGATTATTAGAGTATCCGAGGAGAACGGTGGAACACAAACGTGAAGGACGAATATTTCAAATACTTTTGACGAAGAATATTAATGAAAAAGTAATATTAGATGAAATGAAAGCAATTAACAAAAGAACCATTATTGATTTCGTGCCCTGGCGCTAATTATTTTTGACATAATAGAGCCTTGAAAAAATAATGACTCTTTGCGTTGTTTAAATTACATAATTGACGATATTTTCTGATGTGAACATTTGATAAGGTAATTAGTATGAGCATTGCGAAGATTAATATAACTCTGACTTTTTACGAAAGAAAAGTTAGGAAGTTGTTCTTGCCGTAATAAATTTACTTAATTATATGAGTGTTTGTAATTGTTTTGAGTTCCTCTTAAACCGCTTTTTTTATATTGTATACTCGTAACAGTGCTTTCTCGTATATGTCAATGTTGAATGATTTTTTTAGTAATCCTTTGTATCAAATAGGTAATTAAACATTTGAAATGAAGTAAAATAAAAAGATCGATAGTATATATAATATTTAAACCAAACAATATCACGATCTGCTGAAATGATGGTTCACAAAAGCGTATTAGAGCCAACATTGATGTATGGGAGGGAAACGTAGACGTGAAAAATTAGTAAAAAGAGCAGAGTAAATGCAGTGGAAATCATGGGCTGAGAGGAATAGGTGGTAGGTGGTGTGTTGATGTGTGCAAGAATAATAAATGTAATGATTCAAGAATGAATACGAGCTAAACACTGATGTTTTAAGAGTTGGGTGAAAAATGACAGATTGAGGTGGATGTGGTTTTTACAGGTTGAATGGAAAGGTGACAAAAGGCCGAATAAACAAATGTATAAATTGAGCATAAGTGGGAGTTAATGTAGAGGTTGGTCAAGAAAAGTACGATTGTATTAAGTGAATGAAATTTAGAAAGAAGGAAACGTAAATAATAAGAGAAACAGAAAGAACTGTACGATAAGATGTATGGATGTGGAGGAGGCGAAAGAAATATTTAGTTATAGGAAAGTTTGATTATCTATCCTCTCTTGTCTATCACAATAGATAAATGGTGTGATGGTATGTACTCGTATGTATCATATGATACTATTATACTTAAAATTCTAGGATATCAAAAATTCAAAAAGATTTGTTCCATTTTTGGATTCCTACTTGATGAATTTTGAGAAAAATATTCGTATGGAGAAAGAGTACCATAATGACGATATCATAGTATAAATAGGCCAAAACCCATACGATGGTTGTCGGCAAAGAAAGAATACGAGAATTTAATTTTGAATACAAGAGAGCGAGAGAGGAATACTTGGATTCTCTCCGAAAGTTATTTGAATCTCGGTGGGTCCGTGATACTGAACGTATTTTAAATACCTAGCTAACAATTTTTGAACCGGTGTAAAAGGGGACAATGTATAAATGATAGATATATATATATATATATATATATATATATATATATATATTATATATATATATATATATATATATATATATATATATAATATATAT
>OX463841.1:29984339-30036153 GCA_949825065.1 Odontocerum albicorne | reverse complement strand
ACATATATTATTTTATTTGATTACAAACCTTCAAAATGGAATGGCAAGCAGACGAAAGTGAGCATTATCGACACCTCCTTCTGTTCGCGTTCAATCGAGGGAATAAAGCTGCTCGCGGTATTTGCTAAGTGTACGGTGAAGATCCTATGAATAAAAGGACAGCTCGTCGATGGTTTTTGCGTTTCGAAGACGGTAATTTCGACTTGAAAGACATGGAGCGTTCCGGACGACCAGTGGACTTCGATGAGAACCGCTTAAACCATATTATTCGAATGACGCCTAACATTTACCATTTTGTTTTACTTTTGGTGCTCATTTTTAAATTGAAAAAAAAAACGGACGTAACTTATGTTGACATCAAAAATTTATATTAAAGGTTTCGACTTGATCTCTTAGATGTCCATATTCAAAGTAAAAACTTGTTTTTATTTCGCTTTGTCATTTCATTAAAAACAATTTTTTTTTCGATCTTCTCCTGCTGTGTAATGTAACATATGCTATTCGATAGTTGTGTATTTTCTATGCACAACTGTAGAATGGTATACATTACCGATCTACCAAAACTCTTTCAACTGCGATAAGGAGCATCTTAAATATGACTCATGCGGTTCCATTTCTGAACAGCAACTTATTATCATACGTCAGTTAATCTTGTCAGCAGCTTAAACCGTTCATCTGTTAAAAAATGCTTAAATTTATTTATATGATCTAGTTACGTCATTTATTCAAAAAAGTTTTTTTTAAACAATCCTTTCAATTTTAGGCACATTAGTTATTGAGAGAAACCTTTCATGTTTTGGATTTCATCTATAATGTACTGGGTATTGTTTAGACAAATTTTAGTCTTGAACGTATTCGTATGTATTTTTATTTTTCGCATTACTTTATATTTAAAATTAAATGTAGATTTAATGAAATGACTTATTTAAAAGTAAAAGTGAATTTTATATTCTCTACATAAATTCACTATGTATTTTTAAAGGAAAACGAAGAATTGTGTCTAGTTAAAAAAACGATGCACTCAAATTTATTGACTCGAAATTCCTAAAAAACAACGAACATCACATTTAGCATCGTTTGTGTTTCATTGGAAACGGTTGATAGCATAAAGTATCTTGGAGTTTTTGTTGATCAGTTTTATCGCTGAGAGGTCCATATTAACGTTTTGAGCACAAACATCAGAAAATTAGGATATACGTTTCGTATTATTTGAAATGTGCTCAGTAAAAGTGTTTTAGAGGTATATACTTCGCTATATGTCAGTCGGCACTTTCGTACGGTATACAAATTTGGAAGATATGCAGCTTAACAGAGAAACACATAAGTGTAGGTTTTCCGAAAATTTATTGTAAAAATAATGACTAAACTTCTTGTCCGGTATCCCACAGTGGAGCTTTTCAGGAAGTATCGGTTCCTAAATGTAGTCAACTTATACTCGTACTTCAAGTCCATTCTCTGACACTATCATGAAGAAAGAAATAAAATGCAAATTCAGCAGAGACACATGCTACGCATGGCAACTGATCAAATGTTCAACATCCCTAGAGTTACATCTTTTGCCCAAATACAATATGCCTATTTGGCTCCCATGACAAACAATGGGGTGCCGAATTGAACAGCAAAATATTTTGGCAGGCGATCGGAGCGTGTTTGTTATTGAGACAAGATTTTGAATATTTGGGTTTGCAGGAGGAATGACTTGTAGCAAAGGTTTGTGTAGACTTTTGAGTGTGACGTGTTTTTGATTATTATGTGCGGCACATTATGGGATGAACATTTTGGTCGGTTTGGAGTGATGAAGTGTGAGCTTCGCGTGGTATATACATATGTAATTGAGTGTCACTGTTTATCGAGTTGATGAGAGTACACAACAGGGTATTGTATAATCGAAAATTGGAAAGAAATATACATTTTTTTTTCAACCACATCACAAATTCAACAAACACATCCAAATGATGTAGAAATAACTCCTCTTTATATGTTGAACATCCGCATCAGTCATTCATTCATATGATCATGTACATATAATTTGTTGTATCGGTTGAATTTGACAAAACTCAACTTGCGCTTATGATTATGTTTAAGTTATGAAACTCTTTAAAAACTATTCTGCGGTTCTACACGTACGAGTACATGGTTCATATTAAAAATCTCCCCAAATTTGGAAATAATTATATATGTAAATTATTGAGAGGTAATTATACTCGTACTATACCTGTTTACGGAGAAGAAACATTATCTTGAAGATAGCTACAAACCGGCGTGCGTGTATATGTCATATCAAATTGAAAATTAATTGAATTTGCTCTCTGATCCTGATATAGCAATTAAGATTATTCATAATTAATCTATACCCACCTATTTCAAAGGGCTCCGCTCCGGCTTGGCAAGATTTCCTATTTCCATTGCAATATATAAAACAATAACGTTAATATTTGAAACTGTTCTAAGAATTAAACAAAATATTTTATTCGGTTAACTAAAAATGACTACGTATTTATTGATTTTTTACGTGATAAGGTAATATATTAAAATAACAGAAGTAACAGTTCAAAGAAATACACTTCAATACTGATACTTAAATACACTCCTCTTATCCCATCATATTTAATTTTTATGCTTAGAAATTCTAAATATTCTGGCCGACTAACTAGGAATTGTAAATATTCTGGCCGACTAACTAGGAATTGTAAATATTCTGGCCGACTAACTAGGAATTCCTGTTTTAAGTGAAACAGTTTATCACATGTGTCAATTATATACTTTCGTCATTGAAACGAACGTTTGAAAATATATAATACTAATATGAGATTGTATTTTTTTTAATAAAATACAAATCTAGCAACATGTCAAAAACGAAAAATATTCAAACTAAAATATTATACAATAGATTTATGATGCGTAGGTATATATTGGCATTCTGCATTCCAACGCAACAGTTTATGAATAATAAGACCACTATTGCATATACCATAGATCAACCACTCTCTTCAACTCAGCAATATATGATACTGTCAAATAACTATTCCTTCAGTGTTTATGATATTTCAACTTTAAAAGTAAACGCCTTCCACCATGGCAATGGTTTTCAACTTTAATAGTAAACGCCTTCCACCATGGCAATGGTTTTCAACTTTAATAGTAAACGCCTTCCACCATGACAATGGTTTTCAACTTTAATAGTAAACGCCTTCCACCATGACAATGGTTTTCAACTTTAATAGTAAACGCCTTCCACCATGACAATGGTTTTCAACTTTAATAGTAAACGCCTTCTACCATGGCAATCGTTTTCAAAAATTTTGACATCGCACACTTCGAGTTAAAACATTTTTCCACGGCTCGCCAAAAAAAAAACGTATAATTTAATCAGATGGGGGAGTCTGTTGCTCACCAAACAGTTTAAAAAGTCTTAGAATCAATCAAGATACAACAGCTACCTTTTTTTCCTGTTAATCATTGAGTTTTGTCGCAAATGGAACCATAATTCGCTAAACTTAAGCTTTCTCTAAATGACATTATTTTTTTGATGACATTCAAAATTCAACCAGTTCTTTGTCGATAAATTTTGTTTTTAAAAAACGAAATTTCTATGATTTTATTTAAATATATCGCGACGTTCCACGGTACCAAAGCGCATACTTTCAAAACATCTGCCCTAGAAGCTAAAAATATCAATTGACTCAAGATCAGTGGTCGCCAAACTCAATAAGGATGTGAGCTACTTTCGGAAATTGAAATTGTCTGGTGAGCTACTTATACATATTCCTTCTTTATAATTTTTTATCATCGTCCTTTATCGTACCATACACAATATTATTATATTACTTCAAATAAATTAGGACATCGGACTTCCAATAAAACAAAATGCGTATTTTAATTATTTATTTATAAAAAATAAAAAAATTGAAAAATATCTTGAAATAAGTGAGTAAAAGTAAAAAATAATTAGTGAAAAGAATGAGTGTCATTCACTTTCTTCCACATTTTTTTCAATTCTCGGTGAGTACCTTGTCACTCCCATCCGAATGCAATTATCAAGATGTACATCTGTGAGTCTGTTTCTGTATTTACATTTAACCATCTTCATAGTGTACGGTGAAGATGCTATGAATGAAAGGACAGCTCGTCGATGGTTTTTGAGTTTCAAAGATGGTAATTTTGACCTGAAAAACATGGAGCGTTCCGGACGACCATTGGACATCGATGAAGACCGCTTAAACCATATTATTCATGAAGATCCCCTTCAAACATTTTTCATCACCATTTTCAAACCATTTTTCATCACCAGTAATGATGCGGTAAAGGAACCTTTGCTTGTGGTCATGCGTAGCTTGATGACGCGCGAGCAAACCAGCAGAAATTGTCGAATGTTGATTTTTGTTGTTTTCACTCAAAACGTGGAACCCAAGCGCCGAACTTCTGGACTTTTTCCATTTATTTAAGATGGCGGTACAGTAATGTGACCACAATTCATCTGCTCAGCCGATTCTACGGTAGTTTGAAGAAGATCTTCATGAATAATATGGTTTAAGCGGTCCTCATCGAAGTCCACTGGTAGTCCGGAACGCTTCATGTCTTTCAGGTCAAAATTACCGTCTTTGAAACGCAAAAACCACCGACGACCTGTCCTTTTATTCATAACATCTTCACCGTACACTTTGCAAATATCACGAGCAGCTTTGGCAGCTTTATTCCTTCGATTGAACGCGAACCGAAGGAGGTGTCGAAAATGCTCACTTTCGTCTACTTGCCATTCCATTTTGAAGCCTTATAATCAAATAAAATAATATATGTAACGTAAAAGCAAACACGATATCTTGTAGAACAGAAAATTTTCTGTTAATGACGTATCACATTTACCGTTTTGTTTTTTTTGGTGCTCATTTTTAAATTGAAAAAAAAAAACGGACACAACTTATGTTAACACCCAATAGATTTTACGTTTTATTTCTTTTTCCAGCTTCTCTTTCAAACAGGGGAAATGTTTACTCCTCTGTTACAGTAAAATCGCTGAAGACCATTCTTACAAATATGGCTAACTGAGATGTGTCAATCATATCGGTAGATTCATCAATCTGGAGTGATATATAGCAACATCTCTACAAGTCATTTTTTAATTGCAAAAAAACATCACTATACATAACCTCAACACGTCTCATTATTGTATTGGCTGAAAGGTGGGTTGATTTAATTGCAGATATTATATCTAATTTATTTTTAATGTCGCAAATAATGAATCTGCTGCTTCTAAAAATGCCACTTTTATCATTTCTCCGTCTTTATAAGGTTTCTTGTTTTTAGCTATGATCTGAGAGACACGATAAGACGCGATAGTAGCGGCCTTATTTTTTCCCGTTATTTTTGTAAAAATGACCGCTGACAACATAACTGACTTTTCAATTGGCTCACATTCTTTGTCCTTACAGCCGTATTTAAGGGATAATCTTTTTCAATTATAACTAAATGATTTGTTTTGTAATGTCGTTCCACGTTGCATTTTTTCCCAACAGCTACGCTCGCATTGCACAATAAACAAACACATTTTTCTTTAATTTCAATGAAGAAATAATCCTCTTCTCATTCTGTGTGATAATGATAGGTTTTAACTTTTTTATTGTTATTCGTTTTTTTGTTGACAGGGCACAAAAAGCAAAATGAATGGTAACTTTGTAAACGTCAAGCTTTGACGGTCGCGTGGAACTGTGTGAATCTGCGAGAGTGAGACAAAGTGTATGGCGCAGTTCCCATTGTAATACATCGCTGACTGCTTTTCTATTTTACTTAGAAATTCATATTACAGCGGCAATTTGTTAAGCATTTCATTGAAATTTAGTTCGAGAAATATTTCATTTCGGAGTCCAATAATAAAATTTGAGAGGCAAATTTATAAATATGATAAAATATCCTACGCGAGCTACCGAACTGCCGCTTGCGAGCGACCGTTTGGCGACCACTGCTCTAGATATATCAAATATAATAGTAACACTATAAATAGTCTGTCATTAAATTTTTAATTAAAACGTTTTTAATATAATAAATCAATCTTACAGGTATCACAGATATTAAAAAAAATGTAAAAACAATACCAAAAATATATCAGTATCACAATTGAAAAATGTTGCTCTTTTAACGTGTGTTCTACTAGGAGGTAAAATAGCTAGAGAAACAAAATCACTCAGGTCGAGCGGTAAATAATGTAAACACTGCGGTAAGAGTTAATCAGGTTATTCGGTGCCTATCATCGTGTACGGTAAGATGTGCACACCTGTGGCGGACTGGGCCAGCGGGCTACTGGGAATTCCCCGATGAGGCAGTGTGCAAATGAGACCAAATATTTGGTGTACAGTTTTAAGTAAAAAATGTTAATAAAATAAAATACACTTCATTAGATGAGCCGTATTTCATCACCAAGAGCAGGAAAAGGTTATGCAAACGTTAGTGATAGTATGTCTACTATCCACTTGATATCACAAAACATAATTTTAACGAGGTTTTTAGATTTTTCTAGAAAATGGAGACCTATAAGCTCTGCACTTGACGACGAAATTCATACTTACATTGCGAGTAGTTACGATTGCGAGGAAATTTGATCACAACTAATTAAAACTTGCATTTCATGTTAGTTTTATATTCTGCAGAAGTTTGGTTTACATCGTTGATATAAAAACACGTATTTATAGCTTATAAATATTTGTTAACCATTTTGTCAATCAAAAATATATGTTCAGCCAGAGATATTTTTCAAAGTTAAAATATATTTTGAACATTTATGACGAATCGTCCTTGAACAAAATTAGTAAAGATGGGGGTGGGGGTAACCAATAAACAAACATCAAAAATAAAAATGTTAAATAAATAACTGTCTAATATCTTTTTAATTTGATATTAAAAAGAAGCAGATCTCATCCGACTTCCCGAACCTATTTCAATTACCACTCCACCGCTAGTTCAGACGACAACAAGATTACTAATTTGTCTGTCGATATAAATTTAACTAACATGATTAATTTTTTGCCAACTATGAGCCCTTACTTGTAATATTAATTGTGGTATTGTATATTTATTTCTAATAGTTCATAGAAAAACCTACGCCGTATTGTAAGACAACGCACTACAACAAATTTTTGGTTCATACTACGAGTACTATGCAATAAGCATAATTTTTACTAATATATTGAATTGCGTTTTCATTGTACACAATGCAACCTGGCGGGCTTATTGTTATGTGGTAATCTCTTTCAATCAACCAGAAAGGCCCCTAATAAAACTATGAGAAATGCACATTAATTAGCTGTGTAAATGAATATATTACTATAAAATTATATCTAAAAACATTTACATTCGAGTACAGTATTACAAGCCATTACTTTAACTTCTCCCATATTTTGCTCGCATTGACGACTCTTACGTATCAAAGGCACATTCTTACTACGGCTATGTTAGTTGGTTAAATAAAAGAAAAAAATAGCTTATTCTTCTTACACATTTTTCTCTGTGGTTTAGTAGGTTAAACTAGCCTGTATAGCAGCCCGGAGAGATGTGGGTTAAATTCCCGGTGGTACTTAGATTTTTTAGAAAAGGATTCTCGTCTGGTTCTCACTTGAGGCTTGGTTGGTTGAAAAAAAAAAATGTACTATATATAGTGAAAGCGTAATACAAAACAATTTTAATTAAGAAATCATTTATGATTTTGACACATATTTGTTTGGTGTATCACGCATTTTTGATGTTCGTTTTATTTTTTACATTAGTAAAAAAAACATTTTTAAAACATTGATCAATTGATTACTCGAATTAATAAATTAAAAAAATGCTCTTACTTGAAAACAACTGTTATTAAAAAACACATATTTAAGGAATATGTTATGATGGATGATTGCTATAAAAAAGGGGTATTTAAATGAAAATTGGCCATGCAACATCTTTTGGATGCCACGCTATTTCAACCCTTGCCTTTTAATAAAAAAAGAAGAAACCTTTTACGAGATAATTTTTTTTATAAAATATTCGTGAGTTTTAAAACTTACCGACGCAATTTTATACAACATCGCAATTTTTATAAAGTACTTGCATTTATTTCTTGCAAACTATTTAAAAATCATGTGTTATTTATCCTGTTATGTGTTGTAAAATCTGTGTTCATAATTGAGTTTCAAATGCACCAATAAGACGTTTATATATTATATACGTCCTTTTAAGTAAGTAAATTTATATAGGTATATATTTTTTTCATTAATTTATATCACACTTTCGTTGTATGTTATATTCTTGTAACCTACCAAAAATATGTTAGACATGTGTTAAGTGAATTCCAGACATGAACCCTATTTCATAAAATTTGGGACAAATGGGAATAGAACCGGTAACCTACTGTTGGATAACACGTGACTTTCTAACTAGACCGCGGATGTCGTCTAATATCATGAAATAGTTAATCTCTTTTTTTTCACACATCATTAATTTCATGACTTCTTTCCTTAATTTTCAGATATAATGACTATTCTATTGTAATTCTTTTATATGCCAAAGAATCATATACTAGAGGGTCATGAAAATATTTATTTAGAGGTGTTTGGTTAGTGGACATATTCTACGTTTTACACGTACATTCGGAGAGTGTTTTGTTTGGTTAGTGGACATATTCTACGTTTTATACGTACATTCGGAGAGTGTTTTGTTTGGTTAGTGGACATATTCTACGTTTTACACGTATATTCGGAGAGTGTTTTGTTTGACTATGAATACAAAGCATATTCTGGTATTTGAATAATAATTTCCAAGATGGCAATTATTAATCTCAATAATAGGTTATTAATCTGGCTTCAATTTAAACACCTTCGTTTCAGGCAATAAATATATTTTTTTACTTGACTTTTAATCGTGTTTGAAGATTTACTGTTTATTCGACGATTTACTGTTCTTTTTAAAATATATTATTTATTTATTGGTATAGTACCCTTCAACACATATAATTTATCGATTCAGACGTATTGGTATAGTACCCTTCAACACACCTGATTTAGCTATTCAGACGTATTGGTATAGTACCCTTCAACACATCTGATTTAGCTATTCAGACGTATTGGTATAGTACCCTTCAACACATCTGATTTAGCTATTCAGACGTATTGGTATAGTATCCTTCAACACATCTGATTTAGCTATTCAGACGTATTGGTATAGTATCCTTCAACACATCTGATTTAGCTATTCAGACGTATTGGTATAGTCCTTCAACACATCTGATTTAGCTATTCAGACGTATTGGTATAGTATCCTTCAACACATCTGATTTAGCTATTCAGACGTATTGGTATAGTCCTTCAACACATCTGATTTAGCTATTCAGACGTATTGGTATAGTCCTTCAACACATCTGATTTAGCTATTCAGACGTATTGGTATAGTATCCTTCAACACATCTGATTTAGCGATTCAGACGAATTGCAAAGCGTACTTAGGAGACACCATTGTTTTCGATCTCAGTCATCGAGTCTTCGGGCTTATAAATACTTGGGCAGGTACGGAATTTGCAGTTCGTCATCGCACGTGTTGGCAATACTACCCCACACTTTAAAAGATACACGTCTAGTGCTTGCGACTTTTGTTTCTAGGTAAATTTTTTTACTAGAGTGAGATACTTTTTATTTTAGTGGGATTTTTTTGGGCATCATCGGGAATCAAATCTGAAACCCCTAGATGGAAATTATGTATTTAATCAACTAACCAACATCATTGTGATATAAAAAATTATCTATATTTAAAAAAAATGAATTCATGCTGAGAAACTTAATTCAAGAAAACAGAAGAAACCTATTGCATTTATCAATATAAATTAAATTCTTTATAAGTTACCTTTGTACAGTACACTCTGTCATTTGAATCTCGGTATCAAAGATAACAATATTTTGTATACGAAAGAACGTAAGAGCACAAAGGTTTATTTATCAAAAATATACATTACAAATCCATATTATCTTCACACCGTGTTTCTCACGCGGAAGATTGATTTCCCCTATCCAAACACTCTTTCAAAGCATCCACATTCATACATTTTTCATACAGGATATCCTATTACCTGTACTTTTCACATATCCTTCCTGTAGTAACCATAACCGTACGAGTTATTGAATATTGAAGGAATAAAAACTTCGACAAAAATATAGAGCATTTACGGAATTTTGTATGAAAAAACATATTTTAGGAATATAATAAACCATTGAACATAATTAAATATATTATAATAGGCGTACAAATAATTAAGTGATGGAAAATATAAAAAAATGTTACACGATATTCAAAGTAAAAAAATATTTTGAATGTGAATTAAACATAACCTTATCCAGACATTAGTACTTGTGATCCGAGATAATCGAAACATTGCTAATAACATGAGCAAAAAATGTTTGCATATTTAGTTACGAGTTACTCCTGTTTGAGTTATTTACGAGTATCTATCAATTTAGTGTTGTCGAATAAAAAATATACAACATATGCATTATTTTACTAAAATATATATTTCTTCTTTTTGTTTCAGGTAAGGCTACATGTTAAAAACGCATCATCATTCATACACAAACGTAAGTAGACTTTTGAGTACATGTCATTCACATTCCAGAATTTGACAGAAAACTGCATTATACATATTCTTGCGGAAATAATCTCTTGAAAAAAATAGGACATGTGATTACTCGAAGAAATATAAAGTGAATATACCACAATATTATAAAACAAAGTAATCAAAATGCAACCAAGACCAGAAAAGTTTAGAAAGTCGACGACCTCCGTGGCTTGGTGGTAAGACGCTTGTCTGCCGATCCGAACGTTGCGGGTTCGATCCCCGCTGGAACCCAATTTTATTTTAAATGGGATTCCAGTCTGGTTTTCACTTAGGGTCCCATAAAACATCTTTCTGGTTGGTTGCAAGATATTGCCACGTGGCAATAAACTCGCCAGGTTAAATATTGGGTGTACAAATAAGTCACCGCCGTTTGACAAAAGTTGGCGCCACCAGTAAGTTATGGTTAAAATTGTCAGATGTAAAATGTCATTATCGTAAGGTTGGACATCTGTCAACAACATGACTTTGAAATATTAGTGAATTTTTATCAGTATAACATATTTTTTTGTGTTCGAAAATGTCAAGTTTTGAGCCGAATAAGCGTCATTTGCGGGAACTTTTGATTTACTTCTTCAATTTGAAGAAATCTGCAGCTGAGGCGCATCGATTGCTTGTAGAAGCATATGGTGAGGCTGCCTTAAGTGAGAGAAGTTGTCGTGAGTGGTTTCAAAAGTTTAAGAACGGTGAATTTGACATCGAAGACAAAGAACGTAGCGGAAGGCCGAAAGTGTACGAAGACGCGGAATTGGAAGTATTATTGGATCAAGATTCGTGCCAAACGCAAGAAGAACTTGCACTTACATTAGGAGTGACTCAACAAGCAATTTCACATGGGTTGAAATCATTGGGAATGATTCAAAAACAAAGAAATTGGGATTCATATGAACTGACACGGAGAAACTTTGAATGCCAATTTTCCACATGTGAAATGCTGCTTGCCTGGCATAAACGAAAGGGTTTTCTGCACCATATAGTCACTGGTGATGAAAAATGCATCCATTATGATAATCCAAAAACGAAGAAATCATGGGGATCCCCTGGTCATGCTTCAACATCTACGGCTAAGCCAAATATTCATGGAAAAAAACTCTTGTTGTGTATTTGGTGGGATCAGCTTGGTGTCGTGTATTATGAGTTGCTCAAACCGAATGAAACCATTGCTGGGGCTGTCTACCGAACATAATTGATGAGATTGAGTCGATCACTCGAGGAAAAGCGCGCCCACTACTACGCCAGACACGACAAAATTATTCTCCTGCATGATAATGCTAGTCCACATGTTGCGGCACCGGTCAAAACCTATTTGGAAACACTCAATTGAGAAGTTTTACCCCACCCGCTGTATTCACCAGACATTGCTCCTTCTGATTACCACTTGTTTTGATCGATGACGCATGGCCTGTCTGAGCAGCACTTCACATCATATGAAGATACCAAAAATTGAGTCGATTCGTGGATAGCCTCAAAATATGATGATGATGACTGACGCGGTATTCGTATGCTGACAGAAAGATGGGGAAAAGTAGTGGCAAGCGATGGGTACTACTTCGAATAAAACATGAGGTTCCGTTCTTTCACAATAAATGCCCATTTTTTTATAAAAAACGGCGGAAACTTATTTGTACACCTAATAAATAAAATAAAAAAAGTCTGTTCTAGGGATTAATTATTTGAAAAATAAAATAACAGATTGAAAGAAATTGCATTGAAAAAAAAAATCACCAGACGTTTTTACACGAAAGTGTGAAAAATAAACAGAGTACTCGTACGAGTATATTATAAGAGATTTAAAGGCGTTGACAGAGCAAATATTCTTTAACATTTTTAAAAGATGAATAATTTAACAAGTTCGGATAAAAATTAACAATGAATTTGATTTTTTTTTCATTAATCCGAAATCATGTTTCTATAAATTAATGATAAGTAAACAATCATTTAAATCACTGAATTGCTCAATTAATGATTTTTGTTTCAAGGAAGAAATATTTTATTTTGAAGCTTTAATCAGGCAGGTTAAGAAAGAAAGTGAAACAACTGGGAAATATTGATAAAGTATTGTGTCGAGTATTATGGGTAAAATTACCGAAAGCAAATAAGTCAACTTTTGGAAGGAATCTCGGATAAAGAGAGGACAAAAGTATCCTCTGCCGCCATTAGCAAAAACAGGGTTCTTACTGGACGCTACAAATAGCTGATTTGTTCGGAATACTCGTACAGTTTTTGTATTTACAGGTATAAATGTAAAATTAAAAAAAACCTTCGATTTCTGGGTTAATTTTATTTTTTATTTTTCGATTAAAATTAACTGTTAAGTTAAATATTTAAATTTGGCAAAATATTATCGTTTTCAATCTTAAAAAATATAATCTTGACTGTTTTGTTTAAGGTGAATTAATTATTCCATGTAGGTTGAATAAATTTTCTATCCGTTTGACACTTTTTTTTTGATTAACATCGTGTCTCCTTTGAACCAGCAAAGAAATTAACTCATTTTAAGGAAAATGACTGAAATAAGAGTGTTCCGTCTTTTAAAATCGTTATGATCTCGAATGCATGAAAGAAAGTCTTCTGAGATCAGACAATCTTCTAATGACGTTAATCTGAGATGATTTTCAATTTTAATAAATTCACCTGTAAAAAATACTTTTTTTTAGTTACTTAACAATCCATTTAAGTAATATATATATGTCATTTGTCGTATTGAACGAGTAGAATTTCTAAAGATATACGAATTTTATTTGTACATCTTTGATGTGTGTCAAAAGAAAACTAATTTATACACTTAAACCGTTATATGGGTGATTGATTTCGAATGGCCATAAAGCTTGCTTTATGTTGTAAGTTGTGCCGCCCACTGCGGAATAAAAATTTGGACACTAAATTTACCAAAGAGTATTTGGAGTATTTTCAGATATATTTTGTAACCAATATAGCAAATTTATAAACATAAAAAACATTGAAAAATATAACATTTTGAATATTAATATTGATAAATACTTTTTTCTTTGCGTATTTTACTGTACATTAATATTTTTATGCATCATATTTTAAAAGGTACATGTATCCTAAATTGTTATTTTTTTTAAGATGTTCGTATGTTGCCTATTGTTTCATAATTGTTTTTGTGATATACAAAGCACATTCAAGTGTCGTTTATTTTGTCTATAAATAAATAAATATAACTTTGTCAAACTATGGCACGGGAAAAAAGAGATTTAACAAATTAATTTTTTTCTGATAAATATATTAGGCAATACAAACTTTATCTCGTATACTTATGGTATAATCAGAGTTTTCAGTTTAATTTATATCTGGGATATTCTTTATCAATATATAACTACCGCAATCACAAGAACATCAATATTAAATAAACTGTGTCCCTATAGGTCTCTATAAAAAAGGAAATTGTAGTAAATTTATATTTACGGCTTTGTACTATTGATATTTTTGCGCTAAAAAATATTGAATATTATTTTCTCTTGAATCTAGCACCCTCAATGTTTTTTAAATAATTTAGTAACACACTATTCACTTTACTTTGAAACAGAAATACACAATTTAGGAATAAAAAAAACAAACGTTAACTTTATTCTGGATATTTTAATGTATAAAATGGTATTCGGAAAGCAATTAATTCATTTTAATTGTAAATGATCGATCTTTGTTTCTCACAATCACCCTCCTGAGGGGAATACGGTGCAGATTGACAGCCTATGAGGGTGGAAGGCCGAATATCCTCCGCTCAGCAAATTATTTAATGTAGATTTACCCCCGACCTCGACAATCCCGACTTCCTTCCTTGGCCTGCCCATTGGGATTCCTAGAACAATGTTTGCGCACAACACTAAAGTTTATACAGCCAAAATCTAAACAATCGGAACGCGGCAAACTGGGGAAGAATAAATTTGCTTTCAGGGGTCATATTGGACTTATCCCGTTTCGGTGTTCCATGTCTTTAAACTCATAAGTCAATTTCATCCGGAATAACGAAACCCCGAGAAAATTGGAGGTGTGATATATGCGGATGTAACATTACTTTTTATGTTTATCGATAATTTTTTGGCCCATGAATTTTTTCAAAGCAAATTTTGCAATCCTTTTTTACCCCATGATAATTTTGGCTATTGGAATACAATTTTAAGATTTTTGAAAATGTTTATACTAAAATTTTAAGGATAAGAAAATCACAAAGTGCTATTTGTAACGTGTCAACAGTTTATTATTACATTTGTTAAGGTGTCGTCGTTGCCGGGACTCGTAGTCGAGGATTCCCTTGCCACTCCAACGTCAATCTTGAACTGCTCCTGCTCCTTTGTGGTTTTTCAGACGTTGAATTGCTGTTCTGATCTCAGCAAGGCTTGGTACCTCATCGAGATCCAGGCATAAGCTGTACTGAGGAATCTCATCAAGCACCCGCAGATCTATTGGGCGACCTTGGTTAAGTAGGTCAGCTTAGTATTCTTTCTATCGGTTTCTTATTTCCTCTTCGACAGTCATAATATTCCCATCTTTGCTTTCTATAGGCAAGACTGCATAGTTTTTGGGACCATACACAGCCTTCAGAGCTTCAAAAAACCTTCTTATCTGCAAGTGACTGTATTTTCTTATTCTTCATTCGCCACCAGCCATTCTTAAGTTCCCGTGTGCGTTTCTGTACAGCCACTTTCTTGGCTCGGTATATCTCCTTGAAGTCCTGGGAATTAGGATTCTGCAGGTAACGAGCGAATTCTTTCCTCTTCGTATCAATCAGTAAACATATCTCTTTGGTGTTTTCCTTGAACCAGTCTGGCTGCTTTCTAACCGTGCTACAGACTTCTGACTTGTACGTTATTTGATGATTCCAGGAATTTAATTTCTTAATACCCTGATTGGATTGTATTGTTAATATTTTATCGTACTCCTACTTTTGTTGCATACAAAACAACCTGACAGACTGATTACCATGTGGAAATCTCTTTCAACAATCAACCAGAAATATGTAGAGGGTGAAAATCAGACTATCAACTTTAAAAAAAAAAAGAGTTCCAACAGGAATCGAACTCGCAAATCTCAGGTTGGAATCAAAGCGTTTTAATAAATAGACCATGGGGGAAAATGAATGGAAGATATAAGAAATTTAAAAAAACTGTTACTGTATATTTCTTACGGAAGACCTACGTTTATAGGTTCGGCTCAGTTCAATTAAAATAAAGAAGGGTACTGATCTGGTTTAAGAGTTCGTTTAGTAAGAATACTTATCCACTTGTACTATTACCAACAGGTTTGATGATGAACTACGAGTTACGTGCCTACTTCAGTCACGTGAAACGAAGACACGCTCTTCTACATATTCGTTTAATTAATTCGGCAATTAATCAATCAAGTTCATGAACACCTTGAATTACGAGTCGAATAATAGGTTCGGTTGAAAAATGAGTTACGAATGGATGAATAGGTTCGGCTAAAAAAACATCTTTGAACAAAAGAGAAAAGTTGTTTTTCATTTGAAAAAGTTCTATAATTAGAACGTGTTCCCCTTTTCTCCGGATAGGGAAACAGCGTGATGCAATGTACGAGTATAAACGTATGTAATATTGATAAAATAAAGGTCATGTTAAGTATGAATTAATTGATTATGTATTAAAAAACTTATATATCGACGAAAGGTATGACAATCAAACTATTTTCTATAAGCTCAAATATTTTTTTCCGAGAAGTGAAAAAAAATTTGTTTAAATACTCCGAAAATTTTATAAAAATAATATATAATATATTGAGTGTAATTTCTAATGGGCAGGAAAAAAAAGATGCAGAAATACGTACCTGCAGATCTCAAGACACAGAAGCACTGTAAAAAGGTCTACCTACAGCTAGAGATGATTTGAGCAGAAAAAAACGATACTGATATTTTTAGGGAGAAACGATTACGATTGAGGTTTCCTTCAGACGAACGAGAGTAATATTCGCGAGAAAATGATCTTATTCTTCGAATGTCGCAGGAAAATTTTCTAGAAGTCGATTTAAAAATGAAATATATTTGAATGAAAATTGGAAAATGTGTTCCTTACTGCTGTTCCTACATTTTCCAATAACCTTTTGAGTAAGATTATATTTTTTCTGATTGCATTGCGCGATAGTTTATAAAATAGAAGAATCATTTCTGAAACTGAAAGAAAATATTGCCGTGACTTAATTTTCTCCCTCTTTAAATTTCTACAAAATGGATGGTTTACAACAGTGATTTAGTACCTTCATAACATATATGGGAGTAACGCGGACGCGGACGTTGAAAATGATTGAAAGGAGCCGAGTAAATGCGGTGGAAACGCTCGGGACTCCTTCGTCCTTCTCAGGTCGAAACTGTAAATCTCTTTGAGAAAAAATACTCCTACAAAATATCAAACATATTTATTTCTTTAGTTTTTCAGTTAAGTTCGATACAACCACTACCCACGCCGTTCGTTATAGTGGACAGTTAAGTTCGATACAACCACTACCCACGCCGTTCGTTAAAGTGGACAGTTAAGTTCGATACAGCCACTACCCACGCCGTTCGTTATAGTTGACAAAATAAGTTCCCATTTTGCGCGATCTATGGACTAGTGATAAGGAACTCCTCCGGTTGTCACACACCCGAGTGTGAAAATAATAGTAGTGACAACGGACTTAAGGTCCGACATTACGGGAGAAGGAAAATGACTAGCAATGCGGTTAATATACCTATGAAGTGGTATAAAGCAAGGAGTTCAAAGAGCCAAGCAAGTAGCCAGAACTTTTACAGAAAAAATCGAATGCAGCAAAACTTTCCTTTGACGGTACTAGACCGAAGAAGCGTAACTCGAGATTTGAACCTATTACACTACGTATTTTTTATTTTAAAATATATCATAGATTTTTTATAATTATTCAATATTCCGTAATTCATAAATCTAATATTTACCAAATATTAATATTCTGACAATAAATTTTGTCAATGCGTTTTTAGTTGCTTTCACGTACCAATTACAAAATATTTTAGCAATTAGGCACCGACCCATTTGATTCTATAAAATCCAATTTGCTAAATATTACGAAGATTCGAAAATTTTGTAAAAATTATACTTCAAGGTTAATTAATTGTTTCCTGTGTTTAAATTCATGTATAAAATTTAATTGTTACGCTATAATGATATTTTAAAAGCCATTAAATTAAGAGAGAGGCAATCAAGTTTCAATATAGCTCCTGAGGGATATGACCTTTTAGTTTTTATTGCAAACATTTCCCCGGAAATCACTTGCGCCGCTTTCCAAAAGGCCTCTTTAAATGTGAATCATGATAATTCAAAAAATAATGTTCCCTTATCCGTTTCCAAGCTAGGTAATCACAGAACTTGATAATTCCACTATAATATTTTACATTTACGTGTCTTCAATAACTACTTTTTTTCATTATTATCACTATCAAAACTTATTTTGATCCTCTTCATATTTACGATAATTCTACATTATACACGTTGTAACTATTATATAGTATATTGAAATACGAAAAAGTTCATCGTTTGTTAAGTTTTCTTAGAAAAATTGATATATGGTATTTTCACTTAGAACATTTTGTAAATTCGTAGAACTGGTTAGCGCAGTCAAAATGTGTTTTCTAATTTTCAGAGTAATAAACTACTCAAGTTTTATGTTTCTGAATTCCGGAAATTGATTTCTGGAGATTATCCCTGTGGAAAAATTGTAAATAAAATGTTGATTATGGATTCATTTTTTTATTTATGTTTCGTGTCGTCGTTGCCGGGCCTCGTAGTCGAAGACCCCCTCGCCACTCCAACGTCAATCTTGAACTGTTCCTCCACGTCAATCATGTGATCTTCTGTGAGAAAACA
Source organism: Odontocerum albicorne (assembly GCA_949825065.1). NCBI lineage: Eukaryota > Metazoa > Arthropoda > Insecta > Trichoptera > Odontoceridae > Odontocerum > Odontocerum albicorne. The sequence goes on along the minus strand of OX463841.1, from coordinate 30,017,682 downwards.
GCCCAATGCTAGATGCGCACTCTCTCTCGCAAGTGTCACATACATGTGGACCCTGCTGAGCCGCCTGGCCATACTGACGCATATTCGCAGCGACTCTTTCTCACACGTCTAGCCGTTGAGACGCCATCAGCCCGAGAACATATGGCTCTTCACCTCTCACGGTCCCGAGCCTCCTGCTCCCAGTCCTTAAGCGCCCCACACAAAGTAAGCGACTCTCGCAATGTCCTTATAGAGGTTTCTCTGCCCACCAACTCTTCACTTGCCCACCCCTTCCTCGTACAAGACGCGCTTTGAGAGTTTATGATTGCCTATGCGTATTACATATCCAGTCCACCGCAATTCGCATTTACAACTATACTCGTATCTTCTATAGGTTTATACTTGGGGAGTTACAGGAGCGAAACATTTGTGGCATGATCACTCCAGTGGATCCGAAGAATTGAAGGAAACGCTGGTGGAACATTTCAAGGCTTTGAATGTGCCTTCTATGGAGAACCCAAGTCTCAGACCCATAGAAAAGTGTGGGGAGGACAGCAGCCTTATAAACTTATATATTTGTAAACTGAGAGACGTCTTTGCTGTATAATACTCTGTCATTCAATTTAGCAACAGCCGCTGACGCACTCCTAATGCGACCCTTCAGTTCATCATCAAGAGAAGAGTTCGAAGTCAGGATGCTGCCCAGGTATGTGAAGTTAGGTACGTTCTCCAGTTGCACACCATTCACTCGAATGTCGGGTGATTAAAGAACCTCATTATCTGCAGAACAAACTAACACTTGAGTTTTCTTCCCATTTGTTTCCAGGCCAAACATCTGATACACATCTGTATAAACATTGACAATCTCTAGAAGGTCTCCCTCTGAATGCGCAACAAGAGCGCAATCATCCGCATATTGCAGTTCCGTGATGTATGTGTGAGCAACTCTTGTTTGAGCATGTAATCTACGCAGATTGTGTAGTTCCCTACCAGTCCTGTATCTCACCTCAATTCCTCTGACACGAAATCGTCTGTCAACGACAAACAGGACGCATCCCTGGCGGACGTCAGTGTTGGTATCAAATGCGTCCATCTCCAGTCCACCAAGCGATACATAATTATGAACAGTATTATGAAAGAACATATTCATACTTTCAAAATATTCTAATCTTGCTTTTTAAACCAATAAATGTATATTTACAAATTATATTTCTCAGATTTTCCGATGCTGCAGAAGCTTTTCTGTCTTATTCTGATTTACGATTGTAAAATATTATTGTTATATATTTCAATTACATTTCTTGCTCTATTTGTTTGTTAACTTGTGTCTCGTTACATTCCTAAGTAGGAGTATTTGTTCATATATACTATTAATAATAAGTGTCATGCTTTTTTTTACCTACATCAGATAGCCACAAAATTCATGCAGAACTTTCGTCTCCCAGACGATTTTTCTCCTAGCCGATAGGCCACTCGCTGTCTACTCCTAATCTCCCTTTTCTCCCAGATTCTCAAAATCTTGCTGTATTATTTTCCACGTCACATTATTTCGTGTTGTTAGGCTTGCAGAATGATGTTTGTTAACCATGTCATTGAGATCAACTTATACGGCATATCCATTCCAACCTTTGCGACCTTATATGTGATAAGTAGTTGTCTCGTTACTTTTAGAGTTTCTTCATTAGATCTCAGTTTCCACTCTCCAACAGCCTGTTTTGGGTAAAATATCTTTCGTAGAATTCGAATTTCGTAAGTCAATAGCTTTTGTAGTTCATGCACTTGTGTTGTTTCTCCGGCTCTCCTTTGGATTCTTGTTTAAATGACTATGCTCATCTATTTTTTATTGGTGAGACGCTGTCCAGATATGTGAACTTTTCAATCACATCCTCTCCCCATCATTAAGGTATTGAAGGTTGGTTCTCTGAAGTAGTTGAACTTCGAAAAACCCACACATTTGGTTTTATCTGTGTTAATTTTCAAACCATGCTGAGTAGTTGCGGCATTTAAAGTAGATTATATGGTATAAAGCCATTGTGGTTACCGTCAATCATAAACAGATAATCTGTATACCCAAAGCTCTTCTTTTAGTGTCTAATGGTAGTATTATAACATGCGATATGTATTCAACAGTCCGTAAAGCTTTCTTAAGATTGATGTTAATGTGTAATACACCAGTAGATGCCAGTAACATATATTCCTCTCTTGCAACCCTGTCTTTAGACGAAAGGTGTTGAAATGTTGCCCATTAATTCTTACAACTGTCTTTGTACGAGTATCTTAGGTACAGGCTTGAGTCATTTCGATTAATTCATCCGTTACAAAAATATTCTTTGCATTTAAATAAAATATTTCATAATTGTTGCAGTGGATGGTTTAAAGGTAGAAACAATTATTTTTACTAAATTTATACAATATAATCAATGTCAAGTGACTCGTTAAACCGTGTTGTTATGTTTTCTATTCCAAAAGTTATATTACATTTTTTTAAATGTCATTTATATTTTATTTGTTAAACATTCGTTATGATTGTTTATGAAAATCTCACTATTACTTTTTGTATTTCGATGAACTGAGTAAGAAAATTAAACCATTTCGTTCTTTGTTTGTTCTTAAGGCATATTGCAATCTTAAATATTTGCGCCAGTCACTATATGAAAATTGCTACGGCGCGCCGAGATGCTTGTAATGGTGCTGCCTATTGTAAAGCTTAAACTTTTCGTCGGACAAGCAATCCCGTCGGATTTTATGAAAGCTTTCAGGATTATTCCAATATCCGTAGATGCATAAAAGTACAACACATACATGTACATCGAAAGGGAGCCTCATAATATTGCAGAAAAGTGTATTTATTTGTTAGAATAAGATAAAATAAAAAATATTGGTGGTTATCATTAATCTCAATTAACTACAATAAATGAACGAAAATATTTGTGCTAATCAAAGCTGAATAGTTGAGAGAAATATTCAAACTATTCTCTTTATAATTAACATAGCTCCTAGACTATTTTTTGTTTATTTTTTTTCTTATTGATATTACATGTTTAAAAATGTTACCAATGTAATAGTACTCTATACCAAAATCCTTTGGTTGCGGGTTAGATTTCCATTGTTATACAAATTTAAAAAAAAAGGCTCTGTTCTGGTTTCTCCATAAGGCTTGTTTCACACCTTTCTGGCTGGCTAGAAGCGATTACCACATGAAAATAAACCCGACAGGTTGTACTGTAAATAACGAAAGTGTAATTAATACAAGTGTGTTTCATTTATTTACACAAACATACATTTTTTCGAATCGCGAATTCAAGTGTTTATAGAGAAAAATATCCGTTTTATAACATGTTTATTTTAATTTTTATCTTAAATTATGTATCAAGCGAATATACGATATGTGTAAAATGGAATATACGATAACGAGAATGTAGCTTTTCTGTATTAAAACACTCATTAAGCTGACGTCCTTATTTTTAGTTATAAATTATCTGAAGAGGTAAGTCATTACTTCTAATCGGATATGGTCCGGAATCTGAAAACCCAATTAGGGAAACCCAAACCAGGAATAGAGAGGGGTTATTAAAGGAAAGAATAAAATTTCAACAAATTGCCTTATATTTGGGAATTTTCTTGATGTCATTTATATTATTAAAGTGCTATTATTATTGGGTTTGTTATAAGATCTGATGAGGTATTAAAATAACTTTAATATAATCGAAGGAATATACTAATAAATTATGATGAGCAATTCATTTTTCTTCACTTAACAAATCAAAAATTAATTTAATGACTTTTTAATGGCTATTCACTAATATTTGTGTGTTCTCAACCAGTGAGTAACATTGAGTTGATTGCGTTCACTGAGAATACTGAATAAATTTTAGAGCACAACTCTTGCTATTAAAATTTGAAACCATACCACGTTTATCATTAGAATACATTAGAAACTATATACTTTTTTTATACTCTGCAAATAGTAGGATATATGTCGATAATAAGTTTTCTAATATTGGTCGGCATTAAGTTATTCGTTAAAAGTAGATTTTCATAAAACATCGGATACTAATCGTCAGTCATAGACTATATAATTCAACGTAAAATACAATAATAACTTATCTAGATAAAAAGTGCTCTCCGATGTAACTGGAAAAAATACGTGACACAAAAATACTATTTTTCGATTTCCACAGGTTATGAATGATTTTATTTTATGAGAACATATAGGCATAAAATATAATTATGTTTGAAAATAAAAACGAATTATAAACAAAACACTTGTCTTATATTTCAAAACATTTTCGCTTTCCAAATAAAGACTCACAATAATACGAAAAATCTGAATATAAACAATGCCACCAAAAATACACGAGTTTTTGGTTTCAAACGATGGCGTGCAAAAGTTTTATTTCGGTTTCCCGTCGTTCCCTTTGCTAATCTTCAGATAAAAGCGGAAGCTTCACGTAGGCTTTCATTGTGAGTAAAGTTTGAGAGCCTTTTACCGGATGTAGGTTGGCATTGTATTTTACTTGGAATAACTCGTACATTCTGGAATCAATTTCAAGTCTCCGTGTAAATTAAGAAAAACACAGTCGACAAGGAAAACAATATTCTCGTATCTTCAATCTCTGAACTCAGCGGAGGTATACCATGTAAGGTTCGTTATATTTGAAAAGTGCCATTTAATTGTTTCAAAATGTCACTGAATTATATTTTGTGAATGAATGACGAAAAAAATGTACAAAAAGTTTAAGTTATTTTAATATTTGCTTGATTCTTGATTAACATTACATGCCCGGAGATTTCGAAAAGAACAAAACGTACTGGTTCAGTGATTTGAACAACATGAAAATATATTTAAAACGTTTTATTTCAATTATAAAAACAATCATGTATTTTTAATCGTAATCAAACCGCTGTACACCACCTAATTGTTTGTCTACGAGTAGTAATAAATTAAATACTTTTCAGAAATATATTTATAGTTAAACGTTTCCAGGTTAAATTCGTTGTTTTAACATTTATAAAAGAAAACATTTTTTTTTGTGTTTTCAAGGGAACAATAATACCAATTGAGGAAACAATAATACCAATTGAGGGAACAATAATATTATTGTACAAAAAATCTTATACGTTTTCTTGTATATTTTATCGTTATGTGTGGACATTATTCTTGTTTAAATGTTTTAAAGTGAAGCCATAATGTGCATTAAAACCTTTTTTCACTAAGAATATTATATAAAACGACTTGCATAGCCTAGTTAGTAATACGCCTGTCATCCGATTGGGAGGTCACAGATTCTATTTCGTTTGAAACTCAATTTATTTTAAAAAGCTTCAAGTCTGATTTCCAATTAAGACCTCTTGAACATATTTTTGTTAAGTTTAAAAAGTGCGATCTGGCGAGTTAACTGCCATATGGCAGTAAACTCGCCAGATTGTACTGTGTACAATGAAATTGTAATACAATGAACAATATTTCAAGATTAAGATAAGTGTTTTTGTGTGTAGTAATGTAAATTACAGGAGCGTTACTTCTTTCCACGAACAAACAATAAGCGGCGCAAGTAGGCGGCAAATTCACTAAGCTGTGGATGAATTTTTTTTTCGTAATATTTTTACTATTAGTAATCTACACAGATACATAGCTCATTCCTAGAAATGAATCCATTCTTACACTTTTGACTGTTTTGTCCATGTGTAATTTGAATTTTATAAACATTAACATGTGTATAGGAATTGATTTGCATATGATCTGCATTGATCAATACAAATAGGGATGAAAGTAAACATATGAAAAACAGAGTGATGGCTATCAGGAGATCCAAAGAGCAGTGTAATATTAATCCGCATGGAGTGGATTAGAAGAGATTGATAAATTACATGTATTTGACCCAGAATTGCTGACAAGAGAATGAGATGGACAGAAGAATAGTAGCTGTAAGCGAAGAAGTGCATTTTATATATACCTCTACCATATAGTCGCCAATAGCCTATCTTAGTTCAAAATCTAAAATGACGGCCTTCAAAGCGGCCTATTAACCACCATGAGTGTAAGATCATGAGCAAATTAAGAGTACACGCAGTGGAAATAAGATATGTCAGAGGAATAACAGAAGGGCTATAATAAAAAATCACGAACTCAGGTATCATAGTTCGATGACACTGATGCTTGTCTACATACCCGGGAATTGTGGATTTCATTCCCTTTGGCATCTAGATATTTTGGGTACCAAAGTTTTAAAGGGTTTGACTCTGGTTTTCACTTGAAGCTTATTTATCATCTTTCAATTTTGGTTGAAAGATATTGCCACATGGAAATAAATTAGCTAAATTGAACTATGTACAGCAAAAGTGTTATATAATTCAATGCAAATAAATTATTTCCAACGTAAGAGTACTATCAATTACCACGTTACTTTTTTTGTTAATTATTTCGTTGAAATATTTATTGGAGCATTATATAATCTGGTGAGTATATGATTAAATGTAACTATATTTACCAACCAGATATGGCGTGAGATGCACTTTTTAAGTATTTACTTAAATCTGAGGTATTTGATTATATTTCATTGTTTTGTAGATTAATTAAAATACTTTTATTATGCCAGACACCAGACACCAGTGTCGCCACTGGTATGGTGAATGTGTGCGCGTGGGTGTGTCCGGTCGAAAGGCGGGAATACTCGTATTAGCCGCGAAAGCCCCCGCTCAGCAATAAATGTCAGCGGGAAAGATGAATACCATCACATAATCCTGCAGAGATGATGCTCTCGGAATCTGAAACCAGCTTCGTTCAATTCAATTGTTGGGGAAAATAAACGTGAATGCTATAGATGAAAAAGAGAGAAAATAAGCTATGAAATGTCGATTACTACGAAAAATCTCAATTATTGTCACATTTACTCGTATGTGGTTAAATGATACACTTATTAAAATTTCAGTTATAAAGTACTCAAAAATGATATACCCAAGTAATGGCATATGTATTTTTAATATTTCCATTTTACTCTCTATAAAGAATAGAGTATCAGATTCTACGAGTACCAAAAGGTCTGGACTTGTCACAATCTGATACGTTGGATGATGACAATCCAAATTAAACTTAATCTTAAAGTATTGAGAATGATAACATTGCGCTGATTGTCCAGATGATGACAATATAATATAAATCGGACCAATGAGAATTTTTTTTTAAAAGTCACACCATCATCACGACAAACGATTATAAATATACGAGCATTATACATTGCCGGTCCCCTAACAAGTAGACCCAAGCCAATCGCCAAGGTTGTATCATCCGTTTTATAAATTTGTATAAATATTGTATAAAAATGTTGTAATGCCACCTTGTTTTTTGTTCCTCAATGCCTGGCAATAATTCCAAACTCCTCATTTGTAACCATGTCTCTGGTTATGGTTAACCATACGAGTATATGAGCATTTGTTTTGTTTTTAGAAACATTCTAATTGTAGTTCTATTATTTCGTAATTCTTTCATACTGTTTGGCGAAAACATTTTGTATTTATGTAATATTTAAAAAAGATCACGAAAAATAACATGTATGAACATATTCAATGAGCTTGAATTAAAATTAAACAGGAATCCTTTTTTGAAAAATGTAGGTGACAACGGAAGTCGAACCGTAAACCCTGGTTTCGTAGAGAGGCACCTAACCAACTAGACCATGGAGGTAGCAGTATAAATAATCAAGTTCAAAAGTAAAAAACATATTTGTCGTTTCATTCTATAAACTTACTAACGTTTCTGTTGTATTTTCTCACGAGTTAAACTCCGATTTTTATACTTTCTGTTAATTCATTTAATCCACCTTAATTTTTTATTGCAATATTATTATTTTATTGATAAATAAACGGCACAATGTACTTTATAACAATGACAATAATAAAAAAAACTGTAGTGAGTGCTTCATATATTACAAAATATACAAACTATCAAAAAATAATTTCAAACAATTACAGTACTTAAGAATGCAAGTTTGTACACACGTTATATTATATAGAACATAAAAGCTGTTGAAAGATGAACATATCTATATTATTTAATTTCAATGTATTTAGTCTCCACACCGTACTACTATTATATTAGTAAACATTTTATTAACATAATTTACATATATATTTTTTAAAACACATTCGATTACAAAGAAAATGTAAAGGATACTAAAGGTTATGTCATCGGGTGCTGAAATTGCACGAAGGGTTCTCTATCATTTAAGATAAAGTAAGCGCCACGCCCTTTCAATGCATTTCCGGGCTTTAATCAAAACTTGGAATTAATTAGACTTTTGAGGAGATTTATTGATGTAAGGCAGGGAAATGAGGAAACAAAGGAAATCTGGATAAATTCCAAGGCTCAAACGGAATACTTACGACATTGTTGAGGTCTGAATAAAATGGTTGAAAATTGCGAGAGAATTCACTGTGTATTATCCCAAAATGAAGAAACATAATGAATTTATCATTATTTGGGCTTGCAAATATCCTGGAAACGATACTAATGCTAATATTAAGGTTCGGGAAAGAAGATGATCCGAGAATATTGTGGATTTGCCTTCACTTGTGGTGATTACATTTTGGTTTAACAAGTATGATTTACTCAAACGATTCTAACCCATTTTTGGTATGTATTATAAGTATGTATTATAATTTTGGTATTGGTGAGAACGCCAACACTGAGTATTATGGAAGGATATTTGTTTTATATATGACCACGACATCATGTTGAACTTAGATCATTGACAATATGACATTGGTTGATAATTATTATGAAATTTCATAAGTATGTGAATCATGGAAAGCCATGCTCTGTATAGTTTGGAAAGATTAGTATGTTTTAAAAAATATATATACTTAAGGGCATTGTGCTGTTTTATGATATCTACCTCAAAAGCGTTACTCTACTTTGTTTGGTGAGAATTTAACGCCAGTATTTAAATAAATTGATATGAAAAAATACAAATGAATCCGCTGGAAATAGAATTCTGGACTCCTGGATGTTGTTAGGATACTAATCACGAGGCTGAAACAAATATCTGATAAAAAAGTAATGTTTAAAACTTATTAACTTTAATAGAAGTTACGATTCTAACTCTCTGGTTTACTACAACATTTTTATAATTTATCGGATTTTTTATTTGGTCTACTCTTTAAAAGTGGGACAGCCACGTATCTAAGAGGATGAGAAGATTCTGATTTATACATTTTAAGGTACTTAGATAAGGTGATAGCGATTGAAATACTAGGCGTATCCAGAAAGTAAGTGTACTGAGGCTCTAACGACCGGATGGATTTTATTTTCGACATGTTGGCTACACTTCCGTGTAACCTGACCCTTCCCCTCCGCAACGAGGCCGATTCGAGGTCAGTACGTTGAGAAGTGTCGACGCGACAACACGTTTTGTGAAAAATGTCAATTCAATCTCCCGCCAAGTGCGAAATAAATAATGCCGGGCAAGAGTTTTTGAGGCGCTGCAAACTCCATGGAGATGAATTTCTCCGCTCCATCGTTACTGGAGATGAAACTTGGGTTGCACACTACACGCCTGAAACCAAAAGGCAGTCTCAACAGTGGCGTCACACCTCTTCACCCTCCGCCAAAAAGTTCAAAACCACAATTTCAGCCAAGAAAATCATGGCATCCGTGTTTTGGGACTGTCAAGGTATAATTTTAATTGAATATATGCCTCAAGGGGAGACCATCAACTCTGCAAGATACTGTGGGACCCTAAAAAAATTGCGGAGGGCGATTCAGAACAAGAGGAGAGGCATGCTGACAAAGGGAGTCTGCCTGCTGCACGACAATGCCAGACCACACACGGCCAACACCACGAAGGAACTGCTCGCCTCGTTTAAATGGGATGTCCTGAACCATCCCGCGCATTCCCCTGACCTAGCACTTTCAGATTACTATCTCTTTACCTCCCTGAAGCTGCACATGGGTGGAAAAGGTTTTCAACCGACGAGGAGGTAAAGGAGAAGGTGGAAAAGTGGACGGAGGGGTTGGCGGGAAACTACTTCGAAGAAGGCATTAAAAAGTTGATACCCCGCTTCACCACCTGCATTGAGAGGAATGGCGACTATGTCGAAAAATAGCTTACATATGTACTACGGTAACCACGTAATTTTTTTGTTTAAATAAAAAAAATTGTAACCTACAAAAATTCAGTACACTTACTTTCTGGATATGCCTCGTACATTAAAAAGAATATAACATTCATATAAGTGTGTCATGTCTTTTAAGTTTTTTTTTAATTGCAATGACTTTTATGATTCTTGTCAATAATTTGCATTGATTTCTCTCCAGTAGTTTGGTACCTTAAGTTTTTTTACATAAAATTTTCTACAAACAGATTCAGACAAGCTAGCACGTTGAGAATTGTTAGAAACACTGAGTGAGTATGAACGCTTTCAGGTCCACACTTTAAATCTGTGTTGAGAAACGCTGAAAGAGATGTTTTGTTTCACTTAGGGAACGTACAATACGAGTAGAGAAGACGTTATATAAAATTTGAAACAAATTGTTCGAATGGAATAATTTTATGACTGTTTTCAGCAAGCGGATTTCTCACAAGACTTGCGTAATGGTTCACATAAAGATTCGTTTATAAACATATTAATGCAATGTATGTTATAATACGAATACGTATGAGAGGTATGGCGAGGCGATCAACTAAGTCTTATGGCAGGAAGCCAACGGTCTCATTTGTATTCACAGTTATAGTCTGCATTTATTGACCTTATGTTTTGTGCTGTAAAACCACATACCCATAAGAGTTAAGTGATTTGAAAATGCGACATATTTCCATAAACGCAAAAATGTAAAATAAATATTAAAATGTTTATAAAATCTGTTGAAATATCTTTTCCTTTTAATGTTTTCATAATAGAACTATTGAAATCAATTTGATTTATTGTAAATTGAACAAAATAAATAATATGCTATAATGCAGAATACCGTTCTGTTTTAATGCTATTTTTGATATATCATACGAACGTCTTTTAATCTTTTGAGTTTCAACAACTAAAAAGATAAATACAATACACAAAAAGTCTATGTCAATGTAACATCAGCACATTAATTAAAATGAAAAGGAATGCACTGAAAAACTCAATAAAGAATCTGTTCTTTAATTTTTTCTTCACCTTCCTTGCCGCGGTCCTCACCGCTGAGGGTCGTGACGTTCCATTCATCTTACTTCTACTATGCGCCGTACTATTTGTCTCCATCTTTCCCGAAACTCCATAACCCGTAGCGCATCGACCAATCTTCAACCGGTCGCACCCTTTATTTTGTTGGAGATCTCCTTGTCCCTCTGGTACTTAACATTTCCTGAAATGACAAACTTCTCCAAGCTGTCCTGGTCTCATCTTGCAGTGTACCTGAAAAGTTAACACAAGTACGAAAGAATATTGTTGATGTATTAAATAATGCATGAAAAAAATATTTCACATCCCAATAGTTTTCCTTTGTATACAATTTTGAAAATCATTCAATTTTCTTCAAATACCCGAAACAAGATGAAAAGAAGGCGAAATATAAAATTACGTTCCAAGTCTAGGGCTTTGCTTTTTGCATTCGGAGTAAGCAATTTTTATTATGAAGCCAAAGGATTTGCGCTAGCACATTTAGGACGGAAAAGTCTCGAATAAATTGAAAGCCGCAATATTGTGTCCTATCTGTAGCGACGTTAAATTTGAATACGCGTTAATAAAAGATGGAATAATGGGAGAAGAATGAGAGAATCTGAGAGAATTTAACACGGAAGGCTGTCGCAACACTCAGTAATGGCGTCTGAAAAAAGTGGGTACTTAGAAACTTGATAAGAGCTTCCGCGGAAGAACTTAATGTATAATAAGTTACATTTGATTTAGTAAGTGTAATAAAATAGCATCTTTATTCAAAGTTGTTTATCACACTTTATTTAAGACAAATATGATTCAATAATTTTGGTTTCTATATAATTGTTGAGATAATATTTCCAAATTACGCCTAAATATATATTTATTTTATGTAGAAGAAATACTGTTCGTGCAATTAACGCACTAACGTTCTTGACAAAATTAGAAACATTTTTTAAACTGTACACTCGAGAACAGTAAAAGTGTTAATGTTATTCTTATACTTAATTCGTGATTTAATTAAAGTTAAAGTATTTAATATGTTAAATGTTGACATATAACACTAACTTAAAGAAGCGATATCATTTATATATTCATTTTACCTTTCACGCGAAATAAAGATCGCATTGGGAAATTTGTGAGCAATATATTTTTTAAATCAAGGTATTTAATCATAATTCTATGCTTTTTGGTACGAATAAATATATAAAATATTTTTTTTACTAACTCATGGAATGAATACCCTTAGATCATTAACAGAAAGATTTCCATTTTAATTGTATCTCTTTGATGTGATACAATGTCCAGGATCCAGAACAAATTTATACTATTCATAGGTTCTGTTATCGATGAACATTAATATGAACGAAAAACAAACAGAGGTATTCTTAATATTGTTTGACGGAATCGTATAATGAATATAAAATAAAGGGAGCCCTTCAAATTGGTAACACGTTTTTTTTATTTCTCTCTAAAAATACAAAACAATATGCTCTCACTCTGTCGAAACTATTCACACAAAGTTACTCTATGAAACATTTTTTTCGAGTTAACGTGGTAACAGCTTATAAAAAAACATCTGAATTTCTGGGCTTTTTGTTATTTAAAACGAACACAACATGTTCACTACTAAAACGTTAAACTAAAGTTCATTCAATTTAAACAGTGTAATTCAATTCCTATAAATAAAAGTTCGAACATTTTCTATTAAAACATAGTGGAATAAGCATTTTAGTAAATTTCTATTTTTCTTATAAAGATCAGTAAAACACATTTTGAGGTAATTTATGTAGAGTGCAAAATACCTCACCAATCAAGACCTCAGTTATTGTGTGTCGTGAGGGGCTTACTCTTATTATTCTTAGATACTCTTATGAATTATAATATAGTAAATTATAACCTTTTATACAATATTCATTATTTAACATACATACAAAATGTATGATATACCAGTATAGTAGATGTGCTTTGTAAAAACATTTTGTAGGAATATTTTTTTTCCGTCAAAAATGTTTCTAATGGTTAAATAGTTTTGGGATAATTATTCAAGTATTTTATACCAAGGTTCGTGAATGTGTGTTTTTTGGCCTGTGTGTGGAATTGTATTTAGAATTACAAAATTTATAACGATTTATTGAGACAAATAAATGAACCAATTATCGGTAAACCATTTTAAATTTAATAATATAATAAATTGTTCAGGTAACAATTTAAAAAATATATTTATTTGGTCTGTTACATAAGTCATAGTTTTATATAAAAAAATATAGGTAGAAATTTTACAACTACGCATACCTGTATATGTATGAAAAAAATCGAATAATTTCTTACAAAATAGAGAAGAAATATGTGTATATGAAAAATATCTAATTATTTCTTACAAAATAGAGAAGAAATGACATTAAAAGACAAATTCTGGAAATAGCTTACGTAAAAAGACAAACTCCTCAGAATAGAACAGAGATACCACCAATTTATTCACAGTATATTTTTTTATCTTTGCTTTGTTCACAAACGGAAGAAAAACAAGGAATACTTTCGTTCATGTTTGTTTACACAATAAGAGTTTTATGCCGTCATACGTAATTTATTTTTTTCCAAATTGTTCATAAACCATATACGTGTATTATAGTCATAAATCAAGACAATTCAAAGCGATTGTTATAAAGTGATAGTATTTGAAAAGTTTATTTTTTATTGTTTTTATATTCCACCAGAAAAATAAAACGAGAGAAATTTCGCATTGTATTTTATATCCTTTCATTTATATTTTATTTACTTCTCTTGAAAGTAAGTCATAAAATGTTGTTTTTGTATAACCTTTATTGACATTAAATAATCTACAATCTATCCAAACTCTATGCTTCATGATCTATCTTTTATTTTGTTGGAAGAAAATAATTGTAAAACATCTTAAATTTTAGATAATTTTAATTAGTACTTTTACGCGTCAGCAATTTCGAGATCTTTATTTCCAGGTACAGCAATGATATGGACAATGGCGTACTCTAAAATTTTAAGCAATAGTTAAAAATTAATTTGTGGAACTATGATATACAATATTTTATTAATGTTATTTAAAACATGCACATTTAATTCTTTTGATGAATTTATTTAGAAAAAAATAAACAATATAAAACATTTCAAAAAGAAAAAAAAGCCATAACTCCAGTGCTAATTTATTACGTTATTAAGATTGTTTTATTTTAATAATTTTGATACGTTTAAAGAAAACGTTGATTATAAGATAAGAAAATAACAAAAAACGAATTTACATGAAAATACATATTATTTATATAAGACGGATATAGCTATTAGGTGTACAAATAAGTTTCCGCCGTTTTTTATCAAAAATTGGGCATTTATTGTGAAAGAACGGAACCTCATGTTTTATTCGAAGTATTGCCCATCGCTTGCCACTACTTTTCCCCATCTTTCTGGCAGCATACGGATACCGCGTCGGAAAAATGATTCATCTTTTGAGGCTATCCACGAATCGACCCAATTTTTGGTATCTTCATATGATGTGAAGTGCTGCTCAGACAGGCCACGCGTCATCGATCGAAACAAGTAGAAATCAGAAGGCGCAATGTCTGGTGAATACGGCGGGTGGGGTAAAACTTCCCAATTGAGTGTTTCCAAATAGGTTTTCACCGGCGCCGCAACATGTGGACGAGCATTATCATGCAGGAGAATAATTTTGTCGTGTCTGGAGTAGCAGTGGGCGCGCTTTTCCTCGAGTGCTCGACTCAATCTCATCAATTGTGCTCGGTAGACAGCCCCAGTAATGGTTTCGTTCGGTTTGAGCAACTCATAATACACGACACCAAGCTGATCCCACCAAATACACAACAAGAGTTTTTTTCCATGAATATTTGGCTTAGCTGTAGATGTTGAAGCATGGCCAGGGGTTCCCCATGATTTCTTCCTTTTTGGATTATCATAGTGGATCCATTTTTCATCACCAGTGACTATACGGTGCAGAAAACCCTTTCGTTTATGCCTGGCAAGCAGCATTTCACATGTGGAAAATCGGCGTTCAACGTTTCTCGGTGTCAGTTCATATGGAACCCAATTTCCTTGTTTTTGAATCATTCCCAATGATTTCAACCTATGTGAAATTGCTTGTTGAGTCACTCCTAATGTAAGTGCAAGTTCTTCTTGCGTTTGGCACGAATCTTGATCCAATAATACTTCCAATTCCGCGTCTTCGTACACTTTCGGCCTTCCGCTACGTTCTTTGTCTTCGATGTCAAATTCACCGTTCTTAAACTTTTGAAACCACTCACGACAACTTCTCTCACTTAAGGCAGCCTCACCATATGCTTCTACAAGCAATCGATGCGCCTCAGCTGCAGATTTCTTCAAATTGAAGAAGTAAATCAAAAGTTCCCGCAAATGACGCTTATTCGGCTCAAAACTTGACATTTTCGCACACAAAAGAATATATTATACTGCTAAAAATTCACTAATATTTTAAGGTTATGTTGTTGACAGATGTTCAAACTTACGACAATGACGTTTTACATCTGACAATTTTAACCATAACTTACTGGTGGCGCCAACTTCTGTCAAACGGCGGCAACTTATTTGTACACCCAATACATTTTATTGAATGAAGATAAAACTTATTTTTAGAGCGTGGATTTTATTTCTTTCTTGAAATGTCAATAGTGCGTTTTTAGAAAAATTTGTTATTATGGCAATATTGTAGTAATAAGATTGGCTCTTTAAGGATTCATAATTTAACTTGAGATGGTTGCCTGCCATCTTTGTATCTTGTCTTAGGTCCAGTGTCACGTAGGCAGCGCTAAGAAATAATCCAGACAAATTTCACAAAGAGCCTTTTGAGTAATATATTCAACAAAAGTTGCACTTAGTTCAAAGGAGGTTTTACTGAAATCAAAGGAGATAAGTAGTAGTATAATTACGAACTAGTTTCTTGGTTTGTTAAAAATATCAGTGTAAGTTTTTCATAAATTAGAATTAAATTACCATGCTTTAGAAAAAACTCTAAATCAATAACAAAACTATTCTACTTAAAATAAAAGGGAAAAATAACTTTAGTAAAATAACTACAATGATCGTTCTAAAAGCATGCAAATTTAAAGAAAAATATTTAGGTATTATTCTTATTTTACAAATGTATTTATCCTTGGAATTCTTTATTGAGTGTCCCAGGTTATTTATACTACTTTGTTATGCCACTGGGTACTGGGTAGCGATGCCATCTGTTACGTTATGATTGAAGTGTCTCCAAGTAATTTTAATAAAGACATTCAATTAAGAAAAGAAATCACTAAGTTAGCATCTGACATCTTTTACAGTTGAATTATACCTTAAATTAATTTATAAGATAAAATATTTTTCAAAATCAAATTATTTTTGATTGGCGCCTTAAAATTATTTTTAATCAGAAATTTATTTTACTAAAAATTTTTTTTGAACTTATTTGTCATGAATTTTTATTTGTAACATTTATTAAAAATGTATTTGATCTGTCTTACCTTTTATCTAATTAATGATCCAACTTTGTCAATATTTTACTGTCAAAGAAATTACTTTCCTATTTTAATTTTAATAAGCATTGACAAATATAACATTGAGATTGACGCTTTGCCCAGTGTAGAAAATATGACACTTGATGGTTAAATTCATGTTCACAATTTAATCAAATCGATCGTGCTGAATCAATGACAACTTCCGTGATCTGGTGGTGGTAAGACGCTTAATTTTCACCCCCTGGTTTCGAGCATCATCGGAAATCGAGGTCTCAGTCTGAAATTATACTACGATAATATTGCTAGCACGCGTGATAACGAACTGCGAAATTCGTGCATATTCCAGTGGTTTAAACCCAAAATTTCGATCCATGGGGCAGAAGATAATGTTGTCTCCCGGCCATGATTTTCAATATGTTCGCAACGCCATCGGCATCCATAAATCAGACGGGAAGATAACGTGAAGCAAGACGGGGCGCGTCTGAATGCTCCTGAATGGCACACAAGTGTTAATAATAGGGATGCCTGGAGATGCATCGTGAAGTCGGCTGTTAATTAATGTACGAGTATATTTACCGTTCACTATTTAGTACAAATGCGAGCATTCATTGTTTTAACGATAATGTTTATAAAAAGTGTGGAGTTTACCACATTACTTGCAATGGTTGCAATGCGCTGTTCGTGGGTGGGTATGGCAACATGGAATATACTAAAGCAATGAAAAACAATATTTTTGTCTGAGTTTGCAAAAAAACCTCCTAATACACGAACACACATTTCTCACCCACAAATCACGAAATACTATACGTATCAAACACGTACTCGTATTACACAGCAAAATATTTAGAAAGCATAGAAATATATAAACCAATTAAACAAAATAAAAATGTCATAAATAATAAAATGTATACTTTTCTACTACCATATATTCCCTTTAAGACTATCGATAATATTTATTATAAATTATAGTGTAGGTAACAAGTTATTAAGTTTAATTATTTCATCTGAGAGTTGACATAGTGTGTGTGTTGAAATGTGCACAGTGATATGCTAAAAAATATAGTGGAACATAAAAAAACTTTTTTTTTATCTTTATATTCCTTTATGCGACTTTTTTTTTCAAATTCTGATTTTATGATAAAAAAGACGAAAATTTTTCAGGAAGAATCAATTTGTTCTGAGTTCCAGAAAAATAGACAATTATTTAATAAAAAACAATATTTTTTATTAGATTTAATAGCAAAATTTTCATGCCAGTAATTTTTAGTAGTTGACGCGTTAATGCCCTTCCAAATTGATATATTTTATGTGTTATCTTGAAGCATAGCGTACCTTAAATGTTAAGAAATTCAAGATCGCCTTATTTCATCGTCAATTTATGTCTACTTCAAAGATTTAAGATATTCATATGGCAGTAAATTAAATTGTGTAATGGCTGAAGATATATTTGCTGAGCCGTAAACCGCTGGGTTGTGCCCCTTGCCTTACCTTATACATTTGGTTAGTTCGGTTTAATACACTGCCAACGGGTTCATTAATCTTTGTATACGTATAAGGGTAAACATTTTATTTAGATTTAACAACTCGTTTAAAATTAATGTCACGATTTATTTGCAGCGAGACGTAGCCATTTACTCATTCCTGTTATGAAAATCTGGTTTCTTTCTTACACGATTTGGGATGGTTCTATAATGTTAAAACCTAAACAACTGTTCTGGTTTTCTGGTTTTCAAATCGGTTTGATGCATATAAATGAGATTACAATCTAATAAATGCCATTCCATTACCGATGAATGGCTACTTTACACTCGTAGGAGTTTACATAATTGCTTCAACTATACTTTCAGATGACCTTGTCATGTTCATTATGGTCAAAGACGTATTATGTACCTCATTATGTTTATGTGAATCGTGTTATTTTTGGTCTGTAGCGAAAAGCCAAAATCAGAATTAGTGAACATATATAGACTCCCCGTTAGGAATCGCTGATTAAATACATAAAAGAGAAAATTGTTTGCCTGCTGAAAAGGTTTTATTTCCTTTGAATGGGGATACATTGGACGTATACCACTCGTGATGAAATAATATCTCGTATCTCACAATTATGGTAAAAATGAGTTGATATCATATTCATCTTCATTAATATCAGGTCAGTCCATACATTTGTGCGTATTGATGTCATATGTACGAATCACCATGACTTCTTTCGTAGACAATATACTTTCAAACGTCGTATCCTGTTTTGAAATGTACACTCAAGTGGTCAGTTAGTTTATCGTCGATCTTTGTTAACATCGGAGGTGAATAAGAACCCTTAGAAAATAATATCGATAATCAGTTCAAACGGCACGTTCTACACTTTTTATGTTGAAAGTGCAAGTTACGCAGTTGAAAAAAATAACAGTGTTCATGGTAAAGACTGCCCAGAAATGGTTTCAAAGATTTAAAGATCGACAAAGCAGTGTCAATGATGAGTCCCGGTCAGGGCGTCCTATTCATTTTGATGACGACGCCCTAAAAGTCTTGTGAATTCAGAGCCAGAATAAACAACGGATCAGTATCAGTACCAGTTTAGTATCTCATTTAACGAGTAAGTATTAAATACTACATACTATATGAGTACATGAAGCGGAATGAAACATTTCTACACACGAAGGAAATTGCTCGATATTGACTTTTGCCTGGAACAGTTGTATTACTTGATTGACAATTTAACTTGATACGTCAAAATGAAAAACAAGCAATTCGTTATTAGATTATTGACATGCTCCAATAATATACAGCTTTGATGTTGCCATTTTCTTCTATTGACTTTTGCCTGGAACAGTTGTATTACATGATTGACAATTTAACTTGATACGTCAAAATGAAAAACAAGCAATTCGTTATTAGATTATTGACATGCTCCAATAATATACAGCTTTGATGTTGCCATTTTCTTCTATTGACTTTTGCCTGGAACAGTTGTATTACATGATTGACAATTTAACTTGATACGTCAAAATGAAAAACAAGCAATTCGTTATTAGATTATTGACATGCTCCAATAATATACAGCTTTGATGTTGCCATTTTCTTCTCATTTTCGATTGTCTTAAAAATAAAAGTTTACTTTATCATTGGTTTAAAAGTACAGAATTACTTATAACTCAAATTTATAAGGTTTGTTTTTTAATTTAAAAGTACATCCTTTATAGTATGCAGACATACTATCCCAATAATCTAACAACGGTTTAAGTGTTCATTTTTCAATTACCATATATTTTTGTCAATTATGATATGATTTACTTTATAAATTACACAAATATGATGTTATTTTCGCAATACGAGCTCGAGTTCTTTTAGCTCATAACTGGAATCGTCATAAGAACATTGTATTGTACTTACACTTTCGAATTATATAGAACAACAGTGGTAATTTCTTCCAACCAGGAAGATAGGTGTGAAAGAAACATTAAGTAACAGATTGGAACCCTTCATAAAAATAATCTGGGCACCAACGAAAATCGAACCCGCCACTCTCGGGATGAAAGAAAGACACCCTACCATCTAAGCCACGGATATCGTAGTATATCACTGGAAATAAATAAAATAATGACATATTATAATTATTATGGACCATCATAAAATTTTCCTTGAGAGCAGCACATAAAAAATAAATTTAAAACTGTTAAATTAAAAGTATTATCTATTTTGATATTATCCATTTGAATTATTTTTATTCTGGAGCACGTTGCCAGACTCTTTTTCGATTTTAAATTACTAGCTGAGATCACTCAATCAAAATATCTTAATGAGTCATAACTCGAGGTTAGCTCAGTGGTAAACGAAAATGAACAAGCTCTCTTTTGTCTCAGGATTCGATGGGTACAATAGTAGATACTCTCACGGGATCGATACAAGGAAACAGGGTAATAATGATTAAAACACAGTAATAGATTGAATCAAAATTATTTATTATCACTACCGGATCAATGACCTCGATAGGAGTAGGTAGGATTTGAATAAATAACTGGCTCTAATAACTTCACCTACGAGAGGTTAAGTTTAAAATTAATAATTTTTTTAACGATCGCTTGACGAGCGTCGATATCACAAGAAACAAGGTAAAATTGGTAGTGAAATCAACAAAGAATTACAATAAAATAGGTTCACAATACCTTGCCCATTATTATGACGTAATAGATATCTGACGTGTCCATTCCTTTCTGCTCACGAAGTCCAGGGCGGGAATACGGGTCGCTTGAAGCGTGACGGTAGTGAAGGCCGTCTGTACCAGGGTCCGCGTGTGGGACGCGGGGGAATTCGATGATGAAAGGAGGACGATGTCACATCGAAATAAATTAGTTACAGAAATAATGTTGTTTTATCTTCATTTTGAAAATAAAATAGATAAGTTTGATTCATAATTACATTTTTTAATTTTTGTCGCTCCATTTATTGGCAAATATCACGTCAAAGGTGACTAATATTTTGGGTAAACCAATCAACAATCGGTCTCTTGAACGATTTGTGATGAACGAGTATTATGTATAAAAATATTTAATGGTCGTTTCATTTTTCTGAGCAAAAAGTTCACTAAAAAATCTACTCTTTTTTGAAAGTATAAGAAAAATCTCGTATCCGTAATGAAATACTTTCCTATTCATCTTCAAATATTGCTAATGAATAATTTACCAAATATTTTGTCAAATGGCGATAGTGGCACTGTACCAAAATTACACAGTTCCACATGACATGGTTCAAAGAAAGATTTAATAACTTTAACAAAAATCTGCGTCGTATTGTGACTAATTGTAATCCCCTTGAACTATCTCTCGACATAAAAATTGACTTTAAACATTATCCTTTTTAGTGCGGCCTTAAAAAATGAATCACTTAAACCTGAGACGAAGTTCATTTAACAGCAGTGCCTTAAGGCCCGTTCTCACGGTTCAAGTTTAGTTGACCGATTAAAGTTGATCGAGACGACTTGAATCAGTTTTTGTTCACACGGTTCAAGTTTAGTTGACCGATTAAAGTTGATCGACAAAAGTTGAATACGACAAATGGATAAACTCAGCGGGCATCCAGCGAGTTGTTGATGACTCATAACTTGAACGATATAAAAAGTTGATCGACTATTAAAACAAAGGTTCTCACTACAAATTTCATTCAACTTTTGTTGATCAACTTTAATCGGTCCGTTCAACTTGAATTCACATGTTCACACGTTTCGGGCCCGTTCTCACGGTTCAAGTTTAGTTGACCGATAAAAGTTGACCGACAAAAGTTGAATGCAATCTCTAGTGAGAACTTTTGTTTCGATAGACTTGATCAACTTTTTAAAAAGATTGACCCAGTCAAACTTTATCGTTCAAGTTATGAGTCATTCGTAATTTGCTAGAATTGCATTTGCATTTAATTTTCGTCAGTGCAGTATTATGGCACCACTGTTTGCGTGGAAGATTCCATTTTCATAATTATAGATTTTGTAAAATTTGCTTAGATTAAATAAATACCATTGCTATCATTTTAGAAGCAGTTTTATTTTAAAAATATAATTATTTCACAATATTGGAACGTAATAATTAAGAGAAAATAAAAGTTTTTATTAAGTACAAAAACATTTTAAATCGTGTGAATAATTACTATTATTCTGAAAAAAAGTGAAAATATATATGTTAACAAAAACATGACAAAGCATTGTGGTATGATTTTATCTGAAACTAATACAAAAATTTTATTGGAGCATTATTAATAGTATATTATCTCATCATCAGAATCTCTATCCTTGATTTCTGACATAAATCAACGTGTTGCTAGTTCAGTAGGTAGATTTTTATAAAAATTTGTAAAATTAGGTGGGATGAACGATAGTAAATTCATCATGTACCTTTTTTTGCAAGAAGAAATGGATCTTCTGGAATTGTATAATAAATTTTGGTGAACATTTGATAGAACATCGAATCGTCTTCCGGGACCTCTTATGTCTAAATTCACTGAATAAAAATCTACCTATGTATTGAAAGTTTCCTTAAATTTAAAAATCATGGGAGACGACGTCTCATATCGAAGCCATCGTATTTTTAGCCAATTAAAATCATAACCACAAACGGTTTTTTTTTTCTATTTGTAACAGAATCCTACAGATTTTTTGTAGGTAGAAATTCAGTTCTGTGTACTTCTACCACTTTAAACTTGGGCAGTTTTCGTTTTGCATTTTTTATGATTTATATCCAGTTTTTGGACCCAAAAATATAATTATGACTGCGGCTTGATTTTTCGATAATCCCGAACTCCGTATCATTGGGCAAGGAATAGTGCCCAGGAAGTAAAAAAATTGTGATCAATAGTTTCTATGGCAATGTTAGTATCCCGAAGTAACTTCATTAATAATAAAGTAAATTTTATATTTCTATTTTGTCCAGTGCATGAATCCGAATACATAATAATGTGTTTGTTAGATGAAGCATTTTCTTTATGTGTTTTATTAACACTGACGCAATATCTTGAGATCCACGCCCACCTTCTGTTTCACCCCAAGTATACATATGTCCCACTCCATTATTAAAACAATGAATGCCAAAGTTGTAAATATAAAGATTTCGTTTGTAATATGTAATAGATGTTGTGAGCTTTGGGAATGGAAGAGCTTTTTGGAGATCGAAAGTAATAACGTAACTTTGAGTTATTTCATTTTTATAATCCATTTTCAAACATTTTCTATGTTAGCTTGTCCTGCCTTCCGCAAATGTAGATGTTTTTCATTTATGATACTCGTAACATTCTTCAACTCCGGATTT
Organism: Odontocerum albicorne; assembly: GCA_949825065.1. Lineage (NCBI taxonomy): Eukaryota > Metazoa > Arthropoda > Insecta > Trichoptera > Odontoceridae > Odontocerum > Odontocerum albicorne. The sequence continues at coordinate 29,994,287 of OX463841.1, read as the reverse complement.
ACCTCTACTTTCATTTTCATTTCTAATTCATCACACAAACGATGAGTATCTCGGTTAGGTAATTTGAAACTTGGGTTAAACTTTCTGTTAAAAATATGATAATAATATTTGAATTTTTCGGTTCGATTCCATTTTCTTCGTATTGTCCCTTATACAAATCGTACATTTTGCGGAGAGTCAATGCCGGATTCAAGTGGTTTCTGTTCGAATTCTGTACTCTGGAGTAATGGCTTTGGTAGGCTGGAAAGTAATTAATATGTGCAACTATATCGGAATCATCTAGTTTTCTGGTGGAAGTTTTTCCGCGTTCGTCAACAGTTTCCTGAACATTTTTTCTTGGAAATACATATTTACTATATAGCCTGCCATCGCTTATTTGAAACGTATTTAAGAAAAACGTTTTGCATACTTCGACACTTTTATCTTTCAATTTCAAAAAGTAAGAAAATGAAATTGTTTTCCCTTAACGTGAGTTATCCGCGGGACGTTTGCGGTGCGGTGCGGTGTACTAGTTTAGATTGGACCAGGCCGAAAATAAATGAATTTCGAATACCATAATCACCTAATTTCCAAAATGAATTAAAATTTTGTTTCCTCTCGTCTTCTTTTATTTTTTCAATGCATTTTTTATGCATTTGCAATCTTTGTTTACAAATATTTTTTTAATCACAACATTTGCTTTCTTGGTGACATATTCTTGGCCACAGTTACGTAATCTTTTACGTTGATTAATTTTCCCCGTAGCTGGACGTCTTAACATTTTCTTAGTTTTCTTGACCTCTTGACCTTCATTTTCCTGATTATCATCAGCTTGTTGGTTCATTCCTGACATCAGCTCGGCCTCAGATACATCTAAAAAATAGTATAATAACAAATTTCATGCCCCCTAACTTTACGTTTTAAATATGTGAAATTTAGATAAATAATTAAAATATGTTAGCTTTTTAAAGGTAGGATAAACATAATACGGTCAAAAACATAACCTATAAATATTATCATCTCTATAAAGTGCTTTAAAATACTCAATGTTGGAATTATAAATGTTATTTTCAAAACGACGTTTCTTACGATTTTTGCTCATGTTAAATAAAATTGTTTTTAGTTCTTCTTTTAACAAAATAGTTATTGTCTGCACAACTTCACACACAACTGCTTTCGACGCCATTTTTAATTAACTGAATAGTTTCAACTTGAAAGCAAATGGCGACACTTGAACGATAAAGTTTGACTGGGTCAACTTTTAGTTGATCAACTAAAAAGTTGATCAACTTTATTAAAACAAAGGTTCTCACGTCAAATTTCATTCAACTTTTGTCGATCAACTTTTATCGGTCAACTAAACTTGAACCGTGAGAACACGCCATTAGCAACACAATCTCGTTAGCCTTTTCTGGAAGAACATGTCTGTTAGATACTTCAACATTGGCAGATAGTAATGAGTGCAGTCTCTGTCCCATAATGTACCGCTCACAAAGCTCTGAGAAATATTCGTTTAGTGGAAATAAATTGTGCAGCTTTTATAAATCACCTAACACAATGCTCTTTCTGTCCTTTCTTTAAACACCACAAATAACACTTCTTTTGACACGAGTGAGAATTAACTATATTCGGAAAAGAAAAACTATATATTGGATTAATAACCTACAGTTGTCAAAGAAATGAGAAAAACCAAACTCGGCAAAATTCTTACAGCTAGAATTGTAAAAGAAAAATTCATTTTATCTGACATCATAACATTAAATTGGAAGGAATTAATGTTAAGAATAAGTCTCCCACATATTTCAGCTTTCTTTCCATTTCTATCAAGCATAATATCTATGTAGTCTTTCTGGAGAAACAGAGAATACCCCTGGATTCTTTGCATTGCAAATAAAACATTTTGAAATAAGATAAATATGTAACCGCCTCATCTCTTACGAGTTTCGGTCTAACATGATAACAAGAAAAAAAATAATGAATGTAATAAATCAACTAAACAGTTTTATAATTATATTTAAAAAATCTGCTAAAAATACGAAACATAATATAACTATGCAAATACTGTTAAAGTTTTAAATGCATTTGAAGAAAATAGTTCCCTTTGTTCAAGCTTTATCAATGAGAAAGAAAAACAATATTTGTCGCATTTTTCTTCCCTCGGTTAAAATTATACGCCTTTAAACAACGCTCGATTTAAATTAGGGAAAAGAAGAATAAATTAAACCTAACCAGCCTTCTCATCTCGAGAACGAGTCTATCATCTTTCGTTTTATCAAATGATATTCAAATTTAAAGTTGACGAAGAAACTCAACTTGGAAAATTTCTAGCTTTTATTAAATTCTGACTTTTTCTTTCAAAATATTCGCCGAATAGATGATTGATGCCCTTTCCGGTCAAATTGAAGTTTTTGCTTAATTTATCAAACTTTGATTTTTGGCAAAAATATCGAAAATCTCTTTCTACAGCTATGGAGCAATATAAATCTGATATAAACCTTATATTTAAATATATATGTTATATTTCCTGATGTAATTTCTTAAAACAATGTTACCTTTTCATTTCACAACAGTTTTTAGTTCACATAACGTAATTTTATATCACAAAAGATTTCCATTGAGAACATATGAACATGAAAAGAGGGTAGCATTTTTACAGATTGTTGATTATTTAATACCTTTGTAAATTTTTTCCTTAAATCGATATGTTGTGAGACATTATTGCGAGTAGGTATGTATTATACCATGTGAGTCACTCCATAGCAAATTGTATAATTTAAAACATATTTAAGAAATCTTGAACGATGAGCAAATGGCCACATAAAATATAAATATTCTAAATTATTGTGTTTTTACTTTTATGAAGTGATATAATTACACGAGTCAAACTTTGAATTGATTCTAACACTGTAAATAATAAAAAAAAGTGAAGATTTACCTCAATTTTTCGCAGGAGAATAATTGCTCTGTTCCAATTATGATCAGTATAGCGATTGAAAGTGCACATCACTAGGGTGCAGCGGGCCGATATGACGACAGCGCTGGGGCTTCGCTGGACGCATAGCGCAAGGCAATCAGCCGACATATTCATCGCATCTCAGAGCGTCTTAGATATTTGCAATGCTTTCCTTACATTTTTATTCTGCCCATTGCGTCTTAATGGCCGTGTATTGTACGAGTACATAAATAAAATTAGCCTTCTTTACTGATATACAATACATTAAAACATATGATTTTTTAATAATCATTATTTCGTGTATACAAGTATGACAATGAATAATCATAGTTTATTTGAAAAAAAAAAGACGTGAGTGACACGTTTTTTTTTGTATTTGTATTAATTTTGTTATTCGTTTACGGCCAATTTCAACAATTTTTACACAACATAAACAAAATTCAGAGAACGAGTAAATACATCAAAATGTTACAATAAAATACATATACGTGTATACTTGTATATAAAAAAACAGTAACATGATTCATACAATCTGATTTCAAAAAGAGATTGTACACAACATATTAGATCCTAGAAAACCCAGGACCATAAGCCGTGCAAGGAGAAAACTACATAATATACTTCATTAACTTATTTCAATGGACACGCCTGTATACCTCAAAACACACTACATCGTCCTTTTCACAGTCTAGAAATGACTGATACATAAATAAAAACATTCTCACAATGTTATGAATTAAACCTTAATTGAGAAAAAATAATATCGCTCCATAATTCTCTAAAATGAGAGAATACAACTCTAAACTCTCTTATTACTAAGATAGTGTTAAACGTGTGTAATGAATGGAAAGCGAGAAAAAAGTGGACCGAGATAAAAGTGGACGGAGATAGAGAAAACCGAGTGAAATGTAAGATGTATGAAAAACAGTAATCAATATATAAGAGTCGATTTAGGTAATTTGAAATAATTTTTATAATACTTTTTTTTTCAATTTGATAAATTAATATTCTTGTATGTACCGATTGCTTATTATCAATAACTTGACCCTTCCTATTACCTCTCTATTTCAGATATCCTTACAAGTCCTTTAGAGCTTTAGCCTTCCAGACGATTTTTCTCCAAGCCCATCGGTCACTGACTGTCTCTTCTCAGTTTTCCTCTACTCCTAATCTTTTGAGATCCTGCTGCACGTTATATATTATAAAAGCCTCCGTCTCATGTAGTTAGGTTTGCATAATGATCTTCACTCACCATGTTAACTGATCGCTATTTGTTAACATAGGCTATTCATGCCAACTTTGGAGACCTCATATCATTGTTAATTAGGGATTGTTTTGTAAATTTTCAAGTTTTTTCATGATGTAAAAAAACTTGAAATACACATTACAAATAGAGAGGAACAGCAGGGATTCAGAAAGAACCGCTCTACTACCGATGCTATATTCACTCTTAGACAAATTAAAGAAAAAACATTAGAATACAAAAAACCAGCCTACCTCTGTTTAGTCGATTTTACAAAAGCTTTCGACAGGATTCGGTTGAAGGACCTTCTGAACACTATATCCACAAAAATGATACCTCCATCACTCATTAATGTCATAAGAGAGATCAACCTGAATAGTAACACAAAAATCAGAGCAAATGGGAAATATACTAAAGCCATAAAAACATCGGTTGGAATCAGACAAGGCGATAGCCTAAGCCCATTTCTCTTTAACTGCATAATGGATAATATCATTGCAGAGGTTGCATCTTTCAAGTTGGGGTACACTCTTGGTAAGGAAGCGGTGGGAATTCTCTGTTATGCTGACGACGCTACACTCATAGCTGAAAATAAAAATGACTTACAGAGAATGCTCACAAAGTTCGATGAATCCTGCTCAAAGTACAATATGATTATCTCCGTAGCAAAAACCAAGTGTATGACATTCTCCAAAGACCCACTAGAGTACAGAATTTCAGTACGTGACGAGCCAATTGAACAAGCAACCCAGTTCAGATATCTTAGCAGTGAACTGCTCAGCTCTCATGACCTCCCCAGAGAAGTAAGGCCTAAGGTAGATAAAGCTGCAGTTGTGGCGGGCTGCCTGAGAGATGTCATATGGAGGAATAAATATATGAGAACGGATAGCAAGGTACGCATTTATAAGACCTGTGTGCGACCTATCCTCACATATGGCATCGAAGCGAGGGCGGACACTGTCAGGACAAAAAGTATGCTAAGGACAACGGAAATGAGAACTCTACGTGCTATTGCTGGGAAGACTGCGTGATCGTGTAAGGAACACCACAATCCGAGAGGTCTGTGAGGTCCAAGATGTGGTCAGATGGGGACGACAGCGTCGACGATACTGGTACCAACATGTACAGAGAATGAATTCCAAATGAATTCCATACATAGCTCTGCATGGGGTGCCGGATGGACGGCGTCCACCAGGGAGACCCCCGAAACGATGGAGAGATAGCTGGAGCTCAGCATCACAGGAGGACAATCCTGCAGTAACAGACGACTCTTGAGTCTATAGAAAGTTTAAGGAGAAGAAGAGAAGAATTCCCTATGTTGATTATTTTCATTAATGCTGGATTAATTATATTAGAATATCTGTCATCTCTTTGGAACTTTGGGTTATCCGGAATGTAATTTCATGTTTTAAGGTAAAATTCAATCGCAAAATTACACCAAATACTCGATAGCCTTAATTTGCTCGTCATCAGTGGTAATTGTTCTTCCAGAGCGAATACTATCTTCAAGTATCGTGTCACCATTACGGAGTTTTTCGAAACCACATTTAGCACATACGATCGCTTACTGCATCGTTACCATACACTGTATTTTTTTTGTTTCTGTCCCATTTTCTCCTTGTTATAGTTAAACAGCATTAAGCACCGAAATAACTTATTTTGTTCCATCTTCAAAACGACGCCAAAAATTTTCAAGAAAGTTTGGTAAACACTGACCAAAAAAGGCGCTAAACCTTAAAATCTTCCATTATAAATACATGACAGAGATGAGTGGAGGGATCGAGTGCTTGGTGCAGACCAATTCTAGGATTGTAACCCAGAAAAAATACATTCAGCATGTTCGGACGTAAGCAACAAAAATGTTCTTTTAACGATATCTATCCGAGAAATACGAAACTACTTTTCCGGACAATATATTATTTGTAATCAGTAATTCTGTATATTTGTTACTTTATAATAATTGAAGTTTGAAAAATATCAACGTGGGATATAAAGCACACATTTTCCTACTGTTTATAGTAATGTGACGAAAAAAATAACCTACTCGTATTTCGAAGCGTTTTGAAAACACATTAATGAAACGACCCACCTAAATTGGTGACATACTTCTAGTGCGGTAAAAACATAACATTGAAATGTGTTTTTGTCGTTTCCATACTCTCCGTACATACTCGTATAACAAGTTTTATTTTCTCGTTGTTGAACGGTTCGAAGGGTTATGAATGAGATTTTTAGGGTCCGTATTACAGTCGTATATACTCGTACACTCCTCCTGTTAGTGCTATATTTGATGTTTGGTTTAATATGTTTCTTCCTTTTTAATTTTTTAAATAAGAAATGGGACGAATAAAAGTTTTCCTATAATTGAATTTACAAGTGTATTTTGTTTACATTACACTTGTAAATTCACTTATAACAGTCTGATATATTTCCGTAAATTAGGAAATTAATTACCAATCACAAATTGAATTGAATAAAATGATATACTTCACGGATAATGAAATTTGATCGGCGTTCGTGGTCGAACTGTTAGTATTCACGCTAAACAAGCGGGCGCCCCAGATTCGTTTCCTGGCAAATTCGTTTCCTGGCTAACTATACTCTTAGCCCATTTAACTTCTAAATTCATGTTTTTTTAGCTTTCATTCTTATAGAGTTGTTAAGCAATATATTAAATAACGCAATATAAAAAATGCTGCCTGATGAAGGGCTGTAGAAGATAAAATCTTTCGATCGTTTTGGAAGTTTAACCTCCATGCCATCAAAACTTTAGTTTGATATTTTAAGACTGTGCTTGAAGTAAAATAATAGTTTGCACATAATACATAAATACAATACGTATCGTACAAATACGTATCGTACAAATACGTATCGTACATATGGCCAGGACTTCCCTGTATAATTAAGCATAGCTTACAAACATTTCTTGTCAGAGTTTAAAAAAATATATTTTTTTGAAATTTAAAACATATTTTATATTAAGAATGAAAATAAAGATTTCATAACACACTATCATTTTTGCATTGTTAAAACAACTTTGAAAAACAAGTACTGTTACAGCTATTTTTAAATCATTAAGTAGAATTATACTCAAGTAGTCTGACAACTTATCGCAAAAAATATTATGTAATATGATTTTTTTATTTTTTCGTTGTTCATGATACTATTATTTTTAAATGTTTCAGGAGGGTGTGAAACAACGTATCGAAACTCATTGAAAATATTATAATACATACAACAAAGTGCATAGCCTAGTTGGTAAGACGTCTGTCTTTTAACTCGGGGGTTGCGAATTCAACCCCGTTGGTACAGAGGCTTTTTTAAAAAGGGTTCCAGTCTAGTTTTCATTAAAGACTTACTTAAAAGTCTTTTAACTTTATTGGAAGAGATTGCCACGTGATAATAAGCCAACTAGTTTGTCCTGTATAAAATAAAAATGTAATACAATACGAAACAACAAAAAGTAGTAAAGTTTTTACATAAACTTTTACGTAACTTTACATCTACTTTTAGATCGAAGCGCGCTAATGTTACCACACTACTTTAAATAATTGATATATTGTATCATATATTTTCAGAAAATATGTCAAGTACATAAAACATGAACTTTTCTATCAATATATAAAGATGACCTTAAGATCATTCATTTTTTGAGGCATTTTTAATTCCCACACCCAATGTACTCGTATAGAGAGAATAGATAACAGAATATGCTCTTAAAATGTTAGGAACATTTTGTGTGATGTTAGCCAATAGTGGATTCGAATGGGTTATAAATAGCTTAATATACTTATTTGTTAATATTGAATCTAAGAGTTACATACTGTTTTAGGGTTGATAGGTGTTCTTGGAAAAAAATAATTAAGGAGCTAAATTAGAGCATAATTTGTAAATTTTTCTGACAGTTTATTATTTTTTATGTAAAGTTTGAAATATTATTTTAATTTGCGACAATGTTCACGACGATTTATGGTGGATTAAAAAGCTCCAAAGTACGTCATGTGTAAAATGTTCGCTCTGCGAGTTCTTATTCAACAATCCAGACTACACAAGTATTAATACTGAAACCATTAAGAGTTATTTCATGTGATGTGAGGATTTTCCAAGTTCCTAAGTATAATTGTTCATTGAGGGGAAATTCCGTAATATTTATCTCTGATTTATAATTTTCTGTGTCAAATTGTAAATAAAAAGCTTTTTGAAACTAATAACGTTTATTGCTGACTAAAGCGGCTTGTATTAAATATATGTGGTTGTTAAGATATTACTTCACTCTTTTAAATTAATATGTGATAAAAGGAAAAAATCTTTAGTTTTTAAGATGTAAAGTAAAGTGGGCAACTGATTATGTATAGATGTAAAGTAAAGTGGCAACTGATTATGTATAGATGTAAAGTAAAGTGGCAACTGATTATGAATGTTTTAAATTTTAGTAAAAAAATATTATTATTATTAATTGTAATTTATTGATATAAAAATGCATTTCGTTACATTTGTATAATTGTTTATTTTTTTTACATTCATGTAGTATCTTTTAAAATATCTGAATTAATTTACATAAGTGATTCAGAGCCTTCGGGGCTAGAACCACTAGAGTAGGCATGGAATCCGCAGTTTATCATTGTACTTTTTTGCAGTACTACTAAGTCTAATGCGTATGAGTATTGTTGCCAGATGAAACACGAGTAGTTCATCAGACTGGGTTCTTTTTTTTTGGATACCATCGGGGAATCGATCCCAAAACCTCCAGGTGGATAGTGAGTGTAGAATTAAAAAAAAAATTTATATGACGTAAAATCTACCATTCTCAGAGCGCTTAAATATTTTATTTAAGGCAGCTACATTAAACAGCAACACAACAATAATTACCACAAGTAGAGGGGAAAAAATACCACAAGTAAAATCAGTTCAAAACACGCTGGGAATTGATGGGTGCTGATCAAATATGCTAGCCACTATTCTTCAATTTTTGTTCTTACGAGTATTACTTGAGGAATATAAAATAAAATAGCACCATGTCCTTATACCGACTAAGAACTCGACGTTCTAACAATGTCGTGGGTTGAGATTGATGAAATTCCTCTAAATGACTATGAAATACTTGGTGTTGTTCACTTCGTGAAAGACTACTCTCTTATTCATTCCTGAGGGAGTTGCCGTTACAAAACAGCTCCTTAACTTGTCGAGTGGTTTGAAAGACGTGCGCATTCAGTTGTCTTAGAGATAAACAAAAATGAAGGCGAGTGAGTATTAAAAAGACTGTTGTAAAACTGTTCACTAAAGATTGCTTTTAAATAATATGGCAAAAATGAAAAAAAAAACTTTTGTAATTTGTTAGGAGGTGTAACTTTGTAGATTTATTTGTTAAATTCGATAATTTTATTCAAAGGATTATTCGTTTCTTAAAAAAGTGTTCTTTTAAAAATACATATCTCTAAACCATGTTCAGATTATATGTGATAACTTTTGTTAGAGTTTTAGTGTAAAGAAAAAGTTTTTAATGAAGCATAATTTATGAGCTACATTTTTTAAGTGCGTCCACTTTTAAAGTTAATATAGGCAGCACGTGGATAGATAATATTTCAAGTTAATATATGCAGCACGTGGATAGATAATATTTAAAGTTAATATAGGCAGCACGTGGATAGATAATATTTAAAGTTAATATAGGCAGCACGTGGATAGATAATATTTAAAAAATTAAATTGGCATAATTCTTGGTTTTTTATATTATGATAACAGTCCATTCCACTACGTAGGATGACTGTCACAT